>JAYDZK010000001.1:16069697-16086399 GCA_034509185.1 Euphonia xanthogaster | reverse complement strand
TCAGAGATGGCCTTGCTGAGTTTCTGAGATTGATGGACAGCTCTCAGCAGGAGGCAGGGAGAGGGGACGGGGGGGAACTGGGAAAGTCAAGACAGGATGTTGCTACACACTGTAACACATAGGGAAAAGGAGAGGAGGACTCTGAATCCTTAAGAAATATTTCTTCTTGATACATGCAGAGATTCAATTTCCTTGTGCTGAACTGGAGACAGCTGGTATTCCTCCAGACACTGAGGAAGCTGGGCGTCAGCACTGTCTGCTCCAGATAAGATTAATAATGTATAGATTCATGGGGAATGGAGCCTGATCTGTTGGGATGCCACAGCAAGCACTCCTGATGAAGAGGAGCAGCTGCCTGCTTTGGGCCTCCTGACAGGAGCGAGAGGAACCATCCCAGACACATTGGGATTGACTCCTGTTCCTTCTGCAGGCCAGTTGCTCTCACCTTGTAGCAGACTGTTGAATGCAGCACAGATCTATGGATGTGTGATCATGTCCAATTCCTGGCTCTGTACACTTCAAAACTCTCTTAGAAAAAATGACCCCACAACTGAACACAAGAATACAGCAGGAGGAACCTTTTTTCACCCTTGAATAGCAGACTACAAGTGTGCTTAATGAAATACATGCTAACACAAGTTCAACAAACCAGAACAGCAGCAGTTTTTTGAATTAAAATCCTCTGCAGTCACTTCTGCTTCCCATTTTCAGTTTGGAAGTTGAGAATTGTTTGATCTCTTGAATACTTTCTGTGTTGTACACAAGTTGGAGGCTTTTGACCTATCTCTTTTTTTTGTCAGCCAGAGTATTTTTCAGAGCCATGGAGTGATAGAATTTGGTAGGCTCAAGCTCTTTTGGGCTCCCTTCTGAGGTTCTGGCTATGATCTTGCAGTTTTGAAGCAAGTTTGCAGTTTTTAGGGTCAGCCCAAGGTGAAGCTTGTTATTTACTTTTCCACATCCTTGGATGCAATTAAAAGATATGGCATAAGTGAAAAATACAAAATCAGGAGGGGAATTCTAGATCACTTGAGGCTGCAGCATGGAAGTGTTGGTACTTTCACACTTCCCTGGTACAGGGTTCCCAGTGCTGGTGCTTAACCTGAGGCAGGGAGAGCAATAGCAGCTGTGCCTTTCCTGCTGGCTTGAACACAGTGTAAGTGGTGGCCCAGTGGGTGTTAAATACATCACTCAAGCTCTTCTGAAACCTGAACTAAATACTCAGTTGGTTGCCCAGTGTGAACAAAACAAAAACAAAAAAACAGGGGAAAAAAAAAAAAAAAAACAGACAAAAAAATTAAAATTACTGAGGCTTGCAAATCTGTGCAGAGACTGCTGCTCCAAATAAAATAGTCAGGTTTTGTGCCCTGTTCTGCAGTAATAATTTGATGCTTTTTCCTTCTTGAGGTTTGCAGTCCAAGCTCTTCAAGTATTGGTTTCACAATTACTGCTAAGCATGAATGGCTGGTTTCCAACCTGGAATAACTTTACATGCTCCAGAGAATGCAATTACCTTTACCCAATTCTGTGATTAATTACTGTAACAAATGATTACTGTAACTGTTGGGGTAATGAACACTGCAGAATAGAATATCTGTGGCACTGTTGGCTTAGCAGAAGCAAACAGAAAATAATGAACTAGGTACCTTGCTAGAGATGTGACCATAGGTCTGTACCTTGCCTGGTGTCAAAGGAAATCCATTATCACTCTCTTAAATCACATTTACTTCCTTGCTCCTGCACAGAAGTGAGATGTGCTTTTTCATCCTGCACAGAATAGTTTCACCCTGGAAAACTAATCTAATTCATGCTTTGTTTTAATTGGGTTGGTTTTTGTCAGCTTTATGGATACACTGGGGTTAAGGGACATGTGAATTTACTTCTCTTTCTTTCCCCCAGCCTCTTCAGTGCCTGTCTTTTTGAAAGATTTAGGTAACAAGAATGAACAGCTGGCAGAGTTGGGGATGCATTTCTCCTGGTGGTGTAGCAGGGAAGGACTTGGTACCCCTTCACAGGGGTAGTAGCTGCCAGGAGCAAGTGTGTTTCCACCCCTGTGTGACAGTGCCTCTAGCAGGGACCTAGGAACCATGACTGCCCAGACCCTGAGCAGGAGGTGCAGCAGCTCACCCTGTTGAGAAGGGGAGAGGCAGAAAACAAAGCATTTTCTACTTGACAACAAGGAGAAGTGTTCTGCCTCAAAATTAGGGCTCCACATCTCTTGCCCTCATTCGCTTTCCTGCCACCACTGCCACTGGCTTCAGTGCTAAGTGCTGGCTGCCCTTCTCTTGGGTTTAGCCCTTTCTGCTTGAATACTGTCTTCAGGGGTTTTCCTGGTCCCCTCACGTTGTCTGGATCTTGTTCTGGTCTTTCTCTTGGAGGAAGATTTGATATCTACTGGTGCTGCTGGATGGGGACAGTGTGCAGCCACCTCTGCAGGTTACATTTAACTGATACTGGGGTCTGCAGAGTCTCAGTAGAAGCAGGGAGAGTACTGGGCAGGTTAACATTTTCATTTCCATACAATAGCAAAACAGTGGTGAATTAATGAGGCAGAGGAGAATGCACAGGAAAATTTATGTGTTTTCTGAATTTAAATATATAAATGACATCATCTTTTGGGTCTTATGGTGTATTAGCTCAAAACTTGCTTATTTTGGGATCTGGCTCTTTGTTTGCCATGTATTTCTGTGCATGTTTTGTCAGACTTTAAGCATGACTTCCTTAAGCCTGGATTATACAGAAAATGTATATGACACTGCATCATGTGTTGAACCCTGAACATCCTGCTTTTATCTTGGCTTGTTATCTCATATTATTATGCTAGTTCACTGATGAGCTTTTTAACCAAATGCTACTGTGGCTCATCTTTATTATAATAGAGACATATTTTAAATTTAAAATGCTTTATCAATACGAATAAAAACCCTTCTTTTGTAATTAGGAATGTCTTTGTGCCTATTTAATTAATAGAAGTAATGAAGAGTTATTTGGTTTCTGATGCTATATTTGGCATCCCACAGCCACATGATTTTAATGATATATAGTTGAAATGTCTTTTGAAAGCCTCTATAATAAAAATAGAAGACAAAATTAGATTACCTCTGAGACTTAAAAGAACTGTTGAAGAATTTATTAGAGCAATGTTAAAGGATGCTGTAAAATGAGCCATGTTAGTCTCCAAATTGATCTGGGATATCTGGGGATTCAGAATGCTGTACTACTCAGATTAATTAAAATGTAGTCAGCTGAAACCTTCACTATAATCAAAATTGTTCCCCAGGGTTATACCTTCATTACCGTCCTGGTGTAGCCTTCCAGTCCTGACCATTGCTGAGCTAAGTAATTAGTTCAGTTTAAAGCAAAAACAAAAGGATAAAATGATCATGACAGTACTTAAATGTATTGTTTGGGGTTTTTTATTGCTATGCCTGGGCCCTGATTGATATCATTAATTGTATATAGCCATTCTTTCTGCTCCCAAAGACAAACAGTGAGAGACAAAGTATCTCTGACGTGAGGGTTACGCTGTTTCCCATATTGTAAGACATGGAATATCTTACAGTTGCTGTTTTCTGTGGCTAAGGCACTGATCTCCCTCTGCAGATGTGCTGCCTATCTCATCCCTGTTGTGCTGGGGGTTGTGTTCTGCTCCACAGGGGTTTCCTTATCAGCAGTCCTGCAGTAAATCAACAAGGTGGAGACTGCATTTCCCAACAGGGCCTCGAAGGAAGAGCTCACATCATGTGAGTTTGTACAGGATACCAGAGGACATCTGCCTTACGATGCTGTCTCTGGAGCTCAGGCTTCAGGACCCAGATAAAGCACTGCTTCTGTCTCTCCCACCCTGTGTATATTCTGGCCCCAGCTTTGCAGAGTCTGTCAGCAGTTTGTCCTAGAAACCCTCTGGATAAGGCTCACCCTTATCTTTTTCTTGTGTCATGTCACGGGCACTGTCCCTGAAGCTACTGAATAGCAAAGACATGACAAAGAAGCTTTTGATTGTGGCTGTCAGTACTGGAACCTGGAGATTGTAACTCGGAATCAAAATGCATCTGACTGAGTTGTGGCTCTGACAGAGTGAGCCCCAAGTTTGTTCTTCCTATTAATGATCTGAATGCAATGGATTTGAATTCTCAAAAATGCTTTTAAAAACACTCATGCTTTTTCAAGGGTCAGAGAAAGGGATTTTGTGTCCTTTCTTCCAGAATATGAGAAACAACTATTATATTCTCATGTAGCACTTCCAGAATCCCACAGAACTTTGTTTATGTCATTTAGGCTCCAACAAACCCCATTAAGGGATATTTCTACTTTTTTTCCTTTTTTTTTTTTTTCAATAAGACAAACTGAGGTGGAAGAAGTGCTAGTGGTTTGCTAAAGGCTGAGTAGTCCCTCTCAATGCATCAGTGCATACTCCCAACCTCCTTAGTGTAACAAAGCATATACATGCACCTGACTTCCATCCAAATAAATCCTCTAGAACTCCCTCCTCTGACCACATTCTCTGGGCATTTACACAAAGCAAACACAGCTCATCTGTGCAATTGTAAAATAGAATATTGACTGCTTAGTACATTCCACAGCTTTGTACTTTTAATAATAAAAATGTCTTCAGTGTTAGCAGCCCTATTTAAGTGACATGTCACAGGAGAGGAAAGTAGGGAAGAGTCTAGCTGTGCCTTCTGCAGTGATCACTCCATGCCCTGCACTGTTTGATGAAGCCTGGCATTTCTTCTTTTGGTTTCAGTGTCAAGGAGCAAACTGATGAGAATCCCACCTTGTACGTTTATGACAGGGAAATCTAAAATGGAGGAGTATCCAGGCTCCCAAAGAGATTTGTGAAATTCTTTGCCCACGTAAGGAGCCAGTCTCTGGGAAGACTCCATAAACCTATAATTAGACTTCATGGTCTGCACCTCAGACAGCTGGAAGTCAGATGAAAGTTAGCATGAGGGGGAACAAAGGCTCTGTTTTTCCCCCTTCAAGAGCCTCAAGTTGCAAAAAAGTTCATATAATGTCAACCTCTTGGTGTCTACTTGTCTGTGTTGAGAAACTCCATCACAGCCTGGTTGTGTCTCCTTCAGCAAGGAATGTGCAGCCCCTTGGCTTGGCTGAGTGAGAACTGCACAGCAACAGCAGGTGCTTGAGCACACAAGCCCTGACACATCATCTCAACCCTTCATTTTTCTCATATACTGAGAAGCTCATCCTGTACAGTCTCACTTTCTCCCCAAGTGGGACTTCCTTGCTGTCCTCCTCTTTCAGGCAGGTGTTGTGAGAGCAGACATATGTCAGGTTGTACTGGATGACATCTCTACACTTTGTGTTAGCAGAGGAAAATGCAGTGACAGGAAGAGTGGCTGCTACTCATTTGCTATTTAAATTGAGTGTTCTTAAAGATAGACAAGATGGTGTAAAATGCCTATTTTTACTGTACTTTGTACATGATTTTTACATTGTTTCTTTAGGGAGAGTATCTCAATTATTTGACATCCATTTAGAGGGGTTTTTCCCTCCTTCATTCTTATATTCACCCACAATATTATTTGTGATTAAGAAAAGGACATGAGGACTGTGCTAAAATACAACCATGATTTTTTTTTTTTGCAATGTTATTTGTGCTAGGAATTGGACTCTGTTCTGTTGAAGTGAATGCCTGCAGATCAGATTGGTATATTAAAAAGCTGGCTATGAGTGAAAAGTGAGAAAGTTCACCTCCAAGGATTTTCTCTAACAGGACTATGTTTCATTTTATGTAAAATTGTAATTTACTGTTTTGCAGCTGTCTATATGCACTTTCACTCTGGTATTTGACACAGAAGAGCTCAAGTGTTGTTGGATTACTTTCTGTGGCATTTTAGCATCAGTAGTGCTGCACTTGAAAGAACTTCAGCTTATGTAATGGAAGATAAGAAATTTGTGTCAGTTTTATATAATCCAAATTTTAACTGTTTCTTCCTGCATAGCTTAATGCCACACTGTGTAGGTGGGGTTATCATTGGAAATTGTTTTAAAGTTGACAACCTTCATCTTCTCACATGAATGGGTTGTATACCCATCCTGAATAATCACCAAAGTAAGGACTGAGAGCCAGAAGATTGTACTGAGTAGGACCACAAAGTTGTCTGGGCAAGAAGTAGGGCACTGGGTGTAGCAGATTGTGCTCTGCCTGCAGTGTTCCTGAGTTTAGGCTGCCATTTGCAGCTGCCAAGCAGTGTGGTGCTGCAGGCCTGAAGAGTACCTCACTGTTCCAGTGCATTTCTTGTCCTTACTGTGCTTAGTTGTAAGCACGAAGATTTATTGTGCTTTGAGTAGAGAACACTCAATTCGCCACAGTTAAAAGTGATATTCTGTAATGCAAAACATGAAAACCAGTGCTGGAGATCTTTCTGTCAGTCCCAACACTTGTATTGGGACAAGAAAGAAAATGCAGATAATGGGTCTATTCCTCTCCTCAGTGCAGACAGTTTTCTGCAAAGACATATCACTCTACCTGCAGGGCACCTTATGAAAAAGTTGTGTTGTTGGAGGTTTTTCCTTCCTCTTTTTGAAAGATGGATTTGTGAAAGCAGGTTGGACAAAGGTTGGGGTTATGTGCCCGGTTGTGAGTATGAACTTTGATTTCTTTCCCTGTCCTTATTACAAGTAAGTCTCAGGGGAAAGTACTGTTTAGCTGAATGACTATAATTGTTTAATTAACTGTTTGCTTAATTAAAGCTTTGAAATTTTTCTGTGTCTATAAGTATCTCTCTTTCCTATACAGCATCTATTGGCATATCATCATCCATCCCTTCCTGGAAAGTATATTCAGAAGTTGTGGCAATAGACACTAAAGGTTTTGAAAGAAAATTTCAGGGCAGGATTTAAGGCAGATCTCCTTCAGCAGTTGTAGCCACCTGTCTTCATACGAAGGTCTGTGTTCCTCCCTTATGGCGGTTTGCACACAGAGCTGTACCCAAGTACTCACAAACTGACTCCAAGAGCTCCCTTTACCTTTCTCACACTCTCCAAGCCCCTTTTGGGTGTCCCTGCCTCGATGCCAGCTGCAGCACCAGCTATGCATTGATGGTGGTGGGTGGAGATGAGCCTTGGGTCCTGCAGGATGACTGCAGAGCTGTGTAGCATTGGTGCTGTGGCACCTGGCAGGACCTCTTGTTCAAGGTCTTTGCTGAGGTATGCTTCGACTCTCCCCAAAATCCCAGCTTGTTTCTGTCTGCTCAGCTTGGCAGGGAGGGAGAAAAATCCCGGGGTTGTTTCTTGTTTGGTTGCACCAGAAGAAAGCCCCCAAGGCAGAAGGTAAATACAGGGAGTGGAGCAGGGGATCTGACTGCTGGTGGGACTTGTCCCCCTGGTGCTGTTTGGATTTATCACCTGGCTCTGGTCCTGCTTACACCTGTCAGCTGAGAGGGACAGTGCCAAAGCAAGGAGTGAGTGAATGTCCTCTTGGAGCTTTGCCTGGCCAGCTGGCAGCACACATCATCAGCCAAGCTTTCCCTTCCTCCTCCACAGCCTTGGACGTGTCATTCAATATGTATGGACATGCCTTCCCACCACAAGGGAGGAAGGTGAGTTTCAGCCCCATCAGCCCCTCTAATAGAAATGAAGGGCTTCAGTCTTTCTTTCTTTCTTACATGAGAGGAGAACAAAATAAATTTCCTCCTTTTAATTTACTATTTTTAAATCTTTTTCACTTGTATAGTGGTCTCCACTAGAATGGACATACTGTGTCCATTGGAGAGCACACCTTAGCAAGACAAAGCTAGCTCACAGTGCTGGAATTTTTTAATGGAGTTTTATGAGGAGAGAATAGGAAGAAGAAGAACCCCCAAGTAGGACTGGCTCCAGGAAGAGGTTAGAAGCAGATTGAGGTTTGTCTGCCTTAGAATATGAGGCCTGTTCACTCAGATGTGCTTCTTTCTAGCTTCTTCTGGTAATGCCATGCCCATATTTATCATCATACTGCCATTTTCCAAAGCTGTCACCCTGTCATCCCCATGTCAACAAACCTCCCACCAGTTTGGGTGACAGACACATTTTGGGCTCAGCTCCTGTGGGGAGGGTGTGATGACCCTTCCTTCAAAACAAGCCAGTCCTGTCTGCTACTGTGACACAGCAGTGTTCCTGCCCATCTGCCAGGGGGGTGTTTGGGAGCACTGCATTAGTAAGCTCAGTCACCACACTACTGCTTTTATTTTTAAGCCAGCCCTATATCCCTGATGTCATTAATATTGAGGGGGGAGTAAGAAATATTTTCCCATGTGCAAATGGAGAATAGTACCACAAAGTGTCACAAAAACTAAGTTGATTCATTAGGCAAAACCTGAACATTTGAAATTTATAAAGATGTATTTTCCCCCTTTTCTATCAGTGTAAAACTACTGTTTATAAAAGACTGTTCAGATCTTAGACTGCACTAGATGCTTTTATACTGTGACACCTTTTACTTGCAGATAAATTTGATAAATGCATTTGCAGTACTTGAGCAACCCTCCTTTAACAGCCTCTTCTTCAAGTTCTCGCAATATAAACCTCCTGGATGAATCAGAGTTATCACATGCAACACAGCCCAAGTTGGTTCCGTGGCATGCTACCATAATTTTCATTTGTTAAACAGTCTTAGTGCTGCTAGGAAGTATTTTGTGTGAAATGGATTGTGTTTATTGCTTCTGTCAAATAAACTTAACACTCGAGACTCCAAGCATAAATTACTAAGCAAAATCAGAAGCAAAGGATGAGAAGATCTTATACATAGTTGAGAGTGAGCAAAATGAGAAGTTTTTTTCAGCAGATAAGACTTTTGCCAACTTAAAATGTTTTATAGCCTGATGCATGGCATTGTTTAACCAGCAGCTGTATTAAGAAAAGACAACCTGAAATAAGTACAGGAATTCACCCAGTCACCTTAGCTGAACTCACAGTGACTTCTCTTGCTCTTTGCTGAATTTTACTCCAGAATCCATCTGCCTTTGTTTAGTTGCTTCTGCTAAGGCTTTTACACAGTGATGATGTTGTGCAGTATGAGTTGGTGCTGTCCCATCAGTGTTTGGACCTTTGGATCAAGTGGACCTTCCTACCCAATTTTTTCACGTTACCATTCCTGTGGTCTTGCTGAGGTCATGTTGCATTAGAAGGTGTGTGTGCCAGTGCTAAATCCATGGCTCCAGAGTGTCTTTACATGACAACATTCTCCTCATGTTGGATCCACACTACAGTATCACGATGGCCATGTGACCTGAAGTGTGCTAGGATCTCCTAACAGACAGGTATGCAATGATGTATTCTGTCCAGAGGGTTTTTCCCTTAAGAATCACAACAGTTTAAAATGAGGAAAATTTTTGAGCCGTATGTGTTTTTAAAAAGAGAAGCAATGCTGAACCAGTGTAAGCATACAGTGGAAAGGAAACCAAATACAATATGATCTGTAATACTGCCAGTACTCTGGAGCTGAGCAACTTTGAAACTATAAAGGGATTTGAGCACATGTTCATTTATTAATTTTTTTTTCTCGTATCTGTGCCATTTGCAGCTAGCCCTATATCACAAACTTGCTGCCATGCTTGCTCATATTGTGCAAAAGAATGTGGCTGAAACATCACTCAGCACATGTAAATTCATGCCTATATATGTAATCATGTGCATATAGCCACACATTTGGGGTTCTCTCATTTTCAGAATGATACAGTCTATTGGCATGGCTGTGTGCTTTTTACAGTAATTTAAGCAGGTAAAAATCAGATAGTGTATATTCTATTGCACATGCTGATACCCTTTTATTTTCCCATTTCTTATGGGCAGTGATAATGAGAATTGATATTTTTACGTGGAGAATTTCATTATCCAAAAATACCCTTAATACTGACATGCAAAACTGGTGTAGAAGAAGAAGCATATCTGATCCAAATCATTAATTGAGCTGTAATTACAATGACAATACAAAAATGAAGCAACCTTACCTTAGCTCAGGAGAGTCTTTTTCCTCTAGCCCAGGCAGTTTCCTCCCCTTATTCAACTGAAAAGGGAAAATCCACTTAAATAAAGATAAGGACTGGAAGAGTGAGTGATTTAAGGAGTTCTCATCTGAACTGCTGATCCACTTGTTTTTAGCAAATTGCAAAAAACCTTGATCCAGCAGTAGCTCAGAGCGACTTTTCTATTCTCGTGTGCTCTGTGGGCTGAGAATCTGCAAGAATAAACCTGAGACGGTGCTGCAAGAGAGAGACAGCGGGGGGGACCTTGGCACAGAGTTGGACCAAACTCTAAATATAGCCCAACCCACTTTCTGTGCAATTCTCTTCATACTCTGAAGGCAGATGACCTTGTCAGAAAACTGACCTCCTGGTATGTCCCCCTCTTAGTAGAGAAGATCTAAGGGAACAGGACTGCAGCATAAAGGGACAGAAAAGCAATCCACCATCTGCTTGCAGCAAATGAATTTAGGTATGGGCTCTTATTTTCCTGGTAGTTAGAACTGATTGTCTCGTAATGTGCTTTAGTTGATCATTTAAACAAATCAGGTGCATGTCAGTTCACAAAAGGGCTGTGCAGATGAGAGATTGCATTGTAATCGTTAGTCTTAAATAGAGAGCACTGACCTAGATGACAAGCCCAATGCCTTCCCTCCTCTCAAAAGCCTTAACGTGTCAGAGTGTGCAGTGTTGCCCTAAATGCTTCGCCCTGTAAAAAATTACTCCTCCTTTTACTTGCTCTTATAATAAGACTTTTCTGAAAAGTGAGTTAAATCCAGAAATGTACTGTATGCATTTGGGATGCTAGGATAGCTTAAAAGGGGATGAGAACCTGCAACATCAGAAATCAAACTGCAGATAAATGTGAAGTATATGCAGAGGAGGAGGAAGCAAAGAGTAAGAGGAATAGAAACATAACCCTTGTGCTAGGGAACTGGTTTTCAACAGATGTTTTGTAATCTGGGGAATTTGCCACTCTAACTCTGTGTGGCAACATGTCAGGGTATTTTGTTCTTAGCTTGAAGGAGAGTTTAACTTGATATGAGTCAACCTGATACTCTGTCAAATGGAGACCTGATACTTCTATGTCATATGAAGGCTTCTAAATAAAAAAAGCTTCAGAAATCAGAGCAGCTCAAAATGTCAACTTTCATTTTGTGTGTAAAGATGGGTAGGAGAGCTGGGATAAAAGCCTGATTGCGGTGTTGTACTTCAGTGGGATATATTATTTGGTGGTGACATCTATCTGAGTGTATGCTACGTGATATGCATGCGTGCAGTTTTCCATGTACAGAGAAAACCTGAGAAAAGTCAGGAATGTGAAAACTGCATACTACAGATGTGTGCATCTGCAAAATATCCATGAGCCAAAAAGATGGGAATGGTATCAGTAGTCAGTAAAGTAGCAATATGTCTCTGTGAACAATAATTTATGCTGTTAAGTTTTTGTGAAGTGTGCTATATATCCTTTTAATTGCAGCCTACTATTTCTGGCAAGTTCCACTGTGTAATTTTATCATGATCTATAGACTTGAAGTGCACAGTATCAGCCAGACTCTCTGTGTTACCCTCACAGCAAGAACTGCAGCTGTGAGCTACAGCTGCTTCCCAATACAGAGACCAGTAAAAAAGCACGAATCACTGGCAGTGCTAAGGGAGACATCGCATCTGGGACCACGCTACATTCCTGGCTGAATCCCAGTCATAGTCAGACCTAGGCTAGACCCCACCCATTAAGTAGTTTTATGGATTTATACAAATTCATCTTTCCTCCCAGTTTACCTATTTCTTCCCCATTAACACGAATAAATGTTTGTCAGAAGTTAATATTATAACAAATGAAGAATGTTGGTGTTTGATTTTGAAGAGAGGACCTGAAAAAGGAACAAGTCCACCTCCAGATAGGTGTATATCAAACAGTACTGTGTAAGTAGTGAAATTCTGAATGTACAGGTCACCAACATCACTGAACATTGTGCTGCCTGTGCTCCAGAGTGGTACCCTCATGAGAGCCACTCCAACCCTACCAGTTCCAGCTCCACAGTGCCACTGCCAATTCCACCCCTCTCTCTAGTGCCAGGGTATTGAATTCACCACAGATCCCTTCGTTCAGACCAGGAAGGTGATGAGGATAAAGGAGGGAATATAATACTCCTCCCCAGCAGGAGTAGTATACTTTTCACGCTCTTTTTCACCAACTTTTCACCCTCTGCCGCAAGCAGCAGCTTCCATACGTGATAGATGGGTCTTAGAAAGAGAAGGAATCACAGTGTTTGGTGGGTGTTAAAACATAGGCATGGTCATACTTTGGCAGGAACTCTGCCAGGCACTTCCCCCATAGGAATATTGTGGAGAAGGAGTGATTTCTTGCTCATACAAATAATACACTGGTTGGCTTTGGGCAGGGAGTGAATCTTTGGGGAGGCTTTTATAGAGTGGTGCTGTTCATGTGTACAGGGCTCTAAATGTAGCATGACCAACCCCAGTGATGCAAACTTCCTGGAAGAAGGGGAAAAGGCTTTAAAGTGGTTGTATGTGCTCATCAAGATGGATGGGAAAATGCTTGGTTTGACAGCTATATACATTCAGGTTTTCTTTAGGATGACTGTCATTTTTCTGTCTGCACCATGAAGAGGAAAATGCAATAGAGTCTGGCCCTAGTTTGTGCCTAGCTTTTCCTGAGCTCTTGTGTTTCCCTTGTGATTCTGAATGGGTTTTCTGCATATTTGTTGACAGTTTTTAACTGCCCAGCTTTCTTTGGTAGCATTTCCTGTGGAATGAGTTTGGTCTGACTTTTCCAGAGCCCAGGCAGTTTCCTCTCCCAGATGCCTGTGTTGAGGTTGAGACTTACTGCAAGCCAGGCTCATGGGATTCTCCCTCAACACAGTTAAACATTCTGTAACTAGTATGTGTGAGTTGATTTTTCTTTTGATTAACCCCAAATTCCTAGACATTTGTAGTTGTTTAAATATCCCACTGAGCATTTACAAGGTGAGATTTTGAACCATAATGACTCAGTTTCCAGTCTGGTCAACTGTATCCTGGCTTGCCCTGTTCCTCTGCTTTTCAGAGTTGGATAACGTTGTCTTATGAGCATAAAGTGTTGCACAGGATTAAACAAAACAGTCTCCCACTTCCCCATCTCTCTAGAAATATGCTTTTGAATTAAACTTGGACTTACAAGGAGGTTATTGGAAGTTTCAGAATGAAGCATAGTTTTTGAGAGAACAAAAGAAAAAGAGTAGGCTGAAGTGATTTGTGGATGTTATCTCACCTTCACTCATGATACCATTGGTGGAGGGTACAAAGAACAGAACTCATTTGTACCCTGTGCTGAAGTCTCTGGTTGCTCTTTTTTGGCAAGCTCATAATGAAGAAATTAAATTGGATGGCAAACAGTAAAAGGACCTGTCATGTTCCTGTCATGTCAAATCTTCATGTTTGTCCTTTGCTTACCATGGGTTTTAAAACTCCAGTGACTAAATGAATACTGAGTTCTCTCTGCTTACCTTGGTGATGCCCACTTATGCCTTGGACTTCCATTGTCCAAGGCATAAGTGGGATATTCAACCTTTACCTAGCAGGTGAAATAGTTAATTCTTATTAGAAGGGGAGTGGCCTACTACTTTCTACCTCTGATCAGGCATGTTCTGTGGCTTTTCTACCATCTTTCTGTCTTACAGGCAAAATATAACAATGAAAAAGTCAAATTATAAGGAGGGCGAGGTTGTAGCTATACTACAAGCTGGGCTAGTCTTGATCATATAAAATTTATTCTCCTGTGCTTACATATGTACAACAGAGGATTTCCTCTGCTCCTATTCTCTGATCTGCCCTGTATTTTGTTTCTTGATTGACTCCCAGTCAGCAAGTCATGTCAGAAATTAGTTTGTAAGTACCTATTTTGAATATTAAAGTAAAAGTGTTTTAAAAGGGGGAGATATAATTATTAGAAATGTATTATGGGAAATCCTTTGCATTGCAGATAGTTATGTCTGTGATAAAAAAAAATATCAGATCAGATTATAATGAAAATTAACTTGATATTATTCTATTAAGATCTGTTCTTTTTTGTTTGAATGGACAGTGATTTTAATTTAAATTATCCATCAGGGTAAAGAAGAGTAACCTAAACTGAACATCCTGTCACAGGATTTATTGGGCAAAAATAGTGGTTTGTGCTAGAAATGCCTTTCAAACTGCCCCAGGAAAGAGTTTGCATTTCCAGAGGAATGTTGTCTTTGACTTTGTAGTACAAGCTTTTGCCAGTCCTTAGGAGCTATTGCAGGGAATCCAGGCAGAGTGGCTTGGCACAGGCTTAGCCTGGCTGGAGTGTGAAGAAGTTTATATTTATCTGGATGTTACCTGTTGGGACACAGCTGAAGTTCCTTTGACTCTTTGTCTCCTTTGTCTCTGTTGCAGCAGGCTGATAAAGTCAGAGGAATGGTTGCTAACCGGTAATAACCTGCAACAGAGCTTTCTGTGCAGCTTTGTGCTTCCTAGTGACAATAACAGGTACCAGTGCATTCACTGTTCTCTCTTTAGTTCTAAATGGTCAAAATCCCCAAATATTTTAAGGCCCCATGAATGAAGGCACTTCATTTGATTCATGTGCTCATTTTGCAAAAGCTAAACTGCAAAAATTGCCTAAGTTTTCCATTAAGCTGCAATATCATGTCTTTTGATACAATTAAATTCTATTTTTTCATTTCTTGTAAGTATATGTTCTTGTATTGATTTGCAAGACTAGACCTTGTCTTACTCTACTGCTTTAAATTATTTTGCTAATCCTTAGTCAAGGAGGTAAGGAGATGTTTTGTTGTTTGGGGATTTTTTTCTGTAATGTGTCATCTAGATTTCTCAGTTGTGCCACTCAGTGCACTTGATGCATGCCTGTGATGGGGAGAATTACTTATTTTTCTTGAGTTGCCAGGGGACCCTTTCTAATTTAGCCAGAGAAAAGAAAAGGATGCTGACACTGTCATAGCTGTTTTTAATGCAGTGGTTATGTGGTGATCTTCCCAAGGACAGATTGCTTTTGTGTCTAACATTTTTATCTCATTTACTAGAAATTTCTAAAGTATTGCCATGATAAATAGCCAGCAATTTGTCTGAAGAACCATAGTAATAATAAAATTTGCATTCTTAGCCATTCCGTGGTCTGGAAGTCCCCAAAAGAGCTTCATGGTTATTGCCTGGCCAGTTGGCTTTACACCATGGGCTCCAGGGTATCTGAGCTATTATTAGCCTTCTCAACAGGAAAAATCAAAGCTGTCCACTGCCTACAGAGAGGGAATTTAGGGAGGATTGGCTGGGTAGACATGAAAGAGATCCTCCTTTTGGGGTTAGCTGTGCTGGTGACACACAGCTGAGTAATTTAGGTTTGGACTGTGTGAAATGCTGAATTCTGTACCTCCTTCTCCCACTGCTATGCAGAACCTTTCCCTTTTGTCAGGGAAGTATGTTAATCCTTTTTTCTTAGTTAACCAGCCCACCAGCCAGACCTGCTGCATTTAAAAGAGCTCATCTGGGACTGGTGGGCAGCAGGGCAGGACTGAGCCCTGTGTTCTCTGCTGCCTCCAGGAGAGGGGTGTGCTGTAAAATACTGTCATTGCCACTTTTAGCCCAGCTACTGTGGTCAGCACAACTCTGCTGGCAACAGGAGCCCTCTCAGCTGAGCAAGGATGAGCAGGGACTTGGGAGCCAATTTTGCTGACAGCTGTTACATTCTGCAGAAATTTAATTGACCTTGCACGGTGTGTACCTGATGGGACATGCAGGAGAGATGCAGTGAGAAAAGTTCCAAGTAGTGCATTGACCTTGAGATTACTTAATCTGATTCACTGAAGATTGAGGCCAGTTTTTAACAGCAAAACTGAGAATAATAAGGAAGTCTCAGAATTTCTTTTCTCTGCCCCTCTTCTCCCTTCTTCCCAAAGAAATATGGCAATTAAGAAAAGTCTCAAGATGTGCCCAATACACTTGGCATTTTAATTGGCATCAGATGTGTTTCAATCTACTGAATTTAGAGGTGGGAGAACTCTAAATATTTTGCCGCAGATTAATGAACAGATTAGTAAAATTTAAGCAACCAGTAAATAAAAATACCAGTTACAAATCAGCCTGAAATTAATCCATCACAGCACAACCAAACTGAACTATACCCACCTACAGAATAATGACAAGCACATAATTTCCTGTAACATATCTGAAACTAAAAAGAGAGCATAACAAAAAAACCTGTTTCCACAGTGCACTGAACTTCTTGTGAAAAATTAGGGAACAGAGGCTTTATTTAAAATCTGGTTTCAGATATGAGACAGTTTTAGAACAGGCAGAGAAGGATGGAAATCAGAAAGGGGTAAAGGGGTGGGGGGGGCATAATAAATTTTGTACAAACTTTGTTCGCATGTAATTTTAGTTTAGTACTGATACATAGCCCTGATGAAAGCATAAGGGAAAAAAACAGGGATTTCTGACCCAGAATATATCTGATTGCAGGCAGACACATCAAATAAAAGTTGAGGGATTCTCCCTTGTGGGCATGTAAAACAGGTTCCCTTCAAATTTTGTCACAGAGAATAATTCAGTGGTAAGAACTGAACTTGTCCTGTACTGGCCTCTGTCACTGGGAGCCTTTTGGGCTCCAATCAAGCCTGGTCTTGCTTAGCTGCAGAACAAAAAAAAAAAAAAAAAAAAAACCCAAAACAAAACAAAAAAACACCTAACAGAAATTATTC
>JAYDZK010000001.1:15996890-16009067 GCA_034509185.1 Euphonia xanthogaster | reverse complement strand
TTACGTAGAGATATATATATATATAGATATATATATATATATATATTTTTTTTTTTTTTTTCAGGTAAATATATATTTTTTGGTTGATTTCTTCTGGGAACATCTTCCATATGCTAGAATATTTAAAGTGTATTTTTAAATAGTGACTGGCAATCTGCAAAACACCATTTTAGCTTGAATGAGATCATATGCTACTAAAATACTACTTACACTAGGACACTGAGATGAATTGAAAGTAGCACAGCTAAAAAGTGAAGGCAACAGGTGTTTTATTAGATTGCAGATATTGGCTTTTTTAACATCTGTAAAATAACTGCTACTTCATCCTAAAACTTGTTGAAAATTTGCATGTTTCCACTACTGAGTATCAGTAAGTCCCAGTGTTCCTAATTTAGAGTATATTCCTTTAAGGTGTTTTTGACTAACAAAATGTGATATCCTCTTCTAGCACATGGCCAGTTTCATAATGTGATGAAGGACTGAAAGACTTTTAGTTGGATACCAGGAACCTGACTACTGAGAGTATTCTGGAGAAGGAACAGGGCAAGCTGTGCTCCTACACACACAAAAAAAAAAAAAAAAAAAAACCCAAAAAAAAAAACCAACTGAACAAACAAACAAAAAAACTCTGGAGTTATCAGCATTCTGTAATTTTCACAGAGATGACTGTAAGGTGTATGTGCAGTCTGTCAGGAAAAGGTATTTTTTGTGTTGCAAGAAATTGGAGATTAATTTGTTTTGGTGCAATTATTTTAATAATGTCTTTAGTAAGTAAGAATTGTGAGATTTATCTCTACCCAAATGCCTCAGACTATTAATTTGAGCAAGTTAACAAAGTGAAGCATCCTTGACTTCGATTTCCCCATTGTTTAAAATTGAGATCTTCCCTAGTTTACTCTTATAAAGTAATTTAAAGAACTTTTAAAAATATGCTGTTTGAGTCCACGTTGTTGAGAGTTTTAGCATAATCATCCCAAGAATAGATAGTTGATAAAGCAATTACAGTCAAATCATTCATCCTGATGCTTCAGATTTGATCTTTTGTGTGCAGAATGCTATAACAGTCTCACATTTTAAAAATATGCCACCTCCCATAAAGTAGTGGTTTCAGGGGACTAATCATTGTGTATAGCACAGAGCTGATATTTAAATGCAAGTTGGGGGCCTTTTGGTTTGTGCAGTTTTGGATCTTAGCCCACAATTCAGAGGCAGCACACTTCACAGAAGCTTCACACAGTGTAAGTGTGTCCAGTTCTGGGCTCCTCAAGACAAGAAAGACATGGAGCTTCTGGAGATGGTCCAGCAGAGGCCACAAAGATGATGAGGGTTCTGGAGCATCTCCTAGGAGGAGAGACTGTGGGAGCTGGGCCTGTTTAGGCTGGAGAAGACTGAGACGAGACAAGATTACGATGAGATGAGATTGAGATGAGATGAGATGAGATGAGATGAGATGAGATGAGATGAGATGAGATGAGATGAGATGAGTGAGATGAGATCTCAATAATCCATACAATGACGAGAAGATGGTGCCAGGCTCTTGTCAGTGATGCCCAGTGACAGGGCAAGGAGCAATGGCCAATAAACTGCACAAAAAGTTTCACCCAAACATGAGGAAGAACATTTTCCATGGAGTGAGGCAGAGCACTGGAACAGGCAGCCCAGGAGTCTTGTGAAGTTTCTCTCTCTGGAGACACTCCAAACCCACCTGGACACATTCCTGTGTTGCCTGCTCCAGGTGACCTGCCTTGGCAGGAGGGGTTGGACATGGTGATCTCCATAGATCCCTTCCAAGCCTAAAAGCTCTGTGATTCCATGAGTCTGTGAATAATACAGATTTAATTTGAAACAATGAAATTCAAAAAAAATCCATGGATACAGTGGCTACAACACGTAAAATGATGATCTACTTAATTTGCAAGTGCACATGCTATTTAAAGTGAGTGCAACTGAAGTGTCAGTCTGGAAATGTGGAGTGTCAGAGCCATCTGGAAAAAAGCACCCTGCCCTATTCAGACATCATTTATATCCAAGACACTTGCTGTCATGGCTACTGGAAACTTTGCCTGTGTTAAGATTTCATGTAGAGAGCCTTTCTTAGGCTTTTCTGTAATGGCATGTAATGAAAGTGGGAGTTCCATCTGAATACCATTTGTCCATACGAAGCAATATCTTATGATCTGGGGAAAACCCTGGCTCCATGAAAACTGATGCAGAATATTTTTTGTGGCTCCACTGGTGCTAGGATTTTCTGTATCTTCCAATACTTTTACAGTAATTGGATGTGGAGCTGGACATCAATACCAGCTGATGATAATATTGAGCTGTAGAATGTTATTTGCTATAATGGTTGTGATCAGAGGCAGATCTGTCTTCTGCCCCTTCCAAAGGAGACATTTAGGGAGGAACCCTCAATCTTTTCAGAAAGACATCGAGAGAAGAGAAAATGATCCGTGTAGTCATAGGTGCAGTCCAGCTTTCCACCAGCTGTTTGGGCCAGAGCTCTGAAATCCCACTGCAGTTAAAGACAGCCTCAAGAGATACCAAACTAATGGTGTGGCTGTCCACTGCCTTCCCAGGTCGTTCCTGGGGTAAAGGTAGTGTGGGTAGGATATTTTTGCAGTTCAGTAATTTTGAAGTATAAAAAAGGTCTTTTGAGGTCACAAGGGCAAATGGCAGCTTCCAGAGTTTTGCCCTGGTGAGATCAGTCCTGGTCTAGGGTCAGAAGGGGAGAGAGTGAGGAAGGATGAAAATTTTACTTTAGCCCTTCATGCCTTTATTTGTCCAGCAAGCTCTCTATAGCTCAGCTGAGCCAGGGGAATCTAGGAATGTGTCTATACAGATCTGGGTTAGATAAGCTCTTTCCATTAGGAATTTAAAGATGCAATATACCTTCACAAATATTTCGAAGGAGACCCCCTTTTCAAGCACAAAACAATAAAGATATTCTGTAAAATCATTCTGTAATTGTTCTCCATTTTTCTCCACTTGTTCCAATGACAGTGGTCGCTCTCGATCATAGAAGTCATGTAGGTAGTCCATGTGCATGACAGGGATTTAACTTTTATTTTCTGACAACAGGAAATAAAACTTTAAGCTGAAGAAGTTAATCTCTTGTAATACTTCAAGATTTATCTATTAAATTGCTTGCCAGTAGTTTGAAAAAAAAAAGCTATCTGAAATCACACTGGGAAATCCTCTGAGTTCAGTCAAATCTCTGAGTCAGCTTCATTTATCACAGCCATCACTGGCTGCTCTATAAATACATCTGCTTTTATAGCCTATGCATTCTGAGATTTGCCTGTTATCTCCTCAGAAGAAAAGGGCTAGTGGCTTCTCTTAAACAAGCCTGGCTTAGTCAAAGCCAACACAAATGTAAGCCTAAGAGGCCAAGTGCATCAGTTGTTGTTAGCTTTGATAGTCACTGCTATCATTTGAGAGTGTGCTTGTAGCCAGTCCAAGTTGGCAGTGTCAGCCCAAGCTGATTGGAGCTGCAGACATTTTTGCTGACTGGAGTCATGCTATCTTTGCCAGTTTGCTGGAATAGACACAGACACTGATTGGGTCATGCTGAAAACATTCCTGTCCTATGAAGCAAGTCTGTTTGTATTTCAGGTTTGCCGGGACTAATGAATTAAAAATCTTGGGCTCACCACAGTTTGCTGTTTAATAATGCCTGTAACAGAAGGATTTTTTCCTCCTTGAAGTGTGACAGCATCATAATCCCTCATCCCTGGCAAGGAGAGGAAGGAAAATCAGAATTGTGGAAAAGGGTTATCTTTTGGGACAGCAAAGCCTATGGGAAGTGCAGGTAGCAGCATGTTGCCCTGACAGCTGTCTCAGCTTCTCAGACCTTGTCAGTTTGTTGCTATGCAGCAGGTGCAGCCTTTTCTTTTATTGAAGCTTTGCTCCATAAAGGCGACGAGAAGCCAAGGCAGTGGCTGGCCCTGGATTATACAAGTGCAGACACTCCGCTAAGTGAGGTAAGGCAACAGGTGTGAAAAAATCCATAGAGCTGTAAGAGCATTTAATCTGAGTTCTGCTGCAGGTTTTTTACAGAGGAACAGCAGCCAGCCAGCTCTATAGGCAATTGTTGGGAAGATGAGAGCTGCTCATTAAATCTGATTAAGTTCCAGGTTGCCCACTCACTCTCATCTCTGTCTACAGAGACACTGTTCTTCATTTGTGGAGAAAGCATGTGGGGAATTAGGGGCACTTGGTCTGCATGTTTCATAATATCACCTCGTTTGCACAGAGGCTTTTTCCATCCCTCTCTGTTCTCTGTGATTGTTTTTTGTGATGAAGAGCTTGAGGATTTTGCAAAAAAAGGAGAGAAGGGATAAATGCGATAAAAAAAATAACAGGGTAAATGCTGTGTATAAGGATGAGATTTCTTTTTTTTTTTCTGAATTAGAATAAAATGAAAATTTTCTTTTGTGTTTCAATAGAATTCACCATTTCTTACTGAAAGGGTATTGATTTTTGCCCTCACAGAGTAGATGGTTAAAAGAGTTAATTTAAAAACATTGCACATCACAGAGCATGTGACTGGGATAAAAAACAGTCTCGTGGCAATATTGTTATGGCAACTTTAAAAACTCTAGCAGAAGGCAGCCTTTTAATTTCTTAGGCTATGATGTGAAAACGTGAAGTATACTCTTATGTGGAAGACTGCTTGAGATAGTGTCAGAGAAAGTGTACAAATAGCACAGAACAATGAAAACCCTTGTTTTAAGGGTTTGCTTATCACTTAAAATCACTTCATTTGGAGAGGATTTTTTCTTTGCCTTGTATTGGGAAGTAAGGAAGGGAAATATGTTTAAGAATTTTGCATTGGTAGTTCTGTTGTACTTTAAAAACAATGAGATGTCTCAGATGTTTCTTATGAAGTGAGGGTGGGGAAGAGATCAAGAATGCTCAGAAGGTAAATATTATTTACTCTGATGCAATGCACTTCAAAATAAAATATTTCAGTTGACTCCAAGGGTCTTTTCCTGAATCTAAAACATACATGGCTGCAATTTATTTGGCTTTTCTTTGCCTCTGCTCCACAGATAACAGATCCATTTTTGTGGGTCTTGAATACTAGTAATGGGAAATTAAGAGCAGTCCCTGATATCCTTCATATACTAGCAGAAAGAGACACTTTCAGCTTCAAATAAAATTTATTCAAAGTAAGGATTTTAGATTATTTGTTGTTATTGTAAGAAAAGATGATGCACTTCAAATAACAAGTAACTGTATCACTCTGCTAGCTAAATATAGAGAGAGACAAAGCAAATAAACAAGAAATGCTGAAATTAATGGACCCAATGCAAATTTGATCCTCTTCCACTGATTGCATGGCACTGATGCCAGAGAAGTCTTTGATTGACTTGTACACCACCAAGGAAGATTATACACCACCAAGAAATAGTGTTCTGTTCTATTGACTTTTTGAGACTGCCAAATAATACAGTATGAATTAGAATGACTGGTAGAATTTTCATGCAGTACAATAGCTACTTTACTGTAAAACTGCAAGACTGTTGGCTTAGGATACTGGCTCTTGTTTTCACCAGCTAAATGCTCTGTTGTCTGCTGACAATGAGTTACTAAATTCAGTGTATTTTCCTGATGAATTTGGTTTCTAATTCCCTAAGAAGTTTTTATGGTAATTTGAAAGCATAATTGTCCACATATTTGGTATGAATACAGTGCTTGCTGGATAGCAGTCCAGAGTCCTAAAATAATTTCTTTATGGGCAGATCTTTTGCATGCACAAAGTCCCACTAACTTCACATTCTCCACATGTGGTGCTAATCAGAAGATTAATATCTTTGAATTTTAGCAGCTTTGTTGTAGATAGTCAAGGGGATTGTTTGCATTCAGCTATTCAATAGAGTTTAACCAAAACTGTTCATTCAAAATATTAAATATACATGGTAGAGCTCAGAGTACAACTTCTCAGGGCACAGAGATGTTTTAATTACACTGTTAGAGATCAAAAGTAGCTAATCCTTTTATTGCTCAACAGTTCTTTAGTGCCATATTTGAAATGAACTAGCAGTTTTCTTAATGGACAGGGTTTCATCACAGTAAAATCACTTTTTGGAATCGATGGTCTCAGAAGAAAGACAGAGGACTGAGTGAGGTCCCAACCCAGGAGCCAAATCCATGCAGACAGACCCCTACACCTGCACAGGCTTCCGCTGAAGAATCACCACCAAGGTTTGGAGACCCCATGAATTTTTGGTCACGAAGTCTGTGACTTGCAGGCACACTTGGGCTGGGGGAGTACGGTTGGAAGGTAGGAGGATGAGTGCCTCCTCATTGACACCATGTGGAGTGGTGTGCACGGTTCCAATCACAGGGCAGGCTTGGGGTCATGTTACTCTCAACTCCCCACCCCTTCTTCCTTCTTCACCTTCAGAACCAGGCAGTATTGCCACGAGTCAAGGCTTGCTGAAGGGGCAATGGCGGGGAGCAAGCAGGTGAGAAGAGAGACAGCTTCCTTTGCCATCGTTCTTTCTAATCTATAAATAGCAAAAATCAAAGCAGTCTCTGCACTGAATTTCACTTAAATTCTTTTTAAATGGAAAAGCGAAATGGCGCTCCCTTGACTTTGATTCTAAACTAGGATGGGAAAGGCAGCTGTGAGTGCATGAAAAGCATTAAAACTCATTTGTTGAATGATGTCACATGCTCTGTAATAAATATATTTTTTGTATTATTGCAGCTGGAGCAAACAAGTAAAAGCATTGACTCAAGTGCCCACATGATCACCACCGCCAGGGTACCTGCTGATAAGCCGGTACGAATTGCCTTCAGCCTTAATGATTCCCCAGGTACAGTTTAATTTATAGAGTAAAACACAATGCTTTTAAATTTAAACCACATCTGCTTTTAAATTTTACATTAACTTACCAGTGTTTACAATATCAAATGTAATCCAGTGTAACGGATGGATTTTTTTTCATGAGTGGTAGCTTTGGTCAGTTTTCCTGTCTGATAACTTTTAATGTTTCCATTAACAATTTCATTAGAGTAAATCCACTAGATTGACAGTTTTGATCTTTACTCCCGTTCAGTGGTTTGTGGAATGCAATTAGGACTGTAATTAACCGTCAAATTTACCTGCATGTGCAGTACGTCTGATTTTGTGGAATTGCAAAACAGGAAAAGTAAAAGGACAAATTTGCATGAGCCTAGAGGAGGAAGAGACTTTTTCTAGGGGGAAGGTTGGAAAGTGCCACACATGCCCAGCTTGGTGAAAGGTTTCAGGAAACAGGTGCCCCACATGGCACGTTCTCTCAGACAGCAGCAGCAATTTCATTGATGTTTATCCTATCAGCTCATGCTGAGGGAGTATTAATTTCCCCAAACATACCCTGTACACACATGGAGCCTTTGGAGTAGATAAATATTATTGGTTTGCACCTTCAATATTATTAAGGACCAGAGAGCTGTTGCCAAACAGTGAAGGTCAAAATTAAATAAATCAAAGGGGAAGCTTAAAAGCAGCCAAAAAAAGTTGGCTGTTGCTTTTGCTAAAGGTGATTGCCTGGAGTCAGGGCTGAGATGTGTTTATGGCATGAGGTATAAGGACAACTGAAACCTATGCTGTTGAGAGCTTTATGGGACTCTTTGCATTGTAGGATAATATGATGGTTGGTACCTGAGGTTTGTGTGAACAGAATCTCAGCTTGAATGCAGTTTTCTATTTTAAAAGTATTTTAGAATATGCATTATCTTTCCTAGCTCATTGTTGTGTACTACTAATTTTCAGCTACAATACTGAAATGCAATCTCATTCCCTAAGCACAGGAATTAGAAACCAAACATCTTCATATATTATGGAACCTAACTTTCAATTCATAAAGATGAGTGACAAAGAAAGATTGGGACAAGAAATATACAGAAACATGTGATAATCTATGTGCCCTTTTTCATAAATTAAAATAACCTGGTAAATACATTTTTATTAGAGAGCAATAAGGAATCATTCACATCTCTCAAGATACAGTCACATGGTAAATTTCTTGCAGAAATTATGGCATAGATAGGTATGGAAGAGAGATGTCAAAGAAAGGGGAGTGCTCTTACAAATTATGAAAAAAGAATGCTAATGTGAGACACTGAAAACAAGTCAGGGAAAGCTGAGACCATGGGAAAATCAAAGAGAGCACAGTGGTTTGTGACAAGAGACGGCAGTAGGAAATGACAAGGTTGTGAATAGCTTGCAAGAAGGGGACATGAAAGGCAGGAAGCCCAACTTCCTTAACATTGCATCATATCTTATTTTCTACCTTTTTATCCTGCTAATAATTCCAGCCTCTTTCTTAACATTTACAAAAATAAACTCAATTACAGAAAGGTAATCTTTTCTTCTACGTATTGTTAAATTGTTCCAAATGTTAAAATTGTCAAAATGTTGAATCCTTTATTGTATATATCCAAATGTTCCTACAGCATACAATCCAGAATCTTCATGAGTACTGATTAAAAAAACCAGCAACCAGTAGAGTGAGTGCCATGTTCCCCTCTGCATCACATCCATTTGGGAGCTATCAGGAGGTCTAAACCAACATTATTGTTTTACCACACCATAAGAATTTCAAGTGCTTTTATGTTAGGTATATTTCAACTAGGCAAAGGAAATAAGCTTTTAATAGGTGTGAAAATTTCCAGCAAACCATAAGTGAATCAAGAGAGTACAAACAAGTATTTAACATGTTTTTTTTTAAGGTGAGCTACAAAAACATTCAAAAGATAGACCTTTAGGTATTCTTTAGGTGCTTTTTTTTCCCTCTTTTTTTTTTTTTTCACTTTCTTTTCTCCTTGATGAGGGTATTTGTTTTCAGTTCAAACAGGAGTTACCTGATTAGTGATAGTGAAGCATCAGCTGAAGCTCATGCACTGCTAGGATACAATAAGTTCTTGGCAAGGGCTAAGTGGTGAGGAAATCTCTCTGACTTAAGCTTTTCCTTAAATTCTACCTCACTTGAAAGGCACAGTGACACATTTTGCCAAGAAAGGCTGCATTCTCCTTCCGGGGGCTGTGCAACTGCTTACTAGGAGGAACTGACAGCATAACTGGATATAAAAAGAGGAAATGGAATGTTTCTTCTGGGTGGTGATTATCTCACTGGCTAGGATTGTAACCAAGCAGTGGGTGTGAGGAGCAGTGAAAGGAAAAACTACTCTCAGCTTATGAGAAGAAATTACTTTGTGTTAACTGACCTACAAAATCAGAGCTGGCCTATCCTGAGTGTACAAGAAATAATGTGTCTTACATTATTTGTCAGTCAGCACCTGATGACTGACATTCTGGCCTGCTTTGTGAGGTATTTTTAATGTGATAGTAGAGTAATCAGTTCCTTAAAAGTCTCAGGAGCAGCCCATCAGAGGGTGCTATATAAGAAGACAGTTTTATTGTGCATCTCTTATTCCTGTATATATAAATGTCTGTGTTTGGCCCTTTCACTCAAGTTCACTAACACATTTCCCAGGGCGTGTCTGTGCACTGTATCACAGCAGTTTGACTTAAGGTACCATTTTAAAGTCATGAATTGGAAACATACTATTTCAACCTACCTTATATCACTTGGAAACTAATGCAGCTTGAACTGAATGTGGTGTTCCAAGATTCAAATAAGTGTTTCAAAGTTGAAAATTCATTGTGGTCTGTCGGCATCAATTTAATGTTACCCATGAAATTCAATATGTCCTAATTTTTATCAATCTTACAAATACATGAACTTCATGGGATTTAGACAGCTGGATTTGTTTTGTGTAGTAGTTCAAAGGGAAGATTTATAGGTTCATCTCTCTTCACCTTGCCTCCTCAAATAAAAGCTTGAATCTAGCTGAAAAGTTCTGCTCGTGGTATGTGGTGATAAATGACTGGGTCTGAAATTGTTGGTGAATTCTTTAATTTGAAATTAGTCTTGCTCTGGCAGCACTTTACAGAAAAAATCACTGACAACAAAGGCAAAACACAGATCTTCTAATGAACCTGACAGACAGTGCAACAGTGTCATATTTTTGCAAGCATAGCAAAATTACTTATTTTACTCTTCGTTATGCTCATTATCCTAGGGACTGCAAGGAATTTTTTGCTTTTCTAGTTTATCATGCTAGACTGTTTTGCAGTGGTTGCTTCTTCAAAAGCAACCTTCAAATTCCTACCCCACCCTCATATTGGTTGTGATGGCTCCGGAGGTTTTCCAGTGAGGATTGCTAAAATATATGGCTAAAATTTACAGAGCTAATTTCCTAAATCTACACCCAACCTGCAGGGCTCGGTTCTTGGGGAATTAGATGGGAAATCAGGTGAGATAGCCTCAAAGGGCCATTCATCTGAGGATGCTTAGGTTTGAGTGAAGGTATGTGAAGCAGAAGGATTTTGCTCTTACCTCCTCTGTTATGGACTGTTTCTATTTTTGGGAGGTCCACAACTCTTATTATTGAGCAAGCCTTCACATCCTATTCCTGGGTGGGGCAGTGGCCGTTCCCCACTATTTTACCAGTGAGGTAACTGTGAGGTTGTGTAAGGTCGTGTCAGGCAGGGCTGTGAATAGAAGCCCTGGAGCTCCACAGAGCAGTGCCAAGTTGCAGTCACTTAGCCACACAGCCTTCCAGGATGAATCTGATGAGTCTATGCTTGTCTGTCAGTGTCCAGGCCCAGAGCTGCTGGATCTCATAGCCCTCCCAGGGCCAAGACTGGACCCTGGCAGGCACTTTGCCACTGTTGTTGGTGCAAGTTGTGGTGCTTGCAGTTCAGTTTGAGCGCTTTTCCTGTGCAAGGGCTGATCCACTTACAGGATAGCAGCCTACTTATGTTACCGATTTAATTCTTTAATTTAGGAGGAAGAGATCTGAATACATCAGCCCACACATGTAGGAGAAAAAAAAATAGGACCTGACTGTATAATTAAATACTGGATCATAACTCAGTTACTCAAGGAAGCAGAACTGTGATTGGCATTTCCTAAGTTTCAAACGCTTGATTTAGCAACCTTAATGTGCTTTCAACACATTTAAATTTTTTATATTCTATTTCTGTCTATCTTAGTGAAGAACATAGAGAAACTAATTTTCAAGATTATACTGGAAGGGAATCAGATGTTGTTCTTGAAGGATTTACTGCCTTTAGCTCACAGTTCAGTTAAATGGAACAGCCATATAGGAAAAGATTTGGGTATTACACTTCATTGTGCCAGACCCAAATCTTTTCACAGCAACATGTGAAGGATTTCTCTCATTTGACTACATGATGGAGGTGTGGGGTATTGGAATCTCCAGGAGCCCAGAACATGATTAAATAAGTGAAGCTTTCCAGAAATTAAGCTCCATTTTCAAATGTGCAACTTTAGCATATATCAGCTGCCTCAGGGCTAGTAGTGAGCTTTTTGTACAAAGCCAGTCAGTGTTAATAGAGTTCAGATACCCTTTGTTACAAATGACAGTTTTCAGCAACAAGCCAAGGGAGCATGTGAACCTGATGAAACAAACATGAGAATCACACTATTTCATGCACACAAACTGAGTCTTTGGTTAAAAACACATGGGTTTTAATCAGGGTACGTGTCTTTAGGGCATTTTTAAATATAGAACTTCAAAATTAGATTTGGGATCTATGGGAAATCAGGAAATGCTACTCATTAAGAATCATGTGACAGATACATTAACTTAGGTGCCCGTAATGAAATCCCTGATCTGATTCATTCACATCACAGGATAGTGTGTTGACTTTGCTGGTATGGCCAAAATATGCACATATACATTTTTCCTTCTGTCTTATTTCCTTTTGACCAAAAACTTGACTAATTTTCAAGTGCAGTGAGTTGCTGTCTCTGATTTTTAAATATATTTTTATTTTAAATTAAATAAGTCTTCAACATCCAGCTTGAATTAGAAATCATTTTTCCTTATGTGTTTCTTTATAGTGACTGTAGGGATAAGATGCTGTTTGTAACTGGTGAAGAATCCCTAGATATTTTCAGGGATTTGTGGTACAGAAAAGCCACTAACTCTATTATAAAAGAGGACTTTGATTATATAAGTGATTCCTTATAATATCTAGATATTCATAAAAAAATTGATAGTTAATTGAGAAAAGAGGGAAAAGAGGTATTTCAGAGTTTTGTTTTCTAGCTAAGGAGAGGTAGAGTAGAAAATAAACATAGATCAGGAGAT
>JAYDZK010000001.1:15973471-15996790 GCA_034509185.1 Euphonia xanthogaster | reverse complement strand
AGATAGTTTTGAGAATGTTTTGATCTTCAGAATAATTTCATTGGCATTTCAGACATTTTTGTATCTGATTTTCTGAGTCAATAGATTTTTAAGACTAGAAGTTGGTGTGATTTTGACTGGTGTTCTGCTGGTAAGGGCAATAGCAATTCTTCAGAAAAAGATGCAAGAGTTTCTGTCTTTCCTCTTGACATCCTGAAAACATCCTCAAAAAAGCTTTAGGAGGTGAATGACTGCTTTCATTTGCTTTCCCCTTGTGTGAAATTTAAGTTTTCATTATTACCAAGTGATTTTTATTGTTATCGTTGTGGTTGTTACTTTGACAACAGCGAAATGCTGATCTGGGGCAATAATTTATTTCACTGAAAGCTGTGGGGAAAGACTTCTGTTGTTCTTTTTGTGAAAAACAAGATTGTGGTTAGCTATGAGGATTTCTGTTAATTTTTGTAAACTAAATACTTAGCTGAAATTCTCAGAAGAGCCGAAGAGAATTAAGAACTCAGGATAGTTTCAAAACACTGAAGTCTGCAGCATTTCTCGATGTTGTTCTGCACATCAGATGATGATCTAAACAAGTCTTAAACTAGTATAACTAAAAAAAACCCTAGCAGCTGTTCAATAGATGCTAGGGCAAGCCCATTATAAAATGTACTATGGTATGTCATAATGGTTAGGATACCAGGGCATTCTATTTTTAGTACCATTGACTCAGTCACTTGAGTTCAAAAAATAAGCAGGGAACATCTGTTTATTGAAAGGATTTCCTCTACATTAATTTCTCTCTCTATTCCATCCTTTATAAAGTACTTCCAAACTTTTTAATTGGTTCTTTTCAGAGTATGGTCCAATTTATTTTCCAATATTCTGACATTGCATTAATTTTATTTTCTTATTAATAGCTGATGCTGTGAAAATGTAATTACAGTCTGATGTTTCTTCAATTTTTTTTTTTGATCATTTGGAGTATTGCTTTTGCTATGTTTTTCTGAATTTTAAAGATGTTCAAGATCCCTTGATAAAGCTCCTGTACCAAAGATTGTACTGCTGGAATTGCCAAAACAAATAGCAGTTTAAGTGCCATCCATGACTCCGGTCCAATATCTCTGTCAGAATATTTAACAGCTATTCAGCCAAATACCTGTGGAGCAGCTGTAGCCCCAGTCAGATCAAGTCTTATTCTGTCCTTCCTCTTAGCCTTGCCATATGATTCATCTTTCTTCTTTTAGAATATTAGTCTATTTATATATTGTACAAGAAAGCAATAGCAAATTAATGATAAATACTTGCATATTGGCATGATACAATTCTGTACAACTAAAGCAATTTAAGTATTTTCCAGAATGGGCATGCTTGACATATGGTGTGAAGAAAGAAGGGGGACACTCACATGACATGGGTATGACTTTTTGATAATGTAGCAAGACAACTACTCCACGAAAATACAGGAACTTCACTTTATTTCCGAGGAAATTCAAGAGCTTTTGCTTTTGTATCACTATACTTTTTTTCTTCTCTGAGCATCTCTTCCCAGAGGCTGCCCAGAGCTAGCTATATTATTGAGTAAGGCTCTGACCTTGTGTTAGCCAGTATGTTTATTTTTCATAGGCTAAGGTGACTTATTTTACTTTCCCCCCAGCCTCCTTTGCTGTATAACCACAGAGGCCAGGAGAAAGAGATATCAAATATTTGAGAAATAATTTAGATCCGAGTCTGTATTCTTTTAGAAGCCTTCTTTGATATGAGGTCCTCTTGATCTTGTTGGGGTTTTGTTGCTGTGTTCAAGTCTACAGGTACACAGCAGGCTGCAGGATCTGAACCGTGTTGGCAATTTTCTCCTGGAAGAGCCGTCCCTATTTAATTTTGACACCTTACGAATAACCGACTGTAAGCTAATAGTAACACTCTCCTCACCTCCCATAACCTGTAGTAAGATGAATAAACAGTCATCATAGTCCAGTGCAAGGCTGAGAGTGTGAAAGTCACTGAGAAAGAAATATTGCACTGGCGCTACCAAGTGCGATTCATATTTCTGATCTCAGTCCAGCTACTAGTGGGCAGGTGTCCACATCACAACCCTGACATAGCTGGTGCAATCTGTCCCACCTTTTCTGGAAGCCTGTGCTAAAAATAAACCAAAAAAAATCCCAAACAAATAAATAAAAACACAGCTTGATTTGTTGTCATGATTGAACTAACTCTAGCCCATAAGGATTGTAATTGACAGGTAAAGTCCTTTAAGACAGCTCTTTACTTAGCAGTGTAGTGGAGAGAGCTCAGGAAGAAAAACAGTTTAGACTTATTTGTTTTATTAAATGATCACATGTTCTACTGAACCAACTGCTTTGTTTCTTAATCACAGCAATGCAAAATAGACTCTGTATTTCCAGTATGTAAACTTCTCTTGTTACCAATCCACTAGCACTTTCAAGGATTCTGCTGAGACATTTCAAATGTAGAAGATAAGATGTGGAGGTGTGTTCAGGATCCCAATATTACTGTCCATATATGCAATATAGAATTTCATTAAAGAGATTAGTTGAAATGCCCTCTTTGGCAGACAATAACTTTTAACATTGTGTTTACCTTTTAGATGATGCTTCCCCTGAAAACTTCTCTTTGGCATTTCCAGAACTAGATCAGCAGCTGCAGGTAAACTTTTCTTCTCTTATGACAGTTCTACTTCACATTCACTGTATATGTTGTTATAAAAAGCCTCTGGTTGTTACACTATAGTGGAAGTTTTTAGTGGTGCTTTTCTAGCATGTTAACATTTAATAAGACCGTATATATCCATAGAAGAAAACATTGTTTTTTCAAGATCTACAGAAAATTTTTAGTCCAACCGCAGGGAAATAACTATTTTAACAATCTTGCCTGCTTTTAAGATTTTCCATCCAATTCCTGCAGTGCTGCTGCACTGCAATGAAGAGAGTTCTTGTTCAGCTGATGGGAGAAGGAATGAGAGGGGCGTTATACATTCTAATGCCTGCAGGCTGTGCTATGACTGATATCATCAGTTTTCTCAGACACATTCCAAGAGAATCCTTTGGTGACCAGTCTGATTTGTCAGCATAGAATGATGGGCCCCCAGTATACTGGACAGTGAGCAATTGATGGCAACTCCGTGGTTCTCTAGGCACAAAGCTAATTCTGCATCCAGGGATTATTTCCCTTTCCTATGTGCTGGTTCTGGAGTGTTTCCTGGCTTTTGTAGACTACTCCAGATCATCTGTTTTCCCAGGAGCATTTAGACTTCCTCTTATATTTCACTCTGAAGGCAGTTGTTTCCTGACTGTAAATTGAGAAGGGCATTAGTAGACCATTCATTGTGCAGTAATGTCATCTTTCCTGTACCCATCAACTTGTGAGACAGCACGGGATGGCTGCTGGCTTCAAGGGTGGTTCTGTCCTGCTGCTCTCTCCAAAAGGATGACTGAGGAAGGAATGGAGGATGACAGAGACTCTCCTTGCTCTGTCCCTCTCATCCTGAGGATATGGGCAGGTTCTTTAGGCATAAGTAGGAATTAATAACAGCTTAAGATTTAAAAGGAACCAGGTAGTATGCTAACCTCTTTATTCCACTAACCTTCCAGTGCAGCAAGCAGGATTGGTATTTTTTTCCTTAGAAGAATTCAATTTGAGAAAAGCAATCATGTTTCGTGGCTGGAGCATTGAATTGAAAGTAAAGAACCTGCATTTTGTTTCCAACTCTCTCAGTGACACATTGCTTAATCCTGGAGTTGTTTCATCCCTCTGTCCATCTCTGAAATTAAGTTAATAATTTTTACCTTTTGTGTTAAAGAGCATTAAGACCAGTAGGTAAGGATTGCTCTAAAAGAGCAAAGTATGATTATTATTGCTGCTATTGATACATAAAAACAATATTACTAACATTACATAAAAGTACTTTGCAGGACAAGTTTTTTTATTAAGACTTTTATGACTTTTACTTTTCTGGAACCTATAATATACTCTAAATATGGAATTTCATGATAGGCTGAAAGTGCTCCTCTGGAAGCATTCAAGTGTTCTGGATATATGTAATAGCCCTTCAGTAAAAGTTTTTAAGTACATGCTAGCACAATCCCACTAAGTGTACCCAATTGGTCTGTTAAGTACTTGACATTTGTTTCAGCAAACCTTCCTTTACTCTCATAATCTCAATATGATAACAAATTCAAAGAATAATTAAAGGCTTTGGTTAATGTAATTTTCTTTTTAGTATCCTTCATAATCTCTCTTGGTAATATCAGGGTAACTGAAAGGATAACTTATGAGAACTACCTGTCTGACTCAACCACTTAAAAGTATAAAATTTGTGGTAGCACTTAATCCTTTCATTTTCAAGCTTATGTGCATGTTTATATTTCGATGCCTTTATGTTCATCCAAGGGCAATGAGGTCAATGCAGGGCTCTGAGCTGATGCAGAGATAACGTTGCATTCAAATTTAGCAATAAAAACTTGAATTTCCTTGCTTTTGTCAATCTGGATCCCAGTTTCATGTGATAGCTATTTAATGTAATTACAGTATTTTTAATCTGCTTTAAAATTTCAAACTAGCAGTAGCTGTTACAAAGTTATTATTTACCTTATTACATTTATTATTAATTGTGGTTTTTTCAATCGCTGCAATCCAAACTGCTGCGTGTTTGTCAGAACTCTCTGGCGTGTGCTTGCAGGTCATGCCAGCTTTGAAACAGGTAGCTCCTGTATTACAGAAACAGGTAAGAAGGGCTTCACCAGGACCTGCAGAAGTAGTGAATGGTGGTGTCCCTTGTCATTCCATCCATGCTTTTTTCTGTCCTGAAGTGCGTTAATACAGAGCACACACATGAAGGATCGTGTAAATGAACCTTTTAATCAGCTGTGGCAGTAGCAGCCTGAAGTGCTTGTGTTTGTAAGAAAGCTGGTACATGTGTTCATAATAAAAATATCATATCAGACAGCCACAGGATTTTCATCGGCATGCCATAAATACAGTCAAAAACATTTGAATTTTATTTAAAGAAGCAAACTATAAATGCAGGTTATGTGGCTATACAGTAATAGGCACCTTAAAAAAAGTAATAACTTTACAGATTTCAAGCATACAAAGGAAAATTTTGAAACCTGTTTTAAAAACAAACAAAAAGCCTAAATTAGCTGATTTTTGAGCTGGATTTTGAAAGCAGCTTGAAAGCTATGTAAGTTCAGCAAGTCACTTGGAAAATCAGAGCCTTAGAATTCTATGCATGCAGGCAGCAGACCACAGCCTGAGTACCAAGCAATTTGCACCTCTGTTTTAGGCTTCAAGCTCTCGTCCTCCTATGTTAGGCCTTGGCAGACAACTTGGCTATTTGAGCAGAATTACCTAGTGGTCCCACTTTTCCTCCCACAATTCTTCCATACCTATTCCCTGGGCAGCAGTATCAAATGGCAGGGCAAAGTTCAGTGCAGCCTCCCCTTGGCAGGGTAACAAACCCTGCTGTCCAAGCACCCAGCTCTACAGAGGTGGGTGTGGAATTGCCTGGAGAGAAGGTCTTTCTAGGAGACTTAGCAAAAAAGCTAATTCCCTCTAAGGACTCTTACTAAAGGATGTTTCTAGTTGCATCTTCTTTCCAAAGAATAAAAATGATCAGTCTGTGTGTTCTGATGTACTAGCTAGCTTCAGACTGACATGTTTTATTTTCAAATTAATTTTTGAATGTTACATTTTTCTACACATTCCAAGAAGCAATTTGTAAAAAAAAACCAACTACTTTAAATCAAAATTTATGTGTGGTCTGTGGTCAACCAGACATGAAAGCCCTTCATATGAGAACAGGTCAGTTTAAGCTATATTTGCAGCTTTAGTATTAAAAAAAAGCACACCCAACTAAAATAACTTCCTGCTAGTGAAAAAAACCCTCATGTTTATAAACTTCTTGTTTTCAATTCCTTTTGTTTGCATTAATGGAAATTATTCTCCTCCCACTGACAAGCAATACCTGCTTATCTGAGCTTTGGTGGTTTTCCCCTCTCCTGTGTGTGTGCCGTGTGGTGGGCAGTGCAGCAAGGGTGGGCTGGTTACACCTGGCACTCTGTCACTGGGAAACTTGAACCTTTGCTTTGTCTGGATGGGCCCTCGGGAGTCTCTTCCTTGATTAGCTGCACAGTGACCCCTCTGACAGAAATTTTTCTATGGGTTATCTGCTGTATTTAGCAACACACATCAGCATCCAAGGCCTTGTTGTTCAGGTCACTGAATGGGGAGGGGGGTATCTGGTGTTCATACCTGCATTGCTATGCCCTGTGCATTGCCTGTCCCATTCCAACACTTCCTGTGACTTACTCAGTTCATCTCTCTGTTCCCCATCAAAATCTTTATTCCAGCCGAGATCTTGATCCTGAAGAGGGAAGAACACAAGTCACCTATGGATACACAGGGTGTTCTATGGTTCTTTATCTCTGAAAACCAGGTTAGATGGGGCCCTGAGCAACCTGGTCTAGCAGAAGGTGTCCCTGGTAGGGCGTTGGGAGGAGGTGATCTTTAAAGTCCTTTCCAACACAAAACAATTAAATGGTTCTGTGATCTTGTCTCATGAAATTGTGATCTTGAGAGACATTTATGTCATATTTCGTGTTACAAATCCGTGTCATTAGATGACTATAAAATTGCTGCAACAGAGAAAAAGCTCCAACCATTTATAACATCCAACCTTAAGTCAAAGGACAGTTTTTCTCACTTTAGTAGAAAACGCTCATATAAAAGAAGTAATGCAAATGTTATGAAAGGGGCAGTGTGCTGTGTGTGAGATAAGCATTTAGCAGAAACCTTGTTTACTCTGGAACTTTAATTACTTCTACTGAATGCCAGGATTTTTGTTAGACACATAAATTAATTTTAGAAAGTTTAAAAGCATACTGTGTCTTTAAAGAGGATGCTGTAATTTTTTTTACTATGTATTGGTTTCCATGAGAATTCCTAGAGGACTGTGTTGCTCTATAATTAGATCTGATTGCCTATGAACTTGATAAGTCTCCTGTAATGCTGCTGTGATAACTTTGGTCTCAGATTATGTAAGACCATTTTATGCATGTATGTTAATATGTATGCATGTTCACCAAGTCAGAGCGTTATATTAAGGGTAGAAAAGAATGGAAAATCTTCCAGGAAGGAGAGCAAAACTCACAATTGCTCTCATCCAGTTGTCCTGTATTGTTTGGAAGAAAGAGAACTGTTTACTTTCATAGTAAAACTAGACTAGACTAGGTGCATCTTCCAGTTGCACAACAAAAAGTAGCTGCAGTGTGCTGTTTTCGCTTGGCACAATGTGGGTTCTTCTATCATAGAAGAGTGCACAAGGCCATATAATGAACACAGACCACATTCAAAATATTAGCATTGGATTTTCCACTTTTCCAGAAGAGTTCAGCTGAAAGTTACCAAATTTACAAAAAGCAAGACACCACTCTTTAATTAGATCAGTGCTAAAGACGTGGAGACAAGTTCACGTGAGCTGGAAAAACTGCCTGGTACAATTTGTTCTTGAAACTTCAAGTTTTTCAGGAGAAAGTTTTAATTTTTTTTTCACAGTTAAACACATAAGTGCAATGATGGTGAATTAAAAAAATCAACTGTTTTAAAGCTTTGGAACAGTTGAGTGGCACTGCCAAGTATACAGCTTTTGTGGATATGGAATGCTGATTTTCATATGGCAAGGCAAAAGAACTTGTCATGTGAGTGAAGCAAAAAAAAAGCCCAAACCTGAAAATTTTCATTCTGCGTCACTCCAGCAAAGATTTTACTTAGAAGACCTCCTTCAACCTGCTTTAAAAAGCAGGCAGAGGGGAGGCTACCCAGATGATTAAAGGAATGGAGCATCTCTCCTGCAAGGAAAGCAAGTCCCTTCCAACCCAAACGTTCTGTGATTTTCTGTTTCTTCTTGAACTGCTTTTGCATGTCATATTCCAATATCTTTCATGTCTGGACTCTGAACAAAAGTCTAAATAAACAGTACATATGTCTTGTAAAGATCTACATATATGTGTGCAGTTTCAGGATGGTCTATAAAAGGATCTCTTAGTGTCTACTTGCTGAATTCTGTAGAACATTTCTCAATGTTACAGTGAGTTACTCAACAAAATACAAGGAAAAATCAGACCTTGTGGAAAATCAGGCTTAAGAGGACAGACCACCAGTATAACTTACAGCTGTAGCTTTTATACTAGCTCTGTGAACAAGATAGAGATGCTGCATCTGCATATTTTGCCAGCACAGGAAAATGAGGGTGGATGACACTGGAGCCTGAAGTGAACAGGATTAAAAGTAGAAGCTGTTGCCATTAAATGTAACCTACTTTGTCAGGGATGCTTTTTGCTTGTCCAGCAGGTATGATTTTATTTATATTAATTTATGGGAACAGGCAAGGTACAGCAAGCTCAGGCTTTTCTAAGAGGAAAGTATGGCTGTTTACTTCTGAGTGGAAAAAAAAAAAAGCCTATATTAAGGCCTTCTGAAATTAGTCACCTTGGTAAACTAGCAATCCCTTAACATAAAGATGTTATACAGACTTCATGGAATGCCACTGGGCATTCTGTACTGCAGTATCTGCAGTACTTCCCACTGCCTGGCCACAGACTCTTAAAAAGCCCCTTCCATGTGGAATGGAGATTTGTAACTCTCCTTTTCCCATGTTATTGCAGGAGAAAGTGTTTGCTAAATAAGCCTGTTTCATATGCTACTGACCAGAAACTACTCGTGGATGCTGTAGATAATATCTCTGGAGCCTTTCTTAGTAGTTTCCAAATTACAAAGGAGCAAACCCCATTCTCCAGTTCTGGCTGCCCCATCCCGGGAAGTGTTCAAGGCCAGGTTGGACAGGGCTTGGAGCACCCTGGCCTTGTGGAAGGTGTCCCTGTCCATAGCAGAGGGGCTAGAAATTGATGCTCGTGAAGGTCCTTTCCAATCCAAACCATTCTATGATATCATCCAATGATATTCTATCTAGTCATTTGAAAACATTGTAACATTTATTGTAACATTTTAAAGAAATATACACTAAAAATTTAAAAGATTCTTGATATAGTAGATATAGATTCAATTTGTCTTGATATAGATTCAATTTGTCTGACAGTAGTGCTTACTACCATCAGACAAATTGAAAAGAATTTTATGAATAGAAATCAGTAAACTGATTGTTTAATTCGTTTTAAGTTTAATTTAAGTGCTAAAATATCAGTGTGAGAGAAAATGTCACTGAAGAGGAAACAATAATAGGAAGGGGTTTAAAAGTCAGCAACTGGTTCTAAGTGAGCCTTAGCTACTAAGTTTCAGCATGACTTGATAATTTTTAGCTCTCTATATATATCTTTTGAGTGGGAAGCTGGAATATAGAAACTGAGCACTGTTTTAATTTTTAAACTGGTTTAAACCAGCTAGATTAGTGGAAACTAAATTGGAAGCAAATCCAAGGTCTTTTCTGCTTTGTTTTGTTGTGTTTTTCTTTTGAAGTATCACTGTTTGGGGACTTTCCCCTTGGTACTATTCAAAATTGTTTTATTGTGACACACTTGGTGGCTGATCTCTGGGAGATAGCAGAGATGCTCCTTTGGCTCATCCACACATTCTTGGATTAGAGCACTGAGACTTCTATATTCAGTCTTGCTAAATTTATGCTTATTTTTTGGGTGGCTATATGAATGGTGCTCTTGCTCATCCACACTGAAATGCAATTAAAAGCCCTTTTCTAGGGATTAGATTCATCAAGTATTGGGCTGCCCTCTCCCTGGGTTCCCAAAATCTCCAAGATGAGGGAGAATGAAACAATGTGCTGTGGAACAATTCTGCTGCAGCAGTTTTAAATTTAGACTGTGGAATATGAGTGTCTGTTAAAATTTCAGTGAGGAATCACATACCAACTACAAGTACTTGCAAGCTCCATGCATTACTTACATCTGTGCTTTGGGTTATGTCTGAAGCCAGCTCACCCTGTCTCCTGAACAGAAATGTATTTAATCTTTGTCTCTGAACATGTTTAGTAAAATTTAAATTTTCAGTTTAGATTAAGCAAAGGATTACAAGATCATAAATAGGAAAAGTCTGACTACTTGGGCTTTTCTTTTCCTAATAATGTCATTAAGGGAATATTATACTACACAGGAGAGTCAAGGCAGGACAGCGAGAAATGCAAAACAATCTACTAATATTGTGAAAGGCAATTGGATGTTATTTAAATGGGCAGTAAATGAACTATTTTAAGTGTTTCCTTTTATTTCAAACAGGTGGCTCAAGCATGCTATTGGGAGTTCATTTACAGTCAATAGATTCATGGCTAATAACTTAAAAATGCTTCCTGAAAGTGTTATAACCAAAATGTGACAGTTAAACCTGAAGCCTGAATTAAGATGCATTCTTTTGTAAGGAGCAAGGAGCACCTACATTTAACCAAAATGTATTTTCAAGAATTTTGATGAAATTTACATGAGGAGTCCTAGGACAGCTTGGTTTTATTTGCCACATTTATTACATTCAGTAGGCATTGAAAAAAATATGATGTTGCTGCAATGATGTCAGTTCCTGGCAGTGTAAAAATGTATGTGACAGATCTGATCAATGCATCAGCTTTAGCATTTCCGTATCACTCTAGCTGAAAAAGAGGGAGGCAAGGGAGAAATGCTTCTTTGAAAAATCTTCAGGGATATTTTGCAAAGCTGACAAGGAGAGTTCTGAAAATTCTCACAATGTTTGAAGATTTACACGTATGTTTGAAGTTTCACACATATTCTTATGCAGGGAACTGGTTTGGGTTTTTTCCTTCCTTGAAAGGCCATCACTGGGAATAGTTGGCCATATACTGCAGTTAAGGGAAAAAATTCTTTAGGTATTCTCACAGGAATTCAGATAAATATTGTATCTTTCAAAATAGGTGGGGTTTAAACTAATATTTCATTCAAAAAACAGTGGAGTTTTCTTCTTCTTCTTTTTTTTCATAAAGCCTCTGCCTCCTTGTCATGACTCTAAGGAATCTATGCAGGTGTATAAACAGCACTGCAAAATAGCAGAAGAGTACCACGAGGTCAAGAAAGAAATTGCTCTGCTGGAAGAAAGAAAGTGAGTAACTTTCCCAAAAGATTTACTGTCCTATATTCTCTTTGCAAAGCCCTGTTTGAAACATGAAAGCTTAACATTGTAGTTTCTGACCTTCTATACATATATGCTTATATATGTATATACTTAGTTATACACCTATTATAATTGTGGCCTTCTGAAGGAAGCCTAGAAGAAAGATGGAGAGAGACTATTCATAAGGGCCTGGAGTGACAGGACAAGGGGAATGCCTTCAAACTGACAGAGGGCAGGGATAGATGGGATATTGGGAAGAAATTCTTCCCTCTGAGGGTGGTGAAGCCCTGGCACAGGTTGCCCAGAGAAGCTGTGGCTGCCCCATCCCTGGAAGTGTTCAAGGTCAGGTTGGACAGGACCTGCAGCAATCTGGCCTAGTGGAAGGTGTCCCCCAACCTGGGGTTGGAACTGGATTGCCTTGGGGGTCCCTTCTAACCCAAGCCAGCCTATGATCCTGCGATTCCATGCCTCTGCCTGATGGGCACAGTAGAGCACAAGTTGGCCACTGCTCTACAGGATCAACTGAGACCACTGTCACAGCTTTATGGGTGTCCCCTAAAAGCTTCACTGGCAGCCTCCGGGTCACATAACAATCCAGTTCATCTGGTGTAGGTTCCTTTTCAATTTTAGGTTTTTCAATGAACATTGCACGCTTTAATGAAGAACAAAATGGATCCTCATTTAGGCTTGGAATACTTGACAATATTAGTAAACATGTTTCTGTGAGGTGCTTTGGCTTTGTGTCCACTGGTTCAATACACACTGGCATTTCAGGTGTTCATACCCAAAGTGAATAAGCTGGAGGCTTTTTTTCTTGTCTATGGTCTGTACTCATAGCCCTGTCATCTTTTGCCTGACTATTAAATGGCAAAGTGCACTCTGTGGCTGTCAGTCCCTTTCCACAAGAAACCTGAAAAAGAAATTCAGAGAGAGCAAAGAAGGTGAATAGTGAAATCTCTGCCCAGCTGACCCTGCAGTTCAGCCAAGTTTGCATCCATGGGAATCTTCAGCTGCAGAAGCAAGAGGGAAACTTGAAATCCTGTAGTCTTACAAGACAGCCAAAGAACTCCCTGAATCCAAGCTATGCAGGGTAAGAAAGTGAGATGTCTTTATCTGGGTTGATGGCTACAGGCATAATAGAGTTACTTTTGCCTAAAGTGCCAAGGCTAGTTGAAATTTCCCCCTTCCACTGAAGGATCAGTGTGGCGTTCAGATGCTGACAGACTGAAACAAAGGCTAAAAAAGATGATGTCCAATATCATGGCAAAATGCATTTTGCATTTGATTCATATTTGCAGCATTTGCATTTGATGCACCATTAATTGAACTTGGCCAATCAAAAGTAATTAGTATTTGTTAAATTATTAGAAGATAAGTAATTTCTTTTTTTAATTTGCCATGATTTTTCAAATTTGGTTGTCTGATATAAGCTGCTTACATATGTATTTAGCAATCAATTCAGTGGAAACCATGTGTCTGTTTACTCTGAAAATCCAGGCTTAATATAAAATAGTAAATGATTGTTTAAGTGCTTGACTTTAGTTGTATAAACAACAAAGGTAGCCTTCAATCATTTTGTTTTTAGAGTCTACTAATATAAATCTATCATTATTATTGTTGGCACAACCCTGAATCAGTTATGCCTATTTATGAAGAATGCTTGGAGCCCATGAAAATGAGACATTCACATATATTTTTGCACTTTCTGGAATTTAAAAAAAAAATGTTGTTTGAATGCAATTTTTTTATCTGTAAGTCTGTGGTACTAGCTAAATTGGAAATGGTTTGTTTCTTGAGAATGGCAGGTACATGCACAAAATTATTTACTTGAACTCACAATTATCCTGATCAGCCTCTGAGCCCAGAGGTCAGCCTCTCAGTGGTGCTTATCTTGGATGAATTAAAGGGCTTCAAGCTGGCATTTTCCTTCATTCCACCAGTGGATGTCAACAGTGGAACAATGTCAGAAAGCTTCCACCCCTGCTGTCTTTGCTGAACCTGTTCTGGGAATTCCATGCCCCAGTGAACAGATGTTATGAGTGGCTGTATAAGGCAACAAATGGAATTATATTATTGAGACCCACATGTGCTTTCTAATTACGTATTTGTAGCCTTTTGTTCACACGCTGTATAGCTGTGAAATGCCTAAACATAAATATCAGGGCAGCACCTTTCACACCTCCCACGTGTCTTAATCTGAAAAAGTGATCCTACAGCACTGGGATCAAAGGTGTTTAATTTCCTACAAGCTGGTGCACTGTGGTCGCCTGATTTTGAGGTTTAACAAGCGCAAGTGCAAATTGAAGATATTTTTCCTCCAGACATGGATTGTTTATAACTCCTTCCTCCAAGGAGATTATCCATTTTGTAGTATTTTGGAGCGGGTCTCGCGCCTTCCCCCATTGCATATCTTTCCTTTCTGGAGCAGTCTGTTTTTATTAAACCCTCCAGAAACTAATTGGGACCTCTTTACCACATGGTTTGGTTGAAATTGAAAGGTGGATTAGAAAGTAATTAGGACACATGTAACTACACACATGCAAGCAAACAGACCTGAACAGGACAGCCTTGATTTTTACCTAAAACTACATAGAAAGGGAGTATTAAGTGTGGAGGGAAAGGAATAAGCAAGAAGTAAAAGGGAGTTTTGCTCTCATGTTCACTGATTTGTGTCTAAAAACATTCTCAGCACTTACAGTAAGAGAGTTAAAAGCACTTTAGGGACTAGCATATACTGAATGAAGATTAGATTATGATGGCTGGGGTGGCATGCATGTTTTGCATTGTGTGTGTACATAAAAATATGTATATATATGTGTGTGTATATAAATACATGTGTATATTCTTACATATGTATATACTTATATATGCACCTTACAATTGTGGCCTTTTGCTACCTGAAAGGAGCCTGCAAGAAAGATGGAGAGAGACTATTTACAAGGGCATGTAGAGCTAGGACAAGGCAGAATGGTTTTAAACTGATAGAGAGTAGGTTTGGATTGGATATTAAGGAGAAATTCTTCCCTGTGAGGATGTTGGGGCCCTGGAAATCACTGCCCAGGCAGCCCTGGCGGCTCCATCGCTGGAAGTATTGAATATTCCATTTCTAAAAGGGAAGAATGCTTTCGCTTGTCTGAAACGTCCGATGAGATGCACAAGCTTTTAGCCTCCAAACCAATTACAATCAAACTGAAAACATGGAGTTTGCAATTTTCTAAAATTTGCCCCTGCTCTGGGTATCTCCTTCTACATTTGAATTTGAATGTATGGAAATGAAGATTCCCAATTGTCTACTACACCTACTATCCGTTGTCTATTTCTCTTAAATACTATTTTGATAAAATGGACAATGATCAGGTTGCATCCCTTGTAATGGGAACAAACAGCTTTTATAGTGTTTTTCAGTGTACACTTTTACCAAAGGCAATCAAATGCTGTGGGATGGTATCCTTGCCAGTGCTCCCAACTTCTCTCCACAGATCAATTCACCTGTGTCATTCCAATGACAAGTCTCACCTGGCAGTTTCTGTACCTGTGGTGCCTGCTGACAGTACATACAGGATGCTGAAGGCTATGACTGACAGAGATAATAGGAAAATGGATTGAGCAAATATTTTTTATTTGCTGGCTAGGAGGAAGAAATAATGTTAACCTGACAAATATCTGTACAGGTATTAGAGTTTTTTAGAAAAAAAAAACAAAAAAACAAAAAAAACCAAATAGGGTTAATTCTACTTTAAATCATTTTTGTTCCAACCTCCAAAGTTCAGTGTAACCTTTCATACATGAAATAATATATACAGGCATATTTTTATATTATTTTATAAGACATAGAATGTTGTAAAACATTATTGTAACAATAGTGAAAAACGTTGAATCTTTTACAACTTTTCAAAGGCTTTTACTTCTGCTTATCTTGATGTGTAACATGAGCATCGAGTGTGGCCAAAGTAAAAAATCAGTGAAGCGAAATGACAAGGGTTGCTTTTCATCAAGGTGAGAACAAACTTACTTACTTGTTCTCTTTTGTGCAATATAAATGGCAAGAGAATGTACTAGGCTGGCAGTGGGAGAGAAGATGACAAGTATTTCACAGGAAAATGGGAAACGTGAGAGAGAAAAAGAGGCTGTAGTATCAAAAAAGGGAAAATCAAAGGACAAAGCAAATAAAGATGAGAAAAGAATTTACTCAGGAATAAAAAAGGAAGCAATAATTTGAAAGAACATTGGGTAGATTTTTTTGCTAATTTAATCATAGCTTTGTTTGCTGTCTTCTCTTACACTCTTCACATTTATGCCAGCAATATGTAGTACAAGGGAAAAAACCACTCTGGAATGGGAGACATGATTGAAAATAAAGAAAAGGGTGTGGAAGCGAGAACACACCACATTTAGGGCACAGAATGTAATTTAATTTATGTTCCAGAAACACACACGTATTTCCATAACAGATGGTTTTGGATATCTAACTTTGGGTGAAAGGGATGAGATGGCTGGTTATTTTGAGCACTTGTTATATTGCTATTACTAGATAATGACCCTGGATTATGTAGTTAAATATTAGAGTTGCCATGGTTGCTAGCTGTATCTTATATTCTTAGCACTGCATGGTTATCTCTTTTTCCTCCCCCAGACAATTCTAATATAACCCTACAGAAAATATCATTCAATCACCACCTGGTTTAGGATCACTCATTCTCTTGGCCACGGATATGATTTCTTTTCCCTCTTTTACACATTAGAGTAGACACAGAATCATAGAATTGTTAAGATTGGAAAAGACCTTTAGGATTATCAAGTCCAACCACCAGCCCAGCACTACCTCCCTGTTCACCATTAAACTGTATCCTCCACTGCCACCTCCACATGTTTTTTTAACGACTCCAGGGATGGTGACTCAACCACTTCCCTGGGCAGCCCATTCCATTACAAACCTTTCAATTAAAAAGTTTTTCCTGATATCAAATCTGATATCTAATCTGGCACAACTTTAGGCCATTTCCTCTCTCCCTCTCCCTTGTTCCCTGGGAGCAGAGCCCAACCCCCACCTGGCTGCACCCTCCTGTCAGGGAGTTGTGGAGAGTGAAAAGGTCCCCCCGAGCCTCCTTTTCTCCAGGCTGAGCCACTGCATCTCCCTCAGCAGCTCCTGCTGCTCCAGACCCTTCCCCAGCTCTGTTCCCTTCTCTGGACGCACTCCAGCCCCTCAGTGCCTCTCTGGTAGGGAGAGGACCAGAGCTGGATCAGAACTCAGGACTCAAGGAGTGGCCTCAGCCATGCCCAGCACAGCGGAACAGCCGCTGCCCTGCTCCTGCTGGACACGCTACTGATGACAAAATCCAGCATCCCACTGCCCCTCTTGGCAATGCCATGCAGTGGAGATGACTGCTTCATTTTGTGGGAGCCTTTCATATGTTTTAGCTTGCTCTCATGGCCATAGGACTGTTTCTGTGCTTTTGGTCCAGAGGATCTCTCCAGGTACACTGTTTCCTGAGTGTCTTTCCCAACACTGTGAAGACAAGTAGTTTTCAGACTTTTAGGTACTTCATAAAAAGATTGGTGTAAACCTTAAAGGCCACATTTTAGCTCAATAATTTTCCCATTCTAAACCTGTTTTTTCATCATCTCATGTGCATGCATAATATATGTTACTTGCCAAATACTAGAAATTAAATTACAGCTTTTCTAATACAAAGAGAGGCTTCCTCTTCTAGAGGAAGTGTCCTTGCCTTTGGAAGGTCTTTTCCAACTCAAACTATTCTGTCATTCTATGACATTTTATGCGTTGGCATCTGAGACACATTTTAATTTATGTTAAAGCAGACTTTAATGTCTTTAATGGTGTTGTTTTTTAATTAATTAGTAGACTTATGCAAGGACAATCTCCTCAAGACAGCAGTTACCTTGCAGGGTCTCATAATTCCCCCTGATAGGAAAGCCATGCCAATCGTGGGAAGAGAAAATGCCCTTATGGCCACCAGTACACAGCAGTTGTTGGAGCAGATACTGAACTGCCACAGATGCATGATCCTGAATACCTTGTTCACAATGGGGAAAAGGCAAATCTGAGTCTTTGTGTTCTGGAAACTGTTTTCCTTGTGTCCAGTCCATCTCTAAATACACTTAACTGCAGACAGATTTATCTGCTTAGTCTGTCACTTTTCTGTGTATTTATTCCTCGTGAATATGAGTGTTGAGGAGCTCTGTTCTCTGCACGTTCAGTCATCAAGGCCAGAACAAGAGAAATAACTTCCCTAAGACAGTGCTATGTTTTTCTCCTGCTTGTGGTTGATGGGTTTATGATGCAAATCACTAATGTTGCCTCCCAAACCCCTCCCCAAAAAAGAACACTTCAAGTACACGTTATAGATTGGCTCAAAGCTTTGAGTATCTCAGCACTAGTTTGGAAAATACCTCATCAATGCTGTTAATATTTAAACTCGGGGTAACCATTAACAGAAAACACAGATTACACAGTGCTACATCTATTTATTAAGCATCCACAAGAAGGTCTAGATGGTGCAAGAGCTTGGCATGGTGTTCTTTAACCTCTGAAAGCTAAGTTCAAATCTTGGATTAGATCAGATGTAAATGTTAGTTACTGTCCTCATCCTTTTGTGAGCTTCCTAAACTACACCATTCATAATATTTAGCAATTCCCTGGTACTCTAATTTTAGATCCGTGGCAGGCTGACAGTATTATCCTGAAACATCACCCTATCCTCTAAACAGGTGTTGATCCTGATGGGAAAGGACTAAGTAGGTTCTGCTGACTCAGAAGTGGGCAATTTTACTACCTCAGTGCAAGGAAACTGCTTTCTGTGAGGGAAGTCCAAGAGTGTGGATTACAGCAATGAGTATATTTTGATCTTAATGCATTTATAGTTTGTTTGATAGCAAATCTAAATCCTGGGGAGGGGGGAGGGAAGTTTTCTGTGCTGCTTGAATATTACTGGAGAGCAGCAAGAACTGACCTTCATTACTAGAGCTGAGTTTGCACACTGTCTGTCTGTGCCTCTCCTGGCTCAAGTCCAGGATAGTCAGTACCATTCCTTTTCAAGTACTGAAAGTTCCCACAGAAAGGGTTTACCTGCTTTTAAGATGCTGATTACCTAGTAGTGTGTTCACTGCATCTCCCTTTCAAAAAGCTTATGAGTGTAAGAAAAGTAAGGAAGAATGATTCTGAATTCATTTGTTTGGACACTTCTCATTTAACAGTCTGTAATTTGAAAGAGCTTAATTTAGCCCTTCAGTCCAACATTGCACCAGAGAATAATTGCAAAGAAATATTGCAGAAGTTCTTCTTTGGTCTCCAGAGATAAAGGTCTTCCAGAGGAAGTCCAGGGAGAAACAAAAACAAACAAACAAACAATAAACAAAAAATCCCAAACACCTGGAGTTGTAAAAAGTCATTGTCCCTGAATGTGTTTCTCACGTGAAGTCACTCCTCCATGGCCTGAGGTCCATGCATTGGAGCTGTCTAGCAAGATTGTCTTGACTTCTGTGAAAACTGGTTGATCTAGAATGGCCCAGCCACAGAGAAATGAACCTGCTCGTGGCTTGCTGGGTTTAAAACTTATACAGCTGCATTGTGTTAAATGTAAACAGAATTCTGCTGAGCAAAAATAACCTCTTGATGTTTCCTCTCAAAGGCCTGACTGAATGCACCTGGCACCTGGTGAAAGGAAAAAGAGGCTTTGCTGCAGCATAGCTGCTCTGCCTTACCTCAGTAGTATAAAACAAAGCTATCATACAGGAGGATGCCTATATGCTGCCTCTTTGGCTGATTGAAAAATTCTGTAACATCTGCTAACTCTTTTTTTCTTTTCTTTCTCTTTTTTTTAATCTATGGGAAGCACAGCTGGTAGAAATGGCTGTAGCAAGGGTCTGTTCTAACTTGTGACTCCTTGAACTGCAGTAACTGTGACTGTAAACAGTCACCTAAACCATGGGCAAACTCTGCTATCACTGAAAGCTGCAGTAAAGACAGAGGAAGGTTAACTTGATCCTACGTGAAGGCCACACAGACGTGTTTTTCAAAAGCCAGATTTACTGTTTTGCTGCACTACGTGGTTGTTTTTCAGCTACAAGTAACACAAGTGATCAGCAAACACAGAAATGTTATCTTTTCACGAACACTGTGACCTGTGGGAATAGAATTGCTGATCTCTAGGAATTTCCTGTCTGAAAGCACTGGTCTAGCCTGACAAGTGGGCTCCTCTAAGCACTGCAGTGAAATCTATCCCCTATGAAGGCACGAACAACTTCCCGCTGATGATCTACAAGCACTGTTTTGACATGACTGAGAAACAAAGTCACAAGGCTATGAACAGTTAAAAGATTAACTAATCTCTGAGATAGAATGATCAAAAGAACCTTTTAGAACAGACTTCCTGTAATGGGTGAATTTTTGACTTAAAGGGAAAAAGAAACCCAGAGGCCAGGCTAGCCTGCTGGGTGACTAAGGGGAGAGCAATTAGGTACTCTGTGAGTTACTCATGCCTTCAGCGTGTTTTAAGACCTCTTTTATCTCAACTTGGGCTGAGGTAATTTCAGTTGATACTATACAGGAAACTCCAGCTCCCAGCCAGCTCTGGGAATACAGGGCACTGTGGGACTCCATCCAGAAGAAGTCACAGCTGAAATCCTCGTGTGTCTGTACTTAAAAGGACCAGGAGGGGTCAGCTTTGCAGCTCTTCCTCAGCAATAGGGCTAAGATCTGAGTCTAAACACGTTATAGAAACAATACATGTAGTCAGATTCAGTGCCTACTACTTACTGGATTTGTTTGTAGTGGAGAAAAGGAAACCAGGCACACTTCACAGAACTTACTGATGAATCTCACCAACCAAACAAAAACACCTCACTCTCTTTCAGTGATAGCTGGTACCAAGAGAAAAATAAATTGTTATTCTTCTGGCAAAGTATTAGCAAGTCATCTCTAGGAACTGGATTCTCCACCGTGAAGTGTGTGCTCAACTCTTACTGAAGTTAGAGATCATGGAATCATACAATCAATAGAATAGTTTTGATTGGAAAGGACTTTAAACTCATCCAGTTCCAATCCCCTGCCATGGGCAGGGACACCTTCCTGGAGCAGGCTGCTCCAGGCCACATCCAACCTGGCCTTGAACATTTCCAGGGATAGGGCAGCCACAGCTTCTCTGGACAACCTGTGCCAGGGCCTAACCAGCCTCAGAGGGAAGAATTTCTTCCCAATATCCCATTTCCTGCTCTCTTTCATTTTAAAGCCATTCCCTTGTCTTGTCACCTGTGTCAAGAGTCCCTCTCCAGCTCTGTTGGAGCCCTTTTGGTACTGGAGGGGGCTCTAAGGTCTCCCCAAAGCCTTCTCTTCTGCTGAACAGTCCCAAATACAGACACATGAACACAGCATTTTTCAGGCTCGGTCACTGAACAGCAAACCAATCCAAGATTTTGGAAGCTTAGTCTTTTAAAAGTGTGAAAAATGCGTATTTTATGATTGGCCTTTTGCAAATATTAAAATGAATATTATACATGTTATGTTAGAAAGTTATGCTGTATTAATTTTCTTAAGTAGTGTGTTAAATATAGTTTTAGGTTATAACAAAATGTTAAAATAGAAACTATGCTGTGTAAGATACCTTTTTAAAGAAAGGACTCACACCAAGATAGCAGTCACAGGACACCTAAATCTTTCACAGAAAGAGAATTTATTGCTCCATTATCAGAAGAAACTTCTTCCCACCTCCAAGGTGCTGTTAGGATTCAAAGGAAGAAGCTGACACTGACCAGACAGAATCCTTTGTTTGAATGGAATTTATGCATCATGTATGAGGTGTATGAATATGCAGCAGGTTATTGTTTTTAAGGGTTAATCCTCTGTTAATGTGTGTCCTTTTTCGGGCTTATTTTGCCCAGAAAGAGGTACCCGGATCGTCCGTAACTCTTTGTTTTCATTGTATCGTATTATCGTAATCCTAATTGTCCAAATTTTTATTATTCTAGTTATATTAGTATTTTTATAACCATTTTATTACTATTAGACTTTTAAAATTTTAAAAATGAGTGATTGGCATTTTTCATTCAACATATTCAGTCTAAAACATTTTAGATTAGTTAGAACTCTTGTCAATGACTCTCCTCTGACAAAATATTTTTTTTTGCCTTTCCATTGCCCTTTGAATTTTCAGAAAGACATCAGATATACAAAATGCCCTTTTGGTATTTCCTGTCATGCTGCAGCTAAACGAACTCCTGAATTGATCAATACAATTTAAGTGATTGCAGCATCTCATCTACTAAACAAAAATCCAATCTATGCTTAGCTTTGAAAGCATAATGTGAAAAACACCATTCACTTTTGTTAAAATTTTAGAAGTTTAATAGCAATTAAGATAGTAATAAAAATTAGGACAATAAGAGACAATAAAAAGCAAAGAATTACGGACATTCGGGTGCCTGGCACTCTGCCACAAAGCACACCTTGCTAACAAAGGATTACCCCTTAAAAGCAATAGCCCATTGCATATTCATATATTTCATACGATTCAAACACTCCTTTCACACTAGGGTGTTTCTGCTTAATTTTAGCTTCCCCCCCTCATTTTAAATTAATTTTTTTGGTTCATCCAAGTCAGCTTTCCCAATAAGGAGGCAATAATTTTTCTCTTGAGGTCTTGGTGTCTTGTTGCTGTTATCTCTATCCGGAGAGGATAATGCGAAGAATTTCTTGATTATCTTTTCCATTACTTGAGCTAGTTACAAAAAGTATCTTACATCACATAGTTTCTATTTTAATATTATGCTACAGCCTAAAAACTATATTGACCACACTACTTAAAAGAGATTAATACAGCATAACTTTCCAACATAACACATATAGTATTCATTTTAATATTTGTCAAGAGCCAATAATATAACATGAACTTTTCACAATAATGAAGAGGTTTTATTCACATCAATGTATGCATGCACATGTGTACAAAGGGAAAGCGAAAGGCTTGGTGCAATGCACAAAGTGAAAACTCAAACCCTAAGTATTCAATATGAGGAAATTAAGGCCTGTCACAGTCACTCAGGCTATACTGTGATCAGCTGAGTATTTTTTTTGAGGTCAGTTCAATAGGGAGCAGTGCAACAACCAAAACTGATAGCGGTACGCAGTTTTTGCATGGCACTTTTACCCGACTTACAGGTTCTTTGTCCCATTATCCCGAGGATTTCACCTGTTCATCCCTGGCCTCTGTTCCCCTGCTCTAACCCACTCCTCCAACAGCTTAAATACCACTCACCCTTCACAGCACAGAAAATCTGTCCTCTCCAATAGTATAATGCAATCCACCTCCCTCCAGAAAACAAAGTTAAACTTTAAATCAACAATCTATATTACGTATATGTTATAAATAAATATTATAATATTGGCATTTTGCAAATATTAAGATGGATGCTATATGTATAATGTTAAAATAACTTTGCTATAAAGATTAGGGTTTTTTTTATTCCTGTTGTTAACTAAACTTAGACATAGTCGTGAAATATCTAACATAGTATGCTTGTCTAAAAATGCCTGCTTGGTTGGGGTAACATTCAATGAACATATGATGGAGACCCCTGCTACTTACATGCCAGTTATCAACACCCACCGTCTGTAGAAAATATGGACCAAAGCCCAAACTGGAGGTGATAATAAGAATGGACTAAAACCTCAGCCAAGAAAGAGCAACAAGAACAACAGATCACACAGATGTTAAGTGCTCAACAGGCTCATAGAGAAGTTGATGGTATCCCTGTCCAATTTTTATCTTATCAATGCCCCTTATCAGCTGTATGCCTTGTTAGCCCAATGGGATGATGCTCAAAAGAACCCCCTTGTTATTTTAGAGTGGATTTTTTTGCCACATCAATTTGGAAAAAACATTGTTTCCCACATAGAACTGGTTTTGCTGTTAATACAGAGAGGTCGACAGCACCTGCTGCAACTTGATGGTGCTGATCTCTCTGTTATCTACTTACCCATGACCCAAGATTATTTAGATTGGTTGCAGCAACACTCACTGGCTTTTCATGTTGCCCCGCAAGGGTTTTCTGATCAATTAAACATTCATTTGCCTTCCCATACTTTGTTGAGCAGCTTATCACAGTTGAATTTTATTGAAAAATCTTATTGTTCCCTGTTGAGAGGTTTTTGCAGGACAATGGACATATGCAACATATGCACAATCCAGCCTTCATAGAAACTGAGTAAGGTCACCATGCCCT
>JAYDZK010000001.1:15951410-15973371 GCA_034509185.1 Euphonia xanthogaster | reverse complement strand
CGGGACGTCCGTAACTCTTTGTTTTTATTGTCTCATGTTGTCCTAATCCAAATTGTCCAAATTTTTATTACTCTAATGATATTGCTATTTTTAGAACCATTTTATTACTATTAAACTTTTTAAATTTTAAAAACAAGTGATTGGCATTTTTCACAAAGGGAAAAAGCAGGACTCTAAAAAATTAATTTTCTAGGTCCACGTTTCACACAAGTTCCAGTAATAAAAATTGAGCTCACAACACACAGCCCATCTTTGACCTACCACAGGACAACAAATTTTTGCCTGCTGCCATTTTTAACAATTGGGTTTTTTGTCATGATTGTCAGAAAGGAGCTGATTGCCAGACTGGAGCAAGTGGAAAAAGAAAGCATGGATGCTGCTCGGCTGGCTAAGGAGTACGCACAGCTGACAGAGGAGAACCGAACGCTGAAGCTGGCCCAGACACAGTGCGTGGAGCAGCTGGAAAAGCTCAGGATACAGTACCAAAAGAGACAGGGCTCCTCATAACTCCCAACTAGCTCATGGGAGGCGCTTCATACAGGAATGGAAAACAGATTTTAAAATAAAGATCTGTTTAATATGTTACAACACTTTACTACGGATACAGAGTATGTAGAAGTCTGAAGTATGTATGAAGAAGAGTATGTAGAATTTGATTTAATGCTTGCCACCCAGTAGCTTAATATAATGGATATTTCATCCATTATATAATGAATGTTTTATTTCAAGTAACATAATTGAAGTTAATCTATCCCCATTATATGTTCTAGTGGATCAGGTTTCTTTTCTAAACATATTTCTTCCAATTTAAGAAGATATGGACACACTAGAAAATTATATAAATAGTCTCTGTGCTGGAAATTTGGATCTTACTAAGGACTGGGATAATGTTAATATATGGAATACATGTATGTTAATTTTAGTTTGGTAAATTCTTTTTAAATTATTTTCCTCATGCATAAAGTGTTTGGAAGTTATCTTGAAGCAGAGCTCCTCCCTAGTAATAACTACTTTATGTCAACTTCACACTGTTGTATAAAATCTGAAAAACTGCACATTAAAAATCATTTAACATTATTTTTTATCAAACAAGTGCACTGCCAGTGATAATTTCCTAGTTATAGAGCTAAAAGGAAACAGACGAGATCAAACTTTCCTTCCTTAAGTGGAAAGATTACTTGAGTGTCTTTTTATTGTACTTTTAGACATGCAAGAAATGAAAAATTAATATAAGAATCATAAATTCATCATAGTTTCAATTGGGACTATGTCAGTAAAATTATTGTAAGGCTCTTTTGTTCTTATTTTCTGGTCTATTTTGAAACATAAGTGTCTGGAAGTAGGGACGGGAGTTCTGTGATACGCAAATAACTGGGAAGTAAAATGTCAGTTTTACTTGCTCTAGTTATCCCTGTATTTTCTTAGATCAACTTAAAAATCCTCATTATACTTCCATTTTTATTCATAGAGCAGGTTTTTCATTGAAAGTGGATGTAGAAAAGCCCTTTTATGTTCTGAATGTTCTCAAATCACCTTGTATTTTAAACTGTGCTTGTCAGATGCAGCTTGTTACATCTTCATGAGCTTGGAATTCAACTTAATGTGTTATTAGTACTGTGTCTTAGTAATTGAAAACTATGAACTTAAAATTTGCACCAGGACTTTAGCTTTGATTATTATCATTAATCTACCATGAAAACGGAATTTCATGTTAATCAGAACAATTCCTGGCAGCAAAAGGGACAAAAAAAGAATTACAAGCTGCCTGTAATTTATCTGTGCTAACTGCCTACAGTATTCCCTGCAGCACAGGTGGGAAAACTGGCTCTGTGTTACTCCAAGCACCTGGCACTGCAGCAGGAGAGCATGAAGAAGTAGCAAGACAGGAAGACCTTGTTTCCCCTTCTCCTCCTGAGCCACCAGGGCAATGTCAGCATCCAAACTTGGCACTACTTCCTGCTGTAGCTGGGAAATCACCACTCCTGAGGCATGCACTTCCCACTGGAATGCTCCCTGAGCAGTGGAACACTGTATTTATTCCTCTTATTATCTGAGCATCCAATTTTCCTTGTACTTTGTAAAGTTGAAGAGAAAAAAAAAACATAGTTAATAAAAACCACTTGGAATATTAGGTCTGGAAGTGCTGGAAAAGTCTTGTCTGAGTTTTGCACTGCTGGGAAACATAACTTGAAGAGAAATCAGAGCTTTGCTTTGAGCACAGAACACCACAGAAGCTAGAATTACCCTTTTTTGCCTGTGTTTGTGTGTTTTGAACAAGAGAATTCTCATTTTAAAATAGGTTGTCATTTTAGTCAAAGATTTTTCCATCTAGCCTTGAAAACATCACGCAGTCAGATGATTTCAGTGAATTCATTGAAAACCATATGAAGTACATAAAATTAGCTTATTGACAGACTGTCTTTGTATGCAAATGGATCAGACAGCAGACCTTTACTTACAAATAACTGTGTTCACCTTGAAATTTTCTATTGAAGTGCAGTCACTATGCTTTAGATATCAGAAAAATGACAGACCATATGCTGGGAGAAGAACCTGAGAGAGCCACAGTCAGGTGGAGAAGGAAAGCTGGGCCTCATTTGTGGCAATCAGCACTTGAATTATTGAGAATAGTCAGGGAATATGTTTTTCCTAACCTGTAGGTACTGACCAGTATAGAAGAATTCAAGAAATATCTTGAATAGATGTGCAGATGTCAAATTTTTGATGTGGTCCAGTCTTCAAGCCTGGATAAATATGAAATTCTTAAACCATCCCAAACTAATTTAACTAATTTATATTCAACTTGGACTTAAGCTATGTGCAATCAAATTTTCCTCCTGCTTTTAGTTATGGTTAAAGTAAAAAATAACAGCTTTGTATGAACATATTTGCCTGCATGCATGCTCATGTGCCTGAGAGTTGGAGCTCAGACAAATTGTATCACAGTGATATAAATACACAATACAAATCAGTAAAATTGATATAGAAGTACCTAGGATGAAAAATTAAGTGTCTCTTCAAAATTAATTTTTTATAAAAAATATTTGGGGAAGTGGGATCCAGAGGCAGGAAGGTAGGGAAATGGAATTTTCCAAAAATATTCATAGGCAAGTGAAATAAAAATGTGGCATTATCAACATAATGCAGAAAATCATCCAGGTGTTGAAAAGAGTAAAGGTAGCTGGAAGAATCTTCTGAGAGGTAACTGCTGTATCTATCATCCATCTCTTGATTTGGTTTTCAAGAGCATAATACTGAAAAATATCCTCACATTCAGTAAGTCTCCAATTTGGTCATGCTGAGTTTTTCTCTAGATACAGTGGAGCTCTGCTGACTAAATGGCTGAAATTAGGCATTTTAATAAAGCATTTATTGTACTGATCCTGTATTTCCACGCAGACAATATGGTTTGTGTTCTGGTTGAAGTGGTCTGCATGTTAGGTTCTGTTGTATCTATCACGCTATAAAAGCAAGTTTTTTACAATTATTTCACAGATGTTTTTAGAAGTTCAAAAGAAGCCAGTTTTTGAAATCAAGTACCAATGAAAGGTTTCATCTTATATTGTGACTGCAACCTGTGAGAACTGCAGCTGTATTGCAGACAAAGTATATTTCTTGCTGTTATCCAGGTTATTCGGGTTAGCAAAAATAAGCATGCCACTTCCATGATAAATGCATTTGCTTCAAACCACTTGAGGCACAGTGAAGTACATGGGTTTAAAATAAAAACAAGACCTGTGCTTTCCATTTTCTATCATTGCTAAATAACTTCCTTCCGTCGTAAAGAATGCTGAGCACACTCAATTTAAGGCTTCCAGTTAGCAAGGATATGACTCATGCAGTCTTGAAACAGCCAGAGCCAAGGGTGACTTGACACTTGGAACGTCTGGAAGATGAGGAGCTGTGAGTTTGAGTCCAGTGCCTTTTAAAAAAAAAATGTTTCCCTTTTCAGGATTACCTTTATTCTCTCTGATTTTGTGAATTAATGATCTTTGGAAGTGTGTCACCTTCCACCAGAGGCTTCCATCATCTAGGCCTTTGTAAAGATTACACACAGTGGGGACAGGTGGGACAGAGAGGTGTTCTCAGCCTTCCTTTGGGTTGTGTGGTTGGGGAGCTCTGCCACGTGACCCTTGCTGCTTCATCTCCAGTCACAGGACACCTTGCGGAAGTTAGCTAGTCCCAGTAATAACCACAAAGCCACTTGGTGTTTCTCCCTGTCTAAAATTCTCTTCTTGATCAACGCACAAAGTGGAAGCGTCTAAAGGAACAGGGGAGACTTGTCTGGAAGAGTCTTGCCTCTCTGTCTGTGGGGGTTACAAGATGTGCAATGGTGAAAGAACCGGGCTGCAGGGAAAGGAAGTTTGGCCCAGGCAGGGATGTAACAGGAAGAGCACTGGCCCTGTCCAGCAGGAATGTGAGGAGAGTTGACAGAACTTGGGTGCTGCCATGACTTTTGTCTCCCATCTTCATACTTCCACAGTCATACCTGTGCACCCACAGCCCTGAGGGTCTTCTCCCTCCTGGTGGGATGTCATGGCATGCAGATGCATGGATGATCTGGTGATACATATCCCTGGAAAACCCACAATGAAACCATTAACTGTCTTTGTGACAGGCCTGGAGGGTGTGCAGCAATGAAAGACTAAGGCTGAACAAGCACCAAAAAGCTGGGCCCTGCTGTTCATCTTGATGTACTTCTGTGGGACAAGACCAGACACCAACTGCATGACTGCACCATGGTGCACATTATGGAGGAAGGGAAGGTAGCAAAGCAGAGTTGGAGGGGCAGCCTCAACCTCACCGTTTCCTTCACTGGTTTTGCAAAGTTAAACTGGGAGTTACCAAGGTGGTATTTCGGGTGCACACCAAAACTGCGAGGCTGACACTTTAAATTCCAAGTAGATTATTTTATAAGAATGAAAAATCTACCTTGCTTGGGACAGTGCCAGTCACCTCTAGGTTCTTCAGTCCTCCTAACAAGTAACATCATGTGTTACTCATACCCGTATGAATGAAAGATGACAACCATTCACAAATCACTGTTATCCTCTACCCAGGCTTCCTCTGCTGCATGGTTTATTCTGTAGAAAACACAAGATTTAGCATATGAGTCAGTCTGCTTTTCTACACACCAATTATCAGTTCCCCCTTGTAAACCTCAGTTCCTTCAATGCCCCTGACCACAACCCATCCCCACTGAGTAAGCAGCGTCAGCCTAGAGCTCAGATCCAGTTGTCTGACGATCTTATGACATGGTCTGATGATCACCATGTGCTCAAGGTGGTTTCCAAGTGCTATGTATGATGTTTTGTGGTTCAGTGCTGGTGTGTGGCAGCAAGGAATTCTAGCAGCCTGCAGTTGTCTGCTGTGACACATGCTTGGTTTCCTTGAACTGGTTAGAAAATATGAGAGTAGGTGGTCTGTGGATTTAGTTATTTATTTATACTAAATTTTAATACAGGAATTAGGGAAACGAAATGAGGATGTGTGTGCTGATGTAACAAATGTGCAGCCAGATGCCAAACTGTGCTCTGGGTGCATAGAATGAGTTAAGTGATATGAGAACTTTAAGTGATGGAAAGGAAGTAGGCACAGCAGGAAGAGGAACTGGTGAGTGAGCTGTTGCCTTAACTGCTCGGGTTCTGGCTGCTTATGGCTTGCACCAATAGAATGTATAGGCTGTTGTCCTTAGCTCAGCATTGAGAAGCTTTTTTTTTGGATGTATCCCAGCACTTTTCCAAGACTAGTTTACTCTAAAATTTTATACTGGAATATTTACTTCATTAAGGTAATGTTTTTGTCAACTCTGTCTAGAATTAACAGTTATGGTGTGATACAGATGTCAGAGCGTTACAGATGGTTCTTCTACAGAAAGAGGAATAACCAGTATCAGAATATGACTATTGTGCTAATCATGGAATCATAGAAAATCTTGAGCTAGGAGGGTCCCATGAGGGTCATCGAGCCCAGTTCTGTGCCAACTGCTGTATTTGCATTAAAGATAAATAAAACCTTGATAAATAGCCTATGTGAATTAAAAACTGCATTGAAGCCAGAGCTCTTCAGTACTAAAATAACAGCAGTCCCCCTAATGGTCTTTTGCTGCTTTCACTGCACACAGTGCACAACCCAGATTGCCTTGTGACCACAGATTTCTTCACAGCCATTTCATCACAGTGCTCTCCCCAGCCTGGGTCTTTGACTCCCACATTCCTCTACTGTGTGTGGACAGCTGAAATAAGTCAACCACTCTGAACTCTGAAATTCTGAACTTTTTAAAGCAGTCAGAAGCAAATGCATCATTTAACATTATCTGCTAATGAAATTGACTGTCTTGTGATCAAACCCCTTTGTATTCCTGGTCAGCAAGTACATCAGTATATATGTTTACTGATTAGATGTCAGTACAAAAAATGCCAATGTTAATATTCATGGAAGACAGAGGCACATTCAGACTTACTCTTATGAATGCTGTTCTAAATAATAGACTTACTCAAGGTTTTCCCCCCATGACTGTGAATATAAGAGCCAGCAACTCACATATGAAGTACTTTCTGATGAAATTATCTGTGCCAAGAATGTGAACACTTCTTTTTGACATAATTTCAGAAAAGGAGCATTCTTTCAAGCAAAAAAACCCAAACCACCCACATTACAGTTCCCAGCTAATATAAATTACATCCAGCTATGCACTAACTGCTAAAATTGTGCTTAAATCTGTCTATAACCCTTCAAATAGCTCTCACTAATTTACATTGGTGGAACAGGCCCCTACATTTGACTGAGCTCCCTCTGGTGGGTAATGGGACATTATTATTACAAAGCAGAGATACCTAAAAAACATACAATTATGTTTGTCCAAGTGGAGTTTTATTTACGTATTTATTTATAGCAAATATTTTTTTATATAACTAGGTAAAGGCCAGTGTACAAATTTATCACTATCTGATCACATCTGAAACTACCCAAAGCGTGATATCCAATATTTTTAAGATACTAGAGATACTTCAGTGGAGGTGCAGTTTTCAACACCTAACCCTGAACAGCACCTACCAGGAGCACCCAAGTTACATGAGTTCTGGCATCCTACAAAAGCTGAGAGAGCTCATAATTAAAAATTATTGCTGAAACTGAAAGAGGGTAGGTTTAGGTTAGGTATTCGGAAAAATTCTTCCCTCTGAGGGTGGTGAGGCCCTGGCACAGGTTGCCCAGAGAAGCTGTGGATGCCCCATCCCTGGAAATGTTCAAGGCCAGGTCAGATGGGGCTTGGAGCTGCTTGGTCTAGTGGAAGGTGTCCCTGCCCATGGCAAGGGGGTGGAGCTGGATGATCTTTAAGGTCCCTTCCAACCCAAACCATTCTATGATTCTATGATTCTATCAATTATATGATAAAATCTCTGTTTGTTCAAACTACTTTTGGAGTTCAGTTGGATTTATATACCTAGAAATCTGGCCTATATGGCTTTAGACAGCACTGACCAACTGCAGGCACTTTGCAGTGCTTATTTAATGGTACAATAATTAAGAGTCAAATATGCTTTAAATAACACAGTACAGAACAACTGACCAATGTGCCTCTTTTCTGCTGGTAAATTTGAATATGCCTTAAATCTCATACGCTCTGGTATTAATGAGTGACCCATTTCTAAAAGAAAGCACGAGTGTTCGCTTCCTATTTTTCTCTTTGTATTTAGGTTAAGTAATCCGAATAGGGGAAGTGTCAGGCTTCAGAAGAGTGTCCTAATGCATGGGCAAGGTTCCAAGCACAGGCTGAGTTTCAACAACCCAAAGTGGTTGTGCTGGAATATTAGAACTGCTTTATCAGTAATGAATTTAGTGGCTCTTGCACATCCCACCATCTACTTGAACAAACTTGTTTCTGGAAAATTTAGGTCCCTAGAATATTCTGAAAGGTAAAAGAGCAGAAAAATCACGCTACTAACTTTGGTCTTCAACTTTAGCTGCTTCAGAATTCACCTTCAATTAATAAAAAGAGGTTTATGTTTAGTCATTTGTCTGAAACATGGTGAGAGGTAAAATTCTAGTTACACTGTATTTAAAGGTGAGACATGAAGACAAAAGATAAGGATTTTACCAAAGACACCGTTTTTACTGGTAGTTTTTGAGACCTTTGTATCTCCTGAGTACAACTGTATGTGCAGTGTTTTCAAATGGTTATGATATTCTTCTAATCCTGTAAATTCTGTTCAAGCGAATTTCAACTCACTGTTTGATTGCCAGAATAAATCTACCATTATATTACTGTCCAAAAGGAAATCACCTGTGGATGTTTATCATGAGAAAGTGGATTTTAAAAGTGCTTAACGCTGCTTTTGAAATGAAGCTGTCCAAGTCTAAATGAGCAAGACTGCCCGGTAAGAAATCAGCAACACCAAAAAGGCACCACATGGTAAACTGGATTTAGGCTCTGGTTCAAACAGCACTTACCATGGGGCACTGTGGCCACATCAAACAAATCTCTTGAGCATATCCCCAACTTGAAGCAATGAGTAGTTCCCTATTTGCCAATAGCACTATTCAAAGTAGGTTACTCATGCACTGAAGTGTTTTGCTGGGTTGAGGACAGAGAGACCAATTCCTTGGCTTGAACCTTGACTGTTTTGGGAGTCACTGGAATTTAATTACATGTTTGGAGTTTTCAAACACTGAGCTACAGCAGGGCCTTTCCACTGAGCTGTCTGTCAGGGGGCTGAGAAGACCTTCCCAGCTTCTATCAGCAGGGAGGACCTTTATGTGGTAAGGTGCATTACAAAACCATCTTGCTGCAGCACCGTGAGCTGCTCTAGATCCAGTTGCAGCAGCCACACAAGCCAGGTGCTTGTAATGCAGAAGTGGTGAACAAAACATTCTCTTTGTCATTCCTGGTAGGCACATTTGTTCCCACTCACACAACTGCAGCCATGCCAACCCATATGAAGTGACTCTGTAGGGTCATTATGAGTTTTTTTATTAGGGTCATTGTATGAGTTTAAAAAGAAAAAAAAGCAAGCAAACACAGAAGAAAGGTCAAGGATTTACAAAGGGCTATAAATACATTTAGAAATAGCTCTTAACTGGCGGACTAATAGCATAATACTACTAAAAAATTTAGAAATGCTCATCTTGCTTTTTTTTTTTGGGAAAAATGTAGCAGAAATACTGGACTAGGACAAAGATGCCATGGGTGTCTGTCAGACCCCATTCCTCCTTTTCTCTCTGTTCATATACCACTCCCTGTTCTTCCAGCAAGAGAAGATCTCAGCTGCTTCAAATATGAGACAGAAAAATAAAATGTTTCCTACAGTTGTGGTTGTGGCACCCTTTTTGTTGGAGAAAGCACTTTCTGTTTTTGATGTAGGAACTGGGCAGAGGGGGAGTGCTCGGGTTCAAGGTGGGTCCTCTGCTCTCCACATGAATTGCTACTCGAATCTGGATGTGTGATAAGCAAATAAAATTTTCAGTTTGCATGTGGGAAGTAAAGATGTACAGCCAAAATATGTCCCAGCTGAATTCACTCTGTAACCCAGGGACTTTGGTGAGTGGCCATGACCTGGACCCAGACCGGCAGGGAATCCGAATAGTTTACTCAGAGAAACAAGCAGGTTTCATCCGCTTTTCAAGGCACAGTATTTCCTTACATGGTAATTCTTACTACATGACCTATTCCATGTTAGCACCTCAGCAACATGCTTTCTAAATGTCCTTCTGTGGGGTGATCACACGCTGGTCACCCATCTGTCACCTTCCAGCCGGTTCCTCACCCACAGGGGTCTGTGGCGACACCTCCTCCTCCCAGGGTCCGGAGGGTACAAGCCTCTCTGTGCTGCCATGTGCTTCTTTGTCCTGCCAGGTGCTTCTGCAGGCACATCCCACAGTTCAACTCCATCCCATCTCATCCTCCCAACTTCTAATGCACTGGCAACAATTCAGCACACTGATCTCTCTCCTCACAAATGCACACTCCACACAGGCACACGTAGCCACAGACAATTTTACTTGTGACTTCATCTTACAATTTGATTCTCCCCTGCTGCCAATGCCATTTCTTTGGTCTTTGTAAATTGTGAAAGAAGAATATATCAAGTTCAAACACAAAATAATTCAGTATCTGAACCTAGGAAGGAAGACTGCCTTTAAATTTGGCTTGCACCTGTTCCTAATTTTCTGATTTGCTAATCAGAATCACCAATCAGTACTAATCAAAACCAAAGCTTTGCCTTCTTTTTCCCTCCCCTCCCCTGCCCTTCCCTTCCCCCTTTCCTTACTTTTCCTTTTCTTTTTGTTTTTACCTATTCAGGAGTATCAAAAGATATGCCTACAAAAGATCAGGAACTTGAGTGCCTTTATAAGATGTCATATAGCAGTGAGCTCAGACCTATCATGACATATACAACTGAACAAACAAAATTACTATTTCAGTATTTGGAGGTTTTTGTCTGATTATGCGCTTTCCTGCTTCAAGAGAAGTATTTATTTAACATCTCTGCTGCAAGCAAAAGATTTATGAAGCACATCAACTTCAGCTAGTCTCAGCCTTACTGATGTGTAATTGAAGACTTTTCTTTCAAAACAAATAAATAAATATCTCCAGCCTCATTTAAATATTTATTAAACACATTTGTAATACCATTTTAGTTAAAAATCAGTGCCAGCTAAAGGATGGAGTTTGAAGAGGAGTCTCTACTGAGCTTAGATTGATCACTGTGAAGTTTGAGTTTTCAAAACTAAATAGTGTTTGCATAAGCAGCATGCTGAGTCTCTTGGGACTTCATTCTCAGGCAGTGGGTAATGGGCCTTTCTGAGTATCTTATTTTTCTGAAATGAACAAAAATTGACATGTTACATCATTCCAAACTTCACCTTTGAAAATTAAGACTACACAAAGATCTGACATCTGACAAGAACTCAGAGAAAATGCCACAGTGAGATGTTAGCAACTCAGATCATGTGTAATGTGGGGCTCATGCTGCCCTGGGAATGGGGTCAAGAGCAGGCAGGAAATGTTTGTTCCAACTTTAAGTGCCTGGGATAGAGGTCTTTTCCTTCTGCATTGACCGCCTAGGGATGCAGGGGTGTGGTCACCTGAAGTAGCTGCCGGAACCCGGGCTAGCTCTTAGAACTCCAGCACCACGCCAGGAGTGGGGAACTGCCTCGCTATGGGGATTTACCAGAGGCAGAACCTTCAGAGCCACTTGCTCTAAGGTCCCAGACACAAGCCACGACAGGGACTAGGCAGAGGAGAAAGGAGGAGCTCTCCATCTTGAGGTTCCACAAGGAATGGTTTATTCCAGGTGAAGGGAGCAGGACAGAAAGCCTCAGGCTCTATCGTACAAGTGGTTTTGTCCAGATACGAGTCAGGGTACAAACATCCAACCAATAGGGAACCCTCAGAGGAGGAGGGAGAGGATTACATCAAGTGTCTGGGGCCAGCTGGGGCAGGAGGGTGAGGATGGGTCACATAGGCCAATGGGGCTTCCAGGAGTAGGGGAATTCCAATGGGGTGTTGCAGACAGGGATTGGCCTAAGGTTTAAGTGGCAGAGAAGGTTTGGGAATCAAGGGCTGGGTTGCCTTGACAGGCAGGGAAAGAGCTGGAACAAGGGGCAGGGAAGGGCATGATGGACAGCTTTGAGGGAGGGTAAAACCCAGAGGTAAACCAACTTGAGGAGAACATGGGGGTACAACAGAACAAACCACTTAACAAGGAATCAGTAAAATAAATTCAAACCACAACAGTCACCCACCAGCTGAGTCTCCATGCCCCTCTTTCTTTGCTGTGAGGGTGCCAAGGCCCTGGCACAGGTTGCCCAGAGAAGCTGTGGCTGCCCCATCCCTGGAAATGTTCAAGGCCAGGTAGGAGGGGGCTTGGAGCAACCTGGTCTAGTGGAAGGTGTCCCTGCCCATGGAATGGGCGTAGGAACCAGGTGATCATTAAGGTCCCTTCTAACCATGCTATGGTTCTATAATTTAGTTAAATTTGGCTCTCTGCACTCAAGTGCCCTCTTGGACTGCTGTTAAGACTGAGACTCCTGGTATTCTGAGTCACGTTGTGTGGATATAAAAAGTGCCTAAAGCTCAGGTTTTGAGTAGCATCAGCATCATGCTGGTCTGGCTTTGATTGAAAAAACCACCCCAGAAACCAACTACTTATCAACAAACTATTCTGCCAACCACACAAAGGTGAATATGGCACAGGCACAAACATAACACATGTCAAGGAAGTTCAAATCCTTATGGTAAGTCTGTGAAGCTGCAGACATTGTTCTCCTTAAGTTGGGGGTCTCATGTAAAGCTCCACTGTGGGCCACTCACAGCACAGTAGGTTTGTGTGACCTCTGCTCCTTATGGAGTCACCTCCAACTTCAGCAGGGCAAAGCAGAGCAAAGGGGCTGCTCCACAGCTTGATCTCCTGATTCTGCCTGTTGCTCTTCATGTAACTGGTAAAAGGCACCAAAGTTTGTAGAGAACAGAAAATGTGGCCCTTTATCACCAGAACTCTAGAGGCACTATCAAGTAGAAGAGAAGCCAAAGAGATTTCAAACATGCAGGGCAAGTGCTCCTGCAGCTCCAGAGGGCTCTAGTGCACTCTATAATAAAAGGAGATCCAAATGGAAAATAAGATTTAAAGTAAAATGGAAACATTCCTGTTAAAAAAAAATAAAAACCAACAACAGCAAAACCCCAAAGCAATGATTTAAAAAAATATTATTGTGTTGCTGCAATGAAGAAGTATGAGACACAGACTGACAGTTGTCTGTCTATACTGTATGGACAATTATATTCAAGAAGAACTTGAGCCTTTTCAGGGTTCAACTTGCAGCTTCTTCCAATAAGTTGAAACCCTGGAGAAAGACAGCTGACCAGGCAGGACAGTGCTTTCCCAACATGCTGAAAGAATGTTATTGCTTGGTGATCTGAGCTAAGAAATGCAGAAAAAGTACCCTACAAATAAGTTAGCTCATCTGCACTCTTTGACCTCCAGAAGGTTTTGATGATGTCTCAGCTTAAGAAGAGACTTAGCAGAGTAATAAAGATCTGGAAAAATGTGCCCTATAAACTTTGTGACACTGTAAGTGGGTCTTTTGGAACTTCCTTGGAAAACTGTTTGGGACCATTTCATTCATGTGCAGCAAACAGGAGGAGGAAAGCATGCAGTGGTGTCCTACCAATCCTCCTCTCCAGAGCCAATCTGTAGGACCAAAAATCCCAGGACACATCTGCTGATTCTTCTCTGGTGCTGCGGGAACTCCTAGAAACTCCAAGCAGGAACAGACCCCCAAGGAAGGGAAGGAGGAAGCAAGGGAAGGAGAGAGGAAGGCAGGCATAGTGCCTGGGCTGCCTGGCATCCTTTGCTGTGCCCACTTTTCCCACTTTGCCCATTCACTCTGGACAACTGATCTGGATTGCTATTTTTTTCAGTTGCTGCTCCAGGTAGTTCCTTCCTTGTTCTTGTTACTACTTTTCTTTCAAGTTGGGCTATGCACACTGTGAAGTCAGCTCCAGTTTCATCCTTCCTTCTGCCTAATTATTTCTGGAAACCCTGTGCACAATTTAACCATCCATTATTGGTCTGAGCCAACAGTCCTTTTTGATTAAGCAGAAATATTTAATTTTAATGCTGTTTACTAATACTCTGAGGGCTGAACTTTTCTGTTACCTATTCTCTGCTAGAATTTTGTTTCTCATTTCCTTTTTTTAAAACGAACCATTTCTTCATGTTTCGCTTTAGAGATGTTCTAACCTTCTGTCAGATGGCTCTTTCTATAGAAAAATTAACTTAATACCCACACCAATGCTTTATTAAAAGAAAAAAAGGATTTATTAGTAGCAACACAACTGTCTTAATTTATTAACAGCCAATCAACTTTCTTAATGGCCAGCTTTTCCCTGATTGTAAGAGTCTGTTGTAATTAGCTACTTGTTTTATGATTACTCTGCTTTCCAATCTCTTACAGATGGGTTGATTTATTTTTCCTCAATGCTCTTTTGAACTCTTTTTTTTTTTTTTCTTTTTTTAATTAACAGCAACAGGTTTTCTCCCTAGTGTAAGCTTATTTCTCTCTCACAGCCTGTAGGGTAGGGAGAGGACTCTATCTCTGGCATGTCTGCTCTGACATTGATATGGAGGCACCTTTCCTTTCTAGAACTCATTTTCATAGAAGTGTGTTTTCTGCTTTTATCCGATAATGCAAACATATTTTGTACATCAACAGCTTCTATGAGCATGCTGACTTTAAATTCTACCCAAAACAGCACAACTTTTCTCAGCACTTCTCATTTGTTTTCCAGAGAAGTTTTTAGTTAACTAATTCTAATGCATTCCATCAGTGGTAAAACTTTACATTTTTACTCTATGAATATTCCAGGGCTTTATCTACTTAAATGCCATTCTTTCCCTTTGGATGAAGATTCATTCTTTATTTATTTATTTATTACACATCATAATACTTGCTCAACTATGATGGCCATGTAGCCAACGAATCAAGGATATCTTGCATCTGGAAGGTAGCTGCCAGTTGACAATATGTTGTGTTTTGTTGTAAGAAACTCTGACAGCATCTGAAAAAAGCTCAGTTTAATCCAAGCTATCACATTTTTTATGGCCTGCTCCCTGTTTTTTATAACTCATTCATTCCAAGCTTAAAATAGTGCACATGGATTAAAATAAAACCCAGGTGATGTCTTCAGTAGAGCAGTGTTTGATCAACATAAACAGTCTAATGACTGGAGAATTAATGATCAGAAGGAGATGAGAAGAACTAAGGAAAACTGGTGATGGCAGTTTTGTTTTTTGTGGCTTTTTAGTAATTTCTACCAAAATAATTCAAAGAATGCTCAGAGGAATGTAATGGAAAGTTTTGTCAGCTTCAAAGACAGTGTCCCCAACACCAGAAAATTGGCTGAGGAAGTCAGAGAACACAGGCAGAGGATGAACCCTGATCCTGTCATGTAGTAAATGCCTTTCCCGGCAACTTCTGCAAAATTTTGTGAGTGGGGGAGAGCAAACAAGAAACAGAACCCTAAGGTTTGGGTACTGGAGCTCTACACCTAAACTTCATGCTTCTATTTTTGAAATATAATTCACAGCCCTCAGGTGAAGGGCCGAGTCCTCTCTGTTTCCAGCAAGGTGCCCCAGTCAGAAGGCAAAGGGCTGCATTTTGTCAGAGGCCAGGGCTTCACCTGTGCTCACCGACTGAGGACATTGCAAATGCCACTCCTGCTCCTCAAAACTCGAGCCATGCACTTAATCAGGGATAGGCAATAGCTTTCCTGGGCTGTGGCTGGTCTGTGTGCACACCTGGGGGCACTGAGAAGATGCTCAGGTCAAATGGGAAAGGGTAGAGCAAATCGAGCTGTGTGCAGGAGGAGAAACAAGGAACACACTGCTTAGTTTTGCATTTTGGATGTAAGTGGAGGTCAGTTTCAGAAAACCAGGTGTATTTGTATACCTAGATATACCCAGGCATGTTTCCAAACTCTTCCCACAGAGCAGTATTTGCAGTTGTGCTACTCTGTCACCAGCTCAGGGGTGCTGTTTGAACTGCTTTATCAAATGCACTGCTTTAAACACACCAGCTATTATGAAGTTGCCTCCCTCCCCTTTCAGTCCAGTTAATATTTTACCTCTTCTAGCTCCCCAGAGGAATCACTGAAGAGCAATACTTGCAAATAAAACACACCCTCTTTCATTTTGCAGCACAAGTTTTTGCTGATGTCTTTGCTAATTATTTAGCTAGAGGCCGTGTCTAACCTTAGGATAGAAGCAGAGGTGCTCCACAGACCCCAGATAATGCAGTGACCTTTGCAAGGAAAGGCACTGAGAGCAGCAGGTCCCCCAGGGCTGAGCTGTGCAAACCCCTGGAAGGTTCCTGGGCTGTGGCAGTGCTCTGCTCCCCCGGGGGGCACTTGCTTTCAGATTAAGGTGAAGAGCCTTGAAGAACTCCTTGAAGCCTCCCCAGGGCAGTGGTCATATTGCCAAGCCTGCCAGAGCTGAAGGAGCATTTGGATAACACTCTCAGGCACAGGGTGGGATTCTTGGGGCTGCCCTGTGCAGAGTCAGGAGCTGGACTTCAAAGACCCTTTCGGGTCCCTTCCAGCTAAGGATGTTCTGTGATTCAGTGATTCTATGATTCTATGATCATGATTTTCTTTGTCAGAGACCTCCATCACAGGCTTTATCTGGTGAAAATGCTGTCTCTCTTGATTGAGATCAATATATTCTTTATTATCATTCATCAGGGGATTTATAGTACCAGTGGCATTGTGTCACCCTGCACATTAACTCACAACCTTCTGGTTCTTCACCTGTTGTGGTAAATCACAGCTTTCTGCAGCAGCAGCAGCAAACTGCTCTCCAATACACATTATTCTTTACTTTACTCTTAAGATACATTGTAATTTAAGAAATGTCATTAAAATAATATGTGACATTCAATTTAAATATAATTTTATATTTAATATTGAAAATGACAAGATATGAGTTAAGAAGTTGCTTCTAATGTTGATTTCTCTATTCTCACCAGCATCAGCAGTGTAGAAACTTGGCAGCAATTGAGTTCAAACTGCACCATTTGTGATAATCGATAGTGTTACTTCAAAACCAGAAAGTACCTAGAAAATACAACTGACTCTTCAGCAGTTTTCTTCTGCTGTATCATTTCCACTGCAGTTGGCAAATAAAAAAAAAACAAGCAAGCTGTTCATGTCCTGACAGAAATAAGTATTCCTTTGCCCTGTGCAACTGAGAACCTTTAAACCCAAATCTATAGTGCAATGTGCATTTGAGAAGTTTGTAGAAATTTTTAAGTGGTTATCAAAGGTATTCCTCACTTTATGCAACATCAAGTATTGATATCCATGACAGCCAACTTTATATTAATAGAAACATGTGAAGCTTAGTCACCATGTCCTTACAAATACAACTGCTGGCAACATAAAAACAGTTAAAAGTTTCTTGCTGGAAGAAGAACAGCTACTAATCCAAACCAACATGCCTGTGCTGACATGTGACCTGTCTCAGACAGGCAAGATTTGGGCAATGAGAGGCAGAATGGGTAGAACCTCAAACTGTGTTTTATCTATACATCACTTCACATTTCAGTTAATCTGAGTGTATATTGACAGACAGGTTTAGAAGTCTCATATATGAAACAGATGTGAAAAAAGGTAATTTTCCAAAGATGGTGAAATTGGTCATTAATTACTATTACACAAGGACTTTTACCCAAAACTGGTTTTACACAAAGTATCTGTTACTCGTTATTTTTTGAGATGAGTGTCTGGAAGTTTCCTTCTCATTCTGCTATATTGTTTCAGTTTGTTAAATCACATTGGGCCACCAATGAAACTGCCAAGTGGTATTAAAATAACACAGATCAGAATGATGGAGAAAACACTTCTCTGACATTTCCTGATATGCAACAGAACAGGGTATGTTTTGAATAGATTTTTAAAGGCTTGTTCACTCAGATCTTAGTGGGACTACTCTTCTACTCATGTACATGTGCTCTGTTAAATGTCTTAGTCTTAGCAGAAGAGGGACTCAGCCCATGCTCTATTCCATTTTACTCATTCTTTGGATATTTGCAACTCACAACCCTAGAGTTGTATAATTTTGCATAAGCATTCCTTACATAGGCTGTAAGTGCCAGTCCCAAAGCCTACATTCCCAGCTGCAGTGGCAGATGATTTGCATTCCCCAATGCTTCTGTTACATTTATTTTGCTTCAGAAATGCTTAATGTCCCTGTATTGTTCACCCTCATCCACACCTCATGATCTGTTAATAACACAGCAGCCACTACTGTGTATTTACATGCAATTTCTGTAGGTGTTTATGAAATTCACGCTCAGAGAAAAACATCCAATTTTGATCCATCTAAGGCATGTGAGGGAGCACTCAGAGCTGAAGGCTTATCAGGTCCAAACCTTACTGTGCTCTGCCGTGGCTGCAAGCAGAGATGTAAACAAGCCGACCCTAACTTACAAAACTCCACCTGAACTCCAGAATCCCAAATTTTCCAAGTCATTCTGAGGTGGAGGGACATGAGAAGTAGGTAATATGCACAGGTACAACACACCATGGAGAACATCACTGCCCCAGGGCATTTTGAGAGGTTAGTCAGCAGTAGACTGCTCTGCCAAGCACTTCCTCTGGATGCCCCAAGAGTGGCAGTGTGCTTGGCATAAGCAGGTAGAGAAGACTCCCTGCAGGTCCCAAAAATGGTCACATCCTCTTAGAAAGGCTGTAAGGGTCTTGGCCTCCTGGAAGTACACCCACCCACAGACAACAGTCTTACACAAAGCCTTACTACAACCAGCTACATAGTGGAACAGTGCTTGAGTCAATACAGCTGGAATTTGCTAGGTAGATAAAAGAGGAGGATTTTGTACTGGAGAAAAGAATCACTGTGGCACAAGAAAAACTAAGAGAAAATTAATCTCCTAAGTAAAACAACAGTCAAGAATCACCTTACAGGAAATTTAAGTTTTTAGGTCTCTTTATCAGGAAGTAAGTGGGCAAAGAAGGACCCACAAAAATCAGATTCTCTCCCAGCCTTTTGGTAGTGTGGAAACCCTTCACTTCCTTTGCCTTCCCTTCTTTTTCTCAACCTTCCAAATACTTGCTGAGGGGTAAAGCAGCCAACACCTAACTAAGCTGGTGTCTCCTCAGGACTGAAACCCCTATGTGAGCTCTGCAAACAAGAGATAGGGGCCAATTTCAGATAAGAAAGATAGAGAATTTGCAAAGAAACTATCACCAATATACTCACAGACTGCTTTTCACCACTGCACTCAAGCCTAGCATACGTTTGACCATTCTGGATATGAAACCAGCCCCAAGGCATGTGACAGTAGGCTGCTGCACCATCCAGGATGTATTTTAAAAGCCTTCTTTGACTTTTTCAGGTTGTTTTTTTTTTTTGCAGGCAGCTTTGAAAAGGTCCCAGGCTATGTAAGCTCTGGCTGGAGCAGCACCCAGGCTCCAAAAACACTCAAGACCTGCACTGCCATTAAGAGCAATATTTACAGGTTTGTCTGTAAAAAAGCAAGCCTCAAAATTGTTGGAATCATGCAAGAACAGCACCAGAGATTTTTGCTGAGTAAATATGTCTTTCACAAGGCATTTTGGCCTATTTCAGCCTTCCTTTAGTACTTCATCCCTGCTAGGCAAAAGCTGAGGGAAGATCTTAGCAGGTAAAATACCAGAAGGGGTGGTACAAAGATGATGGACATGGGCTCTTCTCAGTGGCATCCAGTGACAGGCAACCAGCACAAACTGGAACACAGGAGGCTCCATCTGAGCATCAGGGAATCCCTTTTTGCTGTAAGGGTGACCAAGCTCTGGCACAGGTTGCTCAGAGAGGCTGTGGAGTCTCCATCCCTGGAGGTATCAAAAAGTGTCTAGGCATGGTCCTGAGCCCTGTGTGTAGCCCTGCTTGAGCAGGGAGTTTGAAGCAGATGTACCTTAAAACCTCAGCCATGCTGTGATTCTGTGGAGGGAAAGGGGAAGAGAAACTGCTCCTGAGATAAGCTTTGACACTGGTTTCAAGAAGCTCCTACTTGCACCGTGAGAAACTCAACTCCAAAAGGTTTCTGAAAAAAGTTGGTGAGTCTCCTCTGGTCCTGGTACAACCAGACTGCTCAGACATGGATCCTGAGCTGTGCAAAGAGGGGAGAGGAAAAGTACAAACAGTAGGAAATTTGCTGATGATTGTGTGCTAAACTATACCTCATGAGACAAAAAAATTAACTAAGAACCTAGTTATCAGGAAATGACACTGTATAATCAGTTCTATCAGTTCTATAACAAGTTCCAGATTTGCAAGTGCACTTTCCAATTGTCAGCTTGATGTTTTCAGTAACTTTCATTCTCTGACAAACACCAACCACTAGTTTGTGCATCATCCAACGATCTGGTTTTGGGAAGCTGTCAGAGCCAGTACAGAGAATTGCAGGTTTATGTCTCTTATTTTTCTTTCTTTATTTATTTTTTTTTATTTTCATTTTTAATTTTCGTGTTGATGGCAGTATCTCCTCTGTGTCTGATTTGCACTAGTTTACTTTTCGCTGTGTGTAGCAGTTTTCATGACTTTCACAGAACTAACCTGGAGATAAAATCAAAAGTAGGGTTAGAACTGGCCTCATTTTCCCTTCAGTAGAGCTGTGCACTTAAACCATGACTCATCATGACTTGCAGTCACACCCAGGCCCATGATGAGCTGACTGGCCAGTCCTGAGAACAGAAGGCAATCCAGATAGACACAGCACATGGGTGAAGGTTGGCTCCCTCCTCTTACTGGATCACCACAGTGACAAACAAGCCAGCAACCACCCTGGTTTCTCAGCTGAGGTTCCAGCTTGGTAATGAGTCCTAGAAACTGAACAGCCTCTGTTGTAGGGCATTTCAATGTGCAGCTCTAGACAGAAGTAGATACTGAATCAATTTTTCCTCTGTTATGACAAATGGGGAAATGTACAACCTCAGAAAAATAAATCACCTTTTCTGAGAGCTGTAACAGTGGAGTGACTGTGTCAAACAGTCAAACTATTTTCCTGGCAAGTCATTGTATGATCAATACATGAATAGCAGGCTACAATATGCTTATGCTGTGAAATTAAAACTTAGCCAAGTGTTTGAATGCATGGTACTCCTTCCTACTTTTGGTATGCTTTCCAGCCTTAGCCAGGGCTTCAAATACATCATTCACTTTTGCAATCATTCTGTGTAGCAAAAGCAAGGTGAGTGATCATAAAGAAGAATTTATTTAAGCAAAAGAGTAGCTTCATAAAGTACTTTTAAAAATAATGTTATATCATGCTGCAAAAGATATGTTACTTTATGCCACTATCAGACACATCCAAAAGCAAATGCAATTTCATTGTTCTCTGTTCTGATCCTCATGTATCCACAGTAGCCTTCAGACAGCCTAAGTCCTTCAGAAGCTTTCTGAAGCTAAGTCCTTCAGAAGCTTTCTACCAATAAATGTTAAAATTAATATTTTTCCAGGCATTAGACTCAAAAAGAAAATATACTTTATTTCTATATTTTCTTTCAGAGTACTCCAACTGTTTCAGTCCAATGCCTGAAAACCTAACTTTTTGAGCCATTTAACCAGTGTTCTTGTTGTTCATCTGTCTGTCTTGGTTGTGTCTGACCTCTGGGATGATTGCAATAAAAAAAAAAATTCCATTTTTCTTTCTTTCCTTTCTTCACTATGACTCAACATTCTTCTCCTCTCAAGGGTATGACTACAGTTCATAGGGAATAGGTCCAAAGTTTCAACATTTCAAGTGTCTCACCCACAGATACTTTTGTCATTTAAGAAATCTCAGGGTATCTATTTTTGCAAATATACTGAACATTCCCTTGGTTTATAATCTGGGGTGGGGAGGGTTAGCATTTTTCTAGAGGAGCAACAAACCAGTACTCCAGATAGCCCCGATAATGAAGTGCTAAGGAGTAGACTTCTGGATTAAAGAAGTTCAGAGCGAAAGCAATAACCAGATATTGCATTACCAGCAATTAGTTCTCCTAAACTAAGCACATGCAGAGGGGTCATCCCAAATTGCTACTTCAGGAGACTCTCAATAGACTGTATTATAAATTAAAGAGATGGGTTCTTCCCACCTGTGAAAAAGAAGTATTGTATGATTGGCTTTTTGCAAATATTAAAATGAATATTTTGCTGTATTAATTTTCTTAAGTAGTGTGTTAAATATAGTTTTAGGTTATAACATAATGTTAAAATAGAAACTGTGCTATGAAAGATACTTTTTTTAAAGAAAGGACTTGCACTGAGATAGCAGCCACAGGACACCTAAATCTTTCTGAGGAAGAGAATTTATTGCTCCATTATCAGAAGAAACTTCTTCCTGCCTCTCTCAGGATTGAAGACGCCGTTAGGATTCAGAGGAAGAAGCTGACACTGACCAGACAGAATCCTTTGTTTGAATGGAA
>JAYDZK010000001.1:15925899-15945638 GCA_034509185.1 Euphonia xanthogaster | reverse complement strand
CTTAGCAAGCCGTGAGGCCCAAAACAGGCAGATTTGCTGAGAGAAACAGTTGTCACTGAAAACTGAATACCCACTGTGTTTTTCAGAAGGGTTCCCTTTGACCTGGCTTAGTAAATGTGGGGGGAAAAAAAGTTAAATCCCTTAGTATTTGAAATTCTTGAGAACTTCTAGAGTGTGTTTTCCAATTTACTTCAAAAAAGAGCCTACTCTTGTTGTCTGGGTTCATCTTGTGACGAGAACAAAAGCATTATAAATGGGGTGTTTGGGACGTTTGCTTCACTAGCACACTCCTGATTTTAACTAAAATGCTGAAGTACAGCTTTAGCTTCCATCAGCTATATCTTTGAGTTTATGTGTAAAAATGTTTAAGATCTTACAGTGTTAATTCAATTACTTTTAATAGATTCTAATATTCTTATGCAAAGGCTATTTTGAACACCAATAAATTTCTTCTTATAGAAATGGTCTAGTATTAAAACCCATACTCTTCACCTGATCCTTTGGATCAGGTGGGCACTCTTGTTAGGTGTAGAATAGACAGGTCTTTGCACATGAGTTCTGTAAGTCCCAAATAACTCTGCTCTATGGGTCAGGGAAACATAGCTCAACAAGTCTCCTTGTCATTGTCATCCCCACCTTCCATGTTTGATAATCAGTCTGTTTCTATAAACACTACGTCGGTTTTCTTTTAACTATAGTCCTGTCTTTCTCCCTGCACTGGTGTGGGGGCAAAGAAGAGTGGTAATCAGTCAGAGGGTTCATGTTTGTGTCTGAATGCTGGCATTTTAATTGTCCCGTAGAACTCAACCACTGAAAGTTTCACGGGGGAGGTTTTTGGGGAGCAGGAGAAAACACTGTGCTATTCATAATGTGAGACCTGTTTATATGTAGTCCTTAGTCAAACCAGAGGTAGCATGTTAGTTGATGCAAGTGTGGGTAGGAACAAAACATTGAGTGAGCCAAAATTAACTGCTGAAGCAATCATTAAGCTGTGTAGATTCAGCCTAGTGTGACCACGCTGGGGATAATGTGTGAGGATTCACCTGCAGTTTTCCCTGCCCCCACCTCTAATTCAGAGGTAAGCAGTCTGGAGAGGGGACTAAAAGTGACGGAAAGGCTTACTTTGCTGTAACAAATCAAAGGCTGCATCACAAGTCACTCTGTTTCCAGCAGTATGCAATATTTTTTTGGTTAAGGCACTCTTAAAGGTGGAAGAAAGTTCTGTTCTTGTTAAGTATGAAGGCAAAATGTAGTATTTGGTATAAAAGTGAGTTAGAAGGTCACAGTAAGGCTCAACTGACCAATCAGCAACTGAAACTTTAAAAAGGCGAAAGTGTGCTGTGAAGGGTAAATTGACTTTAGAAGCATTGGTGAAATACAAATAAATTGAGTTTAATCATTAAACATACATTGGAGAGTGGGAGATGTGTAGCCTAGGGTATCAGTAACTAAATGTCTTTAAATGAGAGCCTGTGTCTTAAAGAATATTCAATTAATCTTAAAAATTATGTTGAGATACTTTGTTTGTGAATGACTTTATTTGAACTGTCAACATAATGTTTGTAGGTGTTTGGATTCCAGTCTTGGCCCATTGACAAATGCTATGATAAATAAATACATGGCACTTGCTCGCCCTCTTCATGCTACTTTTAAGGCCATCAAATCACAGAATACTGGAGTGGTTTGCATTGGAAGGGACCCTAAAGATCATCCATTTCCAAACCCCTGCCATAAGCAGGGACACCTTCCACTAGGTAGGTTGATTCAAGCCCTGTCCAGCCTGGCTTTGAACACTTCAGGGCTGGGGCAGCCACGGTTTCTCTGGGCAGCCTGTGCCAGGGCTTCACCACCCTCACAGGGCAGAATTTTTCTAATAGCTAAGCCTGCTTTCTTTGATTTGAAGCCATTCCTCCATGTCCTGCCAGTCCAGACCCTTGTCCAGAGTCCCTCTCCAGCTCTCCTGGAGCCTTTTTAGGCACTGGTAGGGGCTCTGAGGTCTCCCTGGAGCCTTCTCCAGGATGAACACCCCCAGCTCGCCCAGCCTGTCTCCAAAGCAGAGGGGGTCCAGCCCTCAGAGCATCATTGTGTTCTTCTCTAGACTCATTCCAGAAGATCCCTGTCCTTCTGATATTTGGGTCCCCAGAGCTGGAGATCAGTATTTCATGTGGTAGCATCCCAAAAATGGTTATTTACAGGTCAGCTAGTAAGATCTTGTCTTTTGACATCATATGTCAGGTAGGAAATAGTCTACAGTTTCTACAGGATGGGAAGACTGAGACAGTTTGATGTGATTTGTTGGAAACCTTTACTAGTGCTACTATCTGAAGCCTGGTCTAGTGCATTTTTTTTTGAAGTTTTATTATTATATATTGTTAGTTCTGATAAACCTGTGCTGTTCTGTTTTCATAGAAATGTTTCTGAAGTTATTTCTGATTTATGTCTAAAACATTTGCTGGTTTCTTTCAGTTTCACATACTGTGAAGAACAGTTGTGGAAACAAATCAAAGTTAAACAGATAATGCCAGAAATGAGATTCTAAATATAATTTCCAACCAGTATTTTATTTGACTTGGAAATATAGCTGTTTCACAGTTCTTTCATCTTGTTTCTTGTGTCCTTCTAAGTATATGAAATGGTTAATTTAGTATTCATCATACATATTTTCACATATATACTTGTAAATGGATTGTGATAGTCATTCAGATGAAGTTATTAATGTGGTTTAACTGTAGCAGTGAGTAGAATATGTAGCTGTAAATACAAAGGTGTTTGTCCTTTAAGCAAAGGCAGGAGTTGACAGTAGATTTGAGTTGTGCATGCTTTGCTTATCCTAAGTGAATATTTTATTATCTAACCTAGTTCTTATTTAAGAAAAATTAAAAGCATTTTTTACTTATATTTTTGGGGTGTTGTGATTGTGGTTATTTTTATTGTTGATAGGTGCTTTGGGTTTTTTTTTAAAGTTCTTTAGAAAGTCTGTGCATTGTTTTCTTTCCAGAGCAATTCTCTGTGATTACCAGCACGACTGAAGGGCTATAAGTGATGGAATTTTTCAGAGGAGTCCCTTCAGACCTATTTCATTTTTTAGCAGTGAAACAAACCAAATCCCACAACACGATTTTCATCCCTGATCCAAAAATTAAACAATTAGCGTCATCTAAAATAATGGGAAAGTGCAGAGTAATTTGGGATTTATTTGGCTTTGATACAGACTTTGTGTCATCCTCTGGGGGAAGCTTTTCAAACTTCTGTTCTTTGGAAAATGTCTATGGCTACATGGTATTGATCTCTTTTTTCCTTTTAAAATCATGACTTCTGCAGTGACTACTAGCATTCTCAGGATCCCCATGCTCTCCTTCCCATGTCCCAATTTCTCATACAACTTGCAAATACTGAGAAAAAAAAGTGTGTATTCAGTCTTAAAACCTGGAAAACAAATTAAGACTCTTAGCACAGACTTAAGACTTGTCAGACTTCCGTGATTCTTTTTAATACTCACTTGTGACTTGACAGGACTCCAAATGCAGTGTTTAAAATTATACTACAAAAATACAAACTACTGATTTTTAAAAATCTCATATAGGTAATTAAGCTGTGAATAATATCTTCCATGTGTTGGACTAATAAAGAAGACAATTCAGAATTATGACTCTGCTAATAACTGAAGATTAAATATACTTTCTTCCTAAAGGAGAAAGCATTGTTCTTGGGCAGCAAAGCTTGCTTTTTGCTTTTTTACCACTTTTTTCTTTTGCAGTCTTTTTGAAGATGAAGCAATGAACATGCACACTAAAATGCTTGTTCATTCTTTGTCAGCATAATGTGAATCAGCAGCTATTAACCACTGTAGGCATTCATCTGTAATATAACTATTTCCTTAAAAGGAGAGATAGCTGGGGGCAAGGGCAGAGAGATTAAACTGTAGGAAAAAAGCCTTTGCAGTGTGCTTTGAATGAGCTGAGTCTTATCTAAACTGTCTTGTTTTAGCTGTAATAAATTATAGTTGTCACTTTGGACTTCACGTGTGTAGATGACAGAACTTTTTTTATAGGCTAAAGTAAATGTAAATGTCAACCCTAAGAAAACTGATGGAATGACTGACCTGCTAGAACTTATTCAATAGATCAGCATAATAGGAGTAGCCCCAAGAGTTTTGTTTTCTCCAGGATATATTTTTGAAGGTCTACAATTGTATTTTTACCCACTGAGGAATTTGTCGTGTTCCAAGAATACAGATATTTTAGAAGCATGGTGCTAACTGAACAGACCCTGCTAGGTGATAATTTCATCTTGCTAGTTTTATAATTTTTGTGATCACAACTGAATTTACATCTTGGTGCCCAAGTTCAAGCAGCTTAGAGAGCAGTGACAGCCAAGGTGTGTCCTGCCAGGGTTCTACAGCTACCAAGGGGAGCTTTGCTCTCTGCTCTGTTGTTTCAGAACTTCACCAGTGTACAAGTGACACTTTCTGCAATTGCTAGAGAGGATTGATACCCAGTGTGATATTGCTGGATTCTTCTTCACTATGAAAGGACTGAGGAATAGGGTTTTGTTTACATTTTAAGTAATTCGGGTAACCTTGATCCAAGCTGGATCATGTATGGAAATTATATGGTAGGTGCAGATCAGAAAAAAGCCAGACACATGTAGACTGAGTTGATTTGGATGGTAAGGCTGCCTAATTGATATCTGAGTCTAGGAATAAAAGCTAGCTCTTCTTTATAGGAATATCTGAATTGGATTTATTCACCAAGGGAAAATAAGAGGCTTTTGCTCTTTAAAAGAACACTGAGCTCATGGGATGTAACTCTTGTAGCTCAAGTGTTTTTGCTTGGCTCTTTCTAGAACTATGGCTTAGTGGAGCTTAAAACAGAAGGACCCCAGGTCCATTTTTGCTAGTTTATTGCCCAGTTGCTCTTAGGTATATTACAATTAATGGTAACAAGGTAGATTCCTGTGTTTTATTTGGCAGTGAGTCTTTGAGACAATTGTTATGTTTGCATCCTAGATTGGGTTAATTGGGTGTCTTTGGATGAGTCCTCTCTTCCTCATTGTTCAGCTGGTGATGAGGAAATTCCTGATCACAGAGGCACAGTGAGGTCCTGCTGGATAAGAGTAGCTGCTCTGCAAGGCTTACTGCAGTGCCAGGTCCTCAGCTGTCCAGGAGAAGAGGAAGAGTGTCAAATGATTTCTGTATCAAAACCTCTGGTTTACTCTGCTCTTCAGTCTGTTTTTTCCTGAATTTGAAAAACCTGTAGTTTGGAGAGGAAAAAAGAATTTGGAAGACAAACTTTGATATGTGGAGATAAATGCTGCCTCTGGATTTGGTGTTCCCAGTGCATCTTGCTGACCATTAGATACTGGAATTTAATTTTCCAGGTCCTTGGATTTAGCATGAAGAGTGAAGATTGTAAAATGTAATTAGCTGCTTCTCCTGAAAGTCTTAAGTCTTCCAAGGAGTAAAGATATGACTGTCATTGATTTTCAAGGGTTTCTGTGCTCTGATTTGGTATTTTTAATGACACTTGAAACATTCAGAATGTTCAAAAAGTGTTTTGGTAAACATATATACAAATGTGTGTTCTTTTGTCACATTCAATGACAATTTGCTGCCTTTCAGCTTCCTTCAACTCTTCCAGGACACTTATTTGTCCACAGGATGTTGAGTGCCCTCTTACATATGGTGATGGTGCTGAGCTTGGATGAAAATTTGTCTGCCTTGTGTGAGATTTTTGTGTGGATGAGGAATACATCACACTGTTTTGAGTTCTACTCTGGTACTCTGTTCCTACTCTTGTACTCTACCTGCACTGGATACATTCCTCAACAATGTTACCTGTTTCACTACTATTTTTCTTCTGTAACTTAGCAACAACAGTTCCTTATAGCTTTAGCTTTACCTGGTTTCAACCATCATGATTCTCATCTTTGGAATAATTTTTTTTAAACTATCAATGGGGAGACTTTATGGTTTATCTGAGGATCTGCACCAAGTGACTCTTTAAAGCAGATACTGTGGTGGAAGGAAGTAAAGGATTTCATATCTACCTTTATTCTCCAGTCAGCTGGTAAAGAGCAGTAACTGTTACCAGGTGTAAGCAATCAGATGAGCAAACCTGCAGCCTAATTTTAAAGTACCTTACACTCGCTCTACCTCACTGTTACCTTCCTGTAATGGTGTAATGAATGACTTTGAATGCATGAGAAAAATGAGCCTTGGATGAGATGCGTATTTTACAGTGAGTCCTGATAAGCATCTTGCTTTGGTCTCTATACTGTGAAATTAAATGTGTATTCCTTTTTTAAATGTGGTTGCAGTACTGATTTCCGTTAAGAGAAGTATTTATATGTTCTTTGGAAATAAATAAATATATGTAGTCATTTGGATGGAGAGATGTCTAAATTTACTGAAGATATGGTAATTTTGCAGGTAACTGTTGGGCATAATTTTCATAATTGTATACTAGTAGGGAGAAAAAATGGAGTTACTTTTCTTAGTTATTTCTCTTTGATAAAGGAGAATAAAGTTTTATAGCTGGTTCTTAGGAGGAAATACTTTTGTCCTTATGCAAAACATTTATCTCAAGATCACTGATAAAGAATGAAAACTTTGTAGTAGCAGGCTTGCTTGTGTTCTCAAAGCAGAACTTGATTGTGCTTCAAGTGTTCATGTAGGTTTTATACTGGCATGTGTGTATGCTTATGTTCACAAGCTTTTTTAATTTTCAGTCTCAAGAGTATGAGATTATTGGGTGTGCAGGGTTTCAGGTGAGAGGAATTTGAGGAATGCTCACACTGCTAGTTTTCTTCCACAAACTGAGGATTTGTAGTAAGTGAGCTTTTATGGTGTTACTTCTTTAATCCTTCCAACCTGTGCTGTAAGAACTATTTAAAGTTTTGGAAGATCTTTTTGGACTCTCCATATTTTTTATGACAATGTCTGTTGCAAATATCTTAAATAATATACTTGCATGTTTTTTTTCTTAACATCTTTTGCATTGAGTCACATGGTTGTTGGCACCTCCTTTGTGAGCAGTGGTTTCCACATATAGTCATCTACTTGTGGAACACTTTTCCAAGTTGTCTGTGCTTACTTTTAGTTTTCCTTGATTGAAGGTTACTTTTAAAATACAAATAGCATTATAGGAGTTTTAGGCTGCTTTCCAAGGATATGATTTTGTTATTGTTGTTTGTAGTATCAGTTTTCCTTTTTAATACCTGGTTGCTGATATTAATAATATTTCTGAGAGTTGAAAAAAGATCCTGATAAGTAATATTTGTAGAAAATTAAATTATGTAAAATGGACAGAAAAGCCTAGAAGGCCTATCCTCATGAGAGTTGCAGCATAAACTTGTAAGCTTAATTGAATTGTTTTCTCTGCTTCATACCTTTTCCCCTCTTTGTCCACCCAAATAAAACTGATTTTAACAATTCTGAGTGCTCTAGAAAAACAGTTATAGTAGAAGAGAAATTAAACCATTTACAGAAGAGATGTACTTTTTCTCTTTGCTGTGACAGGAAACATTCTTGTTGTGGATGTGTGTAGAACAAATCTAGTTATAGAGAAGTTATTTTGTACTCACGCTGCTGTGGAAAATCTGGTTGGCTGTCGTGACAGATACTATCATAAATGTGGTAACCCTGCCCTTATTACACAACTGGAAAACAGAATTCAGACGTTCACTAGTTTGACCTCTGTTAGTTCTTAAGTGTAACAGCTTTTTACAGTGGTTGCATTTTCTCTTTCCCATTTCATGCTTTTGTTTTCACCAGCATTTTCAGTTTTCTGATGCTTTACCTTTGGATTTCTTTTTATCATATTTGAGTACCTAAATTTTATAAAGACTGAGACGAATTTAGTGTTTGAGTGTAGTGTAGGAGTGGCATTTTTTTGGTTTTGTGTGTTTGTTTTTTTTTTAAGGCTGTCCTAAAGTTTGAAATGCTTATTACGTGCTGCTTGCTATATTATGGATACCTCAAACTTGTCATCCTGTTTAAATAGAGAGGGGACATAACTTGGCTGACAAAGTACAGTTAGGAAGTACAACATTCTGTCAGAGTAAAGTGTTAAATGGAGTTATGCTCAAACTAAGTATTTCATTCACTTCTGAAGAAACAGAAGGTAGTGTTTCAGTGTTGAGCTTTTTTTTTGCCTTTTTTTTTGTTGTTTGTTTTGTTTTGTTTTGTTTTGGCAGCTGAAACATTGGAAGCTTTCCCTCAGTGCTCCAAGTAGTCCACAAGCTGTTTTGAAAGGAGAGTGTGTGTCTCACAGAGATCAGTGAGAAGGAGGGTTAACTCTTCTTTGCATTAATTTGTCTGTATCTATACAACTAGAAATAAACTAGTGTTCCTTTTAGCCTTCTGTGCTATGGAAGTGTAATGAACTGAACTGGATATTGGAATTGATTATTTTATCAGGAAAAACCCAAAAGTAGCATATATGATATATGTTGTCTGTCTGAGGGCTCTGTCTTCATAGAAGATAGAAAAAAAATAACACTTTAAGGCTTGTCTTTAACTGTAGTCTGCCTCATGAGTTTTGCCTAAGTGTTCACCCAGAATATGTCCTTGTCTCTAATACTTCCCTGTGCTCCCCACCACTGTGGATTTAGTCTTCAATTTTTCTGGTTTGTCCTCTGTTCCTTTTTGGGGTTTGGGGGTTTTTTCACCTTGTAACAAATAGAGTTATACTACATTAAACTCTGTGTGCTGTAAGATGTGAGCAATATGATAAGTTGAGCTATAGAGCAATCCAGTTAGTAATATATAATTTATATTGCACTGGTTACTTCTCATAAGCTTTTATAAAAATAGAATTTCATGAATAGCAGTTCCATGAGGAATTATTTTGTTCCCATGTAAATTGACTGGAAATTAAATATTTCCTAAGTTAATGAATCTGTAGTCTTGTTATTAGGTATATGAAAACATTTAAACTGTTTCCTTCCAAAAATAAGCCCTTTAGGATTAACAGTGCATAGTATATAACACCTTTTCTCTACTGCTTCTTAGAGGGAAAAACTCAGATTTGTGGAACTTTAGGGATTTTCCCCTCAAAACTTCTGTTTTCACCGTACATTTGTACATTTTGTTGGTGAAGCATACAGTGTTCCATAAGGGAGTGGGAAAGGTGAGTAATGCTGATGTGCTCTGCACTTCACTGGAGTCTAGACTAGTACTGTGCTGCTATTGCCACTGGAAATGGGGATCTTTTTCTTCCCTCTTTCTGTTTTAAAGTTCACTCAAAATGCCTGTGTGCCATGAAAATAGCTCGAGCAGTGAGTAACCAGGAGCACAGCTGGCAGCCTGGTTGCTTTTTCCACAGTGTGTTTAAATATGTCCATGCCCTGTGCACTCCCCATGTTGTGAAAGTTTCCCCGCACCTGAAACCTGAGCATTTGCACTGGCTACAGTTTCATTATTGTTGGGAGCTGGGTGATGGTAGCAGCCGCTGTTGAGCAATAGAACGATGATGAGGCAGTCCCATGTCAGCTGAAGTGAGTCTCCACAGCTGTGCTCAATTACAGGAACTCTGGGGTCAAGTGTGATCTGAATGCTTGGTTTGTTAAGGTATAACGTGTCCTAGTAATACCATATTTTCTTTGGAGGATAATTCCAAATCTGACTTAAGTGGTTTCTTGATTGAGCAAGGACACTTCTTAATAATCTTTTTTTCTTCCTTTTAATTGGAAGAAAGGCTCAACTGAAAGTGAAATACAGTGTAAGGATCAAATTTGGAAATACTTTCAAACTTTGCACTCTCTAGCAGAACTGCCTTCTCCCTAGCCCTTCTATTTTTCTGCAAATTTAAGAATCTTCAGAAAAGTTATATATTATATATGAGTCATATTATATATATGAGTTATATATGGGTTATATATTTCAAGGTTTTAAATGTTGTCTAACTTTAACTGTTGCTTATTATCCAATGAATACTGTTATTTGAGAACTTTGTCAGAAAAGAGATGGTATTCCCTTGCCAGGTGATCTGAATCATAATGTTACATTGGGAAAGCAAACTTGTAACAAGTATGACAAATCAAGTAGTCATGAAAGAAAGGGGGGGGGGGGGAAGTTTGCGTTAAGGTGGTTAGAGAATTCAAATTTTAAAACAAAAAAAACAACCTACTAGAAAATCAGAGTATTTTACCAATGCCTGATTGGTTTAGCAGACAAAATACTTCTGAAAGAAGACAGAACTCTTGTATTTTAGCCTGCATTAGGTGAATCAGTAAACAGAAGTAGCTCACATAGTATTTTGGTGAATTTTAATTTAATGCATTTGTTTTATTTCTCTTTACATTTTCATAGTGTTGGAGTTAGAGTACACCAATTACTAAGAGTGAAAGCTTAGATAATTTCTAGGTTTTACAGTAAATTTATATCTCTGAATCACTTGGCTAAGAAAGAACTGTTCTTTATTGCTGAAGTCCATTTTTTGGTCTATGAGATTATAAAAGGTGTGTTAAGAAGTACATATCAAGGTTTGGGTACTGTAAATGTCACAAGTATGTATTTGTTTGAAGTACTAATTTGAAGAAGAATTAGACCAGGACAGTGCACTTTTAACATGCCCGTGTTTCAGTACTGATGGGTTCCTGTTGGCCATGACTTTCAGGGGTACAACTTGTTTCTTTGCTCCCCCAGGTCTGAAGCACAGAAGCATGCTTTCCACTGAGCCTCACACTACCACCTGTGATACAGAATGTCTCTAAGTGAGAACAACAGTGTGGTGTTTGCCTACGAATCTTCAGTGCACAGTACCAATGTACTCCTCAGCCTTGATGATCAGCGAAAGCAAGATATCCTTTGTGATGTTACAATTTTAGTGGAAGATCAGCGATTTCGGGCTCACAAAGCTGTGCTTGCAGCTTGCAGCAGTTATTTCCTTTCAAGAATTGTGGGCCAGGTGGACGCTGATCTTATCATCACTTTACCGGAAGAGGTGAGTGTCACTCCCTTCTGCATTTTACCTGCCAGTGCTTCTAATCTGCTTCGTTCAATTCTCTTTTATGGGAGGCTGGGGCTTAACTGACGATTTAGAGTAGGGGATTTAAGAGCTGAAAGACACCAGCCCACAATCTGGGGTACCAAAGATATTTTTTGAATTCAAGTACTTCATATATGTTATATTGCAAAGACTAACTGCTGTCATCTTGGTCTGAGGTCTGTTGGTTTTTTGCCAGTGTTTTTATTCTTTGACTTTCAACCCAAATAAAAATTAGATAAATGACTAGTGCAGGAGTTGCTTTTCTAGGTCAGTCACACTAAGAGTCTTTCTACGATTTTTTTCTTGCTAGCTAGAAATGTGTAAGAGAAAGTGAAAGGAGTAGAGTGTTTTCTCCCTCTTGATCATTGCAGTTTTTGCAGTGTTTCTCCCTTAAAAGGAAAGAAGGCACAGTTTTAAAATACCATTGTGTTTTTTTCTCTGTTTCATTTATGAATGCTACTTATTTGTAAAGCCACTTTTGTTAATGTTTTGATAATGTTTGTTAATGTTTTTATGTATGTTAATGTTTGTCAATTGTTTGTAATGTTTTTGTTAATGTTTTGTTAACTACACTAAGTCTGAAGACTTGTTGACAGCTTATGGATAAACTGTCTTTTACATTCTACTTCCCCACGTTATAAAGGATGAATTAATATGGTGGTGTAATCTCCCGAGCATATTCCAAATGCTATTTTAAGAATTCTTTAGGAAGGTCGTAAGTGTTTACAGACAGTTTTAAAGGACTGGTCTCTGTGCACATCTCATCAACTTCACTTCATGTGTTGTGTTCTTTAAAAAGAACATACCAAACAACTACTAAAAAAACCTAAGTAAAGAAACCCTCAACTGATTCTTAAATTGAATTGCATGAATAATTCATTATTTTGCTGGCAGAAGGATTCGGTGTAGTTAATGCATGGATATAGTGCTTTATTTAAGATAAAATACTGGTCATTTCAGAAAAGGCAAGGAGCAGAAGGTGGACTTGAGTTTGAGTATTAATGGTGGACATACTACTTTATTCTTCATTTGCAGAGTAGAGGCTAAAGGAGGTGTCATGTAGTTGGTAATCTGCTTGTAGCTGTCTACTTGATTCCTTAGACATTTTTTCAGGTGTAGGTCTTGCGCAGTTTCTAATGATACAGTTTTTGTTTATCTCTGGGTTCCTTGATAGGCAACTGTTGTGAAGACATAAATGTTCAATTAAAATCACTTGCTCTAAAGGGGCTTTAAACTGAGAATTCTGTATGGTGTACCGTTTTTAAGTCCCTTTCTTCAAATCTATGGGAGGAAGAAAGGAGTAGGTGGCTGTAGTAGTAAATAATCATATGTGGTCAAAGTCTATTTCTTCAAACTTTTTTTGCATGAATGGTGCATAAGACTAAGTGATTTACAGTAACTGCTCTTGGAAAACTATAATTAAATACCAGCAGCATACTGTAGAGTAATTAGTATAATACAACTTACTTTGAAATATATCTTTATGAGGTTGGAACCTGGTTACTGATTTTCAGTATACAGCAATATTTTCCGTTTTTAGTACTGCATTGTGAGAACGTTTTATTAAGAGACAGATCACAGTAAAGAAAACGGTCACAAAATGTACATGATAAAATTGTATCAGAAGAATTGTTTCAGAATGAGTTTGACCAGGTTTTCACAATAGAATAAGTCTGCTGCTTTTGTCCTGTGCTCTGTCCTGCTGGCAAGACAGGTAAATTTGTGTGTTTCTCTGCTTAAACCCAAACTGACCATACTAAATTTTTTGTTTTGTTTTTGTAATAGGTAACACTTAAAGGATTTAGTCCTTTGCTTCAGTTTGCATATACAGCAAAACTTGTTTTAAATAAAGACAATGTGTCTGAAGTTTGCAAGTGTGCAGAATTTTTGGGTGTACACAACATTGAAGAGTCCTGCTTTCAGTTTCTCAAATTCAGATTTTTGGACTTTAAATTGGATCAGCAGGAATGTCCTAGGAAGAAGTGTTGCACACAGCGTTGTCAGAAAGCAAACCCTAAAACTGGCAGTGTGGATGATGGAGACCTAGAAATAAATTGTGAAGTAGAAGCTCTTCTAGAAAAGGAATATAGTCAGATTCCTGACACAAAGCCCTGTAAAGATGAAGAAAATGCTAAATCATCGCCTCTTCTCCAAAATAATGCCAATCAAAATTGTGATCCTGCACATTTAGAAAGGGGTAGTGCTTCCAGCTTATCTTCCCAATGCCCAAAGTATAGAAAATTCCAGAAAGCTTTTGGAAATGACAAAGTTAATACTTCAGAGTCCAGTTCCAGTACTAAAGACGTTCAGGTACCCCCATTTGCAACTTCTCTTGAGAAGGAAATACCTGATAATGATGGCATACAAAAAGCTCAGGAGTGTGTGCCTATGCAGCTGATCTCAAACTGTGAAGAGACTCAGGTAGAAATGGAGGAAGGGGAAGAAGGCATTCAGAAAAAAGAAGAGTCAAAGAGAGATTCTGTAACTCGGAATGTGTCCTGTCCTGTGGAGAAAATGGATCTTGCTGCTTTCCCCCAAAACTCTGCTGCACCTCATGGACTCAATTCTGTGTCTATTTTGCATAGTTGTGAGCAATATGGTAACTTGAATTTCAGTAGTATGCAAAACAACACAGTCTTAGCTGAAAAAACTGTGTCAAGTACTGGAGCTGGAAATGACAAAACTGAAAGTCAAGGTAACCCATCTTCAAAGGTGGATTTGGGCATTAGGGAAGCCGCTAACATCACCTCAGCTGGAGATCGAAGCAGTGTGGAGAGAGAGATAGCAGAACAGCTAGCACAGGGCTTTTGGAGTGATATGCACAGCACAGATGCCTGTCAAATACATTTACCACCTTCTAAAGAGTACTCAGAGCCCTCGTATTCGGGGAAAAAATCAGAGTGTCCGTGGCTGGGGATCAGAATCAGTGAAAGCCCTGAACCTTGCTCTCAGCGGACTTTTACAACACTGAATTCTGTCAATTGCCCCTTTATAAGCAACCTTAGCACTGAAGGATGCTCCAACACCTCTGAAATAAACAGTGGAGATTATGTTCAGGGACAGCAACAAGAACAGTGTCCCTATAACTATGTGATAAGTTTGGGAGAGGATTCGGAGACTGACACTGAGGGAGACAGTGAATCCTGTTCTGCAAGAGAACAAGAATGTGAGGTAAGAATACCCTGATGTATCCTTTGCTTCCCAGTCTTTTAAGGCCATATTTAAAAAATTTGAGTTTTCTGTGTTTTGTTGTTTTGGGTTTTTTTCTGTGGCTGCTTGTTTTAAAAAGTCTGGAACTGAAACTTTAAATAACCATTCAGAGTTATGACCTTCATATGGAAGGTCACTGTTAATTCAGGGGGACTGAATAAAAGTATGAAAGTATTTTTGGTCGGATACTGAAGTGTTAGATGCCTACATATTAGATCTTTTAAGATTTTTTCTGGAACAACTGCCAGAAAGGGTTGTGAGCCTTAAATCAAGGCATGAAGGTTCATTCTTAGATTTTTTTTTTTTTTCTTTTATCTGCTTCAGTTTAGAGTTTGAGAAAGCTCTAAACTTCTTGGAACCTTTGTTTAATAGAAACTTACCAGTTTTCTTGGTTTTATTCTGAGCTGTGGGGTGAAGGTGGGAGAGAAATGATACTTCAGATTTAATGTGAATTGACAATTAAGCTTTTAAGCTGGCTTCAGTAGCTGTGTATTTAAGACTGTTTAATAATATCACCTTCTCTAGCACTAAGTGATATACCTGGAACCATTTCCATCTCAGTTCATAGAATCATGGAATTGCAGTGTAACTCTGCATGATGGATCATTCAATGTTACAAAAGTTCCGTTTTTCTTAAAGCACTAAGGTTTTTGCCTTTCAAGATGTAGGACCTTACTGAGACTGAATATAAGTGGAACATGCCATCAATACAAAAAGTCTGGAGTGCTAAACAAAAGGCCAGAATTGGTTAAATACATTCCTCACCTTTATGTGACTGAGATGGTGGTATGATTGCTGAGGACAGTACTCTGGGATTTTTTATTATTTTTTGCCTGATGGTCACCAGTAGTAGCCAATCAGAGAAATTTTCTCTGTGTTCTTTTTAAACTAAATTCAGATCTTTGACCACAGCAAGGTGACATATTCTGCTACTTACTATACTCAAATGTAAGGATTAAAATAAAATGTCTTTAGTTGGATACTCAAAACCATGGTGATTATTTTGTAAAGGTAAATGTTTTTCAGTATTAATCAACACTTTGTGATCTCAAATGCTTTTGTAGCTTAGGTATACAACAGTGGCAAGAGCCTGGTCCTCTGTCTTCTCCAACACTAAAAAATAAAAGACAGATATTGTAACTTCTGTATTTTAAGGAAATGCCTGTTTCAGATGAACTTTTCCTGCAGAAAAAAAAAAGCACAGGTATAAAAATGTATGCAGGATGCAGTCATAATAGCAGCTTTGGGAAAACTTTAGACTATATTAGTGAGTCTTGACACCTGTTTTGTATCTCACCAAACTGTAACTCCTCTTCTTAGAGTGTATCACCTGCATATTTGATGCACACACAAGTAGCTTTCAGCTTACTCTGAATATGCTCATTAGGATCTAGTGTAAGTGTGCAAATACTCTATTGCACCTGTGCTTGAACTCCTGTAGTTGAATCCCCTGGATTTTATCCCATCATCTGATGGTTATGTTAGTTTGCTCTTGTCTCTGAGATGTAGGAATAAAGATGAGTTGTGTGGTAAGAATGCTTAAAATGGGAACTTGAGTTGTTGGTGTTCGTGTATATCAGTTCCACCTTGGATTTACAACTGTATCTCACATTCTAGGTAAAACTGCCGTTTAATGCACAAAGGATTATCTCCCTTTCCAGAAATGACTTCCAGTCATTTCTGAAAATGCATAAATTAACTCCTGAACAATTGGACTGTATTCATGATATCCGAAGACGAAGTAAAAACAGAATTGCAGCCCAGCGATGTCGCAAGAGAAAACTTGACTGTATACAAAATCTTGAATCTGAAATTGAAAAACTGGTATGTATAAATATTTGTTGCTGTTGTCATGTCTTTCTCTAAACATCTTGACCATCTATCTGGCAGTAGCTTGAGAGTGGGGTGATTTGCTACTTTTTCCACTCAAGCTTAAAAAACTTTATCAGTCTTGTATAACTCCTTGACAGCAGTTCTAGATTTTTCTGAGCCTTGCTTTAAAGTACACGCATCTTTCCTTCTCTGGATTTGTTTCCATTCAAATAAAACCTGCATCACAGCGTAATTTTTGGTGAATGATGTTTCTGAAACCCATAAGCTTTGAATTTAATTGTACAGAATGATTCCCAGACTGTTATCCTACACTGCTTTTTGCCTCTTCCCCTTTCTTGCTTCAAGATTTTGTTCTTCAGCTCCTGGTATTGCTCATTATCAAGTTTGCAGTTACGCAATTGTTAGTTGTGTAAGTTCTGTTCTTGGAACATATCAACATGGGCTGGCAAACTGTTTCCTGAGTCTTGAATGTTAAAAATGAGACCCTTGCAGAAAGGCAGAAGATACAGAAGAACTTGGGAAGTTACTTGTCTTTTTAGCAGTTGCATCAAGACTGTAGCTGAGGAATAGATGCATCCAGATTTCTCAGCAGCCATCTGTTAATATTTCTCCTCCTTAAGAAGGCAATAAAAAGACAAATATGTAACTTAAGAGAAATGTAGGTAATCTGAGGTTAAGATGATGTAAAAATAGCAATGACAAGAAGATAATTGAGTGGCTTTTCAGAAAAACAAGTCTTTGTTTGACTCTCATCTCGGTTTCATAGTTGTTCATAACCATGTGCACGAAATAGTTCAGTTGTTTAGGACTACTGTACTCTCATTCTTGTTCATGGAGCATTTCAGGCTTGGTGTACCTGAATTTGGTATCTGCATCAGCTGGAACGTAGCAGTCATGTTCAATCTTTTTTGACTTCAAAGTGAAAAGGAAAGTAAAATTAGAGCCAAGTGCCACAGACTGGAAACTTATTTTCTTGTGAATAGCATCTTTCGCTGCATCTACTCCTACTTCTTCAATGAGGAGATAGGCTTGTAGTGCTATAGAGCTCTGATAAGCTGACAGAGCAGGTTGTGCTCAATGAAGAAGGTGTTCTGTGAGGGAGAGTAATCAGGTGATTGTACTAATAATATCCTTACTGAAAAGCGATGTTGCATTTCTGACATTTCAGAACTTTTTGCCTGGTTTTGTCATCATGTTGTCATTTCTGTTATGTAACTCTGTCAATATTTTGCAATACTTGGGCAGGGAATTAAAGGTTGATCTGCAAGATTAGACATGTGGTTGTTTGAGACTAATAATTATAACATAATATCCTCCTTTCTGTGGACCTGTGCTGGAACAGACTGAATGTCTGCTGTTTGACAGGTAACACTGTGCAAGGCCTAGATAATAAGTGTTGAGTCTTGAGAACTGTGAGGTGAGGTCTGAGTTATATGAATCATCCTCTAGGCACAAACATGTTCCAGTTGCATGTTTTTTTTCAACTGTGCTGAAAGTTTCTTCAGAAATTCCTGAAAAGACTCTGGGGGTGTTGACCATGCCTGACAGATCATCACATTTGTATAAGCTGTTCACAAATACAGAAACATCAAGATCAGTCTAGGCATGATTTCCAGGTGGATGGAAGAAAAGAGATGTCGTGGAGGGGTGTGTACCACTGTGTGGTACATCCAGGTTGCTTCAGGCATGATGGCTCCTGCCTTGTTCCTATTCTCTGGGTCAGTCATGTCTCAGACCTTTTAGACTTTGATCTTCTCATGATATTGTCTTTGTGGCTTTGAGAGGGTGTAGCTATACTTTGACAGCTCTTGACAAGTAGATAATACTCTGTACTACCAGGTAGGAAATACTTTTTCATGGAATTCCTCATCCTGGTTTTCAGTATGTGCAACATGTTGTCTTGCATTAGTGTCTATTTGGTGCTTCTTCAGTTTTTTCCTCTCTCAGAAGATGCTTGTGGTGTGTTTCTTGGAAAAGCCCTATATTTGGAACAGAATGACCCCTGCCTGACTAAAGGCTGGAGACGAACAGCTGGCAAGTAGCTTTGCTGACAAGCACCTTGGGGCCTGGGCAGACAGCAGGCTGAGCATGGGTCAGCAACATGTCCAGGCTAAAAAAAGGCCCTCAGTGTCCTGGGCTGTGTTAACAGGAGTGCAGTGGTTGTTACCTATCTTGGCACATGTAACACTGAATTGTTTGCTGGGTTTTCACCCCTCCCAGTTCCAGGAGCACATTGATAGGCAGAAAGAAGGTTGGGTGAAGGCCATTGGGATGGCCAGGCCTGAAGTACTTCTGTGGTGAGAGGCTGAAGAAATGGGGCTTCTACCTGGGAAAAGTGGGGAGACCCAATGGCTACCTGTCCATATCTGTAGGGCAGTCCTTGAAGTTATACAGCCTTTGGTTGTGGAAGATCTTCAGCTTCCTGGGGGAGTACTTGGCAGCAAGAGAACAGGAGACATGGTCTTAAATTACAAGGGGGATTTCATGTGAATGTAAGGAAAGTTGCTTTTTTCCAGTGGGGACAGGCAGGCAGTGGAGCAGTTCACCCTGAAAGGCTGTGCATGCGCTGTCTTTGAGGGTTTTATGGCATGACTGAGCAAAACCCTGAGCAGCCTGATCCTACCTGATCTCTGGCTTTGTTCTGAGCAGCAGGTCAGACTACAGACCTGCTGAGGTACCTCCTCAGTGATTCTGTAAAATTGGGAATCTCATGTTAAGTTCTACTTATATTGAAGAAAAATATTGTTCAGTGCTGAATTTATCTGGGAGAGCTACCTTTAATAATGTCTTTTGATCTTCTGTACTGGTAAAGTATTTTTTTTTTTTACCTTCCCATATAGCCTTTGCTTATTGACCTTTCAGGTGAATCTGGGTGTTCTTGTTGGTCACTAATGTTCTGTATCTGAGAGCATGCAAGGGCTACTTTAGGAGATGTTGACTTGTTAGGAACAGCTCTTTCAGAGACCCTGTGTATATTCACATTCCTTGTACTTTCTCCTGGACAATGGGATGACCCTGCCTGAGCAGGGAGGTCAGACCAGATGACCCACCGTGGTCCCTTCCAACCTGACCCATCCTTGGATTTTTCACTTGGAAACTTCTAAAATGAGTGCATTTGCAAGGGGGAGCAGAGTAGAGGACAACAGGTCTCAAGAAGCACTACTTTGCTGAAGATTCTGTAGCTGAGGAGGATGTGTCAGTGTTCCAAGAAAAATGTAATTGAGATCTTGTTATATATATTATAGCAGGGTGAGGTGAGTGAACTAAGTACATTCTTCAGTTTATTATGACCTCTGTCAGTTTATTATGACCTCAGAACTAAGTGACATTTTTTGGTAGTATTAGTATAATGCTGATAAAATAAACAATAATATTTAAATGTATTAACCTGTCAACAGCTTCAGAAGGAGGGTGAGGAACTGATGCTGGAATAACTATTTCTGAATGTTCATGTTTGTTTTAAATAGCAGTCCAGATAATTTCATCAGTCCACAATACACAACTGAGTGCCTCTACATATCCAAAAGGTGTTAGGTGATCTGCCTAACAGAATGGGAAAGATTATTCTGATCAGTATTGAAAAACACCTGGAGGACAATGAATGCAAGGATCAGTCACAGCCAGCACGGCTCCATGAGGGGAAAGTCCTGCTTGTCAAAACTGATTTCCTTGTGTGACAGGGTAACCCACCCAGCTGATCTAGGA
>JAYDZK010000001.1:15893747-15912400 GCA_034509185.1 Euphonia xanthogaster | reverse complement strand
ATGGAATTTATGCATCATGGATGAGGTGTATGGATATGCAACAGGCTGTTGCTTTTAAGGGTTAATCCTCTGTTAACTTGGGTCCTTTTTCGGGCTTATTTTGCCCAGAAAGAGGTACCCAGACAGTCTGTAACTCTTTGTTTTTATTGTCTCATATTGTCCTAAATCCAAATTGTCCAAATTTTATTACTCTAATTATATTGCTATTTTTATAACTATTTTATTACTATACTTTTAAAATTTTAAAAATGAGTGGTTGGCGTTTTTCACACTCCTGACCCCCCTCCCACTGTCCCAGCCCCTGTGCAGGGCCCAGCATCCCAGGGGATGCACTGAGGGGTTTTGTTTTCAAGGCTCAAGCTCTCCAGTCCCTTCCACGTGGCACATCGAGGACAGGTCTGTCCCTGGAGGGTGACATTAAGCACCGAGGTGGTTCTGCCTGCAGTGCTAACCCTGAGCCCTTATCACAATTACTCCCAGGGCCACTGGATGATGCTTGGTAATTATGTGGCTCTTTCATCTGGGATCTCAGAGCACTTACTGATCAATTAATTACACACACTTTCAGCAGGCTTTGGCCCCCGGTGCCAGATGCAGATCAATAATCCCTCTCCTGAGAGAGGCTGGCTCTGAGTGACACTGCCCTGCCAGCACAGGGCTCACCCAGCAGGATGGTGTCCAGGCTCTGGGGTGCCCAGGCTGCCCAGGGAAGGTGGAGGATGAGGGCATGGAAAGCTCACGGGTGAGAATCGCAGAATTTCAGTTGGATAAAACCTCTAAAATCTTCGAGTCCAAGCCTTAACCAAGCTCAGGAGGGTCCTGAGCACTGCCAGCTCTTCCCCACCCTCCACAGGCTTTTTTCCCCTGCTGTTGGAGACAGATGGGAGAAGGGAAGTGCCAGCAGCTCCTCCTGGTCCTCACAGCCCCAGGACAAGCTGTTGACTTGTTGGACACAGCAGCACTGGGAGGAGTCCTGGCAGGAGCTGCATGAGCACGGGTCATAAATCTCCTCCCAGAGGGGAGCCTGGCTGCACCCAAGTCTGGATTTATAAATATAAATAAGATGGAAAGCAGGAATTGCCTTCAGGGCAGGCAGGGGTGGAAAGTACGCAGTCTCCTGGGGAAAACTGTTCAGGGTTTTCAGTGGTTACTGCAGGAAGAGAAAACTCACAGGGCTGGGGAGGTGCTGGAGGAGGGAAGGACCTGCAGGAGGCTTTGGTGGGAGACTGGGAGGGCAGAAAGCTGCCAAAAGCTGCAGGTCCATGGCAGAACCATCCCTCCTGGCAGCAGGGGAAGGATGGGGTCAGGTGAGGACCTGAGGTCCTCGGGCAGGGTCGAGGATTAAGCCCAGCTGGATCTGAGGGTTTCTGGGGTGTCAGGAGCCAGCCAAGGGCCAGCCATGCTGACAGCCCACAGAGCTTCTCACCTCTCATTACAACGACCTTTTCCTCACAGACTTGTCCTGTGCTGATCTAAATGACACAACTGGGGAGAGCTATTGCTCTAACAAAATATTCTCTCTCCAGAGACTCTCCAGAGTGGAAATCAAGGCTGTGGGGGCTGTCCCTGGGCAGGGTGTCAGAGCCACCTCACAGCTTGGAGCAAACCTGCAGCGTTTGCAGCCTGTCCCTGCCAGAGCACCCTCCCTGTCCCGGCTCAGGGCTGAAAATCGCCAGTCACAGGCAGAGAAACCCTTCCCTGCCTCCCCTGGAGCCCCAGGGCTCTGCTGAGCTGCTCTCAGTCCTCTCCTGCTCGGCCAGAGAGCTGTGTCACTGTGGTCACCAATTGTTGTGGTTTGGGGGTCCTCAGGACGAGGTGAGAGATGAGAATTGACTCCAAGTTCTCAGAAGGCTGATTTATTATGATACGATATGAAAATTACATACTAAAACTATACTGAAGAAAGAGAAAGGAGACATCAGAAACCTAGACAAGAATGAATAATAAAAACTCATGACAGACTCAGAGAGTCTGACACAGCTGGATGTGATTGGCCATTAATTAAAAGCAATTCACATGCTGGCTAAACAATTCTCCAAATCACATTCTAGAGGAGCAAAACATGGAGAAGCTGAAGCTTCTCACCTTCCCAGCAGAAGAAACCCTGGCAAAGGGATTTTTCATAAAATATCACAGTGACATGCAGGCAGGGTGGAGATTTTTGCCTCCACCTGGGGCTTGTTACTGAGAGCTGCTAAAAAAGCAGGGCTGCCCCTTGCAGGGCTGCTGCTGTGCAGGAGGGGGAGGGGGAGGATGAGGAGGGCTTTCACAAGGGTGTGCAGTGCTGGGGTAAGTGAGAATGGCTTTTAGCTGAAGGAGGGTATGTTTAGGTTAAATATTAGGAGGAAATTATCTGTGACTGCTCGGAAAGCTGTGGGTGAGGGGGTGGCTGTGGGGATGTCCGGGCACTGGGATGAAGCTGTGCCAGCACAGGGATAGAGGGATGAGCCATCAGCTGGGATTTCTCCAGTGCTTAAAAGCCTCCTTCACATTCTGTGCCATGAAACACAGCCGTGATTTTTGCTTTACAAGTGTGATTGCTTATAACAGCATGAAATTACAGCCAGAGCTGGTCAGCCTGGCAGCAGATAAGTGGAGCTGGGGCTGTGGCACTGTGTTGGTACTTGGGGAGGGAGGGAGGGTGGCAGCCCCTGGTGAGCCACATCTATCCTGGTGGGAAGGCAGTGGGGAGCCCAGAGGAGATGGAAGGGCAGAAAGGATGAGTCAAGGGGCTCAAAGTGGGAGTAAACCCATGGCATGCCCTGTCCAGGGCATGCTCAGCCTCTCATTTGGGGAATCCAGCTCTGAGTGCTGCTTCAACACTGCCCTGTCCCACACCTCCTTAAATCCCTGTCATTCCTGGCATTTTCCTCACTTTGATAAGCTTTTTTACCACTCTGAGGAAGAAGGTCTGCATTTACTCATCACTGCTCTAATTCCATTTGTGAGCTGTGGGTGTCAACCAGAGGTGGGCCAGCGGGACCTGGGAAGGATTCCTGGCAGAACCAGCCTGTGTGTGCTGGGTGGGATTGATTTCATGGTGCAGAAGGCACTCAGCAGCAGCCCCTGCCTGTCCTCCTGCCATGCACAGCACTGTGGAAAATGCACTTATTCACATATTAGACCGATTCTCTGAAGTTCAAGCCTTGCAGGTATTTCTGGTCCCTCCCAGTCTTGCCATCTCTTTTCATCCCCTTTTATCCCTGTGCCTCCCTGGTTCTGCTCTGCTTCCTGTGCTTGTCAGAGGGCAAATAAATCAGCTGGGGGCTGGCCCAGGGCTGGGGGCTGGGAGCCTTTTCCTAGCGACTGCGCTCTGCCAGGCTGACCTTTCCAGGGAGCAGCCCAGGACTGCTGCACATGGCATTCCCTGTGCCACAGCAGCACAGCCAGGAAAGGGGCCCTTCCCAGTGGCTGGGTGTGCTCTGTGCCCAGAAAGCCTCGAGCATCATGGCATGGCAGCAGAGGCCTTTGTGGGGTCTGCAGAGCTGCTGGTGGGACAGGGGTCAGGGCAGGGCTGCTCTGGGAAGCAGTGAGTGCCTCTGCTAATTCCTCAGACCCTGATGGATCCCTGTGGCTGATGGCTGAGTCTTTCAGCCTGAACCAAGCTGACAGCTTCCAAAAATCCTGTTGATGGATGATCTCATTAACCAGGGGTGCACTGCGAGGGAGGGAGGGGAGTAAATGACTTATTGCCTTCCCTGGGGGCTCTGCTGGCAGTGTGGGGACGGTTCATTCCCTCTTCCCCAAAGCCAGGGAAGGTGTGTTCACCACTGCAACATGGCCTGGCAGGTCCCTGAGGCACTGGAGCAGATGCAAGACAGAGGTTGGGGTGCTCCTTGCCGGTCCCTGTCCTGCTCTCATGTCCAGAAGGAGCCAGTGAGATGACCCAAAGCAGCCAAGGAAGTCACAGGCACAGAAATGTGCCTGCAGCCAGGGAAGACACCTCCATGTGCTGGAGAGCCATTTCCATGCTCAGCACTCATGGTTAGTCCATCCCTGTGTGCTCACAGCGTGGAGATCCAGCAGGGGGATGATCCAGCACAGGAGTGGGAGGGATTTTGATTTTTCTTTCAGGGATCATGTTGATTTTCTTGGCACGCTTCAAGGAGTCCTGTGCAGCAGCGTGGAGGATGAACAGGCTCCCCCCAGGGGGGCCTGGGTGCAGTTTTGGCAGGGGATCAGGGATACAGGGACTGAGTGGAGATGGACTCTGCCCTTCAGCACTGCTGGAGGTGCTGAGGTGCTCTGGGCTCATGGCCCAGGGGGACACAGTTTGGTTTTCCCAAGTTTCTCTGCTCTTGAAGTGAGCAGTTAGAAGGAGAATGAGAGTTTGAGCAGGGGAGGGCTCCTGGCTCTGTTAGAGGGAAGATTTGCAGTGCTGGCTGTGGGATCAAGGACTGCATTAGTATTGACCTCAGGTGTGCTGAGATTTCCTAACTCAGCACAAGGCTGTGCTGGACTCTGAACCTCACAGAGCACTGGGCAGACATCGCCCTGGCCTTGCAGGAGTGTTTGGGGTCTTGATTCATCAGCGTCTCCTCAACACCCCATTCCCAGAGGGCAAGGATGCCCTGGCAGTGCAGCCCACAGTCCTGGCTGCTGGTTGTGCATCAGGCACCAATGTGGCACCTGAAACCAAAGGTTGTGCTGAGCAGGATCCCAGCTCCAGTCCCAGGGAGGGAGGGAGATGATTGAGGAAGGCTGGGGGAATAAAACTCCCCTCTCCTCTCATTCTTCTGCTGCAGTTCTGCCTTGGCACAGCAGAAAGGCCTCATGCTGGGCTCCAGGCAGAAAGAGCAGGTGATGGTTGTAAAGTCAGGTGCTGCTTGCAGGAATGAGTTATCCCAGGAAAAATGCAGGTTCTCTCCCCGTGTGAGCTCCTGAAGCTTTGATATGCTCCTTCTGCAAGTGAGAGAGCCAAAGGGAGCATGGAATCAGCACCGTCTTCCCCCTGGAGTTCTTCTTCAGGCTTCACTTGGTGTCATAATGATCCAATCAATCCCAGGAGGCTCCGAATAATTATTAATTAAAGCAATGATTGGGTGATTTGGCCGTCATTGCAGCTGTCTTTCACGGGGAGAGAGAAAAGCCTGTTCCTTTCTTATTTTTCCCTAAAGCCTGACTCTGATGGCACGAGGCTGCTCTGCAGAACACAATGTAATAGCAGGGTGAGTCACAGCCAAGGATTTGTATTCAATATCGGTTCGGATTACATTAGCTTTGCCTAATGCCTGAGCAATAAAGTGCCTCTTCATTGTATAGCTGCAATTTATTTCGGCTCCTGGGTCTGTACAGAGCAAACATCCATCATGCAGCAACACGTGTGCCCTGCCAGGGGAGCAGGCTGGGGGATGCCGGCTCTGCCTCTCCTCCTGCTCCTGCCAGGAGCTCCTGTTGTCATGGAATGAGCTCCTATTGTCATGGAATCCTGGAACGGTTTGGGTTGGAAGGGACTTTAAAGCCCATCTTGTCCCTGCCATGGAGAGGGGCACTTTATTATTTATTATTATATTATATGAAAATTGTACACTAAAACTATACTAAAGAAAGAGAAAGGAGACATCAGAACGCTAGAAAAGAATGATCATAAAAACTCGTGACTGACCAGTCCTGACACAGCTGGACTGGGACTGGTCATTAATTAAAAACAATTCACACGCTGGCTAAACAATTCTCCAAATCACGCTCCAGAGGAGCAAAACACGGAGAATTGAGGCTTCTCAAATTGCCAGGAGAAGGAATCCTGGTGAAGAGATTTTTCATAAAATATCACAGTGAGAGGAATAGTGGATTTGTCTTTACAAACAAGCTGTGGTCTGCTGGTGGATAAAACCAGCACTGGGATATAAACAATGGGAAGGATTCCACTGATTGATGAAAAAGATATATTTGCTTTTACAAATAAACTTGAGGTTTGCTGATAAATGAAATTAGGCATTGAAAGATGAAAGAAAGAATGGGGAAGAAAGACCCCTAAATTCCATAAGAATTAAAAGGGAGGGTTATACATTAGAGGGGAATCTTTGGTATCAGGTGTTTCGGGAAGTCTGTACCTCTCAAGTCCCTCAGCCAATGGGGAAAGAGAGAAGGGAAATGTGGCCAGGAAATTGGGATAAAAAAGGAAGGCTGCATCCTCTAAAAAATCTGAGAGACCCCAGGGGAATGCCTCATGGCCTCTCCCTTTATTCAAATAAAGCGAAAGGACTCCTCTGTCTCCTTTTTGGACATAAAGCTCTGGTGTTTGTGGATGAATTTTCCTAACAACAGTGGCATGGGTGCTTTGGCAGAGGAGGAGAGATGCAGGAAAGAGCCCGGGCTCTGCTCTGCTGCAGCTGCTTGGCAAAGGCTCCCGTGCTGGGCTCTCAGCTCAGCCCAGAGCAAGGGCAAGGGGACAGCCAGCACTGCTTCTTTTTCAGTTTGCAGAGGTCTGGGAAAACAGAGCGTTTTCTTTGGCTGCCCTAACAGGACCCAGCTGAGAGGAATGGTGGATTTGTCTTTACAGATGTAATATATGTTATAAAAGAATTTGTGCTGAAGGAAATGAAAACCCACAGCATTTTGTGCACTAAAGCCAGGGTCGGGCAACAAGCAGTAATAGGCTAAGTGATAAGGATGGAGATTCAAACACCAGCAGGAGGACTGGCTCCAGAGATGTATATTTCAAGGGATATTTTTTTTTTTGTCTGACAAGACCCCAGCAGGAGGCATTTGATAGGCATCATCCATAAGATAATATTCGAAGCCAGAAGTTTATCCCAGAAGATTCTCACCTGACAGGATTTCAGCAATTATTCACCAGTTCTGAGAAACGAGGCAGCAAGAAAGAAAAAACTACAATAATGTGCTAAAGAAGGGCTCTTCCAGAGCCTGAAAGACTGCATAAAACAAACCCCTTAGAAATGACATTTGGAGACCCACGAGGACTTTGGTGCAATAAAGGCCGAATCCTGGGTTTTCCTGACTCTGATCACCTGCCTCAGAGTCGAATTGCTTGTGGCTTTTTCTGAATTTATACTTTGATTATTTAATAAATTTCCTTAATTATTAAATTGGAGTATTCATTTAAAACACAAACAAGCTGTGGGTCTGCTGGGAGATAAAACCAGCACTGGGAGATAAAAGAAACAATGGGGAAGGATTCCACTGATTGATGAATGGAAAAAGATATTTGCTTTTACAAATAAACTTGAGGTTTGCTGATCAATGAAATTAAGCATTGAAAGACGAAAGAAACAATGGGGAAGAAAAACCCCTAAATTCCATAAGAATTAAAAATTAAAAGGGAGGGTTATACATTAGAGGGAAATCTTTGGGATCAGGTGTATCAGGGAGTCTGTACCTCTCAAGTACCTGAGCCAATGGGGAAAGAGAGAGGGAAATGTGTCCAGGAAATTAGGATAAAAGGGAGGCTGTGTTCTCTAAAAACTTTGAGAGACCCCAGGGGAATGCCCCATGGCCTCTCCCTTTCCTCAAATAAAGCAAAAAAGGACTCCTCTGTCTCCTTTTTGGACACAAACCTCTGGTGTTTGTGGATTAATTTTCCTAAGATTGGGAAGTGTAACATTTGAATATTTACGATACAAGTACTTCAAAGGTTTCAAAATACCTACATTTTGCTCCGTATCTTCAGCCACTCTAACCTGAAGAAATAGGTTCCACGAATGACACTACAAAACAAAACCAAAAAACCAAAGCAAACAAACAAAAAACCAAACCCAACCACCTCCTCCCCCAATCCTGACACAACTTAAGCGATTTAGAAAAGGAGGGTCCAGAATTCAGAGCTAAAACATTAGTCCTACAAAATGAAAGGTGTTTTGAGCTTAGGAAGTGCCACCATCTACACATATAACCACAAATTCTGTGTTTGCCTGTATTAAAAAAAAAAATACTTCACCATTTATCTAGATCTTCCTTTTGAAGAACAGTGGTAAGAGTTCCATATTCTGAATGCAAATCACCTTTTAGTTACTCCACTTGGAGTGCACAGCTGCTTTTTAAAGGTCGGGATCCACTTCAATGTGCCCCTATTCTTCAACTCATGACTTTTCACATATTTGAATGTCTTACCAGCCCTTTTGACCAATAATACAATCATTTTATTTTCAAAATAAGTATTTTTTAGCAAATGAAAAGCTTATTGCAACAGTACAACATCTCTATATCCAGTGTGAAAGCAACATGGTGGTATAAATATATGCATCATCGTATTACACAGAATCTATTATACACATTCCAGTTACCCATGGAACAATTAACAGGAGTAGATGACCACTGATTATGGGCACAAAGTATTTTTGTGAACAAGATTTTGAGAAACTTGAGGAAAAATCTGGTTTCTGGAAAGATGACAATCTTGGGATTCCATTTTTGTCAATGAAGTCAGTGATTTTTATTTTTAAGGATGCTGTATATAAGAATGCACTTTGTATTAAAACAAAGATCAATACTTTACAGTTTAAGAAACTTTACATATGTACATAAATTACATATCAGGAATGGTTTTAAAGCTCAAAATGAGTGGTGGGAAAAGTCTATTTTCCTTCTATTAGAAGCTTGAACTCTTTTACGTTGTGATCATTTCCAACAGTAACGGCATGATCCAGAGCTCGGATACTTGCTAGAAGCTTTATGATCTGCTTGATGTGCTCCCTAAAAAGAGGCAAGAGAAGTCAATACAGAAACAGAACAATCAATGACACTGATTAATTTTCCAACAGAAGACTACATTATGGAGTCATATATATTTCATATTCCTGTTGCAGATTTATTATATTTGCTTAATGAGGTAATGGCAACAGATTTGTTAAATGCTGGGAAAAAGCAAGAGAGAAGATATAAATCAAATTAGAACCTGCTATGAAAATAGGATAATTGGAAGTTTCTCTTCCAATAAAAATTTTTACCAAGTTATCATTTCACCCGGTGAAGAAAGTTCTTTCAAATTTAGAAACACATCAGCAAAACAAGAGAGTTCAAAAATTAAATAAACTTAAATCCCAAACTGTTACACTGAAACAAAGGACTGTACCAAGACTAGAAGACTGTGCATTCCTGTGCTGCTGCTGCTCCCATTGCATGCCAGCTACTTGGCCAGCAGCAACGTGTCTAATGCAAACTTTTAATAAAGCTGATCATTGGATTCAAGTAAAATTACTCTTGGATCTCAGGCAGAACAGGTTCATCTAGCTGGTTGTGTAAATAGTCAGAACTTTTGAACTATTTACAAAAGACAGTTTGCAATTTAGAAGTCACAATGCAGGAATCAGCAACAGGCTCACAGGGTGCAACAGTCCAAACATGGTAGCTACAAAATTTGGCAGAATCATAGAATGCTTTGGGTTGGAAGGTACCTTAAATCTTATCTCAGTCCAACTCCCTGCCATGGACAGGGACACCTTCCAGCAGACCAGGCTGCTTAGAGCTCCATCCAACCTGGCACGGAGCATTTCTAGGGACAAGAAGCTTCTCTGGGCAACCTGTGCCAGGGCCTCACCACCTCACAGCCAAGAATTCCTTCCCAATACCTAACACAAATATCTCCTCCTTCAGGTTTAAAGCCGCTCCCCCTTGTCCTGAGAGTACCTGCTCATATAAAAAGTGCTTCTCCCTGCTTTTTATAAACCCCCTTAAGAATCCAGGACACTAAGCAGAAGTGCAAAATATATTATCAGCATGCCAGTATTTCCAGCAGTTCCTATTTTCAGACATCTTAAAAATACCCATTTCTGACGTGTGAATTCAAAGAAGTTTCCAAAGACACACAGCAGGATGGAGAGAGTTACCCATGTTTGCATGCACTGGTAAAATAAATCAAATCACAAGAACTGAAAGTGCTTTAACTCTAAGTAAGTTACCTGGCGTTTCTCTTCTCTACATCAGAGCAACCAATGCTGTTTCTGTAAATGGTATCAGCCAGGTGAACAAGGTATCTACAGAAGTTTTCTAGCTGAGAAATAGTCTTGTCTCCCGTTAGATTAGTGAACCACTGCTTAGGGAAGCAAGCAATTACCTATGAAAAACGGGAAAAAGGAAGTTAAACACAATGTAACAAAATTTTTAAAAGCTATGTAACATGTATAACCTGTGAAGTTTGCCTAGTAAGACCGCAGGGATAAGGCCCAACTGAGTGAAAAAGTGAGAAAACTACCAAAAAAACCCACACTAAAATCCAAGCAGTAAAGCACTGAAACCCACAGTATACCTAGTCCAGCTACAGGCATGAGCCAGAGAAGGTTCCTTCTTTAGTCTGTATACTACACCAAAACAAAACAAAACAACACCACAAGCAAACAACAAACAAACAAATTCAATTTTCCACTGACTACAGTTTTTGAGGTATCAAAGCCAAGATTTCATAGGCAACATCAAGTTCTAAATATATTTTCCTTTCAGTTTAAATCCATTATTTTAAACATTGCTTGACTTTACTTACACTTTGAGCTTTCTTAATGCTGTCCTCTCCATACTCTGAGTTTTGAAAAGCCATAAGAATGTATCTATTTAGCAACCCATCTATGGACAGCTCCTGTAGAGTTTTGTTTGAGAGGATTCCATACCACTGGAGAAAGTTTCCCAATAACTAAAAATACAACACAGGGAAAATAACTATTCCAAAATGTATTGAAACCAGAGAGTAGATCAAACATACCAAACATTTTAAAATATTTCAAATGTTTTGCAAACCTATTCAGAATACAGTCTCCCTTGCTGCTGCCATTTGAACAGAAAATTCCAGAGAAGAGTTCTGTTTGTGTGATCATGGAGAGCAGTTGTTCAATCAACATCAGTCTCTCCTTTTCTGTTTAGCTGGGAATTAATTTTCTTCACAGTCTTTTATTGGAAATAAACTATGACAGCCACAGCTTTGAGCTCCCACATTCCCCAAAAGTAGTGTATTTTATTCTGACAAGCACAAGGATATAAAAAAACCTGGGGTGAAAAAGCGAAGTGACCCCATAACATTCAAGTTGAAATGATGGTGCTTCCACTTGACAACCTCTTCAACTACAAAACCAATTAGTTTGGAAAAGACCTCTGAGATCAAGTCCACTCTTAGACCAAACACCACCTTGTCAACTTGACCAGAATATGGAGTGCCATGTCCACCTTCAAAAACACCTCCAGGGATGTTACTTCACCACCTTGCCAGGCAGTCCACCCCCATGGTTAATTATCCCTCTTGTGAAAAAATCCTTCATGATGTCCATCCTGAAGCTCTCCTGGCAGAGCTTAAGGACATTTCCTCTCATCCTGTCACTGGCTGCCTGGGAGCAGAGCCAGACCCCACCTGACCACACTCCACTGTCAGACAGTGAGATGGTGCCCCTGTCCTGTCTCCCCCACTCCCCGCCTCCTCTTTTCCAGGCTAAACAACCCCAACTCCCTCAGTTGCTCCTCACAGGACTTCCCCTCTAGACCCTTCCCAGCTCTGTTCCCATCTCTGGACATGCTCCAGCCCCTCAATGTCCTTCCTGAACGGAGAGGCCCAGAGCTGGACACAGCACTCGAGGTGTGGCCTCAGCAGTGCCCAGCACAGAGGGACAATGACTGCTGTGGTCCTGCTGGTACAGGCCAGGTGCCCTTGACCTTCTTGCTCACCTGGGCACACCTGGCTCACCTTGAGCTGCTGCTGACCTGCACCCCCAGGGCCTTTCCTGCCCAGTGGCTTTCCAGCCACCCAGCCCCCAGTTCTGGGGTTACTGTGGACAAAGCATAGGGACCCAGCAGTTGGCCTTGCTGACCCTCATCCCACTGGCCTCATCAATCCAGGTCCCTCTGCAGAGCCTCCCTGCCCTCCAGCAGATCCACAAATTTACTGAGGGTGCACTTGATCCCCTCATCCAGATCATCAATAAGGATATAAAACAGGACTGGGCCCAAAAGTGAGCCCTGGGGACACCACTAGTGACTGGACACACCATGAAGAGGGCACAGTGCATTATCAAAGACTATGAATCTGGAGTTGGAGTTTCTGCAAGTGAAGTTGAAGCAGTTTCCATATACCATTTTACACAAATTTGAGGAGGATTTTATTGCTACACTGTCTCAGACCAAAGATTTACCAGACATATTTACCGACTTACCTTAACAGAGGACCAAAACTGACGTTGGAAAAACAAATATGGACCAGAGTTCTTGTTTTCTAAGATGCTGGAAAGTAAGACATTTATTTAATGATCAACCAAGACCACACCTCTGTCTTGAATTTGCTGTCTTTTTCCTTCCAAGACACAGTTCATTTCCATAAATATTCCCTTTCATCGTTCTTGTCTCTGCTAAATGCTCCCAGAAGGGTAACAAGAGATCACCTGTAGCCAGGCACTGAACCACACTGGGAAAAACCCCTCTTAACTATGGACAGAACACAGTGACTTGCTAAGAAAAGTCTACCACCACAACTGAAAGTAAACTTACTTTTTTGGATACAAGGGCATGAATACATCGTCATCTAGTGTTCTCCTCATTCTTAGCAACAAGGCCTTTAAAAGCATCTGAAACAAGTAATTTGTTTTAAATGTCCAATGCACTGCTTAGTAGTTAAACACTCAGAAGCTGATTTGTAAAGCAACAAAGAACAATTGTGACCATAACAGTGAACAAACATACATATTTGAGCACACAAATAAATAGTCGTAAAGAAGTCTGTAATAATTAACAGAGCAGAAATTTGACACTTTCAATTAAAACTTGAACTCTTATTACCACTTCCTTCATTCACAGAACAACCCAATTTCCAGGCAATAGATTTGAAAAGGCTGCAAAGATCTAAAATAATAACTGAGTATTTGTAGCCATCCCTTACAGCAAAACTGGAGACCAGCAAGTCTTACTACATCTGGTGTACCTTTTTATCTCTAGTATCTATTTTGGGAAGGCTTCATTGAGTTTCTTCTTTTAATTTATCACCATACTTTACTCCCCACAATCAGGCTGCAGAGCGCCAAATAATTTTAAGATTCTTTTTCTTGCTGTACTTCCCAACATAAGGTATTAAAAATGTATTTAACTTCCTTAACTTACGCAACACATTTAAGAAAAAATATCCAACAACTTACTTGTGTATTTTTGTTTTCTGCATTCACCACTGAGGGATATCCATCTATTAGTTTCTGTACAATTGCTACCATTCTAGATGTCTGTGTGGTAGAAAAGGGATCCCAGATATTTTCAGAAATTACTGTAAGAGATTAAAGAATTACTCCACTTTACAAATACCCAAATACAGTAATTATTATACAAATACAGTATTATATACTCAAATACAGTATTATATACTCAAATACAGTATTATATACTCAAATACAGTATTATATACTCAAATCCATGCAATTATTTACAAAACAGTAAAATCTGAAAGCACAAACAAGCATCAGACTCCACAACCCCCTCCCTCCCATTTTTTAAGCCTATACCTGTTAATTTAGGAAGAACAACTCTCTCTACAATGGTAGGCAACAGTGAAATATCAGCATCATCTTTCACCTGGTCCTGCTCTTCACAGCCATAAAACAGCAACGACTCAAACCACAACATTGTTTCAAAATCTCGACACTTGCCCTAATAAAAAAAGAATTGGGGTTAGATTCCGAAACAAAGATTTGAAGTCTACACATAGAAAAGGTATTATGATGCAAGTATGATGCACACACAAAAACAGCTTTAAAACACTCTGCCAAATGAACCAATTCATCCTACCAGCACAGCCACTAGATGTAATAAAAAGAGAAAATGGCTGAAGCAAGACTGATTTTTTGACAGTTTTTGCCCCACAGATTTTAATTTCTACTTACACCTAAACCAAACAAAAGCCTACAGATGATGGTACAAGTTGGAAGTACAGCTCAATTGTGCTGCATTTTAAAATTATGCCTTCTGGATTTAAAACCCCTTTCCACGAGCACCTTGTAATTTTTCTACCTCAACAAAATGCTTACTAGGATCAGTAACAGAGAGTAGTGAATACAGTTAGACTTTACAAGGCTGCATCATGTCTCCAACTAACATGAGCTTTGTTTTGTCAACCTGAAAACTCAGAGAAATAGCATGGGGGAAATGAGAATGCACAAAAAATGTTTTAAATTTAATGATGACGTCTTTCTTAGATTTTTCCTTGTTTGATTAATGAAGTCAAACATCAAATTAATAAAATTATTTTAATACTCTGAACTTTCTCTGAAGAGAAGTCATGCCTCCCCCTCCTCTGCACTTGAAGAAGAGGTGACAGAAAAACCCCTTCTGCAGATATTCTCTTGGTAGGTTAAGGAAAAAAAAAAAAAGCACTTCTGAAAACAGGAGGAACAGAGAGGGAGTCAAAAGCTGCCTGAACTATTTGTCCTGGTGGCACCTCATGAAAGCATACATATCCAGGCTGGACAACGAATGTGTGCCAGGGATACTGGGCTGCCACAGTGCTGTCCTGCTTTTCCCATGTTCCCTACACAATAACTGGGCAGTGAGTACTATGAGAAAGACTTGGAAATTACCAGCCAGAATTCTACAGGGTATGGAGGTATAGGTGAGAGACAGATACATAACCTAGAGACACAGGTTGTAATTCTACGTAAGAACAAACTTCTTAGTTCCACTTCTGATGAAACAGCGTTATCTAGAGTCACAACTTTCTCTGAAGTATTTTAAGGACTAAATGTATTTTCACAGGACCATACAATGGTTTGGGTTAGAAGGGACCTTAAAGATCACCTAGCTCCAACCCACTATCATGGGCAGCTGCAGATTTTTTGGTCTACACCACTTACTGAGAAGGATCTGACAAAGTGCCAAATTTAACTCTGGGAACATCACAGATCAACTAGTCCAGGCACTCCCCAGAAAAACTTTGCCCCAAGACAGATGCCCACCTGAAACTTCATCCCCAGAACACACCTTTCTGAGAAGCACACACCAAAGGTGCAATTTACTTTGCTGTTCTCCAGTGTGAAAGAACCACCATGCAGCAGTTAACACGGAAGCTGCTTGCAGAAAAGCTTACCTCCAAAGGAGTCCAGGTAAGCAGCTGAAGTCTGATTAAAGGGTTAAACAACTTTGGTAAGCAGAGGCCAATATAAGCATCCTTATAAGAAGCAAAGTACTTGGAGCGCCAAGCTTCAAACTGTGACTTAATGCAATCAATGGAGTAAAAACTTTCCAAAACATCTTCGAAAACTTTGCTGGATTCTTTCAATATACGATCTAGCAGGAGAGAAAAGGAACAAGAAGTTAATCACCTGCTCCCTCTAATGCCTCTTTCAAGACATTCTTTGATGCTCACTGGCATAAGCTAACTCCCATAAACAAAACCAAAAAAAGCCCCCTCACCTTTAGAAACTCTTGTTACTCCTGCCTCAAACACACAAAGCTACAAAAACAGGAGCACCAGTACTCTCCCATAGACTTGTTTATCACAGGTCTTACTTTTAATAGTTCATGGAAGGATTTTAAGTTACCAGATGTAATTAGGATTGGTGAGGTACTGGGCTGTATTCAGAGTGGATCTAACTTCAAAGCTGGCCTTGCTTTGCATAGGTGTTTCAAACAGCTGATCTCCAGGCCCCTTCCAACCCAGATTATTCTACATCTTTGATAATCCAAGTGCAAATATAGGAGGGCATCTCAGATAAGCCAACTGAACTGGCAGTTCAGACAGGGTGGGTCCTGGCAGACACCGTGCTAAAGTGCTGCCCAGAACATGCCTGTTAGCACTGGGTAGTGACTACAATCCTCTAGCACCTTCTTTCCTTATTTTTTTTTTGTATTTATAGTACCAGTATTCTAGGCAGTCCAGACCTTTTTCTCTAGATATTATTTTCCCTTTATCTTTTCTACTTCTCAGGATTAGTTTCATTTTAATCAGTCGTATTTGCTGCAGCCACAGTTGTAAATGGTTGGCTACAGTAGTAACCCTTATGCAATGAACACAACAAGTACACGCAGCAGGCAGAGACAGGGCTGAGGGAACAGGAGATTGTGTCATGTAACCACACTTCTCATACTGGGATTAAGAAAAAAACACTACATATGAAGTTATTAGGTCCAAAGTGCACCCCTCTATTCCACTGCTGTTTCTGGACTAACATGAGAGCTACAAACAATAGTAAAAAAGCTTTACAAACACTATGCCTATTCAGAAACTGAAGAAATTACTACAAAATGCTTTTGCACACATAAATTGCCAAGTTACCAAGAGCAATTCAGCCTCACTGAATCTAGATAATTTAATTCAACAAAGTTAATTACAGCACCTAACAACCCTGAACAGTTTTTCTGTTTATCCGAGACCCCTCTCCCTGCAGGAAGAAAATCAGTGCAATCATAAAATTGCAGTAAGTTAGCCAGCAACTAAAGCTGTGGAAACTGTCTGCACTTCCAAAGGACCTGACAGCTACACAGTTACATGTTCATACTTCTGGTCTCCACAACCACCTACATCAATGACTTTGTCATTTATTACCTTCTCTGTGGGAAATTACCTCTTTATTTTAAACCTATCCTATCACTTAATTTCATGGTCCCTAGCTATAACACTGTGAAAAGCTGATATTGTTCTACTTGGAGAGACCAAAACCATTCAATCCCCCCTCAAATGCAACAAGTACGCAATCCTTGCTGGCCTCCTCCTCACTTCTTCTAACCTGATTCTCTTTTAATCAGAGCAAATGCTAATTGTACCACAAGATCTTTCTGCAATGTCTGCATTCAACATTGTTTTCTACCATTTGCAAACTTTGCCAGGCTGCAACAAGACTGTACAAAACTTTTGTCATTGCATTCCTAGAAACTTATTCATAACTCCACTAAATACTTGCCATGAACCAAAAAAAAAGACTTCTAAAGCGCTGAGGTTTTCAAAATTTCCCAAGTAAGACAAACACATATTTCAAGAATGATAAACTATCTTACAGATTGGAAGACTTACTGACAGTCCAAAAGCTTACTGCCTGCCAGCAAAAGCATGTTAGCATTAAATAAAAAGAACCTCATTAAGGATGGGTTATTCAGTCAGCTGCAAGACCACAACAGGTTGATGACAGAGACTATTATGGTCACACTGATGATCCAGGAATCAAAAATTCCTAAACTCCTTCCAAAATATGGTGAAGTATATAATGGGGCTGTGTTTGGATCCTGTCAAGTATTTGGCATGTTATTATGTAAGAGAATTGGGATTGTTCAGCCTGGAGAAGAGGCTTCAGGGTAACTTAATTGTGGCCTTAGAGTACCCAAAGGGAGTCTGCAGGATGGAGAGGGACTATTTCCAAGGGCCTGGAGCGACAGGACAAGGGGGAATGGCTTCCCACTGACACAGGGCAGGGTGAGGCAGGATACTAGGAAGAAATTCTTCCCCTGTGAGGGTGGTGAGGCCCTAGCAGGTTGCCCAGAGAAGCTACGACTGCCCCATGTCTGAAAGTGTTCCAAGGCCAGCTTGGATGGGGCTTGGAGCAACCTGGTCTAGTGAAAGGTGTTCCTGCCCATGGCAGGGGAGTGGAATTGTGTGGGATTTAAGGTCCCTTCCAACCCAGACCAAGCTGTGATTCTGTGATAAAGCCTGGGTAGCTTTTCTAACCTCGCTCCAAGCTGAAGTTTGTGATATCTGTTGAAGTTTCCTCGTCATCGCTGGAAAGGCCTTCCAGGTGATCTGCCATCTTCCCAGTCTGCTCTCTCGCTTGTCTGCGGCGAGCTCTGCAAAGGAGCAGCAATATAAACCAGCTGTAATAAAGCAAGAGAAACCAGCTGCTTTCCCCACCTAAGCCCACTTAGGCTTGTCCTTTTAGTTCTAGGGAAGTCAAGCTGAAAAGAACTTCTACTATGACCTCAAGCATTCCACTACACTGCTGCCTCAAACAGTGAAAGAAACAAAATCAGCAGAGACCATATAGATACGGAGTGTATTTACCGTGCTTTCTTTTAGTGATTTTAAGTCAGTATCATGGAACATTTTGTACACTTGCACAATAACCTGGGATACATAAGAATAACCCTGCCCAGCATACCAGCTGAAGGGGTATGTTTGCTTCTTCCTTTTCAGGGAAGAAGCAAACATTGCCACTCATGTTAGTAAGTCACACAGGACAGTTATATCTTGCAAGCACTCAAAGACTCCTAAAGGAGAAAAGAAATCTCATTCTCTACCTTCTAGCCTCCCTTTCTGCAGTCCGACGCTTGACTTGTTCTTGATAGATCACTCTGTCTCGCCCAAAAGAATCAAGATTTGGAGCCATCAGTGCTTTATCTGTAAAATTACACCAATGAAAATTAAAATGCTCATTTATGATTCTATAAATGTGCTGTAGGCAGTTTCATAAGAGCCTTTTACCCACTTTTAAACTAAACGTATTTGAAATAGAAAGTCGAAGTACCAAAAAAAGAAAAAAAACCACAATGCTCCCAGAAGCCTGAATTCACAACGTGTAGAGGTTAAAACAGAAAGCAGTGGACTTTGGGAAAATTTCCACTTAAATGCCAAATAGTTTTCACTGTACCTCAGTCTTATCTCTCTCACAACAGTGCCAAACTACACAGAAGTCAACAGTTTTAACAGAAAAAGCTTAAATGAAATGTCCAAGAAAAAAAGTGCTCCTTACATAAACACATTCACCACAGAATTTTTAAGAAGAAAACTAGCAAAAAAAAAAAAAAAAAAAAAACAAGACACA
>JAYDZK010000001.1:15881140-15893647 GCA_034509185.1 Euphonia xanthogaster | reverse complement strand
ATTTTTAATAAGAAAAATACCAAAAAAAAAAAAAAAAAAGCAGACAAGAGTGACCAGGGCAAGAATATATGTTATTTCAGAGTACTAGTCACGTTGTTTCTAAGATCATATGCTTCAGATTGCCTAAAGCTTAAAACACATCAAAATCTACAGAAAGATAAACCATCTTCCTTCCTTTTTTCAAGCTCTGCTTATTTATGTTCCTGGCTATAGAAAACAACACAGCTAGAACAGCAGATAGCAGCAGGAGTGTTTCCAGTTCTTCCTTTCCTGGTAAATTTTAAACAGTAGACTGAATGTACTACTGCTCAAGTCCACTCATTAAAGTATAAACATTAACATTTAAACAACAGCCTATCCAAACTTCAGGAATAAATTTACATATTCTGACAAAATCTATTTACAAATTCATAATTTAAAGTATTAATGCCAATCTATGTTAATATTCCAATTCAATACCTGAACTACTAAGAGCCTTGTCTAAACTTCCAGATACTAAATAAGATCGCTCTGTAAAACCCAACCTCAGCAATGAGAACTATTCCCATCCTATTATTACACATCAGTATAAAAAAATCCATTTTAAGCTTCTTTTAGGAAATCAGTTTCTAGTTCTCAAAACAGCATTTTCATGATAAAACTGCAAGGCCGTGTGATGCCTGGAACTCCAGATAATAGTCCTAAAAAGAATATGGATGCTAACCACTCCATAAAGGAATGACCAACTCTGACACCCTAACATTTCATCATCCTTGGTGAGTTCTAGCTAATGGTATTAACAAGATTTCATCTCTGACAGAGATGTGGCAGAACAGGGAAATGGCATTGATTACAGAATTTTACATCAGCAACAGGACAGAATGCCATTTTTAAAAATGGGAAGCTCTCTGAAGCATAAAGAGGACTCCTATTAATAGGATATTTCATCCATTGATTTAATACACCGAATAAAACCTCCTCCAAGAAACATGTATTTCCATCCAAATTAACGTTTACGCCTTTGTAGAGTTTTACATGCTGAAGAGTAATCATCGTAAGAAACTTCCTTAGTGAGAATCCCCCATCCACAAACTCACAGGAAGCAGGCATTTCAACTGGCTATTCTTAAGCTGTTAAACTGGCTGTTTCATACAGGGTCACTGTATTAGTCTGATTAGTCTTCCAGTTCTTTAATTCACCAGTTAAGTGTCTGAAATCAAACACTTATACTGACTAAAAAACCAGAACATTAGACAGAAGCCTAGCCCAGTGCTTCATAGCTTTATACAGTTAATTTTACATGTTAAATGACATTTATAGATTCAGAAAGGTTAAAATAAATTTTTTAGAAGTCCTGATATAAGAAAATGGGGAGTCACATACTACCACTACTCTCACAGCCACCATGCACACATTTTTACTGCTAGGAAGGAGAAAATATAGTTAAGAGAGACAGAAAGGCGAGATGAAGTCAGAGTTACAGTGGTCTCGAGTTTAAAACAAAACAGATTAGAGAACTTTCATCTAAACTTGCTTCTACTCATCTCAAGAGTAAGAATAAACTTTAATAAGACAGTCATACATTAAACATTTACATTTCAATTAAGTCATACTAAGTAAACAAGGTTGTTTAATGAATAATAAAAACCTTCAAGATGGACTGACTTGAATGGCTTGAAAACTCCGAAGATTCATCTTTAATATCATCTTGTCGTCTTTGGACAAGGCGGGAAGCTCGCTGTTTGTACAGCTGGTGCATTGCAGATTCAAGTTCGTTAATCAGAGGCACCTGTAAAAATACAACACACCACGTAATACCCGGATCTTGAGCTGCTCAGCTTCTGGGGTCCCAGTCTATTCCGGAGCAAAACGCTGGCACTGTGCTCCCAGCAGCACAAAGTCCTGCCTTTCACTCCTCTGTATCATTTGCACCAGGAAATAGCTCCAAGTGTGGAAAGTGCATACATTTAACATTGGCGGTTTTCAATCAGAACAAAAGCATTCTGAAACTTCCATGGCTTGAATGAGTCTACACAGCCAGACATCATATTTAGAGTGTGAAATATTCTCTCCAGTATTCTTGCTTTCCCTACCAAGTGTGTTACATGTTATGTCAATGTCTGCAATTCTCAGATGTCAATTGTTTCCTCCCTATCTCTAAACAAGAATTTTACACGTCAGTGAGAAAATAATCTGACAGTACGCAGTGAAAAAAACACCCATCAATCCAACCTATTGAAGCCAGCAGCTATTGTTTTGTCCTCTAACTCATAACAGCATATGCTGAAATACTATTACTGAAATGAAACAAAATCCTACATAAGTGTGTTATGCCAACAGGTAATTCAAATCAGTCAAATACTCCTCTAGCTTAAAATGAAATTAAAATAGTACAATTTGTGCAAGTTATGCATTAAGTATAACCTTGAATTAATCAGGTAGGTCATGTCAGACCTGTCACTTTTTTTTTTTTTTTCTTTAATGAACTATTTTGGTAGCATCTCTAATAAAAATAGATGATATTATGACAGCCAGGAATTTCCTGACACTAAATAGCAGGTTCATTGCTCTTTTTTTTTATTTCCTTTGGAAAAAAGTCCTTTTGGTATGAACACTTAAGCCATGTCCTCCTTACCTCTGAGACGTATGCTTACTCCACAGTCTTCCAGCCTTTTATATTTCATTGCTGCCTACCATCCAGGATTATGTTTTTTTCAAAACAAAAGATAAAATCAGAAAATTTTTCCTGAGCTATTTTAGAAAGTGACTCAGCAACTATTAAAGAACCTCCTTCAGTAAAATATAAAATTCTGAGTTCACAGCTACAGGGCCATTTCAGCTCACTGAGACTGACATACACATCGCAGAAGAAAAAGGTTTTAGCTCTGTGGGATAAACAGGGCTCCAGGGATTAAAATGAAACCAGCTCTGCACCAACTCGAAATATGCACACCTTTCTTTTGGAGAAAAGAGTAAAGAGAAAGACAAAGAGGGAATAATCTTCCAAGAGCTGGAAGTTCATATTTGGAATTTAAGACAGTTTTGAAAACAGAAATAATAGTTAAAAAATACTAGCTTTACTGCAGTTTACCATAGGAAATATAGCTTCTTCTCTTAAGCATACAGAGGAAATTCTAAGATTGAAAAGTTAAATGAAAATGTTCAATGCATCCCTAGTGGTTCTTTCTGTAATTTTCTCAGGATTAAAAAAGAAACCTAGTGATGTATTCAGATATATATATACATTCACTCAATATATTTCCCATTCAGAATACAAGAGACTTAGAAGCCCTTATTCTTCTCTAATCAATACTGTGGTTAATGAGTGGCTGACAATTTCACTGACTACTATAAAGTTATAACCCTCAATCCCTGTTTTGTTTAGTCAGGACCTTAAATTCAGTGTTTTCAAGGGGATTTTTTATTCGCTTTCCTTGTAAACAGTGGAAGAGTAAAAGCAGAAAGGTCTCTATATATTTAGATCACATGGATAATTCAGATACACAGAGCGTGTTTTGGTAATTCACTTTTGCAGGTAAAGTAACAGTTCATCTACTTGTGCTGTCAAATGTACACCCAGAACAATTCAATCTTTCTGTATCCACTGTACAGTCCTATATTCAAAATGTAAAAATGCCATAGTGACCTGCCAGCCTTCTCAGAAAGTGTAACTTTTACAGTGAGTACTTCTGAAGAAAGTCATGCAACCATCTTCCACTCTGTTTTTTTTATTTATGGGGGGAAAAAAGGTACACAGGATTTGACCTTTCTAGTGCTTGTTTCTAAAATCTGTCTAATAGCTGTCTTCTCATACTCTGCTGAGCCTTAAGACTGGGCAAAGTAATCCTAACATTCAGAATCTCTTCAAAAAATATATTTATGTTTTCATATATGTATGTACATATATATGCATATACAGTATTATTATTACAGATGTACCTAATCTCATGTATATTATAATAACTAAAGAATAATAACAACATTAAATAGAAGCAGTCAGGGCCACAGGTTCTACAAAAAAGCTGAAGGTAATTTATCTCTATACTCAAAAGTTTAGAACTATTTACCGTCCTACTGCATTTCATTTAAGTAAAAATTGATACTTGTGTTATTACTTGACTTTGTTCCCTTCCAACACCTCCTTTTTAGAAAACTTTTCAGTGTCCTGTGGGGCTAGTGGTTCAGAATTTCCTGGTACTTTTGTCATGCTGAAAGCACTGAATTCCAAACCACATTATCTAGCAAACAATATCAAAATAAATGAAATGCTCCTGTTAGACTGACCACATAACCTGCTGCTTTTGCAACTCACTTTACATACAAGTACAGCAGCAGCCTCTACCTGAAACCAGCAAAACTCTGAAAATGCCTCTAAGAACCCTGAAATGATAAAAGTCACATCTTAAAAATATTTGAACAAGACAGCTTATGCTATCAAGGAGAACCTCCAGACATGGTTTACAGTCATCACAAAAGTAATTTAACCAAAGGTCTTTAGAAAAAAACCACTGAATAGAGAGACAGATATTTAACTTGACTTCTGAAATACACATTTACCTCAGAGTAAAAATGTAAAAACTTATCTTTAATAGGAAATCAGCCATCTGGGTAACCAACACTGCCAGTGCTGCTTACTAAAGTACCTTTATTGATCTTCAACAGGTAATGCTAATACAGACTCAGGAATATGGCTTCTTAAGTGAACAATCAATTGCAACTAATTACACTAATTATACTGATTAGTTATACTAATCAATCAGCTAGGTGAATTAACTGTCCCACACTTCCTGGGTTTCCTCATGACACAGTTACTCTTCATTTTTACAGGACAAAGACCAGACTCTCCCAGTTCCACTAACAGAGAACAATTAATGTCTAACCCATCAGCACCCAAAATGCTTCTCCATTCCTCTCCCACACCTAACAGGCTAGGCAAGCAGTAGCTTAGAACTACTCAATTATTCTTACAAGATATTAAGAAATTAATATACTACTGCTGTATTGAAGTCAAAAGACAATGAAGAAATAGCCAATATACTGCTAACTGAATTCTACAGCTTCTGTGTGTGCTTAATATGTGTGTGTGTATATATATCTATATATTCAAGAGTTCCTATTATATTTACAACAAAGTAAGTAATCAAAGCACAGTGCATAACATCAGAAAAAAGACTAAGTTTTTGACTTAGAGATGCATTAAAGTGTCACACTACATGAAAGAAATATATTTTTAAGTGTGGGTGTCTTTGAATAGCTATGCTAGTTTCAAAACTTCTCTCCTTCAGGCTCCAGAGCAATACCAAGAAACATCTGGCAGGAGGAAGTTTATAATAACACAGAAAATACAAGCCTCTGTTATTGTGTACATCAAGCACTCCAGAAAGCACTAATGTAAATTCAGCCCTTATTTTTGCTAACATCATGTCCAACACAAGTAAAAAGGAGTATCTGAGTAAAGCTGAAACGCCAGAGTATCTACGAAAATCCTGAAGACATAAAATCTGCAAGTTTTTAGGCAATCTAAAGTCAGAGGTGGGAGGAGAGATTTCTGATAATGAGCTTAGCATGATAGAACGTTCTTTTCAACCCTCATATAACCAAACCTTTTGAAGAATATGGTCTCAAAGGACTTTTTTCAAAAACAGAGGGAGATGTGCCGTTTGGCATGTAATAAGAGACTTTTTTTTTTTTTTTTGTAAAGAGATGAATGTTTTTGCATCCTTACCTTTTCACTGAAACACTCAAGCAAGTCTTGGACATACCCTCGCATTTCTTGCAAAAACTTATACCGTTCACCAATACCCCCAGAAGACCCTTCTAATCTTTCAATTGCCTTGGTAGAGTCCTCTTGGCTTTGCTGATGTTTCTCATATTGCTGCCGATTAGCTTTGTGCATTTCTTTCATAGAGTCCAACCTGAAGGGCAATGGATAAATAGTAAATTTACATCCAAAAGTCTGTCTATTTCAGACCATTGAGACATCAAACAGACAGTACAGTGCAAGTACTGAGCCTATATATGGGAAATTTTGCAAAGAAATTCTTGACCTTTGATTTGCCACCTTCTCCCCTCTCTTCATGAACAGCAAGGCTAACGATTGACACTCATTTGCTAGACGACGCTGTAGTGCATCGCACTGGCCACCCCTACAAACTTCTACAGGAGCTGATAGCACACAGAATAGTGCAAGGCTGTCCCTAATGAAAAGCTGGCAGAACAGGTTGGGGGTGGACAGGGACTACAGCTTATACAAAGCACTCTTTTTCCTCTACTAACCTGATTCACTGTCAAAGGCTGCAACACTACAAGGGGCATACAAACCAATTTTGAAGACATGTAAAGTGCAAGCTGTTCATTACATATGATTTCTCATTGCAATTGTGTTGCTCATTCCATACCTTCTGTGTACCTGACAAGCAGATTACAGTGTTTAAGCCAAAAATTCCCTGTAAACACTAAGAATTAAATTCTTTATCTACTGAAGGGGAAACCTCTGATACACAGTTTAAAGGAATGCAGCTTGATAAGCTAAACACCTCACTGGCCTTTCATTTCTTCACTATAAGACTGTGCAGTGTCCAGAAGATGGAACTCAGACCTCTCTTCAACAAGATCAATGGCCTCATATTAAAAGTTTCATTTCCAGAGAAGTAATCCAAGGAGATTTTCGAACAAAGTGTCAATGTCATCTTCACTTTGAGCTTTTTTGTTTGCCTTTTTTTTTTTTTTTTTAATGGATGTACCAGTCAGTTTCCAGCGATGAAACTCTGTGTTTGCTCACCGAGACTAAAAGACACCTGAGGAACAGAAACCTAGGGGACAGGTCTTTAAGTCTAAAAAGATGGTCTGTCCTACCTGTCTTTAAGCTGTTTCTTTACCAAATCAATAGTAACAGGAGTCATCTCATTACTGGGAGTTTTGAAAGGAACTGTATTATCTGTTTTTTGAGACTTGGTTTCCGATGATCCATACGCAGCATAGGTGTATGGAATGCCATATGATGAACCATAGGACAGTGTCTGGTAAGTGTTCTGGTAGTACACATTATTCACTTCTGCAGGCTGACTTGGCTGAACCTAGTGGCAGAGGAAATGTAATTGTACTATATTAGGCTTTAAAGAAAGGGGAAACTTACTTTTTTACACATTTCAAAGTGAAAAGTGTAAGCAGATACAGTTACAAAACGTAATTATCAAGGGGATTTAAGCACCCAATATCTAAGACAGAAGAAACAAATACCCTCAAGAAGGTAAATGGACAAATTCTTAGTATCATTACCATTCTAGATACTTACACTATTTCTCTTTAAAGAGCATCAGAATTTACAGACTTAATTTCTCAAATGAAACAGCCATCTGTAAACTACTCAAGTTTGTAAAGGATTTAGCCAATACTTGCTAATACAAACGAAAAAAAGATTGCACAATTATATACATGCCTGGGGTATGTTGATTCCTTTTCGTATCTGCTCTTGCTCCCATCTACTGAGTTCTTCATCTTGCTCCCCTGTCACTAGTGCTTCATCATCGCTTCCCTCAATACCTTCATACAAGTAAGAAAAAGAAGATAATGCATTCATAATTGCAAGGGCCACAAATTCAAAAACCTGAAACCATGCCTCAGTGAGAGCATCTCAGAGCATCTTCCTTTCCTCTTCATGAAGAATTAAGGACACTGGTCTGTGAATTATTAGCACAGGAGTTCCACTTGAAAGATCCATTGGGAGAATTTACAATTCACTGCTGGTAAAATCCTCTAATACCTAACTCCTTTTCCTTCCAAAAGGTTATTTTACCTGCTAGCCAGCAAGAAGAATTCTATATCAAATGTTTTTCTTTTCATAATTATATACTTCCTAAAAACAGAGTACAGGAGAAACAAGAATTGATCCTTAGTGTAAGTTTCTATCACAGTCAGCAGTGTACACAGGAACATAGTTTTGTCCTCAAAATTTTACAAGCATATTCCATTATGTAGTACTTTCCCTCCGAAATGTTATGCAACTCCAGATTGTTTAAAAAACATGTTGTTTAAAAATGCTGAATGGGAGCACTCGCAGTGAAAACAGTGTAAACATTTATCAGCTGACCTTCCAAAAAAGGGTTTACCTATTTCCTCAGCAATCTTTTGCCTTTGGGATTTTTCCTTCACTGTAAAAACTATCCTCCTCTTCTCGTCATCATCTTCATCATCACTGGCATCATTTTCATCTTCTCGAACAAGGCGGCCTTTACCTGGTTCACTGTCAACGGGGGTAAAGTCTCCAAGTTCACGAGCCATTTGACGCTTTTTCCTAGCGGCATGAATAAAAGCAGCATCTGGAATTTCTCCTAGAGACAGATGTGTGCACGGTTAAACAACCTCTGCAACAGAACAGGTGTTACAATTTCTTACTGCTCATCTCTGTCACTGTATCGAATCATCTCTGCACACAGGAAAAAAAAGCAAATCCATACTCACAGAAAACATTCGCAAGCATCTTAGATGCTAAACATGTCAACTTTCTGACCAGAAACCCTCAAAGTTAGGATCATCACAGAAAGTCTGGCTCTGCTTCCAGCAGCTCATGTCATAAGCCTAATGTTCCTACGTGAAATATTCCTAAAGAAGAGGAAGCCCTTTACAGGAGTGGACTATTGCAAAGGGAGGAAGAAAATGAGGCTCATGACTGTGTAACTAACTTCCTATCCCAATATTGCTCCCAGCTCTTCTTATTTTGGGGAAATAAAAAGCATCAACCATTTCAACAGTCATTGGCCAGAGATTAAGAGGAGACCAAGTCAGACACAGTTAAAATACAGAAAATTGTACAATCAAGGGGAAACATGAAAAGCATCAGACCTAATCAGAAAACTCTAAAATCACAGCACAAAACTTAATGCAACTTACACATGTCATATAAATCAATGTGTGGACCCAGGATACCCAGCTGGTATTTGGGGAGCAAACTACCATAATCAGCAAACTAGTTTCAAAAATATTTTCTCAGGGGAATTTCTTTGGCCTCAGTATACAAAACAGGATAGGAAAATATTTCAGATACCTTGCATAAATTAAACATTTCAATTAAAGAAGAAATTTTAAATGAAAGCAGTTAAATCTCATGTGAAGTCACCTATTCCAAATCTAGATTTTCTTGCAGTTTGTCATCTACCTGAGAGATGAATTCCTGCTTCTGACAGCAGGATGAAGCATTCCATAGCAACACATTTTCTCCCATAAGACTTGTAAAACTGAACACCTTTAGAAAATAGCAGTTGCTTGAACTCTCAGATGCTAAATTGTTGGAAACTATTTCCTCATCTTTCACACACATTAGTCTGCTATAAACACTGGCTAAATCACTTGGTAACTTATCAGACATATTACAAAAACCAACCTGGGCGGAGAACATTCAGTGATGACAGAGCACTTGAAAAAGCACCACCAGCTTTTGGTTTTTCTTCTTCCTTCTCACTTTCAACTTCCATTTCTTCTTCACCATGCTCACTGTTTGCAGTCCCATCTTCTTGGCCTATATCCTTATTCTGTCCTATCTTTTCTGGTGGTGCTTCAACTTATAAGAGAGCAAATTCCACATTTTACTCCATTTATAAAGATCACTCAGAAGTATTTTTTTAAAGATATAACAACCAAAAGTGAAAATCAAATGAAAATGTTAAATAACAATTTTATTGCTTGACATCTAGGAAAACACACTTTTATAACTGTGATTAAATCACTGACATCCTCCCAAAATAAAATGTGACAAGGCAGACCCCACCAACCACTAAAAATTCTCCATATTGTCAAGTATTAAGAAAGTGGGGGAAGTCAACCTTGTGCAACCTTGTCAAAGTCTCTTTCAATGAGAAAGCACTGCCTGCGTTACACCAAGTCTTTCCACAAGAACCAACTGATCTCAACCCCTTATTTTCCTCTTGGGCTACACCCTACATTAGGAGGATAACATACAGATACAGGCAGCAAGTATAAATAATGTGTAAAAACATGCATACTAAACCAAGCTGCACATATCTGAGGTTTCAGACTCGAGCACTTGTTTAGAGAATCCAGCCTACTCTCTCAGTAGCAGCCTTGAAGTCTTTGAACTATAGCCACATGAATTAGGGAGAGCAAAACAAACGGAAATAAAACAAACATGGCCCAAACAGACATGTGCAAAATGTAATGTTTTAAGGATCATTGGGACAGAAGCAAGAATCCAGGTTTTCACAGATGACCTGAACGCTAGCCACAGAAATTACAATTTCTGGTTTTGCTCATGCCCCACACCACTGCATAGGCAATTTAAGGATTCTAATAAGAAAGAATACGTGGGTTTTCTAAATGCAGACAAAACCTTCAAAAATAATTTAATTAAATTTTAAAAGGGTATTTCCTGCATGGGACCATGTTCAACTCCCATGTGCTTCTCTAGATCATTGCAACCTTTAGATCATAAGCCTCCCAGCTCATGCTCATAGCATTACATAATCTATATAAAAACTTAAATGGAAAAGAAAGCACTACACTTTACCAATGAGCCTCCCAAAAACCAACAGTACAATGAAACCGAAGTCCCAGGCTCTATTTCAAGCTCTCAAGGACTGTACATTGTTAACAGATCCTTTTGCTCCAACACTTTGAGTCTATCATCCTAATCAAGTCTACTTGAAGGTCCAAGTCCTGAAACAGGCAGCTGTTTAACAATTAACTTAATAACAAAGACCACCACTCTCTTCACCCCAAAAATCTTCCTTTTCAAAGAAAATTAATTACAAGGACACATCTTGTTAGACAAGCACCAGGTATGTTTTCAAATGAATGGAATTCCTTCCTAATTCAATAAGCAATTCATCTGTCATAAACACAGCTGCCATCCAGAATACTGATGTCTACTGACAACCATGTAACACAGCTAGGAAGTTCCATCCTTCTATGTTAATTTCTACATGAGAACCAAAGAACTCTCTACCAATGCAGAATAGCATTCCTGAGGCTCAACTAACACATTTCATCTGTGCTTTACTTCGGCTCTAAATGTGAAATTCTCTAGAAGACTAAGAATTCATTCAGAAAACAAGAAATTAAATTACAGTACTTTATCTTTTTAACTACAGAAGTTATTATTATTATTAGTTTTGCAATTACCATCTGTTGGAGAATTGACCTCTGTTCTAACTTTTGATTTTTCAAGATCTTCTTTGTATTCTTTCTTCAATTGTTTTACAATCTTTTTGCTGTAACTTGATTTCTTCACTTTGAAAACTTCTTCTGTTTCTTTAAAAGAGAAATTGGATAACGTTACATCAGATCTGTCAAGCATACTTATTTATTAAATCTCTAAATTTTGTACCTGGAACTTCACAAATGCCATTAACAAACACTGCAGGGTTCTTCCAAAGTCTATAGTGAAAGTCTAATTCTATGTCTTCAGTACTCCCATTAAGATTTCAAATCACGAGTCTTAGAAACCAAGTTTCAATGATTTCAAGAGTATTCCTTCTAAGACGACTCAAAACTATACGAACTGTTCAGACAACAAGCAGTGAGTCCGAGGTGATCCATGAACACCAGCCACATTCAGATTAAAACAACTTCGACACAAAGCCAGGGGACAGATGCTCCTCAGCTAACACTGATGGCTCCAGGTGGAAACTACTGGCTGCACTTACTCCCGTACAAACCTGCGGGTCACCCAGGTGCAGCGAACGCAGCACAAGTGACGCACCAGCAACACAGGATCGGAGGCAATCTGAACCCCTACACGGCCACCAAGCCCTCGGGAAGCACGCTGGCCCCGCAGGAGCCATGTCGGGCCGGGGAAGGCGCGGGTCCGACGGGCGCTCCCCGCCCGGGCATCCCTGGTCCCCCGTACCATGCCCTCAGGGCCCGCCCCCTCTTATGTGATCCCACATCATCCCAGGCCGCACCGGGGACTGCCCTAAAAAATAAATATGGATCCTGGCCCTCTTGGAGGGCCGGGGGAGGCCCAGTGCAGGCTGAGCAGCTCCGGGGCCCTTCCACTCCCGCAAGAAGCGGCCCAAAAGCCAGGCAACCAGCCGCCTCACCCTCCTCCTCGTCCTGGAAGCTGAGCAGGCTGGCCCTCGGCACCTCTTTGTTCTCCCGCGACCGCTTCTTCTCCTTAGGGCGCCCGGCCACCGGCAGCCCATTGCCCTGCTGGGGCTGGGGCTGCGGCTGCGGCGGTGGCGGCGGGGTGCGCAGCACAGCGGGCGCCGGCAGAGCCCCCAGGCCGGCTCGGTCGCCTCCCATCAAGCCCAGCCCCAAGCCGAGAGCCGCTCCGTAGCTCGCGGCGCAGGCGAAGGCCGCGGGGCTGCCGGGCAGGGCTAGGGGCACGCAGCCGGCGGGCAGCGGCAGGAGTCCAGCGCCCGACGCCAGCGGCACGGAGGCCTCGCTGGGCCCTTCCCCCGCCGCGCCGGCCGCCGGCGCCGGCTCCTGAGGCGGCTCCTCGTCGCGCTCCTCATCCTCCTCCTCCGAGTCGTTCCGCTTCCGCACATTCACCCTCCGCGCCTTGCGGAACATCCC
>JAYDZK010000001.1:15819574-15850489 GCA_034509185.1 Euphonia xanthogaster | reverse complement strand
CCCATGTTGAGGGGCCAGCCCTCTTTGCTCCTCAACAGCCAGGTGGCTTTTCAGCTGCCTGCCAGGGCCATGCACCCAGGGCAGAGACTGGGGGAGAGAGTAGGACAAGCTGGAGGTCACAGCTTTGACTCAAAATAACAACCTTGGGCAGCCAGTCAGATACAGCCCCCACCTCCAGCCCTGCAGGTCCCTGACATTCAGCAAAGCACAGAGCAGCCACGTCTCTCCATTTCCAAGCCTCACAGCTCAGCACAGGCCTGACATAACACAGAGAGTGTGGTCACAAAACCAGGTCCCACACACTCCAGCTGCAAGGGCCCCGCCAGGACCATTGAGTTAAACTCCCTGCTCCACTGCACTGCCTAAAACTAAACCATATGACTAAGGGACTTTTTGAACTCTGGCAGATTTGATGACATGATCATGTCGCTGGGGAGCCTGTTCCCTCTGGGTAAATAACCTCTACCCCATGTCCAACCTGCACCCCCCCCAATTCAGCTTCACTCCCTTTCCTCATGGCTGGACAACCACCTCCCCTGGCCACACATCAATGCTGTGCCTGATGCACCCCAGGACACAGCTGGCACCTTTTAGCTGTCAGGAGCCCTTTTACTGGTTCATATTCAACTTGCTGTCAACCCTAACTCCCTAATCCCTTTCCATAGACCTCACTCTGGACTCTTGTTCCCAAATTTGTACCTATAACCAGGATTGCACCATCCCAGGAGGAGAATCTGGCCTCTGTTAAATTTCACACAGCGGGAGCTTGCCCAGCTCTCATCTGTCCAGCTCTCTCTCCAAGGAGGTCACAGCTCCTCCTGGTTTAGTACCATCAGCAAAACATGCCACTGGCAGAGCCCTGGCACAGGTTTGCTCTGATCATCTGATAGAGCCCTGAGAATCTAAGAGACACCCTGTGCCAAGGTGTCCTAGTGTGGCAGGCCAGGGGCTAGAGCAGAACCTCAAGGAGCAGCAGCAGAAAGCTCAGAAAGATGGAAACACCAAGTCCAAGACCCTAAACAGCTGCTGAAAAGAAGAAACATGACCTACTCCACTGGTGTCCTAGGTCATGTATTTTTGGTGGAGTGGGTTATTTTGATACCAGGTGAGTGGGCTACAAATTTTAGGCCACTGCATCCTCTGTCCACGGGAACGCCTAAAGTTGCAGCAGGTACAAGAAAGGAAGCCCACAGTGTGAATCCTTCCCTGGTGGCTGCAGGTCACAAGTTAATGCAAGCACAGTGGTGTCAGAAATGGGAGCGTTCATTGGCACTGGAGATTTTAAATGCCCAGGAAAATAAGTATTTGTCAGTTTAGCATGGCTAAACAAATCATTCCACTCCTCCACAGAATCAGAAAATGGCTTGGGTTGGAAGGGACCTTGAAGGTCACCCAGTTCAACCTCCTTCCATGGGCAGGGACACCTTCCACTAATCCAGGTTGTTACAAACTCTATCCAATCTGGCCTGGTACTCTTCCAGGGGATGGGGCAGCCACAGCTTCTCTGGGGAATCTCTGCCAATGCCTCACCACCCTCAGAGGAAAGAACTTCTTGTCCTGAAGATGGGACCCTGCAGAGGCTGCACTCTTCAGGAAGGATCTCAGAGCAACTCTTATTATATTACATCCAGAGACCCTTCCTTGAGGGGGGGATTCCCATTTGAGGGAAACCAAAGCTGGTGCAGAGACCAACATGTTTCAGGCCTCCTGATATGGGGCAGAGCTCTGGCCTGGGGTACAATCCATCGTGAACTCACCCCGATGGTTGAGGCCATGTAATCTGCACACATCTCAGCAAAGTCCCGTTCCAGCACTCCATAGTAAAGACCATAGAAGAGGAGGGAGATGCCAAAGTCCATTGCATCCTCTGGTTTGATTCTACAACAGAAAAAAATATGAACAGTGTTTTTTTGAGAGCAAAGCCACTGTAATCATATTCTAGAGAATGTATTATTCTAGAGAAGCAGTCAAACTCTCTGACGATGAAGCTGGTTTGGGCTAGAGTTTTCTGCTACCACCCTTGGACTGGCTGCTTCTTGCAGTATAGCAAAAAAAAAAAGCCACTGCTGCCCCCAGAGCTGGGGGAGCATCCAACAAGTGAGCTGGAAGAAGGGCTCTCCAGCAACCCAGACCAGTTCAGGTACCAGCACCTCACCTATCATCCTCCCAGGAGTGAAAGGACACCTCAATAGTCTCTTTGGTCCCATTAATCAGATTGCCAAGTAAACTGATTTTCCAGAGTAACAGCCAAAGGTGTGTTCCACCCCATCGCCCCAGGAATGGGAGCTGAAAGATTCACTCACCTGAATAATAGGTTAAGTCCAAAAAGCGTAAACATGACAGCCATGTACCCCACGATCCCAGTGGCATAACTGATCTTGTATATTAGTAGAAACCATTTATAAACCAATCTGTAAAGAATTAAAACAAATAATTTCATTACTTCATTTTTCCCTGAATGAAAGTGTGCCAATCATCTGAAGAATTTTATTTTTCACACCTGTTGTGTTTTTGCAGACACTTCACCTACCCCTACACACGGGCAAGAGCTTTACGTTCCCAATTCAACCTATCACGGGCTGCTCACAGTCTTGACTTCCAAACTAGAAACCTCATGATCTCCAAAGGCCATAAGGAAGTGAGCTGCATGCTGGGAATGCCATGTGTGAGGACACCACCCTACATGGACTCCACCTTTCCACCCCCCACCCAGGTACCAGGTATATTGGGCTGGCTGTCATCTAAGTGCTTCACACCCTTTCAGGTGTGCAGGGTTCTCACACTCCCAGGGTGCAAAGCTCAACACACATCTATGCAGGGAAACTGGAAAGAGATCCTTGTAATGGTTACCCTGGGGCTGAGGAGTTTCCCAGGAACAACAGACGAACCTGGGTGTTGTCTGTACCAGAGGCTTTCGAGTTGCCCGGAAGGTGACAAAAGCTGTGACTGCTGAGAAGAGCACCCAGATCACCAGGAACCGCCACCAGTTCAGCTTGATAGTGAAATACAGAGGTACCACCCACATCTGGAAGAGGGTCACCATCTGCAGGAACAGAGGAAAGGCATTTGGGGCTCGTTCTCTGCTCCTCAGACATCGGAAACACACTGTCAGCTGTGGCAGCCATTCTCCTGCCTGCATCAAATGGTTCTGAATTGCACCAGGAACTTGGGGAGGTTTGACCTGTGGCACCTAGAGAAGAGCTCAAAGCTCAGCACATGTGTCGGATAGGGAGCATCTGAGGGAGCTGGGGAGGCTCAGCCTGGAGAAAAGAAAGCTCAGAGAGGACCTTCCTGCTCTCTGCGTCTACCTGAAAAGAGGTTATAGCCAAGTCGGGCCCGGTCTGTCCTCCCAGGAAGCAAGTGACAGGACACTAGGAAAAGGCCTCAAGTTTTGCTAGAGAAGGTTAAGGGTGCATATTGGGAAAACTTCTTCCCAGAAATGGTGGTGAAACCCTGGCACAGGCTGTCTGTGACAGTGATGGAGTCACCATCCCTGGAGGGATTTAAAAGCTGTGTGGATGTGGCACTTGAGGACAAGGTTTAGAGCAGGGCTTGGCAGTGCAGGAGTAACAGCTGGACTCAATGATCTCAGAGGGCTTTTCCAATTCAAACAGTTCCGTGATTTTGTGAGGGAGTCACAGGCAGAAGCCACGTGATTTTTGGGAGCAAAGGGTACAGCTGGCAGGAGAACGCAGAGGAATCATCTCCAGAGGAATGCATGGGAGATGATACACATAACTAGTTGTTGTAAGGCAGCTACATAAACCTTCACCTTCCCAGGAGCCCAACGCTGCAACCACAGACACCTCAGACAGGTATTACACAAGGCAAGAAGGTTTTGGCTTGCCTCTGCACTACAGCCTATTCCCAAAAGGATCTATAGCTGTGCAGCTGAGCTCCCACAGTGCTACTGGAGGGAAACAGGCATACAGGTTTGGTTTAATGTTCACAGAGGACTACAGGTGCTACCTGGAAAGATTAAATCAATATTATTACTATGACCAGGAAGCTGCTTCAGGTAACTAACAGACCCAGACAAGCTGGTGGCATCAGCAAGTGGCAGGTCTGCTCAGCAGAGTGCTGCAGTGTAGGAAAGTTTTTTTGTGCTGTTCTTGTGAGCCAGCAAAGGCTTCCTGAAGATAAGGAAAGCCCCGTATCTCTCTTGAGGAAGACACCAAGGCTATCACCATGGCAACGTGATGAAGGAGAGAAAGTTAAAAGATATGGACTCTAGCTGGCTCACAGAATGATGTGGCTCCTTGCTCACCTATTGAGAACTTTGTTTCTTTCTCATGACCAATGGGCAGTGAATGTGTCCGTTAAGTAAATGCAAATATCTTGAAAAACTCTAAAGGCAACATGTTGCTAAATCTCTCTTCTGATGGAGTCCTGGTGCGTTGTGCGGTGTCGCGCTCCATAGCGACATCGCAGGAACCATCAAACCCAGGCTGCCAGCAACAAGAAGCCCCCATTGCTTCCAAGGAAGCACCCACAAAATGCAGCTTCCCTCAAGACAAGCCCCAGGATCTGCTTGTGCATCCCTGATTGAAAGCACTATGTCACACTGAGTTATCTGCATCACTTCCAACAGAAACCTGAGGCCTTCCGAGTCATCCATCCTCATCCCTAGCTAGACTCCCCGATGTGCTGGGAGAAACAAGGGAATGCTGGGAAAACAAGGGAATCAACACCAGACAACAGGAAAACCAGGAACACTTTTCTCATCAGCAAAAGGAGGGCATTGCTCAGCACTCCCATGCAGTGTGGGAGGCAGACCAGCTGTGGGGGTAACTTACATTGTAGGAGCGAGGGTGCCGCTGCTTCCACTGCACCAGGAGGAGCTGTGCCACCACGAGGGTGGCGATGAGGATGAGCACCATCTCGGCATGCATCGCCTCGTGCCCGCGGTGCTTGGCATGCATCCGGACATGCTCCACCCTGCAACAACCAGGAAAAGGTGGCTGAAGAGCGCACTGGCACAGGCTGCATGCTGGGCTACAAACATCTCAGGAGAGCCAGGAAGGCCAGATGGAAAAACAGCACTAAGAAGAACGGTGTTTGTGAAGAATCAAGAGGGGAAGGAACAAAAGGCTGCTCTGCTCTGAGACCAGCTCATTTCTACGCTGTGAAAGCCAAGAGTACCACTTGGCCCATCTGAGCGTGAAGGAGGTGGAGAACTCCCCCTCCTTCAGACGTACCTGAACTAATGAACATGGAGTGCAAAGTTGGCATAACTTGCAATCCCAGAACAGGCAAGGTTAGAAGGAACCACCAATGGGGTCATCTCTCTCAGCCTTCCTGATCAAGCAGCATCTTCCTAGAGCACACTGCAACTGTTTGACCCAGAGTGTATGCTAATTCTCAATACGACACCCTCAGCCCAATTTTGGAACCACTAACACTGTTCTCCCTCTTGTCCAACAAGAGAAAGCCTGGAAGGGTCAGGGTTAAGAGTGGGGGGAACAGCTGACATTTGGCAAAACCCCCAAAACCCCAGCAAATTGCTTCTCTCTACCCTGAGCATTCTGGAACAAGTGATTTCCAGCCTGATACTTGCCAGACACCTGAGGTTTCTTTGCCCAGCTTGTGCTGTTTGACCAAAAAACAAGGTGGAATAAAGAGCTGACAGACACTGATGAGGTCCCCTGTCAGTCATCTCCTCTCGAGGCTAAACAGCCCCAGCTCCCTCAGCCTTTCCCCGTAAGAGAGATGCTCCAGTCCCCTCATCATCTCTGCAGCCTCCAAAGGACCCACTCCAGGAGCTCCCGGTCTCTCTTGTCCTAAGGAGCTCAGAAACGGACACAGCACTCCCAGAGGTGCCTCACCAGGGACGAGTAGAAGGGCAGGATCACCTCCTTTGAGTTGCTGGCAATGCTATTCCCAATGCATCCCAGGATCCCATTGGCCTCCTTAGCCCACAGGGCACTGCTGGCTCACGGACAGTTTGTTCTCCCGCAGGACCCCAAGGTCCTTCTCCATAAAGCTGCTCCAGCAAGTCAGCCTGTGCTGGTGCAATACTGAGAGTCCAGTCTGACTGTGATTTTCAATAAGCATCTGGATTAAATTGGTTTTGCTAAGGAAAAAAGAGGAATTTTTCAGACCCCTTACTATAAGGCAGACATTGAGGGACTGGAGGGTGTCCAGAGAAGGGTAAAAGAGCCTGAGAAGGGTCAAGAGCACAAGTCTGGTGAGAAATGGCTGAGGGAGCTGGGGAGGCTCAGCCTGGACCAAAGGAGGCTTGGGGGGAATTTCTTGTTCTCTACAAGGTCCTGACAGGAGGGTGGGCCTAGGTGGGGGTTGGGCTCTTCTTCCAGCTAACAAGTGATGGGACAAGAGAAAATGGCCTCAGGTTGTGCCAGAGGAGGTTTAGAATGGATATTGGGAAAATTTCTACATGGAAAGGCTGTCCAGCCAAAGCACAGGCTGCCCAGGGCAGTGGTGGAGTCCCCATGCCTGGAGGGATTTAACAGACATGTAGATGTGGCACCTGGAGACAGTTTAGTGGTGACCTCAGCAGTGCTGAATGGCTGGACTCTATAATCTCAGAGGGCTTTTGCAACCTTAATTATTTTGTGATTCTATATTTAGCAGCAGTTTAAAAGAAAAAAACTATTGCCTTTTAAGACAGTCCATACTTCCCCCAACCAAAAAATGGTGATCCTTTCCTGCCCCACTGTGATCGCAGGCTGTGCTGCTGCTTGCTCTGGTCAGTAGCATTGAGCTGTATGCTCCAAATCAGCTCCCAAAACTCACCTCCATCTCTCCTCTGGGGACAAGTGTGAAAGATCGATCTAGGGAGGAAAAAAAAAGTCCATGAAATCAGCTGCTGGGAAACTCTGGATTCAGATGCTTTAAATAAGAAACCTCCAAATGCCCACAGTGCCAGCACAGCCCAGAGCTGTCCTTCACCTTCCCAGGAAGAGCAGCAACTCTCCCTGCTCCTCCACCTTACTTACACTCCCATATTTTATTGGAGCCGAGACTCTGTCCAACATCCCATGTGACCAGAACAAAAGGACTGGCTTAAATCATCCCACATTCACAACCCAGCCAGGTGTCTCAGGGCACAGAGTGGTGATCCCAGTGAAGCCAATGCTCCCACCAGTGGTAGGAGTCCAAAATCCCACTAGGCTGCAGGACAGGGGACAGTATGTCACACACCAGCAACAAATCAATCCCAAAAAGATTTCAAAATCACAGTAAAAGAAAGATTTGGGCCTTGCTTTGCCAAGATAATTGGAAATTCCTCCCATACATCACAGGCAGGAGCTACGGAGAGCAAGGGGAGCTGCTGTTATTAGTGATGACTGACAATGGATACTTGTATCCCATCTTCTCCAGTAAGACCCACAAAAAGTGTGAATACTCTCACTTTTGGCCAGGGGAGGAGTAAGGGGAGCTTCAACACCACATTTCTGTTTTCACCTGGAGCTTTATATAGAATCATAGAACCACAGGATACTTTGAGTTGGAGAGACCTTAAAGCTCATTTTACTCCAACCCTCCTCCCACATGGACACCTCCTCTAGACCAGGTTGCTCCAAGCATCATCCAACCTGCTCTTGAACATCTCCAGCAATGGAGAGTTCACAGCTTCTCTGGGCAAAACCTTCCCTTGATATCTTCACCTAACTGCTGAGGAGCCTCCAGCACCCCTCATGTCCCCACACAGGGTCACTGACCAGGCAGCACACCCTGACCCATGGCACTGGGGAGGGAATCCCACAGCACTTCCCATCACCTTTTCTTGGTGAGACACAAACTCAAATTAAATCAAGAGTAGCTCATCTGGGCTGGGAACATGCATGTGGGGTTTACAAATCCTCACACTGCTGGAGACACTCCAGTATTGCTGAGGCATTGGATGAAGGCTGGAAACAAGCCATAGAGTTGTCTCCACAAACACAGTCTGTTATCACTCTTTCCTGCACACATCAGAGATGTGTACACAGGAACGAGCTCCACCTCACCCCACTGGGCACAGGGCCACAGGCTTGGATCCAACCTTTATGCTGGGGCTCTCCATAGGCTGGTGCAGCAGTCACCCCACCTGCCTGGTCACCATCATCAGCACACAGGTGTCTCCCAGGCAGCAGCTCTGATCACAGCCAGGCTCAGCTGAGGATGCAAGGCTGCCTTGTTTCCTCTGTGGCACCTAATTTTACCCCAGGGTATGGAGGTAGGGAAAAAAACACCACAGCAATCCATCTGCCTGATGTGGAACATCTGCTGAGCTTCACCCCAGAGCAACACCTGCGAGAAGTTCAGCCCTTGAGAATCAAGTGCTGAAGAAGCACTTCAGGACTTAGATGCAAAATCTAAAGCTATGAAAATCCTTGTTGGAGCTCGCTGAACTCTGTCAGAAGCCAAGGGAAGGTGGTGACAACCTGACACCAAGAAGGGTGTTTGTATTGACCAAATGCCCAGAGCACCTCTGCTCCTAAAGCAGCCACATCCAGATCCATCAGCTCAGTAGTTGCAATGTAATTTGGAGCAACAACTGCTCCAAACAAACAGGAAAAAAGGAGATTTTAAAATGTTTGCTAGTCACTGCACACAGGAGACTGAGAATCCCCTAGTGCTTGTTGGCTCCAGCACAGGTCAATCCCTCTACAAGCAGTGAGAGTCACCCGGGTGCTCCCACTGCCACCCCCCATGAGACCCCCACTCCTCCCATGCTCTGTTCCCACCCTTGCTGGATGAAGATGTCTGACAAGCACCTTCTAACCACAGCAATAATTTTCATTTCTATACAGTGGCTCAGCTGACTCCTTTGTACCACACCTGCAGCCACTCCAGAGCGTTGGTCCCATCTTAGAGACTGGGATATTTACCAGCCTCTTTCCTTCGGCGTGTTCCCTGAATGTCCAAATTCTTCCAGCAAATGCATTCAAGATCCCTCAGCTCCAAATCCTGTGGAAACACTGCTGACATTGCTCATAGCAGGCTTCTTCTGAGCTGTGCTCCCAAGCCAAACAGGGACCCATGGCCCTGGACACAATTTTCTCTCAAGTACAAGGAGTGAGCTTCACCAGATTCCCCAGAGCTCAAAGCTCCTGAAATAACTTTATTAAGGGGGGCCAGGACATGGCAGAAGGGATGTTGAGAAGGATCTGATGACTGTCAGACAGGAGTTGGCAGAGCAGCCACCCTGAGTCAGACCTTCCTTGATCTGCACACTCTCTTAGCACAAAAGTTTTGGGTTAGAGCTAAAAATGCACAGGAATGGTGAAGGAAGGACCTGCTCTTGTCAGAAAGAATTCATTCCACTTCTAGTTTGGGGTTGTCTGATTTTAACATGCAGTTTTTGAGTCTTTTGGGTCTCTTTCTAACCCCAATAGCTAGGTAGAAGAATCTCTGCTCCTAAATATCCCTTTACCAAGAGGGGTTTGACAAGAACATTTAGGGTGACTGAAGCAGCTGAAGATCAGCTCTACCAAGTGTTCAACATCAGCCTATTCCTGTTTCAGCATCCTTCAGGTGCCACACCAACACAGGACCCAGCGTGCTACCAACTACAGCTCTTAGACAAACCTTTTGTTTTAAAGAAAAGGATTTAAGAACAATTCTTCTGCTCTCTGTCTCGTCTGTAATTCATGATCCTCTCAAAAACCTCAGCCTCCTCCAGGTGATGTCTAGGAGAAACTGGATATCTAGGACTAAAGTCTAATCCTCTCCTTGGACATGGTATCATGGCCTTTGGAAGAACCTTGTGCCACTCCCTGGTTTCCTGCAGGAGCTGCTGCCCCAAAGCCTCCACAAACCTGTGATCCCCGCCACTGGGACAGTCACAGAATAGCCTCCTTGAGAAAACCACAAAGACTGTTGATATGGATAGCAGCAAAGCTGGAGCCACATATTCCTCACAGCCCAGGGAGCTGGGAGGATCTCTGGGCAAACATACACGCTGCTGTGAGCTGACTGTAATCCACTTATGCTCTAAATCTCCAAAGCAGGCAAGAAGAATGCCTTGAGGATGGAGAATAAGCAGCTGCTGATTTCAGTTCAAAGCTCCAGAGCAACCATCAGCCCTGATCTCACTTTCCCACTGCCCCAACTTCAGTCTCTGTCCCCCAGCACCTACCAGGAATAAGCTGAAATAAGATGAATATAAATCTCCACAGCGCTGTAAGTGCAACCAAGGCAGGTTGGGACAAGGCATATTCTTTAGTGAAAGTCTGAAGAGATTTTTGGAATCTCAATTCTGCATTTCTTCTGCTCGTAAAATGCAGGAACAAGGAGCAGGGAGCGGAAATCTCCCAACTGATCAAACATTTGGATAACTAGAAATTAAACCTTTGCCTCTGCACAGGCAGAGCCAGGGCCACGGGACACTTGGCTTTATTCTGGTCCCCACCAGGAGGGGGTCATCAGCAAACTGCTCTACCCAAAGAGCTGCCAAGACCTCAGGACAGCACAAGCAGATAGGCTTTGCACCAACAATTTGTGGAATCACAGAGATAAGCATAGTCCTATATGCACCTCCTCACTTGCTGCTTCCTTGTGATGCCCTCTCTGCCAGGCCCTCATGGAATGAAAAGTGGGAATGCCACTTCTGACGATCAGAAATTTGGATCTTCCACATTTTTACATACAAAGTCACCAAGGAGTATCTTAAAATATAACCAGCAGCAACTCAAGAGTAACTGATCTAGGATTTAATCCTCCCATCACCCCACTGCACCACTCTCCAGCAGCAACACAAGGCACAGGGCGGAGGTACAAGCTCCCACAGCTCAGCCATGCACTAGGGAATCTCCACAACTGCACCCTGCCAGGAATCTTCTCCAAAACAACCATCAGCATCTGAAAATTTTTAAGCCACACCACCAATTCTCGAGGAAAGGCACAAAAAAATTACCTGACTGTACAAGCTAAGTGAACTTATGACCCCTGTACAGCTGCTCTCATAGTGCAGACAGGATGGAACCAAGTTCTCCTGGTTCTCTACAAGTGGGAAAAAACTCCCAAGCACGAAGCACAGGGCACGGTGAAAAGCCATTGCAAAGCCCGGGGCAGCAGTGCTGGAAAGTGGCACACACACTGCGACAGAGCACCCACCCTGCTTCCAATTCCATCTTTCCAGACAGATTTTTTTTTTCCAGTTTTGTAATTTTTCAGCCCCAGGAACACTTAAAGCCAGCATGGGAACAACAGCTATACCTCCATGCCTGCCCTCCTGCCCACAGAGCCCGCACTGTCCCCTGCCCCGTGGGCCCTACGAAGCTCCCAGTGCCACCCTGCCCCTGTCCCCCCACACGAAGAATCTCCCCCGCCCTTACACTCCCCACACCTACTTTCCCTAAAGGTCTACAAGCTCAAAGTGACCCAGAGTCGCCGCCGTCCCATTCCAGGGACCCTCCGAGCTCCTCAGCGCACGTCCCTAACCCGTTCTCCCGGACCCTGCGTCCCCCAGGCCCCACGTCCGCTGCGGCTCTCCTTCACAGAACACCCCATAAGGCTGAAGCAGCCCGTCCGCACCTGGCCTCCCCTGCCCGACCCGGTTCGGCCTAAACCGCCCCCCACCAGCCCCGTGCCCGCACCTCCTCCGCCTCACGCTCAACGGGGCCGCCAACCTCCACCTCCAGCACAGCCGCCATCTTGCCCCGCCCCCCCAGTGGCCAGCCTCTTCCGCCGCCACCCGCCAATCACCGGGCAAGCTGCCGCACCTTGAGCCAATCGCTCGGCGCGGTGCTGCCCCGGCGACCAATCAGGGAGGGGAGGAGTGGAACGGCTGCCCGACACGCCACTCCGGGCGCATAAGAGCGGCGAGCTGTCACAGCTGGCGGCTGGCTCCCGTTTGTGGCCCCGCAGCGGGACGCGTAACCCCCGGCGGCAGCATCGGCAGCACAAAGCGCCTCGCACCGCGGTGCCTGCAGTGTCAGTGCTGCCCTGTCCCCGCCCGCCCCTCTCCGCCACCGCCTCGCACTGTTCCGGAGAGGGCGCAGACAGCTCCTGAGCTCCGCCTGCGGGGGCCGTAGCGCGGCGTTGCCCGTGGGCTGTGTGTCCCGTCAGGCCCCGCGGCTGGCCCGGGCCGGGGCCCGAACCGGAGCGCGGTCGGGAGAGGGGCTCAAGGGAGGCAGGAGCGGCGGGGATCGGGGAGTCATGTCGCTTGGGCGGCGGAGGTCGGTGCGGATGGGGCTGGGCGATGAGTCAGGAGCTGTGGGGTCAGGCACTGGGTTGGCGAATGGCGTGGAGAGGCTGTGGGGCACGGCCAGGGCTTTAACAGGGCTGGGAAAGCGCGGAACGACTGGGGAGCTATAGCAGCAGCAGAACGGCTCTGAGACGTTTGTGGGTCTGGAAACGTGGGCCGTGGAGTTGCGGGTAAGGACTTGAGGGCCCTGGAGAATAGGGCTGGGGCTTGTGGGCTGGATGTAGGTGGTACCCGGGTGGCAGAATGGGGCGTTGTGGGGTGAGCTGAGGGCACAGGAGTGGCCGAAGGGAGCTGGGGGATAGTGAGTCAGATCTGGGGTTACTGCTGGGACGGTAACCTGAGGGGTGGTGGGGCAGGTCTTGGGGGGGCACTGAGGCGGTGGGATGGGACTGGGAGGCTGCTGAATGGTTCCAAAGCCAGGAGATGTCCAAGCTCATCAGACTCTCCTCTCTCCTCACCAGGCACCGGAGGCATCCGAAGGGAAGTTATGCTCTGGCAGCGTTGTGTCCAAAGGATCCTGAATGGCTCTGGTTAAAATCAGATATGTGGTGTCCTTCTCCTCTCAGGTGCCTGTGGGTTCCCTCTGGGGGGCTGGGTGTGGGGGTGATCCCTCTGAGCTGGTGGGTTCTTGGAAGAGGTGGATGAGGGCATGACAGGCTGCAGTACTACCTCACCTTGTTAAGCTGAAGGGCTATGATTCACGTCATTCTCACTCTCTCAAAATGGGATGCTGTTCCGTAGGTTACCAGAGAATTCCATGCTTCTCCTCATGTCCAGAATAAGCTAGAGCTGGAGGGGAGGGTGTTTAAGGAGGAGTTGGTACATGATGCTGTGTCTCTGCTGTGTGTGCAGGACCCTAAGTACCTGGCAGAGGACCTGCTGAGGATAGCATATGGCTCTGGCTTGTCTGCCCCAAGGATCACAGCAGGCAACTGAGTGTGGAGCTGTGACTAAAGAGAGCCAGTCCCATTGGCTACGTTAACATTGATACTTCCTTTTCCCCCCTCCCGTGCAGGAGCCAGGGCCATGCCCCACAATGGGGTCAGCAGCTCTGAACCCCCTTGCCCCTGTTCTTCTTGCTGCTCCTCAGGGAACTACAGCTGTGCCTTTCTTCAGTTAGAGGTGGGATGCTCCTCATGGCCCTGTGACCAGCCCTATCTCACCTTGGTGCCCACTGTCACACTGATGACACCAGCTGACTCAAAGTTGGACCAGAATCGCTGCAGGGTTCAGATGTTTTAGGAAGGTAAGGACTGATCCAGAGGAAAAAGGGATGGGGAGGAGCTGTGGGCCTGGTCATGGGGTGAAGCTGATATGAGCGGATTGTGATGGAATGGGGCTGGCAGTAGGATGTGGCTGAGAAGAGGACAGGTAGACCAGGGGTTAGGGTTGTTTATGGCCTCAGGAAAGCTGTACCAGCTCTGCTTCCCTGCCCTTTCTTGCGCCCATAATCTCCCAGATGTTCTGGGTGGCACAGCAACAGATTAACAAGCAGAGGAAGGAGTGGTGTTGGGACAGTGGTCAGTGCTCTTCCCCACAGCAGATTTCTCAGAGCTGATGGTGAGGCAGACATGGGACCACGTGCTGTGACAGCTGCAGCTGGTCTGAAGCTGCCCAGTTAAAATTGGCCATAACAGACCCCAACTTGATCTGCCTAGTACATTAAAGAGTAGAAGTAAACAAGTCCCTGGGTAAGACAGTGATAAGCAGGATTCAAACTCCAACAGGGGAGCCCAGCCAGTCCCATTCAATCATGAATGCAGACATCCACCTGGCCAGTGAGCTGGGTGGTGTTAAGACCCCAGCCAATCAAATGTTCAAGTGCAGGAATTTTGAAGCCCCTATAAAAGGGGGTGCCCATCAATAAACTTTGGTTCTTGTTGCAGGAACTCAGTGTGTCCAGAACTGCAGCTCGCCTGCAGCCAGCTCTTCAGTCCATGCAGCTGCTGTGGGCTCTCCTTCATCCACCTGTGCAAACCACAGGGGCAGGAGCCTGACCCCCCCTCAGCCACCCCTGGACACAGTAGGTGTCTCTCACACTTCCATGTATCCCTCTCCATGGGGAGGCAGCAGGAAGGGGCTGCTCCTCCATGGACACCACTTGTGCCCCATGGAAAGCCCAGGAGGTGCTTGCTGGGCTGAGCTAGGGGCTGTGCCCAGGGTGCTGGGCACAAGAAATGTGTCACAATTGCCTGGGACCTCTCCTTGTCCCACAGGAGGGTGCTGAGCTCTCAGACCCTGGTGCTCCAGCCCTGCCTTTCACAGGATTTTCTTTCCTGAATCATGCATTTATGTGGCCTGACATGGTCCACTCCATCCTGTCCCCACACAGTGTGGCCTGGAGCCCCTTGAGGTGCTTCCTTGGACCCCAGAGCCCCAGCTCCCACCTGCTCTGTCCTCCTGCAAGGCTGATACTCCCTATCCCCAGGAGATCCAGGGAGGAGAAGCAACTGAGGACCCGCCTGTGGAAGCTGGAAAGGGGCTGCCTGGAGGCCAGCCCACTGCAGCCACTCTGCCTGGATGGTGCTGTTGACAGTGCAGAACCAGAACCAGATACTGGGGCCCAGAGTTGGCATGAGCACCCTTGGGGGTCACCTGGAGCTGCTGGCCAAGGATGTGGGAGGTCCCGCAGTGCCAGGTGAGTGAATCTGCACAGCTGTGTCCTGGGCTGGCCCCCAGCCACTCTGGGCAGCAGGGCAAGGGGGAATTCTGCCTCTCTGCTCTGCTCAGGTGAGAGCCCACCTGCAGAGCTGCCTCCAGCTCTGGGAGGGCTCCCCAACATCAGAAGGACGTGGAGCTGCTAAAATGAGTCCAGAGGAGGCCACAAGGATATTCCAAGGACTGGAGCCCCTCTACTGTGGAGACAGGCTGTGGGACATCCAGGGCTGTTCAGCCTGGAGACAAGAAGGTTCTGAGAACTGGGAGCCCCTTCCACTGCCTAAAGGGGCTCTAAAAGAACTGGAGAGGGACAATGGTCTGGGAGGACAAGACAAGGGGTAGTGGCTTCAAATTGACAGAAGACAGGTTTATATGGGATATTATGAAGAAATTCTTCCCTGTGAGAGTGGTAAGACACCAGCAGAGGTTTTCCAGAGCAGCTGTGGCTGTCCTATCCCTGGAAGTGTTCCAGGGCCAGGTTTGATGGGGCTTGGAGCTACCTGGTCTAGTGGAAAGTGTCCCTGCCCATGGTGGGGGTTTTTGGAACAAGATGAGCTTTATAATTTCCTCCAACCCAAACTGTCCTCTGTCTCTGTCATTCCTGCCTGCTTTTCCCCAGGCTCTGCACTGGATGTCCCTGCAGCTCCCTTGAGTACCTGCAGGTAGCTAGACAGGCACTGTGCTCACAGTCCTGCTGGCAGGTAATCCCATGGGTCACTGTCTTCTCCTGCCCTCACCCTGGCTGTTTACTGCTTTCAGTCTTTCCCAGATAGTTCTGGGCCCAGCCCTTCACTCTTCTGGGCTGACAGAGCGTGGCATAGGGTACCTCCAGCATGTTAACCCTGTGCAGGGCTCCAGCTGCCACCTCAAGGACGCCCAGGGTGAAAGAAGAGCCCAAGCCTGTGGCCCCCAAGAGAGACAAGTCAGGAGGAATGACAGAGGACAGGCCAGCAGCGATGGGGAGACAGGTGTCTGCTCAGGTGGGTGCTTGGCAGGGGTGTCCTCTGGTGGCCAGCAAATGGGGATAGTGGTGTCAGTTCTGTAGCTGGGACACATCACTTGTGCTGGTGCCCTGCCAATGGAGGGGCATCACAGTGTATTCCCAGGCTGCCATGAGAACCATCAGGGAGGGTGTCAGTCCAAACCCCATATCATCCCAACACTAGTGAGCTTGTGACAACCATATGACCTTCCCTTTCCACAGGCTAGTTCCTGCAGAATCTGCTCCCCACACACGCCTCCCTGTGTGGAGAAGAACCTACTGTAGCCTGGCCTTCCTTGTCCCCTGATGCCTGGATGCCCTGCCCCATTTGCCAGCTGCCCTTTGGCATGGCAGAGGTGGAGCAGCATGCCAGCAACTGCAGGGAGACACCAGGGGCCCTGTCCTCACCCCAGTGCCTGCAGTAGGACAGCAGAGCTGGGGACAAAGCTTGTGTCACCACTCCTGAGGGCTGAACCTGTAGTACTCCAAGGGGCAAAGACACTGCAGCCCCTGAACTTCTGTGGCAAGGCTGGTGTGAGGATGGAGAAGGTGCTTCCAGCCCCATGGCCAGGTTTGGTGGGATTTGAAGCACTGTAATGGCAGGGGTTGCTACTGGAGCAGAGTAAGTTAAAGGAGAAAACTAAGAAGGACAGGAATCTGCAGTATGACTGCTTGGTGGTGCAGCAGGTTCCCTGGGTGAGCACCCTCCTGCCTTGGACACCCTGTGTAGTTCAGTGATGGGGCGAGGCCATGCTTTTCCTCCCCTCAAGCCCTGATAAGGGTTCCAGTGCATGTGGACTATAGGAGGAGGAAGCCAGGACCCCCAGATCAGGTGAAAAATACACTTTATTTACAAGTAGAAACATTTAAAAATGCTGCCTCAGCTTCCCTGGGAGGAACAGGAGGACAGGGCAGGTGGGAGGGGTCCCACACACAGGGAGCAAGGGTGGTGGCCCGAGGGATGCTAAGATTTACCTCTGTTCCTGTACCTAAGGCTGCAGAATATCCCTGGGGAGAGCTCAGCTCCTCCAGCTGCAGCCTGGTGCCGGCCCCTGCACCCCTGTGTGTTTCTAGCCCTAACCTCTGTGCATCCCTTTGCCTTGGGTCCCGGAGGGGTTTAGGATGACAGTGGGTACAGGAAGGGCAAGGGGGCCTTGCCATGCCCAGGGCACCCCCACAGTTGTCAATGGGATATGCAAGGCAGTTGTGTAGGTGGCTCCACCTGTTCACCCTCAGTGCTCCTGGGCCCTGGGGGGACAGGAAGAGGTGAGGGGGTGCAGGTGGGAGGCCAGGGCAGAGCCAGCACGCAGGGACTGGGGAAACCTCAGGATTGCTTGTCCTTGCGCGACTGGCGACTGGCCTGGAAAGGACAGAGCAAAGATGGGAGGTTAGGGACCATGAACCTGACCGAGCCCCATGCTGGGACCTGCTGCTGCCATAGCACTCCAGGGACAGCAGGACTGTCCCTCTTTTCTCCATAGCCTGTATGAACCCAAGGCAGGAGTTGGGGGCACTGAGCGTAAGCTCAGAAGTGTGCCCAGGGGGTCAGGCAGTACCTACCTTGCCCTTTGGGGACTTGGCGGTGGCGATGCGGGATGAACGGCGGGTGCCGCTGGAGGATTTGGGAGTGCTCCTCTGGGCGACTGCCCGGCGCAGCAGGCGCCTCCCCAGCTCCCTGGGGGTGTTGAGGATGCTGAATGCCATCGACTGGCGCCTCTGAGCCTGCAGAAGAGGGGCAGGACCATTAGCTCAGGGTGGGACAGGACAGAGGGTTCCCTCCTGATCCCTCTTTTTCCCTCTGAAGCTTACTGGTGTGGCTGGGGCTGGCTGCTCACTGTCTTGACTGGCCTGGGAGCCACTCTGCGCACTGCGGTCCTGGGTGGTCTGGGGCCGTGGGAAGCAGCTGGTTGGCTTCTTGGACTGGAAAACAGGGGACCAGCTAGCATTGCCATCTGGGGGTCAGTCTGCTGTGGGGCTGGCAGCAGTGAGGGAACTGAGGGGCTGCAGGGAGGGGATGTGATTGAGGGTAGCAGTGCCCAGGGAAGGCAGAAGGCTCAGCCCTTCGCCTCTGGAATGGCCTCCCTGCCAGCACTGAGAGCATCATGAGTACTAGATGCACCACTGGATGCTGGGAATACTGGACACTGGAATCCAGGATCAGTGGGAACATGTGGCGAATGGGGGCCACAGCAGCTCCCTCAAAACCTGGAACACCTCTTGTTCCCAGTAGGGTGCTGTGATGGGGGGACTGGGCTGAGCTCACCGGAGGGGTGTCAGGGCCTTGGTGGGTCTCCTCCGAGAGGCGCTTCCTCTGCTGCCGGGTGGTGATGCTGCTGGCCTGGCTGCCGGCAGCGATGATCTGGGAGGCCCGCCTGCTGCCACGTTGCAGCGTCTCTTCTGGGTCCCCCATCTTCACATCCTCATCCGTGATGGTTCCCAAGGAGGTGGAGGGCTGGGAAAGTGATGTGGGGATGTTGCTTAGGGGCACTGTCTGTTCCCAGACCCCCTCCCAAACCCCAGTTCTGGACAAAGGGCTGCCTGACCTCCCCCTCCTGCCCTTACCATGCTCTCTAGGGGGTAGCTGGTTTTCAGGTGGGGGGGGCGGGCCTGGTTCCGCCGCTGCAGTTCTGCAATGCGGTTCCAGTCATCCAGCTGCTCTGGCTCATCCTGGCACATGCCCAGCTTCATGGTGCTCCGGCCTAAATCCAAAGCAAGGAAGGATGAGGGGACTTCCAGGTAAGACCTGACTCCCCCAAGCCAGGGCAGAACCCCACAGCCAGCAGTCCAAGTGCCTCCCCTGCCCACACACACCGAGGCTGGAGGTGCTGGTCCGCTGCAAGCGCAGGGAGCTACGGGTGACTGGTCGGTACCCAGGGAGGCCCAGCAGTACTGAATGGCCAGGGGTCTTCTCTGGGGAGGAGGCTTCCAGCTTTGCAAGAGTTTCCTGGGAGGGGAAGCTGGTGAGGGAACGGGTGGAGGCACCTGAGTGCAGACGGCCCTTAGCAGGGGAAGATGTTTTTGTGGACTGAGCCAATGGGATGTTCTTGATACAGACCAGTTCCTCAGACTCTGCCTGTTTCTGGGAGAGAAAAATCCACAGATGGGTTTGGGTTTAATGGACCTTAAAGCTCATCTCCTTCCACCTCCTCCTTCCCTTGGCTGGGACACCTTCCATTAGACCAGGTTGCTCTAAGCTGCATCCAATCTGGCCTGGAACACTTCCATGCATGGGGCAGTCACAGCTTCTCTGGGCAACCTGTGCCAGGGCCTTGCCAGCCTCACAGGGAAGAATTTCTTCCCAGTATCCCATCTAACCCTGCCCTCTGTCAATGGGAAGCCACTCCCGCTTGTCCTGTCACTCCAGGCCTATGTCCAAAGTCCCTCTCCAGGTCTCTCAGAGCCTCTTTAGACACTGGCAGGGGCTCTAAGGTCTCCCTGGAGCCTTCTCCAGGCTGAACACCCCCCCACTCTCTCAGCCTATCTCCAGAGCAGAGGGACTTCAGCCCTTTGGACAGCTTCTGTGACCTCCTCTAACCTTGCTCCAGCAACTCCATGTCATTCTGATGTTGGGGCCCCAGAGCTGGAAGCAGCTCTGCAGGTGGGGTCTCACCAGAGTGGAGCGGGGGGGCAAAATCCCCACATTGCACCACTTCCCACTGTGCTGGGGATCAGCTGAGGACATGGCTGGACTTTAGGCTGCCAGTACACATTGACAGGTCATGTTCAGCTTTTCAGTTCCCAGCATGCTGGGTCCCTCTGCAGTGCTGCTCCTGATCCCTGCATTCCCCAGCAGGGGCCCCCTGCTCACATCTGTCATGGTGATGTTGATGGTAGTGCGGCGCCGGGCAGAGCGGGTCTTGCACCCGGAGTCGAGCGAGAAGTCACCCGGGAGCTTGGCGCTGCTCTGGAGCTGCGACGGCGTCTCAGAGTGGATGGGAGTAAAGTAGAGACTCTCCAGGGATGACTTCCTCTGGGGCAGCCGCTGAGACAGCAGTGACTCTTCGCTCTCTGACGGCGCCAATGAGACTTCCAGCTGAGAGCTGGTAGCCTTCCTGCAGAGACAGGGGATGAGGGTAGCACCAGCAGGCTTACCAGGCCATCGGGAGCAGTGGATTTTTGGGGTGCTGGAAGCAGATTGATCTGGTACCTGGTGGAGTTGAGCAGCTGTGCCTCATCGAGGCTATCTGTGCTCTGGTCAGCCACACTCTCAAAGGAAGCCTCATGTCCCTTTACTGTGGCAGTCTTCCCCTGGAACTTGCCAAGTTCCTGCACCTGAATGGGAAGCAGGGAGGAATGGATGGATCTATCCTCCAAGTGAGGTGGTGATGGAAGCAAGGACAAGGAGGGTGAAGCTGAACTATGCCATACCCACCTGAGCTTCCAGGCTGCGGATCTGGCTGGTAAGATTCTTGCAGCTCATCTCAGACTCCTTGGCCTGCAGGATGCTCTGCTGTAGCTCCTTGGCCAGCCTCTCTGATTTGCTCTGAAGCTCTGTGTTCTCTTTCTGCAGGTGCTCCATGGCCTTCAGCTTCTCTGATAGCTCCTGGTTCTGCTGCTTCTTGGCATCGTAATGACTTTTTGCCTTCTCCATCTAGGATATAAAGCAGAGGAATCCTGTCAAGCTTCCCAGCAGTGTCAGGGACAGCAAGGCTATACTAGCCCCCAGCATACCTGCCCTTTGTAGTGCTCAGCTGCCTGCTCCTTCTGGGTGAGCTGCACCTGCAGCTCTGCCACCTTCTCCTGATGGCTTGTGACTGCTGCCTGCAGCTCCCCTTCGAGTGCCTGTGGGCAGGGAAGAGACTGGCTTAGAGGCAACCCAGGTGAGCCCCCTGGCTGCGCCAACAGCTCCAGGGCTCAGCCCCCAGGTTTTTGATCCCTCTTTACTTTAACTCTCTGCTGCTGGGTCCAGGTGGCCTTCTCATGCTGAGTCAGCTTTTTATTCAGCTCGTCCACCTGGAAGAAAGAACATGGCTTGGTGAGACCAGCTCCAGGCACAAAACTACAATCTTCCTGTGGAGGAGCACAGCCCCTCCTCTCTGGCCAGCTCTAGGGCACAATGAAGAAATTTCCTGCCACAGGGTGACTGTTCAGCACCACCCACCACCAAGGAAGACCCCAGGACATGGCAGGGTGACACTCACCCGATGTTAACCCTTACAGCAAGGCTGGAACTACCCAAGTGTAAGGAACAGCCACAGGCTGGAAGCAAAGTCTGTGTTAAGTTCCCAGTGCCCAAGCCCTTGCTACCTGGAGTCCCACAGATCATCCAGCACTCTTGACACAGGTCGCTGGCTGCTGCAAGTTTTGGCCTGGCCATGCTCTCCCTGCTCCAGGGGATGCTTGAGGAGCCCTCAGCCCCCTCGTCGTAGCCACAAGGTCGCTGCAGAGTCCTGGCCAGCTCTGGCTGGGACTGGATAGGGAAATGTGGCTTTTCCAGCATTGTTTCCCAAGTGCTAACTCCTACCACATCTGAGATCAATGCTGCTCTAGCCACATCTGGACCATGCTGTCTGAGCACAGCTGTTCCTATCAGTTGTGCCAAGAGCTGGGCCTTGGTTAAAGGTGGGGGAGGAGCCATCCCAGCACTGACAGTCCTATGCTGAGGAGCCCTGCATGCTCCTGGCAGCCACTTGCTGCATGTGCTGCCATGGGTCATGTGAGAAGCCATGCCAAGTTGCAGGCACTAATGGGAGGGAGCAAGTGGCAGGATGGGACACCAGTTGCTACCCCCTGAAGCTGAAGGTGCCCAGAGACTTGGAGCCAAGTGCCCCATGGCTGGGTCCATACTGTGAACAGTTCACAGTACAGTACAGAGGAGAGGGTGGCTCCAGCAGGAAGTGACAAGCAAAGAGGGCTGTGCACTGTCACTGAGCAGCCCGTTCTTGGTGTGTGTTACCTGCTTAGTTTGGTCCTTCTGGATTATCTCCAACTGCTCCACCTGCAAGCACAAAAAGTAGAGGTGAGTACACAGCTGAGGCATAGGCTGTTTTTCATACAATCATGGAGTCATTTAGGTTGGAAAAGCCCTCTGAGACTGAGTGCACTGCCAAGACCACCACTAATCCATGTCCCCATGTCTGTTGAATCCCTCCAGGGATAGGGACTCTACCACTGCTGTGGGCAAACTGTGCTAGAGCTGGACAACCCTTTCAGGGAAGGAGTTTTTTCCTAATATCCAACCTAAGCCTCCCCAGGCACAACTTGAAACTATTTCCTATTGTCATGCCACTTGTTAACTGGCAGAACAAGTTACCTGGGAGACCCCCATCTGGCTGCATCCTCTTTTCAGGGAGCTGTTTCACCCTTTCAGGGGAGAGACAGTCCCGCCCCCAGCCTCCTTTTCTCCAGGCTTAGCCCCCCCAACTCCCTTAGCTTCTGCTCATCAGACTGGTGCTCCAGATCATTCCCCAGCATCGCTGCCCTTCTCTGGAAACACTCCAGCACCTGAATGTGACAGTCCCTTTCACACCTAGAAATGTGTCCCACACCCCTAGTCCCTGTGCTGAGCAGGACATGGGTTCAGGGGTGTGCAGAAGGCTGAACACCACCCTTTTCCAGGAAGGCTCCCCCATCCACATCCCTCCTGCTGGGAGTGGAACGCCTACCTGACTTGTCAGCCTCTGCTTCTCTTCCAGGAGTTTCTTCCTCTCTTCCAAGGCTGCCACCTTGCTGCTCTCATACTCCTTACTCAGGTCCTCTAGCTTCTGTACTGCCTCCTTAGCCTCCTGCCTGCTGCTGGTCACCAGCTTCTCAGATGCTGCCTGCAGCTGCTCCAGCTCCTGCCTGTGCCGCTCCCTGGCATGGCCCAGTTCCGCCTCCAGCTGCCGCTGCCCCTGGCTGCGGCTCTTGCTGAGCCCCTGGTTCTCCTCGGCCAGCCGAGCATTGGCCTGTTGCAGCCCTGCCAGCTGTGCCCCCGCCTCTGCTGCGTCAGCCTGCAGCCGCTGAATGGCCCGGTCCTTTTCTGCCAGTTGCTCCCGCAGTGACGGCACCTCCGCCACCTCCAGCTTGGCCTGCGCTAGCTCGGCTTGCAGCGTGGACACAGCTTTTGCTCTCTGCTCCAGGTCCTGGCGGTGCTGGCTTTCTAGGGAGGCATGCTTGGCCCGAGCGCTGTCAAGTTCCTGCTGCAGAGCAGCCAGGAGCTGCTCCTTCTGTAAGCACTTGTCCTGGCAGACCTTTGCCTCCTGCCGCAGCTCATCCTCCCGCTCGCTCTGGCTATGGCGGTCCCTCTTCAGGGCCTCAATGGTCATCCGCTGCTTCTCCATCTCGTCCTGGCACCGCTGCACGTCCACCTTCATCAATGAGCACCTCTCAGCTGCACGGGAGGCTGCGGTGGCCATCTCTGTCTGCAGCACCCGCAGCCTCTCCTCCAGCTTCTTGCTCTTCTCTGACTCAGCCAGGATCAGGCGTTTCAGCTCCTTGCTCTCCCCTTCCTTCTCTTTCACCTGGTGACGGAAGATGGAGACCTCCTGCTCCAGGCTGCTGAGGAGGCTGTTCTTCCTCTCTATCTCCTGGACACACTGGGACACTTGTTCCTTCCAGCTCTCCTTCTCCTGCACGGCAGAGCGGAGTGACACCAGCTCCTTCTCTGCAATCCGCAGCTGATCCATGGTGCCTTCCAACTCCTTGGACTTGAGCTTCTCCTGGGACAGCTGCTGGGAGACTCCCTCCAGTGCCTCAGCAGCTCTCTGGGCATCCAACTCCAGCTTGGCCACACGCTGGGCTGTTGCTTGCTCTGCCACAGCCATCTTCTCCTGAAGGGATGAAATCTCGGCCCTCAGCTTCTGCTCCTCACTCTCCTTCTCCTTTGCCCATGACTGAGCGCTGGACAAGTCAGCCTGGAGGCTAGCCAGCTGCTCTGCCTGGGCCTCCAGCACAGCCACCTTCTCCTGCTCAGCCTGCAGCTGCTGACAGGTCCGGCTGTGCTCCCGGCTCAGCGCCTGCATTTCCTCCTTCAGTCGCCTGCACTCTTCGTCCTCCTCTCGGGCAGCAGGAGAGGCTCCCACGGGTTGCTCCCGGCTCTCCTCTGACACTTGGCGTGTGGCCAGCTCCTCACCCTGCTCCGGCAGAGCTGGCTCCCGGCCCTGAACCAGCTGCTGTCTCTCTGCCTCCAGCTCAGCGATCCTGGCCAGGTTGCCTTCCAGGCATTCAGCTGCCCGTCTCTTCTCATCCTCCAATATACCCTCGGTGTTCCGCAGGGATTCCTCCAGGAAGAGCAGCTGCTCCTGCAGGCGGCTGTTCTCCCGGGCCAGCTTCTCCCTCTCAGCCAGCCTCTGCTGGCTCTCCTTTAGCCTGCCCTCCAGCTCCTGCAGCTGGGCTTTCAGTGCCTCTGCTGCCACTCCCTGCTGCCGCTGGGCACCCAGCTCCAGGATCTGGGCTTCCAGTTCACCGACCTTGCAGCTCAGAGCAGCCTTCTCTTCATCCACGGCCTGCAGCTGGCTGCTAAGGGATGTGTTGGCCTGCTGGAGCTGCTGCAGGGCAGAGTCCCTTTCCCGCAGGGCCTGCTCATGCTGGGCACTGAGGACAGCCAGCCGCTCAGCCTGGTCCTCGGCAGCCCGTGCCTGCAGGTCTCGCTTCAGTCTCTCTTGGGCCCGGTGGCTCTCAGAGAGGGAGCTCTGGAGGCTGGTGACAAGGCTGTCCAGCTGCTGCTTCTCCTCTTGCAGCTGCAGTCCTTTGGCTGTGAGGCTGGACACTTCCTGCTTCAGCTCCTCCAGCTGGCAAACAGAAGAGCAGGGAGACTGTATTGGGTCTGACTGAGACAGACAGATAGTGCTGCTCAGCAGTACCCAAAACACTGGTGTGTTATTAACACCTTTCCAGCTACCCATGCAAGCACAGGACTGTGAAAGCTTCCAAGGGAAAATGAACTCTTAACCCCCCCAGCAAGCGTCTGAGAGTAGGAAACATCCTGGGAGTGGGCACAATGAAGCCCACTGACAAAAATTAACCAAAGGGATATTCCACACCATATGATGTCAGCTCAGATATAAAAGCTAAGGGATGTAGGAGGAATGGAGGGCAGTCATTATTTTAGTGTTTGTCTTCTGGAGCAACCACTACATGTGCTGAAGCCCTGCTTCCCAGGAAGAGTCTAAACATCACTCGCTGATGGGAAGTAGAGATTAGTTTTTCTCTTTGCTTATGCACACATAAACTCACTTTTCCTTTTTTGCTTTAGTAAGTTGCCTTATCTCAGCCTATTAGTTCTTTTCCATCTTATTTTTCTCTCCCCTGTCCTGCTGGGAAGGGGAGTGATAGTGGAGCTTGGTGGGCGCCTGGTGCCCAGCCAAGGTCAGACTACTACAGGGACAAAATGCACACCCCCTAGGTAGCACTCAAGCTGTAGCCAACATGCTCACCAGAGTCCCACGTGCTGCATCCCATTGGGAGCTGCCCAGTGCCTGCCTTCCCTCCCATCACACCCCAGGGCACCTTGCTTTTCCCTCAGCCTTGTACCACTGCTCCCTTGGACCAAACACCTTCTTTTCACTGTGCAGGAGATGCACTCTTCACAACCAGTTAATATTGTGGGAGGGTGGGGAAGCCACCAGCTCCCTGGCAGCAGTAATTGCAAATTCAGCCCAAAAGGAGCTCTCCCAGAGTGCTCAGCCCCACATCCCCTATCCAGCAGCAGAGAGAAGCAGGCTCTGCCCCATATGGCTTTGCCATGCATCTCCTGGCACCTGCTGCTCTCTCCAACTGGTGCAGTTTACCAAGCCCTTGCTGCAGGAGCCCCAGTGTACCTTCAAAATGTCTCCCATGACTTCTCCCTTCTCCTGGGTGCTGCACTCCTCCAGCTTTGCCAACTGGTCCTCCAGCATAGAAATCTTTCCCTGTAGAATCTCGATTTTCTCTTCTGAGCATTTCTGGTGACAGAGATGGGACTGAGCATGGTGCAAGACAGAAGAGCCAACCAACCAAGGAGAGGCACAGTCACCCACTCAGTATTGACACCGTGCTTTCCCAGCAGCTTTGTCTCTCCCCACTGCAAGGACAGCAGCCTGTCCCACCATGGGAAACCCTTCCTTAGTTTCAGGGAGAGGCTTCCCACGGGAGCCGACAGTTACACAACTTCTCCCTGTGTACTGGCAAAAATGGGCAGGAGGGCTCCTGGCAGCTGCACCCTGCTTGCAGTTGGCATGTCCCCCAGCTGGTGGGGACTGTGGGGGAGCTACGGGGGCACCCACCACTCCCCAGGCCCTCTGACCTTATCCTGCAGGGCTGCATGCAGCTCCTTCTCCAGCTGCCGCTGCTTCTCCTGTGACTGAGCCATGGCAGTGTTGTGCTCCTCCGAGAGGTCATTCAGGGCTCGTTGCAGCTGGACCATATTGCTGGCGATCTCCCGCAGCTGCCAATGAAAATCCATCCAGTCCAGAAGAGAGGCAGCGTGTGCCTTTGCTGTTTCAGGGCTCTGCCTACTCCCCATTCCCAAGAGCTGCAGTGCACATGAGCATCCTGGGTTCTGGGTGTTCATCACATTCGGGCAGCTCCACCCAGCCCCCATTCCCCCACCAGAGTTCCAAGGCAGGCTTGGTCACTGGGTCAAAGATCGCATTAGTAGAACCATAAACATCCCAGCATCCAGCACTGCCATCAAATTCTCCCCCCGGGCTCCATCACAACCAACTGGGTTTTGGGGACATGGAGAGGACACTGCACCCCATACCTTGAAGGAAAGATCCCCATTCTCCTCGGAGAGCTGGTTGATTTTTCGGTCCATCTGGGCTTTTTCAGTCTTCAGGTCCTGGCACTGCCTGAAGGCCTCGTGCAGGCGCCCCACCAGGCTGTGGGAAAGGAGGTGGTTAAGGAGGCGGTGCATGCTGGCAGCAGGCAAGGATATCACCAGGGATCGGTGCTGCTGGATATTGCCAGGGAAACTGAAGGTTCCAAGGGATCTCCATGCCTTGCTGTGACTCTACCATCAACCCAGCTCTAAAACTGGGTCTCAACAGGTGACAAAGAAGAGATAAGCAATGTTTGTGCTTTGCAGAAGCCCAGCTGCTCCAAACTGAGAGCAGAGGCAGCTGTGGGACTCCAGCCACCTCCCTGCAAAGGGAAATAAGTGAGGAAAGGACAAAAAAAGACATGGCACTTCCAGTGCAGGTTGGGCAGCCTTCCTGAGTAAACAATGGCACAGGGACAGAGCAAAGACCAGGACGCAGTGTGACAGGTGATTTCAAGTGTGTGACAAAGCCCAGTACATGGGATCAGAGTAAAGGCCTGGGAAGTGGGCTGGAGTCAGGAGTTCCAGGATCGCCCTTAAAGCTTCCCTTTTTCCAGGGCAGGTGAGACCCACAAGGGCAGCACACCCTTTTCACATAACAGGAATAACTGCTCCCATGCAGGGTTTGGATTAAGAGTGGGCTGTTAGAACAGGCTGCATGGTTTGGAGCTGGATCCATGCCCACTGCAATAAAAATGGGCTGCAGGCCATAACTGCCCTGAGGGCATGGGCAGTGTGATGGTGGCACAGCTGGGTCATGGGCTGATCCCACAGCGTGGGCAACAAGGGAGGAGGGGATTCTGCTCCTCTCTGGTGGGATCCCATCTGCAGAGCTGCCTCTGGCTCTGGGGTCCTCAGTATCACAAGGATCTGGAGCTGCTGGGGCAAGTCCAGAGGAGATGCTCCAAGGGCTGCTGGAGCCCCTCTGCTCTGGAGACAGACTTGGAGAGACATGGGGGTGTTCAGCCTGGAGTTGAGAAGGCTCTGGGGACACTACAGAGCACCTTCCAGCACCTAAAGGGGCTGCAAGACAGCCAGAGAGGGACTTTGGACGAGAGTCTGGAGTGACAAGACAAGAGGGAATGGTCTTCCACTGACAGAGGACAGGGTGAGATTGGATATTGGGCAGAAATTCTCCCTTGAGAGGGTGATGAAGCCCTGGCACAAGTTGTCTAGAGAAGCTGTGGCTGCCCCATCCCTGGAAGTATTCAAGGCCAGGTAGGAGGGGGCTTGGAGCAACCTGGTCTAGTGGAAGATGTCCCTGCCCATGGCTAGGCATTCCAGCTGAATGAGCTTTTAATCTTCCAACCCAGACCCTTTTTTGATTCTGTGCCTGCTGCAGAGGAACAAGAAGGTTTGCTTTCTCCCCTGTTTCATGCACTGCTAGGGAAGAGACAGACAACATAGAGTCTGGGGATGTGGGAGTGACAAGGTCCCACCTAGGAGGAAGGAGTGGATGTTCCTGGAGGATTACCTCTCATTCTTCTCCCTCAGCTCCTCCATTTCTTTGGGCTCCAGCTGGTCTTCAGCTTGCTTCTCATTGAGCTTCACCAAGCGATCAATCTGCTGCTGCATCGTGGTGATCTGAGCATCTGGGGAAGGGGGCAAGGGCCCGTTACCAACTTTTCATGTCACCTGAAGCCCCCACAGCAGCATTTGTGCGCAGAAACCCTCTTCAGCAGGAGATCAAAGAGCCAGGCTACAAGTGCTGCTGCTCAGCATAGGTGTTGCTTCAGTCAGGTGTTGCTTTTGTTGCCCAGGATATATAAGGGAATACAATATGGAAGAAGGAACCTGGAGTCTCACTCGTGGCATGGCAGGATGGACCATGCATGAGCAGAGTTGTGGTGGGGTCATAAAAGAAAAGTCAGAGAAAAAAGGGGAGATCTCCGCCCCAGAGCCCTCACTGCACCCCAGGATGTGCTGGTACTGACCTTTCTCCATGATGAGCTTGTGATTCTCCGCCACCTCCACCTCCAGCTCTTCCTGTTTCTTTCTCTCAAAAGCCAGCTGCACCTTCAGCCGCCGCAGCTGAAACTGGGGGGTCTGCATGATGTCCCCCATGGGCGAAGACGGAGTGCTGGGCAGGCTGCAGGGAGACACACACAAACTGGATTATCCTGAGCCAGCCCAGGCCCCATGCAGCCAGACCTACTCTGCTACCCCCATCTCTGGGGCAGGTACTCCTGCCTGGATCCCCAAGGGACTGCTGCCTTAAAAGTCTAGGAACAAAACAATACACATACAAAACAATTTCAATAAAGGAGCTAATATAAAAGCTGGTCTTTCATTGGAGGCCTCCAGGGGCAAATATGGAAAAATGCCTTCACTTGGAGACATGGTTTAATGGTGGCCTTGGCAGTGCAGAGGGCACAGTTGGACTCGATGGTCTCAGAGGGCTTTTCCAACCTGAATGATTCCATGATTCTAAAAGGAGCTAGAGCCCAAGCTCACCTCCATCATCCATCCCCACATCATGCCAGAGCAACGTGCAGCAGGAGAGCACCAAGGCAGAACAGGGCATTCCAGGGAGTCAGTGTGCAGCCTGGCTACACCTGTGGGTCCCAAAAGCCACCCTACCCACCCCTCCCTTCCTTCACTTCCCCTGGCAGCCAGGAGGCAGGGCACGTACTTGGTGCCGGGGAAGGAGGCGATCCTCTGCAGCTCCAGGAAATGCACCTCTCGCTTGTGCGGGAGAGAGAACAGTGGGGAATGTTCCTCAGAGCTGCTGCTGGACACACTGGACAAGGAAGGCTCTGCTGGAAATAAAAAGGGAGAAGAAGGCGCGATCTTTAATATCCAAGAGGCTGAGCAGCTAAAATCTCAGAGGCACAGGAACCACAAATTCCAGTAGGGATGGAACAGCCAACTGAGGAAGCCATAAACCTGCCCTACATCCCCATCCCTCCTGCTACACAGTCCTTCCCTAGTAACTCTGCTCCCACAAGACTGTCAGCATCCCACCTGCTCCTGTCCTCCAGGGAAAGGCTGAGGTACTGCTGAGTAGGAAGAGCCAGCAGGTCTGAGGTAGCCCTACTCTTGGGAGTTTACAGGGGACTGTTTTGTAGCTGAGCACATCTGGGTTGTGCAGCTGCCTTTACGACTGGGCAGCTACAGCAGCACAAACAGGAGGAAAAGCCAGGGCCCAGAACTTACCTTTCCTCTGCAGAAATGGCTCCAGATTCTCATTCAGGCACTCCTCATTATCCAGCACAAATTTGACAATTGATGCCAGTTCAACCTGTGTTGGAGGAGCTGCAGAGTTAGTGGCTCTGCGGCAGGCGTGGGGCAGCTCCCTGCCTGCCTGTGCTGCTGCCCACACTTGCCTGCCACAAGCTTTTGATAGCCCAAAACCACCAGTGAGCACCACAGTGCCCACTCCACATCATCTTTCAATGAGACCCAAGAGGGCAAGTCCCAGAGCACCTTCCCCCAAAGGAACCGCTGCTTCCCCCTGCACCCCAGATCCAGAGGAAGAACCCCAAAGGGATTACCTGGGTCTTGTAGTCAAATTCATTCCAGTCCCCAGAGTTCTTGGAACTCATAGAGGTGTGATATAGGAGCAACACAGCCACCTGAGCAAGGCAGGAAAAGCATGAGTAACCCCAGGCCAGTCACAAGCAAACTGGTGCCATCTGGGACTAAAACATGCTACACAGTTACCTTGGCCAGTGCCAGCTCCTCTCCATCCAAGAGTTTCTGTGCAGAGACAAGGTTTTCTGCAGCCAATTTGTGCCGGCAGTGCTCTGCAACATGAAGCAGAATTCCCAGTCACACAGGAGCCACTGGGCACGCTGCCTGCCCTGAGGTGGCACTCATGGCCAGGAGGGCACTGTAATGCATTCCCAGGGAGAAGGGACACGGGGCAGGATGGGCTCCAGAGCTGAGATCCCAGAGATCCCAGTGGTCAGCCTTGGCCATTAACTCTGACCGACTTTCATTCCCCTCCCTGGAATTCCACCCTAGATCCCAGCCTCCCCACTTTGGCATGTCCCCTCCAACATCAGCAGAGAGAGCTCTTCGTGGGATATGAGGTGGGATATGGTGTCTTCCCTTGAGGAAAGGCTGAGCAAGAGTGTGAGATACTTCCCATTTCCCCTCCCAGGATTTCTGCTTGGGTAAAGGTTTTCAACTGGGATTTGAAGAGCTTGACTCCAGGTACCCAACTAGGAAAACTGCTCCAGGCAGCATCACCAGAACATCCACTGGCACCCTGCCCTTCACACCCATGACCTCCTTTGCTCTGAACCCAGGCTCTGATAAGGATTTCCATCTGGAAGTTTCCCCTTCCACAGGCTGCTGCAGGAAAGCTGCTGGCACCTCGCAAAGCTGTTGATGTGGGGTGAGGGGGTCACTTTGTGGAGAGGGAAGCTGCAGACAGCAGACCAGACTCTCTCAGAG
>JAYDZK010000001.1:15796370-15806711 GCA_034509185.1 Euphonia xanthogaster | reverse complement strand
CCTCGGGCTGACCCTTTACGGAGCAGGGACAAGGATCAGCATTTCTTTGTTGCTGTACCGTGGGAGGTGAGTTTATGACATGACAACATCAAGGGCAATGAGGGTACTTGGGGATGTGTATTCAGTGCTGCTCTCCTGCCTTTTCTTCAGCACTACCTTTGGAAGTCCATTAATAACCATACCTCGTCTGTGGGGAGAACAGAGGAAGGATGATTTTCTCCATTTTCCCCCCCTTTTCCTCCTTCGGGCCTGTTACAACACTTTTTGAGCATTTTTAATTCCCTTTGGATGGTAAGGAAAGCGTGTTCCTGGTGGTGTGTCTCAGTGCAATCCACACTGTGTTTAGAGTCACCTTTAGAGGCAGAACAGAGATTTCCAAGAAGGTCATTCAGAGACCTGTCCCGAGGGGGAATAGTCATGAGTGGCATGGAATGTGCAAGAAAATTGGCCAATTTTTGGAGAAATTCTCTGCTCCGGTGGTTTGGGAGTTCACTCCTGAACAACTACAGACTCTGATAAAGTGACAGAATATTTGCAAGGAGATGCTGTGTCAGCTGCAGAGATGAGCAACTTACTGCAGTGTGTTGGGCCCTGGCTACTCTTTATTGCACACAGGTGGTCAGTGGAGAGCACCCTCAGGGGAGGAGGAGGAGGAAACAGCAACAGCCCCATGGCCATGGCAACTGCAGCTGAGCCAGGGCACAGCCCGTGCTGGGAGCAGCCACCCCTGCACGGAAGGAATGCAAGACAAAATCAGTTCACTTAGGGAGGGATGGCAGAGCAGGGCCCTCAGAACAGGGGGAGGAGGCAGGGCCAGAGAAAAATCACCTGGTCCGTGTTCCCAGGTGAGCTGTGAGATGTGTGAAAAGGTTCCAGCCAACAGATAGGTGAGCCCCTGGTGACCTGGCTACCCCAGTGCTGGGATATCCTGGCCCATGATATGGAAGAGGATGGTAGTGAAGCCAAGCAACTGGGATCCTCGTCCTGGGCTGTGAACATTGACAAGGGCATTGGGAAGAGGACAAAAACTCTCAGGCTCTGAAGGCAACTCCTGTCAAGCGTGAGGGAAAGGCATTGTCTCAAGGATGATCTAGTAGTGCACTGAGGCATGTGGAACACCTCTACCATGTGGAGCAAGGTGCCCAGTATCTTGGAGAGAATTAGTGGTGCTGGAGGCTGAGTCTACTACAGGGATTCAAAAAACAAAGTCCCCTTTAGGCCCAGATGTCTGGTGTACACCATCCTTGTGGCACAAGTTTGTACAGAGCCATTGTCATATGCCAACTCACTGTCAAGTAAATTGGCAGAGGGAGCTGTCTGGTATCGTCTGTTGGTTGGAAGGGGGCCTTCCATGGGAATCTTTTCTTTTCTTGTACCCCTTGTTATTAATATTGTTGCTGTTACTTTTAATTTTCTTATAGCCAGTAAATTATTCTTATCTCAACCCGAGATCTTTACCTTTTGTGCCTCCTCTCCATCCTGCCACTGTGGGAAGGGGGAAAGGAAAGCAGGGGAGCGAGAGAATGGGCATGGTTTGGAGGGTCTCAGTGGCGGCACTGAACAGGGGAGTACCATTCCTAAACCAGAACAGATCCCAGTGCCCCAGCCCTCCACACCCCCAGTGCTCCCAATGCCCCCATGGTCCCTGGGGCACAGTGACCCCAGTGTCCACTGATTAGGGCTCCCAGTCCTCGTGGTGCCCAGTGCTTCTGGCTCCCCGTGCTCCTGTTGCCCAGTGTTTCCAGTACCCAGTATTCTCAGTGCAGAGTGACAGGACTCCAGCTCCCGTATCAGGACCACAGCTCCTAGTACTACACACCAGTACTGGGACGCCAGCCATGCTACTGGTACCCCAGGCCCCAGTATCAGGACCCCAGCTCCAGTATCAGCACCCCAGGCCCCCTTGTGCAGCCCAGGACCACCTCCCAGCCCCAGCCTGGCCCCGTCTCTGTTGTCAGCCCCACTGAGTGGTAACCGGAGCCCTGATAGCAGCTGCAGCTGTGGTGACACCATCAATAATTGAGTGGCAGCAGGGCTCCACACAGGACTGCCTGCCTCTGCCTGCCTGGAGCGTGGGGACAGGTAGGTGCCACCGCCATTGCCCTATCCCTATCCTGTCACTGTGGCTGGGCACCCCCAACAGCTCAGGGTGTGGGGAGCAGCATGTGGGGAGTAGGGTGTGACGTACAGAATATTAGCGATGGGAGCAGAAAAGCTGGACCAAGGTGGGGTGCAAGAGGTTGCGCTGAACAAGGCCCCTCACAGCAGCACAGTCCCCTGGGATGCCAGCCCTGTCAATTCCAATATCCGGACCCTGGCAGATGGGTCCCCAGCACTGCCCGGCCCTGGCACAGGGATCTCCACAGCATCCCGGGGTGCCCCAGCCCTGCAGGCCCAGCAGCACTGGAGCCCAGGGAGAGGTACTTCCAGGGGGTGCACAGCACAGCCAACGCGTGGATGAGTGGGAGCTGTGAGGCTGGCACCCTGGGAGACACCCTACCACAGCATCCCTGTGAGGGGATAGATTTGCCTCGTTACGGTTTAAGGGCTCACAGTGCTTCAATGATCTCTGCACAGGGGAGATTTTCAAAGCCTGGGCCCAAGGTTATGCTACTGATAGTGGACACAAAGGGTGCAGAACTTCCCATTTGGCAGAACTCCCAAAATAAGTACGAAACTAACAAAGTCAACTCAGCAACTGTGCAAAAGCACAGCCTCGCTCGCTTGCGATGGTGTCTCCGGCGATTGCCCTGGCCTTCCTCCCCTTCATTGTCACCCTGCTGATCCGGTATCGGCACTACCTGGTGCTGCTGTACCGGGCAGTGCTGGTGGCCTGGCTGCGGGACAGGCTCACCGGCACCTCACGGGAGCAGCGTGCCTTCCAGTACGTGCTGGCCCATGCCATCCCTGGCGACCCCCACCACATCCTCCAGACCTTCGATCAGTGGTGCTACCACTGTGAGCACCTCAGCTGCGTGGGGCCTGATAAAGGTGAGTGCCACCCTCACTTGTCCACACGGCATGGCACTGGGCATGGCCATGGCATCACTGACATGGCCGTGGCACAGCCAGCATGGCCACAGCACCACTGGCATGGCCGAGACACCACTGACATGGCTGTGATAGTGTTACTGTGATCACAGCACCATTAGCATGGCAGTGGCATTGTTAATATAGCCACAGTATTGTTGGCATGATTGTGGCACCAGTGACATGGCCGTGGCACTGCCAGCACAGCCACGGCACTGTTGGTATGGCTATGGCATCATTAACCTGGCTGTGGCATTTTTGGCATGGCTCTCCTCCATCCCTCTGGGCTCGGGGAACTGCTTGGCACCTTTGCCCTGCCCAGGGCTGGGGTGGCACAGCACAGATTGGGTGCTGAGAGGCACATGCCACGTCAGGGCGGATTGTGGAGCGGGTGCTGTTGGAGCGGGCACCGCTGCGGGTGCTGGAGCTGGGCACATACTGTGGCTACGGCACCGTGCTCCTGGCACAGGGGCTGCCCCCAGGCGCCCGCCTCTACACCATCGAGGGCAACCCCCGACACGCTGCCGTGGCCGAGAAGGTCATCCGCCTGGCCGGCTTCAGCGAGCAGACGGTGAGCACCCGGGCACTGGGACCAAGCCCAGCTCTGCATGGGAAACCAGGGAGGAGATGGGTGGGGGTCCTTTGCTGCTGCGGCAGGGACTGTGGCACCTGCTGGGTAGTGTATGTGGGAAGAGAAAGATCCTGTTCCATGTGGACCTCTCACAACCCTGTGAAGTAGGGTGGTGGGTGGGCACCCTGACACCCTGGCCCAGTGGCTGAGGGTGATGCAGCACAGGTGGAGCTGATCGTGGGCCCCTCGGAGGAGGTGATACCCCGCCTGCGGGAGAAGCACGGCCTGATGAACGCCAACTTGGTCTTCATGGATCACTGGAAACGCAGCTACCTGCGGGATCTACGGCTGCTGGAGAGCCACCAGCTGCTGGCTGAGGGGGCCACTATCCTGGCTGATAACGTCCTCTTCCCTGGCGCACCCCACTTCCTGCAGTATGCGAAGACCTGCGGCAAGTACCACTGCAAAGTGCACCGCGCCAGCCTGGAGTACTTCCGCGCCATTCCTGACGGCATTGCTGAGCTCCGCTATACTGGCACCCACTGAGCGGGCACCTCCTGCCTCATAGTGCCACAGTCACTGCGGCAGTGCCAGGTCCCCAGCCCCTGCCTGGGCTTCAACATGGGCTCTGCACAAAATGCACTGGCTGCTGTGGTCTGTGGTGGGGCACAGTGGGTCATGAGGGGCTCATTCCCCATAGTGCTCCTGCCTGCACGGCACAGGGAGCTGTGCCAGGCACACCAGTGGATGGTGGGGAGCAGCCCTGCACTTGCCTGGGTGGTACCACCTGCCTGCCCTGGTGGCCTCAGACACCAGATTTGGGGTTGTTTTCTTGAAAACTGAGTTTATTAGAAAAGATGTTCCAATATGCCACGTGGCAGTCTGCCCTCTGGCTCCCCTGGGCGGCTTCCCTCTGAACCTCCTGCCCCACACAGCACCCATGGCAGGAGGAGCTTCACTGAACTGTCCCCCAGAAACGTGGGGGGCAAAGGCTCTCCCCCAGCCTCTGGTTTGGTGTGGTTGTGGCAGAATCAGATCATCCACTGGTCCTGATCCTGCTCTGTCCCCTCCATGTCCACCTGGGAAAGAAAGAGGTTTGAGATCTCCCCCAGAGCAAGAACTTAATAGAGGGCGTGAAGGAGAGAAGACAACCCCTGGAGCTCATGCTCAGGGTCCCACACACTTCACATCCCCTGCTTTGGGGTCTCACACTATTTACCTCATTGATCTCCCCATCATCAGGAGACTCATTATAATCATTCATCTCATCCATATCCTGCATGTCCTCATCATCTTCTGAGTCCTCTTCGCTGTCTTCATCATCTTCATCATCCTCCTCCTCCTCCTCATCATAGTGCTGTGGACACAACAGCTCCAGCAACCCCATCCGCCCCCCAAGCCCTATGGCAACCCCCCACCTCCCTGTCCACACACCCACCTCAGACGCTGGCTTTCCTATGGGCACCAAGTTGTTGTCCTTCTCAGCAATGCTCTGGAGCTGGGGAAGGGAGAGAGGGGCGTGAGCACTCCAACAGCTCCATGATACCCCAGCAAACAGGCCCTTCTGGCTCAGCTGCAGGCTTGTGTCACTGACTGACCATGCGTATTTCCAGGCCCAGTCCTGCTGCCTCCCTGGCATCCCCCAGCCAAGCAGGGAAGAACAGCTTTAACACCCTGCCTGAACACCTTTGCACCATGCAGGGCAATCCCAATGACACTCTGGTGCTAAGAGGGGTTGAGGGTCCCCATGTATGGCATCAGAAGCCCAAATGGAAAGCTTATGTATTTCTTTATCAAAAAATAACCAAATCTGGGACATCTGATCAGCCAGACAAACACCACCACAGCAGATAATTAAAGCTCAATTAAAATACGTCAGCACCTCCCACCCAGAGGGACTTGGAACCTCGTCTACGTGCTGGGGGTTTAAACTTTATTATTTAATTATAAAAACTTAATTACTGTTGGATTTTTTTTAAACTTTAATCAAATAGGTGTTCTTCCCCCCATACTCAGGAGCACTGCAGCACCAAACCACGCTCACAGCACAAACACTTGTCAGTTACCAGGATCAGAAATCGCTCCTCGCCTCCCTCGGGAAATCAGTTAAATAATTATCTGGGAGCTGGTGCAGCAGTCTTGGTTCAGCAGCATCTTATTAATTAACCCCCACACAGTAAACGGGGAGCTCCGGTAGCAGCCCGCACGGAGCCAGTGTGACACACGGCTGACGGCCACGAGAGTAGCGGTGCCCGAGCCGGCAGCACCGGCACAAGACGCTGAAACACGGGCACAGTCGGTGAACACCCAGGGGGAGCCACGCAGCGGAGGAGCCCCGGGACACCCGCGAACCCCACCCCGGGCACTACCTCGGGGCTGCAAGGAGCACCGCGGCCGTGGCCGCTGAAGAAGCAGGGGCCACTTCCCAGCGCCGAACCCGTTCCCGGCCTCCTGACACCCGGCCCCGCGGCCTCACGTCTCCCCCCACCCCGGCGCCCACCCAGGCCTGGTGCTGCTGCTCCTGCTGCTGCAGCTCGGTCTCGTCAACGCACGGCCGGTCGAGGTTGAACCAGAGGGACTCGGTGAGGCGGGGCAGGAGTGAGGGGAACAGCGTGGACATGGCGGGAGCACCGGGACCAGCGCCAGGCCGGCGCCAGCCGCCCAGCCGGAAGTGGAGGCCAACCCGGAACCAGTTACAGCGCACGGAGCATGCGCAGAGGGAGTGCAGGCCCGCAAGGGGGAGAATGAGTGGGGCGTGGCCTAGGGCCCGTCTGGGGGCGGGGCGCCATCTGATTGACAGGCGACGGGCTGGGCCCGCTCCGAGTGTGGGGCCGCTGTGACGGCCCGGGCGTACGTGAGCAGCCCCGAGTTATCTGTGACCCCAGCCAGGGGGTATTTGTGATCCTCACAGAATGTCTGTGCCACCCTTGGGGTATTTGTGACCAGGGTGGGTATGTGAGCCCCACAGGTACCAGTGACCCCGGTGAGGAGGTATCTGTGATCCTGATGGGGTATCTGTTCCTTTGGGGACAACTGTCATCCATGGCTGGGGGTATCTGTCACCTGTGAGGGCGGTATCTTCCCCCCTCCTCAGGGCATCTGTGATCCCCGAGGCACGTCTGGCCCCCCATCACGCGTGACCTTGGAAGTATCTGTCCCTTGCAGAGTATCTTCCCTCCCTGTCCCCCCCGAGGGAGGCATGTCTCCCCCTGAGTGTTTCTGTCCCTCCCGAGCCACAGTGTCTGCTCTCCCGCAGGGTACCTGCTCCCTCCTCCATGGGGCATCTGTGATCCCTGGAGCACCTGTAATTCAATAAGGAGTACTTGCCTCTACCCTGTGGCCATCTGTGACCCCACGGAGAGTACCTGTCCCTGCCAGCAACATCTGTTACCCACTGTGATGTTCCCCCCAGTCATTCACAGGAGACCCTGTGGTGTTGGGGGGCCAGGTAGGTCCTGCCCCTTGTGCTGGTGTCAGGGAGTCAGGCCACCTCCCACGGGAGGGAAGGAAAAACAACCATAAGTGGATTTTGGCTGGTGCTGGCCCCAGCCCGGCGCCAGGAGGATGAATCCCAGCTGCATGTGGGGCTGATGAGGGGCCAGGATGGGCACGACTGTCAATGCAAGACACAGTGAGGAGCCAGGGCGGGGTGCACTGTCTCCTCCATGCCCTCAGTGCTGCCCAATCCGCTGCATTCCCACATCCCGTGATCAGTGGCCACGGGTTGTGCTGCACCACGACCTTTGAGATGAGCTGTGCTCGTCCCATGGCACCTGGAACCCAGCTGCCCCCCAGGTAAGAGCCCCGACCCCCTGGCACCCCCAGGTAAGATCCCTGGCCCCACTGTCGGTGGTCGTGGGCAGTGACCATGTGCTGCCGCGCTTCCACATGCACAGCGGAGGACTTTGTCCCTGCTGTCACCACGTCTCAGTGCTGCCGTCCTGACCTGCTGTCGCCCTGGCAGAGCAATGGCAGCGCTGCTGGCTCTGCTGGTGGCCTGGCCAGCTGCCACCGCAGCAGTGATGGTGACACGGGACTCGCTGCTCAACATCTGCATGGATGCCAAGCACCATAAAACAGAGCCTGGGCCTGAGGGGCAGCTCTACGGGCAGGTACTGTCCTCATCCACTGCACCAGCACCCACTGGTGTCACTTGCTGTGGGGTCACCAGGTGGAGGCTGGGGGGCTCTGTGCCCCAACATGAATTCCATCACCCAGTGTCACCCACCCACGGGCACTGGTGCTTTCCCTGGACCTGCAGCAGGTCCCAGCTGAGCCCTGGTGGGTCCTGACGGGTCCCAGCTGAGCCCCGGCTGCCCCGGTGCAGTGTGTCCTCTGGAAGGACAATGCCTGCTGCACTGCCAACACCAGTTTGGAAGCTCACCGGGACCAGTCCTACCTGTACAACTTCAACTGGGACCACTGTGGGGCCATGCCAGAGAAGTGCAAGCGCCACTTCATCCAGGACACGTGTCTCTATGAGTGTTCCCCTAACCTGGGGCCATGGATCAACCAGGTAGGTGCAGACCCCGCCCTCACCCACCCACCAGGATCCCCGGGGTGAACTGGGGGAAACTGGGGGCCCTGCAGGCAGACACCAGCTGGCGGAAGGAGCGGATCCGGGATGTGCCACTGTGCCAGGAGGACTGTGAGCAGTGGTGGGAGGATTGCCAGGATGCTGTCACCTGCAAGGTCAACTGGCACAAGGGCTGGAACTGGACTACAGGTGAGTGGGGGTTGCAGGTACACCCCCATCGTGCCTTGACCCCCCTGTGGGTCTCCAGTCACCCTCCATTTTGCTTCAGGGGAGGTTGTGTCCACCCTCTCTGGTGGCTGTGAGTGGGTCTGGGGGTGTAAGGATCCCCATGGGGTGGGGGTGGCAGCCAGGTGGGAGTCCCCCTGTGCATGTGAGCGGGTCAGGGGATGTGAGGGTCCTCATGGGGTGTGAGGGTAATGCAGTGTGAGACCCTGTGCCGCCTTGAGGTCAACTCTCTCTTCCCCAGCAATGCCAGTGGGGCCCATCTGTATCCCATGAAGGGGAACAACACCCATTTCCCAAAGCCCTTCACCCACTTCACCCCCCGCCCACCCCCAGGCACCAACCAGTGTCCCAAGGGTGCCATGTGCCAGAGGTTCAAGTTTGTGTTCCCCACGGCGGCTGCACTCTGCGAGCAGGTCTGGTCTGGCTCCTACCGCTACACATCCCACCACCGTGGCAGTGGTCGCTGCATCCAGATGTGGTTTGACCCCACGCAGGGGAACCCCAATGTTGCTGTTGCCCAATATTATGCCTATGGCGATGCTCCCCCAAACTCCCCGCACTCTATCCTGCTGTCCCTGCTGCCCCTCACCCTACTGGCCCTGCTCTGAGCAGGAGGGGCTGCAGGCAGGAGCAGGCAGTAGATGATCAGAGGTGTCCCCAGGCTGCCTTGTGCCTCCCCGTGGGATGTCCCCAAGCTGTGTACCACCCCCATGGCATGTGGCTCATGAATAAAAGCTCCTGCCCTGCTTGGTCTTGGGGTGTTGTGTGATGGTTGTGGGAGTCAATAGGAGGGTTGAGGGACCTGGGGGTGTCTGCTTGTCCCATCCTGCTTCTGGTGGGGAGATGAAGCAAATATCACTCCTATTCATTTGTACTGACCAACCTGGCTACCCAGCACTGCCTCCCCAAACCACTGCACAGGCACAGGGCTGCCTGCCACTGGGGCCCAGGAGGATGGGATTGATGAATATGTCTAAGCACCTGACATGGCTCCAGGACCCCGGGCGTCACTGACACCCTGGGGTGCACAGGATGAGACTGGGAAAATTATGGAGAAAAAGGGGACGATATCCCGGGGACCCTGAGGTGGGAGCATGGTTGTCAAGGGAGTTCTGCCGGCCTGGAGCCCACCCCAGTTGTCCCTTTTTCCCCCACATGCTCCGTGTTCCCAGGTGTGAGATGGCACTGTCCCGATCCCTGGCCCATGGAGAAGTCCCGGTTTTGGGGTTTTGGTGGCGAAACCGGGTCGCGCCTCCCACTTCTTCAGCCCCCGGCCCCAGCTCTGCCCCACCGCAGCCCCCCTTTTCCCCAGTGCCCGGTTCCCCGGTTCCTTCACACTGCCGACGCCTTCATACCACCGTGCCCCTGCTCTTGCCTTCGGTATGGCCCGGGTGCTCCCCTGGTGCCCCTATCTCTCCAAGTGCTTTCCCCCTCCCAAGTGCTCCCTGCCCCGGTGCTCTTCATCCTCCCCGTGCTCCCCACTGCTGCTGCCGCTACCCGCTGCTCTCCGCCCCTCGGTGCCGCTGCCCCTCGATCAGCCCCCCCGATGCCCCCCTGAACATCCTACTCACGGCCCCTGATCTGCCCCGGTGCCTCTCGGGTGCGCCCCCCAGGACCCCACCAATGTTCCCCGGATACCTCACTGGAGCTCGCCCAAGCTCCCCCCTGCTGCTACCCCAGGCTCCCCCTGGGTCCCCCCGGTGCCCCTCTCGACTCCCGCGGGTCCCCTCCCGCGATCGCCTCTCACGGTGGCCACCCCCGGATCTCTCCCCGTGGGCCTCCGGGTACCTCATCGGTACCTCCCTGGGCGCACGGCACCCCGAGCCCCCGAAGCCCCCGCCTGTCCCGGGGATGTCCCCGGCCCCCACCTTTCCCCGCCCCGGTGCCCGCCCCTCGGCTCCCCCTCCCCCTCAGAGCGCGGCCCCGCGGCGCGGCCCCGGCGGCGGAGCATGGCGGGCGCGGGGGGCGCGGGGGGCGC
>JAYDZK010000001.1:15782649-15796322 GCA_034509185.1 Euphonia xanthogaster | reverse complement strand
GGCGGCCGAGGAGCAGCTGGCGCGGGCCGGGCGGGACGGCAGCTTCCTGGTGCGGGACAACGAAAGCGTGGCGGGGGCCTACGCGCTCTGCCTGCTGTGAGTGGGGTACAGGCGGGGGGGCGCCGGGGGGACACCCACGCGGTACCGGCGGGGCATGGGGGGACATCCGGCAGCGGCCATCGGGGGTGACTGGAGGCGGTGCACCGGGAGGGGACCGGCGCGGGGCCGGGGGAGCTGCGGAGGCACGGGCAGGGTGTCAGGGGGAGGACCGGGGGCGACCATGGCAGAGCTGCAGGGGAGAGCTTGAGGGGCCCACCGGCGAGGTACCGCCGGAGCTCTGGGGGGATCCCGGGAGAAGCGGGGCGGGGGTACCGGGGGAGATTCGGGCGTAGGAGTGGAGTGTTCAGGGCGGCCCCAGAGGGGCCTCGGGGACGGTCCGAGGAGAGCAGGGGGTCGGGAGGGCAGCCGGGGGTGGGACCTGGGCGAGCAGGGGGGAGAGGATTTGGGGGAACGCCAGTGAGGTACCGGGGAGAACACTGAGGCGTCATGGTGGGGTCACTGCGGGGATTCGGGGGGAGCACTGTGGTACGCAGGGCGGGTGTCCAAGGAAGCACTGGCACGGGACCGGGAAGAACAGTGGGAGAGGCACCGAGGGCGGGAGGGGGGCGCCAAGGAAGCACGGGCGGAGGAAGAAGTGGGACCACTGGACGGGATCCAGGGGAGCACGCAGGGAGCAGTGTTGGAGGCAGGGAGGAACACCAAGAGGGCAACAGAGAAGGAAAGCCACCTGAGGGATACAGTGAACAGGGGGTCACCAGTACTGTGGGGGTTGCTAGGAATTTGGGCACAGGGAGGCTGGGACAGCTCTGGTCAGTGGGTGCTGGGGAGGCACAGACACAGGGAGATCTGGGGTTTCAGAGGGACACTGGCACTTCTGGGATACAGGGCACCAGGGCAATGGCAGCTGCTGTGGCCTGGGTGTCCCACAAGACCAACAGACTCTGGAGGGGCTGGGAATCTCTGGGCAGTGGGGGGATATTGGGCTGGCTCCAGGGGGGCTGTGTCATCCACCCCTGCTACCCTGGGGGTCTATGAGATGGGGGGCCTGACACCTGCCGCACACTCTTGGGGTCCCTGAGCCTGCCCATGGCACTGGGGGTCCCCAGCTCCTGCCCTCATGTCTTGGGGTCCCCAACCTGGGAAGTGGCGACAGCTCTGTGCCCTGTAGTTGTGCCATGGAACTCCATGGCTCCCAGCTTGTGCCAGGTCACAGGTGAGGGCTGACAGCCCTGGGGGTCCTGAAGTGCCTTTGCCCAGTGGTGCACTTGAATACCCCACTCTACCTGGGACCTCTGGCACCTCGTTGTGCTGGGATGCTCCTGGGGCATGCCACCGGCTCTGCTCGAGGCTGGCTACCTGTGCCAGCACCTGGACCTTGATGTGGTTGTGGGGTGGTGATGAGGGCACTTGAACTCAAAGCTTTTCTGTGCCCTGAGAGCCTGTGGGAGGATTGGGAGTGCACTGTGAGCTGGCTTGCCTTGGCCTGGGGTTGCTGTGTGCTGGTGCCACGTGCAGTTGCCAGGCATGCAGCCTCCATGGTGGCATGGTTGTTCTGCCCCGTGGACAGTGGCGAATGCAGTTTCCCAGCCATGTGGGCACAGTGTGGCTCTGGGCACTGACTCCCCACCACAGAGCTGGGCTGGCAAGCAGCACTAGGCTCAGCACTGGGAGAGCATGCAATTCCAGCACCTAATGGTGCCATGTGGCTGGAGGGCATTGTGGCATCAGTGTGGGTGACAGGGGGCTACAGACAGCATTGTGGGACAGGTGCCTGGGTAAGGTGTGTCTGTCATTGATGTCTCTCACTGCTTGGTGAGGAGGCCATGGGTGCCACGTGGCTGGCCTGTGGGACTGGGACCACGCAGCATGGCAAAGCCCATCGTGGGGATGCCAGGTTGGGAGGCTTCACTCCAATAAGGGCTATTGGGAGTCCCTGGTGCTGCGATCTCACCAGGCACCCCCATTGCCAGTGAGTGGGTGGACAGGGCTGTGGAGCCACTGGCCCCAGCTATTGCTGAGGCCCTAAAAATAGCTGCAGAATCAGGAGGAGGAAAGGGAACTGCAGCGGGATCCCGGCAGCATCGGCTTCCTTTAACCCTCCCACTGGTGTGCCATGGACTCACTGGGCTGGATGTGGCACACCAGGACATCTCACTGTGCCCTCTCCATGGCACACTGGAGTGTCTCACCGTGGCACACCAGGGTGTCACATTTGTGGCCTCACTGTTGCTTATTGGGGCATCAGTGGAGCTCACAGTGGTAGCCTACAGCAGTGGCACCCCAGGGCGTGCTGACATTATTGGTTGGTGAGCAGTGCTAGTGGGGACAGTCCTGGTGTGGTGTCCCACAAGAGCGTGGGGGCTTGGAGCTTCCATCCTGGCTCACCACCAGTTCACGGGGGACACCAGTGCCGGGTGGTGCCAGTGGGCACATGGTATCCCCCTTGCCAGGGTGCCCACATCATGCTCTTGGTGAAGCGGGGTGGTAGGTGCCCCTCTGTGTGCCACAGAGCAGTGGGGACATGGGGTGCCCGCTGTGCTGACAGGGTTGTGGCAGGGTGCTGTGCGTCAGAGCAACAGGGGAGTCCCGTAGCTCCCGCATAAAGGCTCTTTGTACCCAGCCCGGTGCTCTCTGGCCCCCCCTCCCCGTCATTGCTCACCAAAATAGCAGCAGACAGCGGTGCAGGACCGGGCAGCCAGGGGGCCCTGCAGTCCCTCTCCGCAGTACCACCCCCTGTGCCGGGTGTCCCTCCAGCCCCCTGCCAGTTATCCATAGAGAACCCCTTGATGAACCCCACAGCTGAGGTTCCTCCTAAGAACCCTGCTCCTTGCCCCTCCAATCTGGAGTTCTACATACTGGTGCTGTGCTGAGGTTCCTCTTGCACCCACATCACACCTCCAGTGGTGTTCCTGCTATGGAGACCCCAATTGTGTATTAGGACTTCCCACAGAGACCCCTTATGCTACCCTCGTTTGAGGGTGTCTCTTTGTGCCTCCCCCCATCCTACCAGCTGGGATTCTCCCACACACTCCTTTGAGTCTGTGAGCCTCTGATCCCTTCACCCACCCTAGCACGGTTTTCCATATAGCCCCCCCATAGTGGATTCCCATTTAGCCCCCCCTACCACTTGGAGAGTTCTCCATGGCCCCACTCTCACAGTGACCCCTGACTGGGCACTGGGGGACCTGGGAAGACCCTGACGATGCTGGGGTAGGTTGTACCTTCAGAGGAGGCAGGACAAATGGGGTACCTGGCACTGCAGGGAACGTGGCGGCACCAGGGGACCTGGTGCTCTGGGGTGGTGGCAGGGTAACCAGAACTGTAGGGTGACACCAGAGGACCTGACAGTGGGGGATAGGACATGGGGGGCACGGCACCCTGTCCAGGGACACAGCACAGCATGGGGGGATGGATGCCGCCTTGTCCCCGTCCTCCAGCCCTGTGTTGAGCTGCCACTGGGACAGGGGACACAGCAGCTGAGTGGCCCTGGTGTGGTGACAGCAGCCTCAATGCTCATGGTGACCTCTGTGGCCAGAGACCAGCTGAGGAGTCACGGTCCCTGCTGACAGCCCTGGAGTGGGAAGGTCTGGCAGTGCTGAGGCTCCCTGTCTCCTGGAGTCCCTGAAATGGGGAGGGCTTCCAGTTCTGCTCCTTGCACTCACTGGTGTTTTCAGCCCATCTCTTAGCACTGCCCATCACCCCCTGCCCCGGGATCATGTCCTTGGTTCCTGTCAGCTTCCACAGGAAAATAAATTGTTTCCTGGTGTCCTGGCTGCCAGCTCCTGCCTGCTCCTGCCAGCTCCTGCCTGCGCCGTGGGCTGGGGACAGTGCCTCTGGCACAGACGGGCAGTGCGGCAGGAGCAGCAGCACTGCAAAGGACATAGTGCTGTCAGTTGTGGGGTCGGAGCACGCAGGGGAGTCACTCTCGGGCTCCCAGCACCCATCCTGCAAGCATTTTCCCATGGGTTTTCCATAGGTTCCCTGTCAGCTCATTGCATTCCATGGGGAATAGTGGTACTGGAGCTCCTCACTGTCAGTGCTCGTGAAGTAGGGGTCTGACTGGATGAGTACTGGGCATCCCTTCGGGGTTGGCAGGGGCTATGCAGGCAGGTGGGGGGACACCACCTAACCCCCAGCACCGTGATGCCCTCCCTGCTGCCACAGGTTCCAGAAACACGTCCACACCTACCGCATCCTGCCAGACGAGGAGGATTTCCTGGCCGTGCAGGTGGGCAGCGCGGGCATGGGACACCTCTGGCTCGTGGGCACTGGGGGGTCTCCAGCTCAGCGGTGCTCAGTGTTGGCCTCGTGCTGTGAGTTCACCTGTCTCTCTGGCTGTGCTGGGTGGCTGTGCGGGCTCAGCCCTGGCCCCGTGCCACGTGCATGCCCGGCTGTGCCGGATGGCTTGGCTGTGCCTGTCTTGGCCGGCTGTGGCACTGGGTATTTTTAGAGCAACAGAACCCTCTTTGTGCTGGCCAGGCAGGCAGGAAAAGCTGCCCCTGGGAGGGAGGAGGCTGAGGGATGGCTGCTGCCTGCACCCTGGCTTCCCACCTACCAGCCCTGCAGACCCCATTGCAATGGGCCCTGGTCTCCACTGTGGGGTCAGCCCTCCATCCTGCATGGGGGTCCCTTCATGGGACCATCCCTGCATGGTGGCAGCTCTGCATGAGGGGATCCTCCTATGGTGTTATCCCTGCCTGGGGAGATTCCTGTCTGGGGACATCTCTGCATGGTGGCATCCCATCCCTGGATGGTGGGTTACCTGCTTGGTATTGTCTCCAGCTGGGGGGGGTGCGGTGATGCTGGCTGCAGGTGCTGATGGTCCCGGTGTCCCAATGTCCCTGCAGACGTCACAGGGGGTGCAGGTGCGGCGCTTCAAGACGCTCAGCGAGCTGATTGCCCTGTACCTACAGCCCAACCAGGGGCTGGTCTGCACCCTGCTCTTCCCTGTTGAGAGGGAGAAAGAGAAGGAGACCGTGGAGGACAGGGACTACTCAGGTATGGCAGGGTGATGTGGGTGGGTGAACGGGGTCCTGAGACCCCTGGGGTGGTAGTAACTGGCCCCCTCATTGCCCCATTGCAGATGGAGAGGATGAGAAGCCGCCATTGCCACCACGCTCCGGCTCCACCAGTTTCTCTGGCACCTCAGTGGGGCTCAGCCCCACTGGCCTGGGACCATCTGTGCCAGAGAGGCCAGTGGAGAGGTGAGGGTCTGCCTGTCTCCTGTCTGTCCCCTGCTGCTCCCTGCTGGCTCTCACCCCCTGAGTGCTCTCTCTGTAGCACCAATGGGCTCAGCAGCATCTCTCATGAGTACCTGAAGGGCAGCTACACCCTGGATCTGGAGGCAGTGAAGGGAGGGGCCAACAGCCTCCCCCACCTCAACAAGACTCTTGTCACCTCCTGCAAACGGCTGCACAGGTGAGTGCCAGACACTGGGACAAATGAACAGATGGAAGGACGTATGTGCCACCCAGTGAGCCGGCTCCTCTTGCCTCTCCAGTGAGGTTGACAAGGTGCTGGCAGGGCTGGAGATCCTCTCCAAGGTGTTTGACCAGCAGAGTTCCCCCATGGTCTCCAAGATCCTGCAACAGGTAAAGGGAATATAGGGACACAGCAGTGGCAGCCCCCCACCATTAACTGCACCCACAGACCCAACCATGGTACTATCCATAGGCGGTGGGAAAAACTGTGGAGAAACACCTACCATCCTACCCCATCCCAGACTGCCAGTGGGCTCTGCCACTTGGGGTGGGGGGAGGCTCTGGGGTGGGTCTGGAGTTCACATCCCAGTGCTGGGTTGTCCTGCTGGGGGTTCCAGACAGCAGGGCAGAGTGGAGAGCAGGAGCTGGAGAACCTGGTGCTGAAACTCTCTGTGCTGAAAGATTTCCTGTCATCCATTGAGAAGAAGGTAAGGCTGGAGATGCAGGGGTGGATGGCCTGATGGGGGTGTTCTGAGGGGTCTGGATGAACCGGAGAGTCTGTGGGGCTGAGGGCGCTGGTGGGACTGGGGCAGCTGGCAGAGATGCTGGGCTGGTGGAGCTGGGGGACTGCGGATGGGCTTGTGGGATTGAGGCACCAGTGGGACTGGGGAGGGCCAATGGAGCTGGCACTGGTGGGGCTGAGGGGGCTGGTGGGGCTTGGAAGATTGGTGGGACTGGATGGGTTGGTGGAGCTGGGGGACTGGTGGGCTCTCAGCTGACCCTGCTGGGCTCTGGCAGGCACTGAAGGCCCTGCAGGAGATGAGCTCAGCCACCCCCACCACCCCCCCTCAACCCCTCTCCCGCAAGGCCAAGAGCATCCCAGTGCAGACCTTCGAGGTGAGCCCTATCCTACCCCCTGCCCTGCCCAGTTTTGGAGTTTTGAGGGGGTTTCAGCATCAACTGAGTACCTCCAGTGTGACACTGAGGGCACAGACCCCTAGGTGTCTCTGGGGGAGGCCAGATGCCAGACGGGTGCTGGGGTGTCCCCTGTGTCCTTCCTCATCCCAGTGTCCCCTGGCAGGTGAAGCTGGATATCACCCTGGGGGACCTGACCAAGATTGGGAAGTCACAGAAGTACACGCTGAGCGTGGATGTGGAGGGGGGTAAACTAGTGGTGCTGAAGAAGCAGAAGGACTCCCAGGAAGACTGGAACACCTTCACCCATGACAAGAGTGAGTGGGGAGGTATCTGGGGGGGCCCCAGCACCTGTGGGACCGCCTTTGTGCTGGGGAGCATCCCTGTGAGGCTCAGTGGTGAGCTGGAAGCTGGGGGATTTCCTCATGCTGGGGGTGTCCCCATCTTGGGGGGTCCCCCAAAGCATGGTCTGGGGGGGTTCCAGCACCCAGCTAGCAGCCAGCACCCTCCCAGCTCTTGCCACTCCTCCTCAGTTCGGCAGCTGATCAAGTCACAGCGGGTGCAGAACAAGCTGGGCATCGTTTTTGAGAAGGAAAAGGATAAAACACAACGGAAAGACTTTGTTTTTGTCAGTGCTCGGGTGGGTAATGCTCAGCTGGAGGCGGGCGGGGGACAAGGGGTCCCTTGTAGGGATGGGGTGGAGCAGGATTTAGCCCCTGGGCCCTGGTAGGGCTCAGGGACAGGCGCTGGGTACCGGTGCCTGATGGCTGGGTCATGTCCCTCGGGCGGTCCCCCATGCCCAGAAGGTGCCAGTTTTGGCTGAGCCAAAGCAGGGGGGCGGGAGAGGGCTGTAGGGAGCCCCTCTACCCCCCCCTCACTGCCTTCTTCTGCAGAAGCGTGAGGCCTTCTGTCAGCTTCTGCAGCTGATGAAGAACAAGCATTCTCACCAGGATGAGCCTGACATGATCTCTGTCTTCATTGGCACCTGGAACATGGGTGAGCAAGGCCAGGGGCAGCCCTCGGTGGGGTGTCAAGGCCCTGGGGTCCCCCTAACTGTGCTGTCCCCCCTGCAGGCAGCGTTCCGCCCCCCAAGAACATCACTTCGTGGATCACCTCCAAGGGGTTGGGCAAGACCCTGGACGAGGTGACGATGGCCATACCGCATGACATCTACGTCTTCGGCACCCAGGAGAATTCTCTGGGAGACAAGGAGTGGGTGGACTTCCTGCGCACAGTCCTCAAGGACTTCACAGAGGTTGAGTACCGCCCGGTAAGAACCAGGGAGTCCAGGGGACCCTGGGGGCTGTGGGATGCAGGCACTGGTGGGTGGTGGAGGTGTGTGATGCTCAGTGTCCCAGGGGTGGCTGTGCTCTGGCTCTGTGACACCGGCTGTTCTGAGGTGCTCTCATGGTGCTGGGTGGCTGTGGGTGCTCCGGGTCTGCTGACACAAGGTATTTTGGGGTGGTGTCCTGGTGCTGGATAGCTGTGGATGCTGATTGATGGTGGTGGGATTCCATGGGGAAAAGCCCTTGGTGGGAGAGGCTGGCATGAAGCAGTAATGAGCATTCCCTGTGGACACACCAGAGGGGCCCCCGTGGCCCCAGGGGGCCCCAGTACGTGCTGCAGGGGGCTGAGGGTGCTGGCACCCACAGGTGGCCATGCAGTCCCTGTGGAACATCAAGGTGGTGGTGCTGGTGAAGCCAGAGCACGAGAACCGCATCAGCCATGTCAGCACCTCCAGCGTCAAGACAGGGATCGCCAACACCCTGGGTAGGGCCACAGCAGGGCGCAGAGGGACATGGGGTGTGCACTGCACAGGGGGGGAGTCCTGGGGTGTCTGCACTGTGGGGGGGTTCTGTTGTTGCATGTGTTGCATGAGGAGGAGTCTCAGCATGTGTACCTTGCATGATGAGGAGTCCTGGTGTGTGGGCATTGCATGGGGAGTGATCCCAGTGTTGCACAAGGAGGGGTCCTGACGTGTATTGCACTTGGAGGGGTCTTGTTGATGCACGAGGAAGGGTCCTGGAGCATGGGTGTTTCACAAGAAGGGCTTTGTGTGCAGTGCACAGGGAAGGTTCTGGGAATCTTTGTGTTGCATGTGGAAGCCCTGGGTAAGTGTGCTTTGCACGAGTGGGACTCTGGGGGCTGTGTTTCATGAGGAGGCCTCTCAGCGTGTGCCAGGCTGTACGTGCCCACGCTGGCTGGCCAGGTGGGGACTGTGCCCCATCACCGTGACCTGGGGCTGGCTGGGTGTCCGTCCCCGAGGTAGAATCGGGGGTTCCCTGATCCCATCCCATGTCCCCAATTCCTCACAGGGAACAAGGGCGCTGTGGGTGTCTCCTTCATGTTCAATGGCACCTCCTTTGGCTTTGTCAACTGCCACCTCACCTCTGGCAATGAGAAGACAGCACGGTGAGCACCCCCACCCTGGGCTGGGCCAGGACAGGGCTGTCACCCCTGTCCTTGTGTCTGTGACACCCTGTCCTTGTGTCCCCTGCTTCAGGAGGAACCAGAACTACCTGGACATCCTGCGCCTGCTCTCACTGGGGGATAAGCAGCTGAGCTCCTTTGACATCTCTCTTCGCTTCACCCACCTCTTCTGGTTCGGGGACCTCAATTATCGCCTAGACATGGACATCCAGGTCAGGGGAAGGGGTGGGTGAGGCTGGGAATTCAGGTGGGAGTGTCAGGGTCCCCTCCAGCCTAGTGCCAATGCCTTTGTCCCCACAGGAGATCCTCAACTACATCAGCCGCAAGGAGCTGGAGCCGCTGCTGAAGGTGGATCAGCTCAATCTGGAGAAGGAGAAGCACAAGGTGTTCCTGCGCTTTGGTGAGGACTAGGGGGCTCCAGGAGGGTCTGGTGCTGCAGCCCCTGCTGTCAGGACTGTCCTGACCCGCTGCTGTCCCTGCAGGTGAGGAGGAGATCACCTTCCCCCCAACCTACCGCTATGAGCGGGGCTCCCGGGACACCTATGTCTGGCACAAGCAGAAGCCCACAGGGGTAGGTGCAAGGGCAGGGGGAGTTGGGGGAATGGGGGACACCCCAATCTGAACCCCCACCCACTCCCCACTTCTGCCAGGTGCGTACCAACGTGCCGTCCTGGTGTGACCGCATCCTTTGGAAGTCCTACCCCGAGACTCATGTCAACTGCAACGCTTATGGTGAGCAGTATAACCACCCCCAGCACTCTCATCCCTGTTTTGGGGATGGTCCCCCCCTCCATCCTAATTTCTTCCCCATTCCCACTGGCTGCAGGGTGCACAGATGACATTGTCACCAGTGACCATTCACCCGTCTTCGGTTCCTTTGAAGTGGGAGTGACATCCCAGTTTGTTTCCAAAAAAGGTGCCTATGCCCTAGGGGTCCCTTGCTGTCCCCTGCCCCTCCATGGTCCAGCCTCTCCCTCTAAATGGAGAGGCCCTAGGGAGATTCCAATGCCTTGCCTCTCCGTGGAGGGCTCTCCAAGTCCTCAGAGCAGGCATACATCGAGTTTGAGAGCATAGAAGCCATCGTGAAGACCTCCAGTCGCACCAAGTTTTTCATCGAGTTCTATTCTACCTGCCTGGAAGGTGAGGACTGAAATGGCAGTAGGGGGTCCCAGAGGGCTTGAGGGGGGTCCCAGGAAGCTCATAGCATCCTGGGAGGCTAAAGGATTGATGCCATGTCCTGCTACCACCACAGAGTTCAAGAAGAGCTTCGAGAACGACAGCCAGAGCAGTGACAACATCAACTTCCTCAAGGTGCAGTGGTCATCCCGGCAGCTGCCCACGGTGAGGAGGGGCTGGGGGCCGGCAGGGTGGGTGCTGGGGGAAGCTGCAGACAGGAGACCCCTGCTCAGTGCCAGCACCCCCTTCTCTCGGCCACAGCTGAAGCCCATCCTCTCCGAGATTGAGTATCTGCAGGACCAGCACCTCTTGCTCACTGTCAAATCCCTTGATGGTTACGAGTCCTACGGTGAGTGTCCACTACAGCACCATGCCAGCACCGAGGGGTCCATGGGGTGCAGACCCCCAACCTGTCCCACTGTCACCCTCAGGGGAGTGTGTCATTGCCCTGAAGTCCATGATTGGCAGCACAGCACAGCAGTTCCTCACCTACCTGTCCCACCGCGGTGAGGAGACCGGCAATATCCGTGGCTCCATGAAGGTCTGGGTGCCCACGGAGCGCCTGGGCACCCGCGAGAGGCTCTATGGTGAGCACCCCTCACCCAAGGGGGAACGGTGGGGAGAGGACTCCACACTGAGCCCCTGTTCCCTGGCAGAGTGGATCAGCATCGATAAGGATGAGACGACAGCCAGCAAAGGGAAGGTGCTGCTAGGTGCCAGGGCCACCCAGGACAATGCCAAGTATGGGGGACAGGGATTGGCAGGGTGGGGGGCACCGGTTCCTGGGGGTCGGGAGGCCTGAGGGATTTGCCTGAGCACAGGTGTTGCTTAGAGTATCCCTCTAGGTTGGTGTGTGGGAAGTGACTGGGGACAGTCCTGATGCCACTTTTGTGCCACACGGGGCAGGAATGGGGCTCTGAGCCTCCAAATATGGCTCTGGCCGTGTTTTGGTGGCTGAACCTCATCCTAGAGGGCAAAGCCCCATCCTGGGGATCTGAGCCCTGATCTGGGCTGCTGAGACCCATCCCACGGGGTCTGAACCTTGTCCTGGGTGATCTGAGCCCTGTCCTGGGGGTCCGAACCCCATTGCAGACCGTTCAAGCCCCATGGGACACCCAACACCTCCTGTTGCCAGGTCTGTGGGGCGGAAGCCCACCGGTGCTGAGCCCCCCACCACTATCCAGGCGAAGCTCCCGGAGGAGCCCGAGAAGAGCAGCACCGCAGCAGCACTGCGTCCCCCCGCCCCACACCGCAGCGCCCCCAGGGATGAGGCCACCCCAAGCCGGTGAGGGAGTACGGGCAGGGCTAGGGAGGGGCATTGCTCTGGGGGTGCCACGCTCAACCCTGTCCCCATAGGTCCAAGGCGGAGGCAGTGCCAGAGCTCTCAGGGGGTCCCCTGAAGAACAGCTTCAACAACCCAGCATACTACGTGCTGGAGGGGGTCCCCCACCAGCTGCTGGTGCCAGGGGACCCCGGCAAGCCCCCCAAGGCCAAGGTGCAGCTGGCAGTGCCGGAGCGCTGCCAGTGCCCCTCGGCGTGCTGTGGTGGTGAGAGTGATGAGGAAGAGGACCTCGGCACCCTGAACCTGCCACCGCCGGATTTCCCCCCGCCACCGCTGCCGCGGGAGCTGGAGCTCCCCCCAAACACCTTCTTGGGCACCCCCAAGGAGCTGCTGGCATCCAGCGGGTGTGAGGACCCCAAATCCCACCCTGCTGCCTTCGGAGAGGCTCCCCTGCCCAAGCTGCACCCCCGGCCACCCCCAGCCGCCAGGGCTGGATTTGGGATGGAGGGGGCTGGTGGGATGCCTGTTACCGGGGGGCTACCTGCAGTTGGGGGACTGCCCGCTCCTGGGGGCCTGCCGGGAGGGCTGCTGGATGACCGCTCCTGCTCGGTGCTGCAGATGGCCAAGACACTGAGTGAGGTGGACTACGGGGGTGGGAAGGGGAGGGTGGTCCCCCCACCACCGCTGCTGGCCAAGGGGGCATTGCCTCCCCGCTGCCTGCACCCTGACTATGGCCGCCCCCTTGCCTTCCCTCCCCACTCCATCCAGGAGAGCATCCAGGAGGACCTGGCTGAGGAGGTGGGTGACACAGGGTGGGTGGGGGTCCTCAGCACCTCAGCTGGGGCTCGCTTTGGGGTGCCCAGTGGTGCTGAGGCTGTTGTGGTGCAGGCACTGGGCCGTGGCGTGGGCACCGTGCCCGGCGTGGGCGAGTGGCTGCGGGCGCTGGGGCTGGAGCGGTACGAGGAGGGGCTGGTGCGCAATGGCTGGGATGACCTGGAGTTCCTCAGGTGAGCAGCCCCCCAGAATGGTGGGGAGGGACCCCCACCCACTCCCACTACCAGCCTGGCCAGCCCCAGTGAGTCCATGTCTTCCCCAGGGGCCCACAGTGATGCCTGGGTTCTGGGGAGGTCTGATGGGGTGCTGTCCTTGATGGTCCCCACTATCCCTGGAGGTTCCCCACTGCCCACTGCAGGTCTCCACTTCCCTGGGAGTCCCCACTACCCCTGGAGGGCCCCATGGCCCTTAAAGGTTCTGTGCTGCCCTCGGGCAGACGTTGCTCTCAGGGGTCCCAGCTGCCCCTGGGTGTCCCCACTGCTCCCACGTGCCCTTTGCCTTTCGGGATCCCCACTGCCCCCTGAGGGTCACAAAACCCCACAGCAGGGACAGGATGGAGCCTGGGTGTGCACCCAGCAACTTTAGTGGGGGCTCTAGCACCCCCACGTGGGGATCCCACCCGAGTCTGGGGTGCCCCTCAGGGTCAGAGAGCCCCATATTTGTGCTTCATTCCCAGTGACATCACAGAGGAGGACCTGGAGGAGGCTGGAGTGCTGGAGCCTGGCCACAAGCGCGTCCTTCTGGAGAGCCTCCAGCTCCGCAAGTAGCTGCCACCGTACATCCAGCATCCCGTGCTTCCCATGGCCCAGCATCCCAGATCCTGCAGCCCTGCGTCTCAGACCTTGCAGTAGTGTGTCCTGTGGCCCAGCATCCTACATCCCACAGATGTACATCCTGGATCCCATGGCTGTGCATTCTGTATCCTGCTGCCACGTATCCTGGAGCCTGTGGCCCTGCATCCTGCAGCTGAGCATCCCAGATCCTGCGGCCATGCATCCCAGATCCCTCAGATCCTGTGGCCGTGTGTCCGCAGCCCGGCATCCTGTGACCCCGTATCCTGGGTCCCATGGATGTGCATGCCAGATCCTGCAGCCGTGCATCCTGCAGCTGAGGATCCTTCATCCCACAGTCCCACATCCTGCATCCATTCATCCCACCATTACCAGCAGCAAGTGGGAACCCCATGACCTCCACAGCCCACCCCCCACCCTGGATGCAGGGTAATGGGGTGGGAAGGGGGAGTGGGGGGACAGGGGCGTGTGGGTCCTGGTCAGATAATTTCACATGAGGACCCCTACGGGGTGCCCTCACATTTAAGTTATTTTTATTTATTGGGAGAAGGGATGGGGGAAGAGGTGTTTGGGGGTAACCTGGCTCCCTGGTTGGGATCCTGGCTCCCCCCCATGACCCCTCACAGCTAGGAGGAGGAGGAGGCTCTGAGCAAAGTCATGTCTTGACCCAAGTGCCTTCGTGATGCTCTGGGGTGGGATGGGATGGGATGGGATGGGATGGGATGGGATGGGATGGGATGGGATGGGATGGGATGGGATGGGATG
>JAYDZK010000001.1:15763382-15775545 GCA_034509185.1 Euphonia xanthogaster | reverse complement strand
ATCCCATCCCATCCCATCCCATCCCATCCCATCCCATCCCATCCCATCCCATCCCATCCCATCCCATCCCATCCCGGTCCTCGGTCTTGTCCCTGTGCCCATCCCTATCCCATCCTGTGTGCGTCTCCATTCTAATCCCCATCTCCCTCCCTGTTGCCATGCCATGCCTCTGGAGCTGAGCATCCCAGGGCCAGGAGGGCAAACAACGCCACCACGCCCTATCCCTGGGTGCCCTCCACCGTCCCTGGGTGCGGGGGGAAGCAGGCGGCTTTGGAGGGGTACTCAGTCCCACCCCTCTCTCCTCGGGGGGCTCTGGCCTTTGCAATCCCCCTCCCCGGTTTTCAGCCCGGATGAATTTCAAAGCACCCCATCCCCCCAGCCCCCTGCAGGGACCAAGGCAAAGGCTTTCGCCCCTTTCAGCGGCACCAGAGGGGCATGTGGGGAGGGGGGATGCGGGAGGATTTGGCGGGATTTGGGACATTTTCAAGACAAACACTTTCACTAAAGAGGATTTAAAAGTCTAATTGTGCCCAATGAAGGGCTTTCGGTCCCCCAGGGGACCGGGGGGTGGGGGAAGAACGGACTCTGGCCGGGTCCTGTGGGGATCGATTCGAACCTGTCCTGCCGTGTATCCAGCCCCGCATCCTGTCCCACCTTCTCCCCTATATTCTTGTTCCATCTCCTGTCCTAGCCTGTGTCCTTCCCCATTTCCTGCCGCGCATCCTGCCCTGTGTCTTGCCCTGTGTTTTGCCCCGTATCTGGTCTTGTGTCCTGCCCCACGTTTTGCCCCATCTCCCGCCCTGTCTCTTGGCCCGTGCCCTGCCCCCTGTGCTGGCCCGTGCCCCATGCCCGTCCTGCGTTCTGCCCCACATCTCAAGCCACAAAGGGTCCTGCTCCCTCCTGGATTTCGTTCCCTGGGAACGGCCCCCACTTCCCCCGCTGGTCATCTCCGTCTCCGCTCCCCCGCCCGAGCCCCTGGCCCCCGGTGGGTGCCGGCGGTGCCCCCCCGCGCCCACCCCAGCTGCGCGGCCGGAGCGAGCAGGTTGCTAAACAAGTTAATTCGATCAGGGCGTGGGGCTGGCGCGGAGCGAGGCCCCACTGTCGGGCTGCTGGAGCTGTGAAAAGTTAATTCAATTAAGTTTTCCCTCTAAACTAATTAGGCAGCAATCTGCCACGCAAGGAGCTGCTGGTGCTACCCAGAGACGGGCAGAGCCGGGAGGGCGAGGAGGAGGAGGAGGAGGAGGAGGAGGAGGGAGATGTAGGGGGTGAGCAGAGGGAGTGGAACATGGAGGGGAATGGGATGGGGCGCAGCCGGGGGTAGAGGCAGGGAGCTGAGATGTATCCCCGCGTCTCCCGTGGGTTGTGGGTGATCCCTGCAGACTGTAGTGGATGAAGGGACATGGGTGCTGGCAGTGGCCCAGCTGTCCCCAGTGTTGCCCAGTGCGGGGGTGCGTAAAGGTTGACGCCCCCTGCTCCCGAAAGGGGCAGCTCTGGCAGCGGGGAGGGCTGAGCACAGTGGTGGAGATGGGGTCAGGGACCCCCATCCCTCCATCCCATCGTGTGCTGGGAGCTGCCTGTGGGCTTGGAGGTATGTCCATGTGCCTGGGTGGGTCAGGGTCCCTCCAGAGCTGGTCGGGGGGGCTGATGGGACCCTCTCCAGTGGGATCCCTTATGATAAAACAGCTCCAAAGGGACAGTCCTGATGGGACCCCTGTCTGATGGGGGACTCCTTCCAATGGGACTCCTTGAATGGGACCCCTCTGATGGGTGGACTCCCTCTAATGGAACCCCTCAAATGGTTCCCATGCCGATGGCACCCTCTCTGATGGGACCCCTCTACAAGATCCCCTCTGATCACATCCCAGACTCCCCCAGCTCTAACCCCAGCTTGGGCGGGGTGACAGCACCCACCTCGTCATTGCCACCCACGCTCTCCAGCCTTCATCGCCCCATGGAGTCCCCCAGATGATGTGTCGGGAGGTCCTGGTGGGTCCCCCAGCCCCACAGCTGCTCCCAGCGGTGCTGGAGGCCTCTGTCCACTGCCACATTGTTCCTGGGGACAAAGCTGGGGTGCTCCAGCGTGTCCTGAGCCCCCACGCTAGTGGCACCCTGTGCCCTGACTGGATTGGGTGCCAGCATGAGGTTCAGATGCGGGGAACTGAATGTGTCTGGCAGAGCCAAAGACGATTGTTCTTCCAGATCCCCTGCTCCCAGGCGCTCTTCCTGGCAGTGGAAGCCCATTTACCCGTATTGGCACCAAGAAAACCACCTTAAAGGGCTGGGCAGAGCCCATGTGGCCCTGGCTCCTGCCTGTGGGACTACGATCCATGGGGTAGGCACACCTTGGCATGGTGGAGGGTGGCACAGTGTGTATGGGACGGCATGGTATAGGGTGATGTGACTTGGCATGACATAGTGTGACCTGGCACAATGTGGCATGGCACATGGCACAGCACAGGATGTGACCCAGCACAGCATGGCAGGGCACACCTGAGCACACACCTGAGGGCACACCCAGAGAACAGCTGTGCCCAGATGTGCACACCCACGTTACACCTTTGTGCTTCCATACACGCACATGCAGAGCTCATTGCACACCTATGTGCACCTGTGGAACTGAATCTGACCTTAGGAGGCTCCAGCAGAGCCTGGTGACACTCCAAACCCTCCAGGGATGGGATCCTGCTCCAGCCCCTGGCATTAAGCCACAAAAATAACTACTGGGATAGGAAGGGGGTTCAAGGAATCCCCCACCAACCCTCCTTGTATCCCTGGAAGACAGGAACCAGCACCAGAACCAAATCCTCCTGGGGACATCAGGGTAGGGGGCAACAATGGGAATGGGATCCTATCTGCATCCCAAGGGACAGTGGCTTGGGGCTCATGAATCCTGGGAGGGTTTGATTTCCATATGTATTTCATGTTCTACTCTTTGAAACCCTGTCTGGGGTGGCCCCAGTAGTGACCATGTCTCCTATTCCACCATGAGCAGCTCCCTGAAGAAGCCCCCATGGGGGGGCCACAGCCTCTGTGTCCCCATGGGTACAACTTGGACAGCTCCTCAGTTCCACTTGAGATATTAAATATTTCCTGGAAGAAGGTAATGAGAAAAAGATTCAGCCAGGGGTCTGCACCAGGACGTCACCTGGCTCGGCTAGGGAGATGTGACAGTGGGTCCCAGCTCCCAGTGGTATTCCCCACTCTTGGTGACATTCCTGGCTCCTGGTGATGAGCAGGAGAGCCAGGAGTGCCCTGGGATGAGGGTGATGATGTCAACAGCTGCTCCTTCTGGGGACACAAAGGGTTGGGTGCTCATAGCATGTTTATTGACATAAAGAAATGGGGACAATACAGAGCAAGTGCCTGTTGTTTTTTATACTCTCACTCAGTTCCCATTCCTCACCTTGCCAGCCCAGCTGACCCAGCAAGCCCCCCCCATGGGAATGACAAATTCATCCCGGCTCCCGCATGGTCCGCAGTTTGCTTCCCCCTTCCTTAAAAAACTCCTCCACCCTGTGAAACCCCTGGACCATCCACAGCCCCAACCCTGAATGGCACCAGGGCACCTTGTCACACACAGCTGCACCCCTGGAGCCCTTCACGCCCATCCCAGGGCAGCTCCTGCCCGTATCTGTGTCCGTGCCCGTGTCCATGCCCAGCAGTGGCAGGGCTGTGGCTCTGCCCTCTCTGACACCGCTCGCTCCAACTCGTGGGGTGTTTTATTGTCACTGTGAGTGCCCAGCACTCACAAGAAGTAAGTGATGTTTTTGGGGTTCAGCGGTGCCTGGATCTCCAGTTTTCGGGCCTTGTGGTCCTTCTCTACAATCTCCAGCCGCAGGGTTGGCACCTTGGATTTCTCTGTGCTGGAGGAAGACCCCTCTGTGGTTTTCAGCAGCTGCTTGTCAGAGTCCTCCACGATGATCCTGAGGGTGCAGCCCTGTGGCAGCAGGTCCTGCTCGTAGGCAGCTGCCAGCTGGTTCACCACACGCCGCTCCACCTGAGGGACAGACCAGATTCTGTCAGGGAAACCCTGTGGAAAGTCTCCCATGGGATGGCCGGCTCCTCCCCACCCTCAGGTAGTGCAAAATCACACAACCTTTTCTTCATCCCACTTAGTCCCTGTCTCTGGAATGTGGGTGTGCCACTTCCTCCACAAGACCACAGACATCTCCCCAGAGATGAGGACAGTCAGACCCACACTCTCATGAAATCACGGAAGGCTTTGGCTTGAAAAGGACTTTTTAAAGTTTGTTAACATTTCACACCCCCCTGTCACAGGCAGGAGCACCTTCCACTAGAACAGGTTGCTCCAAGCCACGTCCAACCTGGCCTTGAAGACTTCAGGGATGAGGCTGGTACAGCTTCTCTGGGCAATCTGTATCAGAGCCCCACCACCCTCACCAGGAAGAATTTCTTCCCAATATCCCATCTAACCCTGCCCTCTTGCAGTTTGAAGCCACTGTCCCTTAATTTGTTTTCCAGGAATAATAATTTATTTTCTGAAGTCCCTTTCCAGCTGCCTTGGAGCCCTTTTAGGCACTGGAGGGTCTCTAAAGTCTCCCCAGAGCCTTCTCTTGTTCAGTAGGAACACCGCCAGCTCTCCCAGCCTGTCTCCGGAGCAGAGGGGCTACAGCCCTCAGAGCATCTCCATGACATCCTCTGGATTTGCTCCATGAGTCCATCTCTCTTTTGGTGCCATTCCAATTCTGGCTCTTCCTGGGCAGTGGGGCTGGAGGTGACAACACGAACTTCACCCCAACTTCCCTCTTGCCTTCACCTCGTGTTTGATGGAGCGGGCACCATAGTGAAGGTTGTAGCCATCAGCCAGCACGTCCATGACCTCCCTGTCCCACAGCAGTGTGATGTTGTGCCTTGCCTTGGCCTGCCAGGTGGGAGGGGAGGAAAAGGAAGAATAATTATGGATGCTCCCCAGCAAGCCTGGCACCCTTCTCCTTGAGCAGTGAGGATGCTGCACTGGGGTGCTGAGAAGGGCTGAGCTCCACCAAGCTAACTCTTCCACAACAAAGGAACCCCAAAATCCCATTTAGCCCTCAGAGAGCTCAGATGTGCAAAGACCAATTAGACAAATGACATCTATGAAGGCAGCCTGGAACTCATCCCTGCTGCAGTCCAAGAGGAACCATCTCTGCTGCTCCCAGAGGTCCCAACTCTCCCCAGCACCCCAAGCTCAACAGCTTGTATGATGATGGTAAAGATACACATCATTGTGTATCTTTACCCCAGGGCAGATGCTCCAGAAGTGATTTCTTCTGGAGTTACTCTGAGCAGTCTCCTCTAAAGCCACCGATGTTTTTTTACCTTTTTGGCCCAAAAATTGAGCTCCTTGTTGACCAGCTGGATGAGCTCTGAGTGGCAAAAAGGGAGAAAATAGACAATTTCATTGATCCTCCCCAAGAATTCGTCCCGTCTGAAGTGAGCCTGCAAGAACAAGGGAGGAGGTCAGCAGGGAGAGGGATGGTGATCCTGATGGGAACAGCAGCGAGAGTGACATTGCAGAAGGAGCTCCCCAGGGATCATCCCACCTCCCACAGCTCCCCACAGCCATCCAACCCCCACGCCATGGAGCTGGACAGCATCAGAAACATCTTAAAGAAACTGAAGATCATGGGGACGTCACTGCAGTCAGGTTTTCCTGACCTTGGGAGAACAGAGAACCCCCAAATCACTGCAGCACTTCTGTCCTGAGTCCCCTTCGCACCATGCACCATGGCTCCACTCCAGCAGTAAAGAAGCTGTGATCTATTTCTGCTGGGCTCTGACCTTTCCAACATTTTTAGTGGGGTTACATCCCTTCCCTCATAGCTGGTAGAGAAACACAGGGAAGGAGTCTGGGACCAAAGCTCAGGACACCTGAAACTTGAGCCATGAAAACACTGTCCATACCTTCAAGATGGGGCGAATAACCTTTTCCTTGAACTGCTTGGAAATGGTGATCTTGTCGGTCATCTGGACATCCTCTGGAAGAGAGGTGAAGGGGGGATGTCAGTAGGGACAATGGGACAGTGGCTTCATCTCTGTCTGGATGAGCTGGGCTGAGGGCAAGGAAGGGTCTGGGGGGTGTGCAGGACAGACCTGGGACCTCCACATGTGCCAGCAGTTTGCTTTGGCAGTGTGGTGTCCCTGCACTTGGACAGCAGTTCTGGGTGCTGTGGTGCTCCAGGGGAACATCCTATGCTGATGTGGCTCCCTTGAATGGCCAAAGAGCCCTGACTCTGCCTCTGCTCCCTGCTCTGTGCCCACAGGAGCTGCTCCCAGGGGTTTTGGGAAGCTGAAGTGCCCAGTTGGTCTCCAGAGCAGCCAATGACCTGACACACAGAGCACACTGGCCCTCTGGGGCTGTGAGAACTGGAAGAGCCTGCAGCCTCTCCAGCAACCACCAAACTCCTGCTCAGGGTGCCTGCAGCACTGCTCAGGCTGCAGTCTACTTCCCTCTGCTGACTGCAGATGGAGCCAGGGTCTGGCTGCTCTCGAATCCTGCCTCCCAGCCACTCTGTATGCCTGGCTGCAGCATCACCCTTCTTTCCTCCCAATGCTGTCTTTCTCTTTGTCTTCATCATCCCAGTTCTTCCCACAGCTTCACCCATTCCACCCTCATTTGCCTCCATGTGCTGTTCGACACCAGGGTGCTCACAGGGAGATAGATTCCTGTGCTCTGGATTGGATCCTGGCAGGCAGGGCAGGGCAGGGGACACAGACCCATGCTGGCTGCTGGGACTCTGTCTCAGCTTTGCAGCCTTGATGAAGATTGCTGCCCCTCACCAGCAGTGGCAGAAGGGGTTCTCAGGCTCCACTCGAGAGGTAGTTTAGGGTGGAAAAGCCCTCTGAGACCATTAAGTCCAAGTGTTCCCCCAGCACTGCCAAGCCCACAACTAAACCATGTTCCCAAGTTCCACATCCACGTATCTTTTAAATGCCTCCAGGGATAAGAACTCCATCACTGCTCAGGGCAGCCTGTGCCATGGCTGGACAACACTTTTGGGGAGTAAATTTTCCCAATATTCAACCTAAACCTCTCCTGGCATAAATTGAGACTGTTTCCTCTTGTCCTGTCACTTGTTTCCTGGAAGGATACACTGATGCCCACTTGGCTGCATCCTCTGTTCAGGCAGTTGCAGGGAGTGAGGAGGTTCCCCCTAATGCCCAAAGTGGTGCTCTGGAATCACCTGATCCAATTCCAACCCCTCTCTCTCGGGCAAGGATGCCAATAACTCCCAGTGTTTTGGCAGAGGAGAGCTGGAAAGGTAGAAGAGTGGGAATGCTACCAGCATTCCACTTCCCACATGTAATATCTGCTCCTGCCACTGGTAGATGCAGAGCCCACTGGGGAATCTGCTCCTTCCCTTTATCTTCCCATTTATCTGCCTGCCAGGCATGTTAGTGACTTCCTGCCATGGCATCTCCACACTGAGAGCTCAGAAAATGGGCAGGAGCTCCTTGAAACCCAATTGAGGGCAGCTGCTGTGCCCAAATGCTCTCCCCACCTCCTCTCCTGCTGCAGCTGTACTGACCCAGAAATTAAAATTCAATGCTCTCCTCATTGAGCAGGGAAACGTTTGGCATTTTCAAATGTTATTCTGGAAGGTTCAGTTGACAATGTGTTTTGTCCTTTACCCAGCCTGATTGAAGTTTAAAGATTCTGAATTAAGCCAGTGTCAACAGCCACTTCTCCAAAGTAAAAGGAAGAGACCAGGAGAAAGAAGCTGGAAAACAGATTTGATGACAAAATCCAATGTTTTTTCCTGCTCCTGTGGAGCTGACACGGGAATATGGTGTATCTGAGATGGCACAGGCTGCTGGATACCTTGAGAAAGACGTGGCATCCAGACAATTAAGATCACAAAAGGATCTTAAAACCCCCAAAGTAAGTTTTTCAAAAAACAGTGAGAAAAGAAGGGATGCAGTCACTGTCCATGGTTTCCTGGTTATCCACAGGCACAGCAGCACCTGATGGAAACAGGCTCTTCCTCTGCTCCGTGTGACAAACACTGCCTAAAAGGGACAGTCCCTGGTGCTAGCATCACCATTCATCTGTATATCCTCAGAGTTACCAGCAAAGGCACTGGATGTTGCACATCAGGCTGTTCATTTTCAGTCTCAGAGACTGCCCTTGCTCTCCTCATTCCGCTTTTATTACCTAATTCACATTTTGGGAAATTTTTCTCCAGGAGCCTGATATGTGAGGCCAGGGATCCCATTCCACAGGGAAGTAAAATTCACTAAGCTCAGTTCTTTTGGGAAGGACTGAGAGGAAAAAAAACTTTTCCTCTTTCATATGAGCACCTGAACCAGCCACAGTCTTTTGCAGGAGGCATTTGGAAGGGTCCCAAAAGAAAGAGAAGGGTGAGTTGATAAAGAGAATCATGGAATCACATAAGAGTTTCGATTGAGAGGGACCTTAAAGACCATCCAGTTTCAATCCACCTGCCCTGAAATCCTCATTATTTGACATTGTATCCTTCAGAGGAAGACTGCATTTTTAAGGCTCTGTCCAACCTCTCAGCCTTTCTCATCCTGTTCTCACTTCCATGGAAGTGTTTCAGGCCAGGCTGGATGGGGCTTGGAGCAACCAGGTCGTGTGGAAGGTGTCTGGCCCATGACAGGGCGTTGGAACAGGATGGCCTTTAAAGTCCCTTCCAACCCAAACCCTTCTGGGATTTCTTGGCTTTTTGGCAGAGGAGCATTCCCAAGTCATGTGGACCAGTTGGGACCAGTGGGGAGGGGACTGAAGGGTCTGGGTGTGCCCCCTGCCAAGGGATGGCTGAGCTGGTGTCAAAGTTGTATTAGGAAGGAGGGAGGTTCTTTAGGGATTTGAAGATTGAAACTCCAGTACCTAAGTTTTCTGCAATCCTTTTCTTGCTCATCTCCATGGCCTCTTGCCGGAGCTGCAGCGCATGCTGTGCAATCTCCTCACTGGCCACGTTGGAGGTCATGATGAAGATGGCATCCTTGCAGTCAATGGTCTTCCCCTTTCCATCTGTCAGCCTGCCCTGCAACAACAGCAAGATGACACCAGCCGTGTCAGCAGGTGCTGGAGGACATAGCCAAAACACCAGGAAAAAGAACATGGGTCCTGTTTATCCCCAGAATGAATTTAATTTTGAAGGGATACCCAAGGATTGAAGTGGAAAGAAGCAAGGATGAGATTGGAGAAGTCCTTGTCTCTCCAAGAATGGCAGGAACTTCTCCTGCACGTGGTCCCAGCCTGCCCCATCCAGGACAGAAGTGAGGGAAGCACCTGGAGATGCCTTGCCAGGAGGAGGGTTGGGCCAGTCCATGTCCTTGCTCAGCCTGGAGAGAAGGAGGCACTTCTTGCTCTCCACAGCTCCCTGACAGGAAGTTAGACCTGTGATGGGGGTCTTGGTCTCCTCCCAGGTAACAAGGAACAGGACAAGAACAAATGGCCTCAAGATGCACCAGGGATGGTATAGGTTGGGTATCAGGAAATATTTATTCCCTGAAAGTGTTGCCCAGCCTTGGCACAGTCTACCCAGGGCAGTGTTGGAGGGATTTAAAATCCCCTGGAGGGATTTAAAAGCCATGTGGATATGGCATTTAGGTTTATTGGTGGGTTTGGCAGTGCTGAGGGAAGGGTTAGACTTGATGGTCTCAGAGGGCTTTTCCACCCTCAATGATTTCATGAGTGGCTGCCCATATGTAACTCCCCAGCCTTTGACCCTCTGCCTACCTCCCTGTGATGGTTTTAGGTCTGACACAAGCCCCAGGCTCAGGTCAGCACTAATGCTAATGCTATCCCTAACCCTGCCTGTGGCTGTGGTTTGGGCTGGGCAGAGCCCACAAGTAACCATGTTATGGCTCTAACAGAGTGACCCGAGTAGCAGAGCTTCTCATCCCTGTGGGACTGATCACCTGGCAAACCAGGGCTGCCCAGCACCACCACTGCTGAAGTGACATCAACCCTCAGCCCCCCAAACCAATCCAGGAACCTCCAAAGCACCAGTGCTCTTGATTAATAATATAAAAAAGAGAGGGAAATAAGGAAAAAAGAAGCATCTCCCCAGGCTGTTTCTTTCCTCAATCCATCTCCAACAGCAGAGATCCAGCACAATGACACAAATCCTTGTTGGGTGCTTGAGATTAACATTTGGGTTATTGCCCTGTCAAGTTCCTGGTACAGGAATTGATTTCACATTGAACTGCTACTGTGATGATCTATGCAAGAAAAATGGTGTTATTAATCCTTAAAACAAAAAAAAACCCTTCAAAATCTTCCAGCACGTTGCTCTGGAGTTTGGTGGCCTCTGAGGACAGACTGGGACCTTCAAAATCAACCAGACAGCTGGAGAGTGACTTTGGACAAGGGCCTGGAGTGACAGGACAAGGGGGAATGGCTTCACACTGCCAGAGGGCAGGGTTAGGTGGGATATTGGGAAGAAATTCTTCCCTGTGAGGGTGGCAAGGCCCTGGCACAGGTTGCCCAGAGAAGCCATGGCTGCCCCATCCCTCGAAGTGCTCAAGACCAAGTTGGACGTGGCTTAGAACAACCTGGTCTAGTGGAAGGTGTCTCTGCCCATGGCAGGAGGGGTGGACTAGATGTGCTTTTAAGGTACCTTCCAACCCAAACTGCTCCATCTGTCATCCCTCTCACCCCTCACTGTCACCTTCTGCATGTCCCTTGTGTTGATTCTAACCTCTAATGTGGATTTACCTCATCAAACAGCTGCAGCATGATGGTGAGCACATCAGGGTGGGCTTTGTCCACCTCGTCAAAGAGTACCACAGCATTTGGGCACTGCCTCAGCTTTTTGGTGAGCTGTCCACCCTCTTCATGGCCCACATAGCCGGGTGGTGAGCCGATGAATTTCGCCACCTGGGAGGAAGGAACAGGAAAGGTGAAGGCTGATCTGTGGACAATGGGAATGAAGCTTCTGGTAGCTCGTCAGGTTGCCACCACTCTTTGCTGCTGACAAAACAAATTCCATGTTCTTTGTGACACCTATCACACCCCAGGTATCCCAAAATCAGCCCAATAAGCAACAATTAAGCAAAATAAGGATTAAGCAGTTCCCTGCCCAGAGCTCAAACCAGCAGAATCCAAGGAGCAGGCATGGCCAGGTGGGAAGGCACCAGCTCTGCTTTGCTATGCAGAGTCTGAGCAACCTGTCCAAGATGTCCAAGACCTATTTTCATCCCTTTAAGAGCAAGAATTCAAAGGATTATAAATGGCAGGTGGTACTGGTGCAGAATCAAAGCCACAAGTAGACTTTGTGGGAAGAGGCCACAAGTAAAATACTTTTCCTATGTCATCACTTCTTGACATGGTGTTTTTAAAAAACATTTAGAAATTTAGAAGTGTATACAGAATAGTATTTCTGACAACAGGGAAGTTTTGGCAAAATGGCAATTTTTGACACATAGTTTGGTGCATCTTACATCTACCCATGTCTGAGTGTCATCCAAAGTCACAGCCTGTTATCACAGAATCATGGAATGGTTTGGGTTGGAAGGGACCATGTAGTGCCAGCCCTGCTGCCATACACAGGAACACATTCCACTCCACCAGGTTGCTTCAAGCCCCATTCAATCTGGCCTTGAACACCTCCAAGGATGGGGCAGCCAAAGCTTCACTGGGCAACCTGTCCCAGTGTTTTACCACTCTCATTGCTAGGACCTCACTACTTTTGGGGAGACAGAGCCCTCCAAAGGGAGGGCTCAGGTCCAGGGATGACCTTGGCAAGGATCACAGAAAACTTGGCACCTTGGACCTCCCGTGGCACCAGAACTGGGTAGAAGTTGTGACTGGGTAGAAGTTGTGAACTGCCAAGTTGTGACTTGGCACCATTGTCGTGTATTCTGCTGGATTCTCCTCCTTTCCTACATGGAAGGTAGGCTGAGGCAAAGATCCCACACTGGACTTAGCAGTGTTTTGGGGATAAGGGGTTTGGGGTAAGCTGTGCCTGCCTGGGCAATGTTAGGTGATGAACAGCATATGGCTGTGGGTTTCAAGATGATCCTCTGGATTCCACCATCTCTTCTCAGCTGCTCTCTCCCCAAGGACTGACCCCATCCCAAGGGAATTCACAGCACTGGACACATATTGTTGAAGTTTTCCTTGCTCCTTTGTCTCTGCTCCTAATTTGCCTCAATGTCTTGGTTCCAGCCAGGACAGGGTTAATTTTTGCAG
>JAYDZK010000001.1:15721214-15757761 GCA_034509185.1 Euphonia xanthogaster | reverse complement strand
AAGAAAAGAAAAGAAAAGAAAAGAAAAGAAAAGAAAAGAAAAGAAAAGAAAAGAAAAGAAAAGAAAAGAAAGAGAGAGAAGCCCCCATGGAAGTCCATGGGAGTGGAAGAGCCAACAATTTACACCCCTGAGTCTTTAGATATGCTCTAGCAGGGCAATGAAGTATCAAAAATATTTTATCCTGATTTTATACAGCTTTATAGCAACTTATTTGGAGTGAAGACTTGGTACTGTTCTGCAGCAGGACCAAAATCTCACCTGTGCCCCTTTAACCCCTCCAGCACTGGAGCATCAGCACTTTCTTGAGCCCTTTGGGAGGCAGTGGAGGCAGGAGAAGCCCTGAGGTTGTTCCAAATGTCACAGATCAGTAACTTTGAAGCTGTTTTGTTGGGGTTTTTTCTCCACAACTAAAAGTCATTTGGACCATTTCATGAACTGATCAGCTGTCATGTGGCATTTGATTGGGCTGGAGGACAAATCTTATCGGTGTCAATAAAATCCTGTCATTCCAAAGCAATCTGTGCCCACAGGAGCAAACAAGCAGAGATTCAGTTTGCAGGCAGCAAATTTCTACTATTATCCCACCATTCCCATTGGAATAGAGGGGTTTTCACCAGAAAGTTGTTAAAGTAATACTTTTACTCTGAAAACTGCCCCTTTTTGAGACTTGGAGGGGGAGCTGTCCTCTGGGATAACTCAGCATGAGGCTGGATGTGACTGTGTGTGCTGGTGTCCAGCTGTGGTCACCCTGCTGGAGGATGGGTGACCCGCTGAAAGAGAACAGTGTGTTTAACTGGTATTTCATTCAGACCCTGCAGCCCTGCAACAGCTTCCACCCCCTCTCCTCAGGGCTCTCCATCCCCCTCACCACAACCCAAATGTTACCTATTCCAGATGATCCCAAGAAAAGAAACACCAGCGGGTGCTCCTCATCATACCAGCCATTTTCCTTCCTCCGAATAGCTGCATTTGAAGACAATGAAAACAAAAAAGAGGGGGGGGGGAAGCATATAAATCAATGCCACAAAGCAAGTGTAATTATCACTAAGTATACACTATGTTTTACTGCTCTCTACCCACTCCCAGTCCTCCCTGCCATTAGCGCTCTCTAATTTGATTAGCTAGCCAAGGCCCCAGAGACACCTAATAAGGTTAGCATGGATTTGGAAAGCTGCCCAGAGCAGATTTCGGATAAAGTTTTCCAGGATGTGCACTCAGTGTTGCCAGGGAGATAGTGGAGGGGGGGGACAAGGATGGATGGATGGACAGAGGGATGGAGAGGCACTCTGCCTCGCCAGCTCCCAAGTGCAACCTTTCTGTGAGGAAAAAACATCAGTTTTGAAGAGGTTTATAGGTTATTTCTGGCATGGAATGGGAAGAAAGAGGGGGCTGAAGGTCACAAATGCTCTGAATTGATGCAAGGATTGGGAAAAGTGTGGTGATTATCTCAGTGCCTCCCTGGATAGCAGCATCCAAGTGCATCCTGGGTGAGATACCAGTGGAAAATTTTACAAAAGGCAAGAGCCCTGATTCCTTCCCAAACTCCCAGTCCAACACAGCCCTTTCTCAGGACAGACATGGATCTGCTGTGCAGAGTGGGTGATAGCTCCTATCCCCATGGGTGCCCACAGCTCCCCAAAGGTACTCTTCAGCCCCACAGAGCAGTCTCAGGCTCTGTGAGCGTGCTCACCAAACCAGTAACATCATCAGACTGGGCTTATTTGAAGGAGGAGGAACTGCTTTTGAGGCCAAAAGATCAAATCTCATCCTCTGCTGGCTGGATCTGGTCTCTGGAACACAGAAGTGGTTTCCCTGGATCAGACCAGCTTCCAGTTCAATGTGAGAGATTAACTGACATCCCAGCCTTTTTGCTTTATCTGCAGTATTTCAATCCAGCCTGTAAATCTTGTAAGGTGTTTTGTAAAAGAGAACATGCACTGTACAGTCTCAGGACCCCTGAGACCCAGCAAGGTCTCATGACAGGCACGTGGCACCCCCAGATCCAGCGGAACCCAAAATGTGGCACATTAGGAAGCAGGGCATGAAAATAGCAAGATGCCCAAAAATTGTAACTGACAAGTAATTTGAAAGTAATGGGAAAAAACATCAGCACTGGGGGTGGGATGAGCAGAAGGAAAACACTGGAAGAGCTGTGCCTTAAAGCTCTTGGAATGCTGCGGCACACAGGCATGGCAAAGCTCGGCCTCTGCTGCCTTTCAGTGGTGTCCATAGCAAAAACAGGAATAAAGCCAAGAAAGAATAAACCCACTTCTCCTTGTGACTGTCAACCTCACAACACAGCTCCCTCATCTTCTTCTGGCCACTATCCTGGGTCTCAGCCTCTGTTCTTGTGCCTCAGTCCTGTGTCTCCCTTGAATAAGGCACTGGCTGGCTTTTGTGGGGAGCTGTGGGTTTGTTTTCTTCCCTGAGCTGGCAGAAGAGCACAAGAGTGGCTTTTAAAACTGCAGAATTCTTAATTTCAATCTCAAAGTCAGTCCATAAAACCCTTTTCTTGATGGGGTATGGTAAATAGAAGACACCTAAAAAAAGGCATCCTAGGCATGGCATGCCACAAGTTCTTCCTGCATGGGAGAAGAACATGACATGGGAAATAAATAGTGCCATTTTGCACATAAAAAAAATTGCATATAAAAATATTTAAACAATATTTCCATTTTGCAAATACTAAGAAATGGAATGTCACAGCCTACAGCCTGACATGGAAATGATGCCTGTGCCAGCAGGGACACACTGGGAAGATGTTAAACAGCAGCAGCTCAAGTCAGATATTCCAGCAGATATTCCATCTGAAGATGTGGTGTGTGACAGGTTTGCTCACCAGCAAATGGCAGTGGTGAGGGCAGAGTGGAGTTTATAGATGCATGGAGGGGTCTCATGGGAATTTGGAACTGCATGAAACTGAGCTCCTCAGAGTCCATGCTTGTATTCCAGGAGACCCAGGTAGCAGGGGAGCCAGCAGATCTGGTGAGGATTAGGAAAACAAGAGCAAAGCCTCACAACAAGAACAAATCAATGAGCTGAGGTTAATGATGAGGGGTGTGAGGAGTGACCTGACCACAGTCATTAAGTATCTCCCCAAGAAGGCACTGAACTTGCTCAGCTACAGAGAAAATTAAGGTGCTCCAGGGGCTGGAGCGAGAGGATCAAACTACAAATAAAGCAGAACAGTTTTAATAACGAAGGTGATTAACCACTGCAGCCACTTAGGAAGAGAGTGGGACTGAATTCCTAATCCTTGTGAAGTCTGCAGGGAAAGTCAGAAGGGCTTCCCAAAAGGCAGTGGTAGCTCAGGATGAAGATGAAGCCTTGCATCTCTATCCAAACATCAAAAAATGTAGAATCATGTAATTGTAGAAGGATGTGGGTTGGAAGGGACCTTAAAGACCATCAGTTCCAACCCCTTCAGAAATGGGACTGAGTGCTGGGATTGTGCATTTAGTGGGAGCTGAACCTCAGTGCCTCAAGAACTTGCCATTCCATGCCTGGACACAGGCAGATGCATTACCTGTCCCCCTGGCCATGCTAATGAGTCCTGACTCCTGCCAAGGCTTAATTAGCTTGGGCACAAGGCCAGACGCAGCACTGGGTGGTGCCTGGCTCTGTCTTACCCTGCCTGGGCATATCAGCATGAGAGACCAGCTTGGCTGCAGCCAGCAATTTGATTCTGTTCAAAATCCTGGGCAAAGACTGGTGGGAATCCCATCCTGTCCTTCAGCTGCTCCCTGGCCATGTCATCCCCGGAAACAGCCACCTGACAGGGAGGTGCAGAGAAGGGTCTGTGCTGCATCCCTCTGTGTGCCCTTCCCAGCACTGCACATGTTCCTTCTCAACCATTTACAGCAATGAACGGGAGGTCAAACACCTGGGGTGGGAAATTTCATAAAAACTGATGGGGAGTAACACAACTGCCAATAATTCCTGCAGCTATCTCAGCTAAGATAATAATGGTAATAAAAGTAATAAACTTCTGCTTTGGGGCATGGAGTGACCACTCACAGGGTCAAGCATGTTCAGGGTCCAAAGACAGTGGGGTTAAGTGCTGCCTTCTTCCCCTCCCCTCTGCAGCAGGATGCCAGAGTTTATGGATAAATACTCAAAGCAACTCCAGGGATATAAAGCATCCCTTAAAAATCTACCATAAAGTTAGAGCTTAGATTCAGCATGTGATCTCTGTCAGAAGACGCTGAGCATCATATTTAGGAAGAAATTATTTCCTATGAGGCTAGTGAGGCACTGGCACAGGTTCCCAAAAGAAGTTGTTCCTGGAAGGCCAGGCAAGAACTGGGCTTAGAGCAACCTGGTCTAGTGGAAGGTGTCCCTGTCCATGTCAGGGGGTTGGAATGAGATGGGCTTTAAGGTCTTGTCTAAGCCAAACCGTTCCACGGTCACTAGTCAGCAGCTTAATCAGATCAACAGAGTGATAAGGTGTAAATGCTTTTCTACAAGCAGCCTGAAAATTATGAGCTATTCCAGCACACAGCACTCTTGAAGTTTGGAAAAACTTAAAAAATCTGGATATCCCTAGGGAAGGGACACCATTCCCTAGGTTCTACCACTGGGGCTGAAGGAGTGCAGTCTCTCAGGCTGTCCAGTGCAGGGTTCAGCTTCAGCAGTAGGAACAAAAGCCCCCGTCCCAGGCCAGTGCAGTGTTCAGTTTCAGCAGAAGAAACAGAAGCCCCATCCTGGACCAAAGCAGAACATCAGTGCCAGTTCCAAGGGTAAAAATCTCAGCTAGGAAAGCCACAGAAGCACTCTTCTCCTTGGAGTCTGCACTGCCAAAGCAGCTGCTGGCCACGCTGACTGCTCTTCATTGTCACCCAAGCATGAAATCCATGCTCTGCCTCTGGGAAAGCTGCCCCCTTCCTTCCTCCTGGCATAAATAAATAAATACCAGGAGGGAGGTCACACTGCTGTGCTGAAATCTCATTATGACATTCAGGCCCAATGTCCAAAACAAGAGCCTGATGATGATGACGCTGGGGCCTTCTTCTGCGGAGCTGTTCCTGGCATTGCTGCCGTGCTCTCGCTTTATTTCGTCCATCTGTAACAGTGTGACTGCAGCCCTGCGTCTCCAAGAGGCCCTTCAGCCCGCTATTGAACTGATAAATTCACTGTATTACTTTACACAAATCAATACCCCAGCAGTTATCAGCACTTGATGTGACTGAAATTGGTTTCAGCCAATTTGTGAGTGTAATAAATGTCCATTTATCAAATCAATTCATTCTGCGGGGCTCCTCGGCCCGTCCGGGTTTGGGGTACCGCAGGGCGAAGGCTCTGGGGCCAAACCCGTCCTGGGATCATTGCTTCCATCCAGATACTGCACTGATGCTCCAGGGTCTGCTGCATTCCCATAGAAGCTCTCTTCCAGCCCTGCTGCTGGTGGCTCAGGGTTATGGAACCCCAAATTAGATCAAAGCTGTGTCCTTGGGAAGTTTCACCTGACCTGCAGGCAGCAACACACATCAAAAAACAGCCCTCATAAAGGATCCTATATTGTCCAAAATAACCCCAGTTTCCTTTGGACCAGAGCAGGATGACAGTCTTCCTCATTCATTTCCCTACAGTTTTGAAACACTGACTGATTTTCAATATCATAGCTGCTAAAATTGGGAATTTTATCATTAAAACATAGATTTTTCTGAACTACCCTTTCTTCAAAATCCCTGAAAAATAAACAACACTTTTCCTTCCTCGCTCCTTATTCAACTTCAGGAAGAGCTGGAACAGATTGCTTCAACCCTCATGGTTTATTCCCCCACTCCCCCTGAAAAGGGGAAGTGGTAGGTTTGAACCACCCTACTTCTAAGTGAGTACTGACCAGCAAACATGGTATGTCCATATAAAAAAGGTATTCTTTAACTGGCATAATATTTAGGATATTAGACCAAAAAAAAAAAAACAAACACACATATATATTTGGAAAAAATGCCTCCTTTAGCTTATAACCTCAGAGAGGAGATGTTGCTGATCCCTTCTGCCTCCTCATCCTCCAGTGAAAAGGCAAAGCAGTACTAATCAGATCCAGAGCTCAACCATTTATGGAAGTGCCTGGAAACACAACCCTAAGCCCTTTAGCTGCTCATTTGTATGTACCAGTTAGAGAATCCCAGCAGTTCCTGAGATGGCAGCAATGACCTGTTTGTTTCTGATGTCAGGAGATGGAATATTTAATGGGGATTTTGTTAAGATGAACTGAACATCTACACCCGTCGAGGGGGTGGCCAAGCTGCCTCCCACCATCAACCAGTCAGGCACCAGTAGAAACTTTGTATGCTGGGAGATGCCCAGTCACTATCAGTTAACCATCATCCACCTTCTCCCAGTCCTGTCCTGCTCCACACATCAGAGAAGAGCGCTGCAGGGCTTGGATATATCCTATGGAGGCAGCGGGGAAGGATTTTCCCTCTGTGGCAGTGATGCTGTGCTGTTGAAGCTGTGGCTGCAGTGAGCTCCCCACCAGCGTTCCCAGTGCATCCCCTTGCAGGGAGTTGCTGGGATAACAGCTGGACTTGGTGATCTTAGAGGGTTTTCCTAAATTATTCCATAATTCTGTGACTCCATTCTATCCCCATCGCTCCAGACCTTGTGCTTCTAACCCCAGATCACACGTTCCCTTTGTATTCTGGCTAAGCCCCTCTGGAGACTGTTTGGATCATGCACCGAGTGACGGATTAAATCCAATTATTCAATTAAGGCACCAGTTATAAATTAAACATATCAGGCAGGCTTGGTGGATCTGATGTGGTGTGTGGCAGGTCTGCTCACCAGCAAATGGCAGTGGTGAGGGCAGAGTGGAGGGATGCAGGGTCCACAAAGCGGCAGGAAAACCAGCTGGGCACAAAATAAATAGCAAAGATAGAGAGGAAGTGCTTGAGAGAGAAAGTCCTGTCTTAAAAATCATCCTTCTGGACAGAAAACAAAAAACAAAAGAAAATGAAAAGAAAAACTGGACAGAAGGGAAGGAGGGGGAGGAGGGGACAGAGAGTCTCCCACTACCTTTTGGTCCAATATCCTGAGGCTGTAGGGGTATCAAGCACATTCCCTATAATTCAATAAGAAAAACCTCCATAAAGGCAAGGACGTTAATGCGCAGAAACGCCACCTGTGTCAGGAACAGGCACTGCCCATTAATCACAGCTCCCCAATTAGCCGGGCTGCTGCCCCCAGGCGCAGCCGTTCTCTGAACACACAGGGTGGCTGTTGTTTTTGCAGGAGTGTAGACTCGTTCCCAGCTCCTTCCCGGCTCCTTCTCAGCTCCCAGCCCACACTGGGCTCCTCTTTGTTAACTAAAGGCAATGGGTTTGTGTTTCTGACAGCCTGTTCCTTGTGATTCTGCCCTGGCCTCAACAGCTCTTATTTTGCTGTCCCATTTTCAGGCATTAACTGGGATGCACGTATGGGTCAAGAATTATTGACAGGATCCAGAGGTTTTGGACTGGCAAATCAAACCCAGCCCAGATTGCTGGAGCCTTGATTACATGGAATCATAGAATGGTTTGTGTTTGGAGGGAGCTTCAAGCTCATCTCATTCTGACCCTCTGCCGTGGGCAGGTCCACTAGACCCTGCTGCTCCAAGTCCCATCCAACCTGCCTTTAAACACTTCCATGGATGGGGCATCCACTGTGAATTCCCCAGCAACCTTGCAAGGCTGCCCAGAGGCAGCCTCAGATCAAGGCTTGAGGCAACAGCTTGTCTTCCCTGTGGAGCAGGTGTGGGAGGGCAGAGTTGGCAGCATGTGAAGGGTCCTACCTGCCCCCACTGTGGCTATGGCATTCTCCTGACCAATGATGTGCTCCTTTAGCCGCTGTTCCAGTGGGAATCTCCGCCGTTCCTCCACCTCCCTCCTGCGCTGCTCCTCCTGGAACTGTGGAGGGAAGAAAACATATGGATCAGAGTCTTTACAGAGCATTGGGTCACTGCACAGATGTCAGAGCCATGTACGGGGATCTCTCTGACATGGAGCCAGAGCATCTCCAGGGCAGATGCAGTTTGGTCTGGATGCACCAGGCCTAGCAAGAGGAAATTCCTGAATCTGTCATGGATGGAAGCTGTGGTAAGTGGGAATAGGGATCCTGCTCTGCTGATGGGAAACCAGACCCTGTGCTACCTCTGTACTGGTGACAGAGGGAAAAATGGCACTGCTCAACAGGTCTTAATCATTGGGTGCTGTTTATTTTGGGAAATAAAGTCATGACTGTTCTACCTAGATTTGTCTTCCTACCCTCCAACCATTTCCTGCTCAAAGACTCCAACTAGATCCTGCAGGGATGGCAGAGTACCACTGTGCCTTACATTCAAGAGAGCTGGAGAGGGACTGTGGACAAGGGCATGGAGTGACAGGACAAGGGGAAATGGCTCCCTATTGAGAATTAGATGAGATATTGGGAAGAAATTCTTCCCCTGTGAGGGTGGTAAGGCTCTGGCACAGATTGCCCAGAGCAGCTGTGGCTGCCCCATCCCAGGCAGTGTCCAAGGAAAGGCTGGATGGGGCTTGGATCAACTTGGTCTAGTGGAAGGTGTCCCTGCCCACAGCAGGGGGTGAAATTAAGTGAGTTGTAAAGTCCTTTCCAACCCAAAACCCGTGATTCTAAGATCTTTAGAAAGGCTGCTGAGCACTCTTCCTTCCACAAGCTGAGCTCAGACATTCCCAACTGAGACTATGCCTGGGGAAGATTCATCCCCCAAGGCCAGACTCAGATGAAGACAGAACACAAAGAGCCCACAGGGTTTGCCAAGTGAGTAACTGCACCCACAGAACAGTCCCTGTCATTGAACCCACCTCACTAAGGGGAAACACCCTCCACCAAAGCCAGAAGGCAGGTGCCAAAGCTGCAGCAGGATCCAGCTGCTGGAGCCAGAGTGGATAACCCCCAGCCAGGCTGCTGACATCTCCTGGGCTAGCAGCGATCCTGACAGAAGTTAAAAAATAATAAATAGCGAACAATCCAATTTTGGCCGGTGCTATCAGTCTCACGTGTAATAGAGATGCCATGAGCCCTGATCCTCACACAGAGCAATAACTTCCCTGCAGATCCCAGTGGAGCAGCTCTGGGACAGACATCCTGCCTGTGCTGATCCCCCCGGCACTGGGTACGACCTCACCATACGTCTGTGTCTGTAGGATCCTGACAAATCTTTTCTCTCTCTCTTCCTCCTCTCTGGCCTTTCGGAAGATGCAGGAATGTGATCAGTGATGTTAGGACACTCAAAAATTCCCATGGGTTTATGGAGAGTGGGTAAGATGCGCAGGAAGAGAAGGAAGGGATACCCATGCTCTGCAATGCTCTCCCTCCCTCCTTGGAAAACTGACACAGTACAAGTCCTGTGCACAAGTACCGTTTTCTGCTCAGGATCTGTTCTGGAGAGCCCTGCACTCATGCCAGCTACTCAGGGGGCCAGAAGTGCTAACACAGCTCCTAGCTGGGTCATGCAGCTGGCCTGGAGCATCCTGAGCATCTGCCTTAGCTTACACTGTACAGGGGACACTGGGACAAGAAAACCCACCAAGAAAAATGTAGTTTAGATCCATTGGTGACAGAACCTCCAAGAAAAAGCCCCACTAATCCTGGACTTTACATAAGACACAAACTTCCACTCCTCTCTCATCTGCTCCCCTCCCCATACGCATCCAGCTGTTCCACCTTCTCGCTTTGTGGTGGGCAATGGTGTTGGTGGGGATTGTGTCCTCACCCTCCAGCAGCTGATCTTCCATTGTCCTGATGACCCTTGTCTGGCTCAGCATCAGCACTTAAGTGGAGCATAATGGTGCTACCTGCTTGGAGAGCAATGCAGGGAGCACTGCTCTGCTCTTATGCTGGAGGCAACCACACTTCTGCACTCACCGGGTTAAGTAATTCTCTTGATGCAAGGCCAAAAGCATCAGAAATCTTAATTATTAAAAAGAGAAGGACTCAGTCTGTGCTTTGGCAGGTGATAAGAGCTGTCTGCCTGTCACTGGGGTGGGCATGGCAGTCATGGAGTCACAGAAAGGTGATCTTAAGAAACCTTATAGACCATCCCATTCTAACCCCTTTGCCATGGGTAGGGATACCTTCCACTAGATCTGGTTGCTCCAAGCCCCATCCAACCTGGCTTTGAACATTTCCAGGAATGGGGCAGCCACAGCTTCTCTGCACAATGTGTCAAGAGCCTCACCACCCTCACAGGAAAGAATTTTTCCCAATATCCTATCAGTGTGAAACCATTCCCTCTTATCCTGTCCCCCCAGGTCCCTGTCCAAAGTCCCTCTCCAGCTCTCCTGCAGCCCCTTTAGGCACTGACAGGGACTCTAAGGTCTCCCTGGAACCTTCTCTTCTCCAGGCTGAATACTCCCAGTTCTCCCGGCCTGTCTCCGGAGCAGAGGGGCTCCAGCTCTCAGAGCTTCTCCGTGGCCTCCTCTGGATCTGCTCCAGCAGCTCCACATCCTTCTGATTTTGGGAGCCCCAGGGCTGGAGGCCACTCTACAGGAGGGGTCTCACCTGAGTGAAGCAGAGGGGTAAAATCCCCACCTCACCTGCTGCCCATGCTGTGGGATCAGCCCAGGACACAGGGGGCTTCTGGACTGCCAGCACGTTGTTTTAAGGAAGAAAAGTGGAGAATAAAATAACTGAACTCTTTAAGAGCAGGAGGGGTAGAATTATCTGCTGGGTAAATGCTCTCTTGAGCCCAGCACCAATAAGGAAACCTGCCCTGAACAGTTTGAAACTTGCCTTGGTTTTTATGCTTAAGTAATAGTTGAAGGAGAGAAAGGAAATATATCTCTGGAGCTGTTCCTGAGGAAGATGATTGTACTTGTATATAAACCAGCAGACTGCCAAGCCAGCCTGTGATGAATATTCAGCTGGGGGGAAACTGGTGCTCCCGGGGTTTCATCCTCCCCAGCAGCCACATTCCACCGAGAGTCTTTGAGAATTTATTGCTCATTTTAATCACTGCTAGAGAATGAATAGGCAGAGCTATTACGGGATGGACATATCCCATAGATTTTATTTACATATCCTTGTGACAGAATAACAAGGAGTTTTCATATGTATCTTTAATTTATTTTGATTTCCTTTATTCTTTTAAAAAAACCAAACCAGAACTCTGTGTGTGCTTTTCCTGAGCTTAGACCACACATGCCTGGTGTTGAGGACTCTTGAATTGGTTCCCAGTGCTACACAGTCTGAAGAAATTAAAATAAGCACTTCTGTATCTATGACTAAAAGGGAGGGAAAGCACTTGAAACTGGTGTCTTTCCTCTGTCACTGGAGGGATAGCAGCGCCTGGACTGAGCTTGGCTCTTGAAAGACTGTCTTTGCCATCCAGCTCCTCTCTGCACCCTATCAGACCCATCTGGTGACCTCCCCTGTCTTTGTCAGTGTCTGATGAAGGATTTTAAAGGAATATTTCAGCTAGGAAGAGCATACAGTTGCCTTTTCCCTTCTGGAAGCATCAGTGTGAGACCTCCTGATCAGAAGCTGGTGTCCACTTAATCCCAGCCATCACCTTTGATAGGCCTTTCCAAGAAAACAAGCCTCCAGCTGTGACTCACATGCTTCTTTTTCCATCCTGAACATGCTCAGGCTGCTGGTTTAAGCACATTTCATTAGAAAAATGTCTCTTTTGGTTATTTGAAAGCTGGCTGTTGGGTAATCTGGCCACAACCTTCTATGTGGAGTTTGGAGCAGTGAAAGCTCATTTTAACCTTTCTTAAACCCACAAGAATTACCTCAAGATTTTTTTGGCCCTTCTTATGGAAGAACCCCTCTCCAGACCTCCACAAAGCTATCACAGCTTAGCTCATGTCCCTGACATCATCTGGGCTTGATCAGTTTATATGCTGTTGTCCTTTAGTATTTCAAATTCTTTCTCCTATAAGGTGAAAAGCACTGTCACTCTTTGCAGGTTTTATGCCAAGGTTTGGTTCTGCTGATACTGTGCTCATGGACCTCTTCCCTTGGAGTGTTTTATCATAAATGCAGCCATGCTTGGGAGGGATGCTGGAGGGATAATGGATAATGAAGCTGATGAACATGGAGATACTCCAAGGGCTGGATCACCTCTGCTCTGGAGACAGGCTGAGAGCTAGGGGTGTATACCCAGAGAAGGGCAGGCTCCAGGGAGTAGAGCCCCTGCCAGGGCCTAAAGAGCCCCAAGAGAGTTGGAGAGTGACTGAATAAGGTTATGGAGGGATAGGACAAGAGGGAATGGCTTCCCCCTGGAAGACAGAGGGAAGGATTAGATGGGATATTGGGAAGAAATTCTTCCCTGTGAGGATGTTGAGGCCCTGACACAGGTTGCCTATAGAAGCTGTGGCTGTTTCCTGCCTGGGAGTGTTCAAGGCCAGGCTGGATGGGGCTTGGAGCAACCCGGTCTAGTGGAAGGTGTCCCTGCCCATGGCAGTGGAGTGGCACGAGATGAGCTTTAAGGTTTCTTCCTTCATGATTTTATGAAAACCTGCTCTCAGAGCTGCCACAGTGACTACGTAGTGCTACTGGCTACAAAAGCAGCCATCAGGACCACAGAGGACAGCCATGGCAGCATTTCCTTTGCCAGGAAGGAGTATGCAGAGCCCCAGAGTAAAGATCACTCTGTCCCTACTAAGGACAGAGGTTTATTTAGCACTGGGGAATGTGGTTTTGAACTCCTGCCTGAGCGATGACTTTAAGAGGTGAGCACAGACAGTGCAGCAGTTGACACCTGGCAGGTTTATTTCATGGTCATACCTCCTAAGTGCAGTAATTGACACAGTTTTAATTACCTTCATCCTCCACTTGTGGTAAGTTCTTAGCCTCAGGTTTATAGCATGCAAGTTTAGATTTCAAACCCATAGAGAAAACACTGAGGTACACAATGTCAGAGGAACTTTGCAGCCAGGAACAACCTGGTCCCCTTGTGCCTCAGCTCCTGCTCTTGTGGTCTGGTGACAAGGGAATGCTCCTTATCTGGGAGTCCCCTGCCCTAGCTGATCTGTGCTGCTTGGAGAGATGATGCTCACAAGGCATCACAGAAGGGTTTGGGTTGGAAGTGATCTTGAAGCTCACCCAGTTTCAATCTATCCCACAGGCAGAGGCACCTTCCAGTAGACCAGGTTGCTCCAAACACCATCCAATCCGGCCTTGAAAATTTCCAGGGATGAGGCATCACTTGCCACTGCCATGATGGCCTCTCCTACCCAGTGATAATTCATTGAACAAGGCCTCTGCCCAGGAATTTGAAATCCCTGAGATCTAGCTGCAGATCCCTCATTATCTAGTAGCCCACTGCTCCACAAATGTACTGATTCCTGGCATTTTCATTGGAACCATGATGGCAAATGTGTTTCTTTTCCTTCTTTAAAGCAAATGGGACATGGAGGCTGAAGGGATGAGATCCCACCATGGAAATGGGTGCCTTTTACCTTAGGTTGGTGCACATGAACACCTGGATCCCAGGCCATAGCTGGACTCTGATTCTCAGCCCTGCTTGTTTGACAGACAGTTTCAGAAAATACAGTAAAAACAGGCTCTGGATTTTACTGCATCCAGGGGTTACAGAGCAGCATTACTGGTTCTGGGCAGGTCACTCCTGAGCGAGAAATAGTAACTTGGAAGAGGTGGGCATAGTCACAGTTAAAATACTACAGAAGCAAATGTTTTTCCTTATGCATCATGTTCTTAATTTTTATAGACTTCTTTTGGAAAAGGATGGAGCTGTAGGGGTGCTAAGGTGGCCTTCCATTGCTTGCACCCTAAAATCATAGAATCATAGATTGATTTGGGTTGGAAAAAAGCTTTCAGATCATCGAGCCCAGCTGCTCACCCAGCACTGCCAAGGCCACCACTAACCCATGTCCCCATGTGCCACATCCACACAACATCTTTATAGTTGTTCTTGTAGTGGGAAAGGAAACCCAAACTGGCCAGAATCTCAGGCTCACCTTTGCCTCGGATGCTCTCAGAAGGTTCATGACCTCCCCTTCACGGGCGTAATCCAGAGGTGTGTGTCCCATTTCATTCTTCTGCAGGGGGTTGGCACCTGACAGCACAAGAAATGAGTAAGATCAGGAGCTCAGAGTTCAGTCTTGGGGCAGAAGGAGCAGGAAGCACATCCTCTCTGTGTCCCCTCCTAACCTTTGCTCTGGAGGGTGTCTGGATCAGAAAGAGAGAATGTACAACCAGCGGTTACAAGCATGGATCTCCAGGGAGGAAGAACAGGGATTGTCACTGCTAACAGCTGGCTTGTCAGTGAAGAGCTGCTGTGCGGGGATGAGAGCACATGGTCACCAGAAGGAAATACAGTCTCACAAAAGCACCCACTCTCAGTCCTGTGGGAGCCACATGGGACCATTACAGCTTCAATTGGATACTCTGCCTGTGCCAGCTGGAGCTGAAGCTGGAGCTGAAGGTGGAGCTGGCTGTCGCCTGTGGACCAGATGCTCCACTGAGCCCCTGGAGCACTTCTGGGGGAAAATCACACCCTTCCTTGCAGTATAATTAAAAAACCCCCAAAACCAACAAATCCCAAAGACTGAGCTAGACTGAGTTGGATGGTCACCCCACAGAAACATGGAGAGAGCTCTCTCTCCTAAAAGATACACTGGATTGCAGAAGAGCATGCCATGTCAAACAGGTCCAGTTGCAGTGATGGGAAGTATAGGGAGGGAAACTCGGTGATATCAGGAGACAGAGGTAATGGCAATAGCCAGAGGGGCAAAAAAGGTCTCGGGATTCATCTCTGACTCTCAGTATCTCAGGAGCTGTCTCTAAGGCAGAGACTTGTCACTAACACTGGTGCACTCCATGACCCCACAGCAGCTCCTAACTGCAAGAGTTTATGAGAATGAACCTTCAAACTGGTCCCAAACTCCCCAAACTGGTGCTGAAACTGACCCTCCCACTAGTTATCAAGCCTTGGAAAGCAATCTGGTGGAGGAAGACCCCATAACTATGCTCAGCAGGTCCGGGATGTCTTCTATTTCAATCCTTCCACTGCAATTCTGTGCAATGTGCTCCTGCCTGGGCAGGGGAGTTGGTCCAGATGACTGGTGTCCCTTCAAGCCTGAATCATTCTGTGACCCTGCTGAAAACATGGGAGTGAGACAAGTACCTTGGCAGAGGTACACCAAGCTGCTTCTGTGCCATGAGACAGCGTAAAGCACCAGGAGTGCTCAGTAAGAGCAAGCAGCAATCAGAACAGATGAATGAAGTAAGGGGAGTCTGTGGGAGCGGAGCTGCAGAGATTAGCCACTCCTAGGCATTGGCATCAAGGAATTATATTTGCTTACAGAATGAAAAATGTGCTCCATAAACATTCGACATGGACTAATTTCTATGGCAAGCCCTGTCTTCACAAATAAAGACCATGATCAAGACAGGTGAGATTACACACTGCCGGGGCTGGCTGCTCCATATACATTAAAGAGACAGTGATTCCCGCCCCCCCACCCCCTGCCAAAACCCACCTGGGTCTGTGTAGTGACCAGTGGGACATGTTCCTGGCTTCTCCAAATGATTACATACTCGAGGCTAGGCATGCTTTAATTTCTGATGGAGGGTTTGTTTGGCTTTGCCCTGGATCTATCAATAATGGCTCTCCAATATTGGCCTAATCCCCCTGTTAATGGCTTTGACGACTTGACTAATTGCTGCAATAATTGATAGAACCCGACTCCTATAACTGGTCGATTTCAACCTCGAGTACCGGCAGCAATAAAATATTATGCTGCCATAAATAACAGTATCACTTGGCTTGCTAATAGAAGGTAAAAGTGGCCACTGGTCTGTCGGTGCCCTGGCTGACCCCACTCCACATCCCCACCTCCTCTCCTGCCCTCTCCCACCCTGTGCCACAGGCTGCAGCAGTATCCAAGGGGACGTCAACCTTCCACGACTTAATAGAAGGCAATTTGTCACCTCCCACTCGCTGTCTGTAGCTGGAGATGGACACCTGGGCAGCACCTCAGGCTGTATGAGCCCGTGGCCTCCTCCCACCCTCCATGCTCATATTAGAAGGCCCCGGCTGATAATACTTGATAAATAGCGTGGGGGTTCTCTCCCTGCACCCGCCCAGCATTGCGGCGCTGCAGCAGCTGCAGAAGGTCACTCATTGGGGAAATATGTTTCTGTCAGTGGGATCGAAAAAAGTTTAGTGGAGTGACAGGCCTCAATTTTTCAAATTTTATTAACTCCATCCTCTTAACAATTTGTCTTGAATTCCTTCAGATTCTGGATAACTGTCAATAGAGCTGGCGACGCAGCAGATACTGGTACTTAGGTCCCCCACTGCTGTCAGGGTAGGGATGGGGATGGCAAGAGGAGGGAGAGATGGCAGGAGGAAAAGGAGAATGCCAAAGGGCACAGACAGAACCTGGAGGAACATCCCAGTGATGCTCCCTGTGTCCTCGGCAGCCCCAAGACCCTGCTCTTGTCACTCCATCCTGTCAGGGCAGAAGACTAGCAGAACAAGGTTCACACTTCTAACAGACAGGACAGGGCACAGTGGCATTGGAGCCTCATACGGACAGCCAGAGAACGACACTGCTCCAAAGAGTGGACAGATCACAGCTTGAGAAAGCCCTGAGTAGTGGGACAAGGAAAGGACTCTTAAGGACCTTGTTTCACAGCCCAGCCAGATGGTGTGAAACCTCCTGCTCCTGGGCATACCCACAGGCAGCCTCTGTCTGAGTGTCTGGGTCCTGAGCTGTTCCCAGCAGTGGGTGTGGGGACAGAGAACTGGCATGACACAGTCCCTGTCTGATGCCACTCCAGAGGTCCTGCCTGCAAATGAGCTGGGCAGCAGCAGTGGCCTGTGGCGACCTGTGTTACAGAAAGACAAGATGCCAAAATGTTCAATGTCTCCTATCTTCCTTCTTTGGTGTCCAGAAGGTACAATATGGTGGAGGTGGAAACTGAGGGCTTGCACAAGTCTCCAGCACAGAAGACTGCACTGGTTCAGTCATGAAAGTCGGGGAAAGCCATTCTCCCACTACAAAGCCATTCAACAAGGACAGAATCACAGAACATTTTAGGTATGAAAAATCCTCTGAAACCATTGAGTCCAACCATTCCCCCAGCACAGCCAGGGCCACAACTAACCCATGTCCCCAAGTACCACAACTACATGGCCATTCCTTTCAGGCATGAGGACTCCACCACTGCTTTGGGCAGCCTGTGCCAGGGCTGGACAACCCTTCAAGGGAAGGAATTTTCCCCATATCCAATGTAAACCTCCCCTGGCACAACCTGAGGCCATTTCCTCTTGTCCTATCTATCACTTGTTATCTCACAGAAGATACAAATCCCCACCTACATAATATAGACACTGCATAAAGCCACTCTCCCCAATATAAAACTGGGCAGAAGTTTGAAGTCATTTTCCCCACTATAAAACCATTCATAGAATCACAGAATTGCTGACTGGTTTGAGTCCAAAGGGACCATAAAGACCATTTATTTCCAACCCTCCTGCTATGAATAGAGATGACATTCTCCCCAATATAAAGCCACTGAATGAGTACAAAGCCATTCTCTCCAGTATAAAGCCATTTTCTCCACTATAAAGCTATTCTCCCCAATATACAACCCCAGCACCGAGTTTGTCCTGAGTGGAGGGTCTGAGCACACTTGGCTCCTGGGCAGGACAGGTACAGGCAAGGCCTGGCTACAGAAAGCAAGGATGAACCTTGACGGCACTTCTCTCTGCTCCTCATGACACTGCATCCAGGAGTACCTCAAGATCTTTTACCAGGCTCTGTGAGCACTTATTCTGCCTAGGTCCCTGCCTCGGACCCATCCTATGCTCCAGCACACTGAGGGGACTTGGGGAGCATCCCTTTTCCTGCAGCAGACTCTGCTGGGTTAAATATCCCAGAAGTGAGCGGGAAATAAACTCTTTTTTTCTGTTGAAGGGAACTAAATCCCAGAAAAAGGATCCTGGAAGTACCAAAGCCATGGTGGTTGCTGCTGAGGGTGCTGGAAGTGGACACACTGAAGGGCCATCACCTTAGACCAGGATGTCCCTATATGCCACATCTACACATCTGTTAAGTCCCTCCAGGGATGGGGACTCCAACACTGCCCTGGGCAGCCTGTGCCAGGGCTGGACAACACTTTCAGGGAAGAAATTTCCTCTAATATTCAACAAAAACTTCCACTAGTGCAACTTGAGGCCATTTCTTCTTGTCCTGTCACTTGTTGCCTGGGAGAACCTGGCTACAACCTCCTTTTGAGTAGTAGTAGAGAGTGAGAAGGTCCCACTTGAACCTCCATTTTTTCCCATGAGGGGCACAAAACCAACCCCAAGATCTGAGGTGTGGCCTCACCAGTGCCCAGTACAGGGATCAGTCACTGTCCTGGTCCTGCTGGCCACACTTATTGGTGACACAAGCCAAGATTCCCTTGGTCTTATTGTTCACCTGGGCACACACATTGCACCTGCACCAACTCCAGTTCCACCAGATCAAGTGCTGCCTATTGCCCAGCCCTGGGCTGGCAGCAGCCCTCACAGAGCTCTAGGGAACAAGACCTGTGCTCCTCTGGTCCAGTGGCTTCACTCTCAAAACACAAGAAGCCTTTCCAACCTAAATTTGTCCAGCCAGATTGGATGGGTCTTAGAGCAACCTGTTCTAGTGGAAGGTGTTCCTGCCCATGGCAGGGGGTTGGAACTGGATGAGTTTAAGGTCCCTTCCAATCCAAATCAATATGTGATTCTGTGAAGGAAGGATTTAGACTTAACTAAGAATTAGACGTTTCTGGAGTAGAGTTTACATGGAAAAGCAGATACCCAGAGCTCTGAGATGAATGTCAGATGATGACAAGGGCAGGTAGCAACCAGCAAGGAGAGGTCCTCTTGGAGGAGCAGCTTAACCAGTGATCCCAAACCTTGTGAACCAGACTGAACACAAATCTTTATGTACTTGGACAGACACAACAGTCTCAGGACTGGGATGCATAAGTTGGAACAGAGGCAAAGGAGGAGACTGATCGAAGCAGCATGTAAACTGGACTGCAGGAAAGGACTGAGCCCCTCTGGTGGAGTGGTGAGGTCAGCTGTTGAAGGCTGGAAACAAAATGAAGGTAAGAAAGGCAATCGTATGAGCCAGTGATGCAGGATTAGTACAGAATGAAATGCCCTGACCAAACAGGGAAAATACAGCATGAAGGTCACTCCTCTGAGACACTGAAGGGCACTGCAACACACAGAAAACTAGCCCAGGGACTGCAAGGATAAAAAGCACAACACCAATAAATTATTAAACTGGTGGAAACCAGAGACTAAGAGCCCTAAGGCAGTCAGAAAAGTTTCCAAGACAAGATGTAAGCCTTAATTCAGCCTTGGACAAAGCAAAAGGCTTTCTCCAAACCTTAGCTCCTAAGTACCACACTGCAATGGGACACATGTTCATGCCAAACTTCCTCACCAGAAAATCCAGCAAAGAATCCATGGCCAAGGAGCTTTGTACCACAAGGGGAAAACATGGATCTTGCTCGAAAGAAAGCAGCAGCCCACCAGCAGGTAACTGTCAGAAGCATGGATATAAAGGCTGAAGAAACCCATGATATTTATTAAAGTTCTTATCATAAGAAGAGTTAGGACCTTCTCCTAAAGGGAGAAACCACACCATCATCCTTTCAAACCCAGGGTAGATGAAGAAAATCCAATGAAGTGTTTGCTCTGGCAGATTAAATGCAAAAAACCCACAGGTAAAAAGGGATTTAAAAGAAGCCCCTCCTTTAGGAATGAAAGCTAGGATGTCTGAGCCTTATTAGAAGCTGGAAGTCAGCCTGAGACAGTGAGTTTCCATAAGTGATAAAGATCCAGGCCAGGCTGGACAGGACTGGGAGCAACCTGATCTATTGAGAGGTGTCCCATCCATGGTGAGGGTTTGTAACAAGATGAGCCTGAAGGTCGCTTCCAATCCAAAACTGTTCTCTGATTCTACGGCAAATGGGAAAGTTGCAACAGAAGAAATAGGGCAAGAATGAATGAATGTCTTAAATGCATGCACCTTTCACTCTTGCTTTATTGGAGCCTGAGTGTAATTTGGTCTATGCCTACTTGACAACTGCGTGTAAAAACAATCCACCTGACTCCTGACGCTTGTTTTGTAAGGTAAGAGAGGGGAAACTACAAAATCATACTCTTCCTATATATCCATCACCCTTTCTCCATATACCCATGTGTGCAGAGCTCTTAAGATCATGCCAAACATGTTGTCACTGTCAAGTTCGTCCCCAGAAACAGTTCAAGAGGGATCTGTTTACTCCCCTGTCCTAAGGGAAAACTATTCCTAAGTGCTTCAACACAGACAGAAATGTGCTGGCACTTTGGACTCTTATTGCTCTCACCACAGTGGGACGCTGGATGCTTTGATGCTGGGATATGATTGGTTTCTAAATCCCCGTTTCATAGGATTTTAATTACTGGTCTGGCATGGTAGGGAGTGGAACTGGCTGCGGTCAGACAAAGGATCGATATGCCGGCCCAGAACATATTGAGCCTCGGCACTCGCAGATGCTATTGCACTATTTAATCATCTTTTGCAAAATTTACAGTGCAACAGAAGGAATCAATACGGAATTTATCCGATTCCCTTGTAAATATGAGCATGGAGAGGGAGAGAGGATGTCAGGCACTCTGGCATGACAGCTGGTCAGGGCAGCAAACCTTTGCAACAGACCACCCAGGACAGCTACCATGCCTGTGAGTCACCAAAAAGGGCCCAGCCAGCCACTGGGACTTGCATTCCTGGGGACAGCTGCACCACAGTGGCTGCATTTGTATGCTCTGACCTGCTTGTAAGCTAAACCTTGTCCCAGCGACTCTAAAGGAAAAATGGCAGGAAGCCACACAGGTTGTGCAGAGCCTTACTCTGCACAGTGTGGTTTACAGAACTTGTCATACAGTCATAGAATAGCTTCATGGAATTTTCTGGGTTGTAAAAGCCTCGCCAGACCATCAAGCCCAACCACTCCCTCAGCACTAACCTATGTCCCCAAGTGCCACACCCATAAGGCTTTTAAATCCCTCCATGGATGGGGACTCCACCACTGCCCAGGGCAGCCTGTGCCAAGCCTGAACAACCCTTTTGGGGAAGAAATTTTCCCCATATCCAAATTAAACCTCCCCTGCCACAACTCAAGGCAGTTTCCTCTAATCCTGTTGCATGTCACCTGGGAGAAGAGCCTGACCCCCACCGGACTCCACCCTCCTTTGAGGGAGCTGTAGAGAGGGAGGAGTTCTGCCATGAGCTATTTTTTACTGCGGTAACTGCTGACTGCAGCAAAACCTCAATGTTACTTTCTCCGGATGTGTTGAAACCAAAGCTCTCTCCTCTCTGGAACTGGCTGCTGGGGACCTGAAAGCCTACTCTCTAGGGATATCCTTTACTCTCCCTCTGGAAGAATGGACACTTTTAATCTGGGATGCAACAGAAAACACTCCAAGATACATTAAGCAGTTGTTAATAAGAAATTAATTCAGTTAGAAAAACCCAATTAATTAGAACCTGATTTTTCCAGAGAATACCATAAGCACTTTTGCTTTCTGATGTCCAAAGCCCATCCCTTGCAATGCTGGCTCCATAATCTGTTTACCCATCACTCACCCTACTCACAAGATCTGCAATTACATTGGACTGAGGAGACGAGTGCACAACATTATGAACAAATGCACTGGGCTAAATTTACTAGCAAATCGAGTTCAGCAGACCAGGTTATTGCAGCTTCAGCTAAAATGTTTTCACAAATGTATGTTCATTTCTTCCTCTCTCTCTTTCACATCTAATTAGAGATGAGAGACTCCAAGATTGCTGAAGAGGACTTTTGGACAAGGGCAAGGGGTGACAGGACAAGGGGGAGTGGCTTCCCATTGACAGAGGGCAGGGTTAGATGGAGTATTAGGAAGAAATTCTTCCACGTGAGGCTGGTGAGGCCCTGGCACTGGTTGCCCAGAGAAGCCGTGGCTGCACCATCCCTGGAAATGTTCAAGGTCAGGTTGGATGGGCTTGGAGCAATCTAAATTAATGGAAGGTGTCCCTGCCCATGGCAGTGGGGTGGAATGAGAAGACCTTTAAGGTCCCTTACAACCCAAACAATTTTGTGATCATGTGATCTCCCTGCGGATGTATTGCAGGAGGCATTTCCAATGCAGTAACAGCCTGGTCAGCCTGTCTGCTGGCTCTAGGAGAGGCTGGGAGCAGAGGGGATGATTTCTGAAGATGGGAAATAGAAAGCAGGGCAGTCAGGGATGAGGAGAGCACTGGGGAGAATGGGGGACATATGGAGCCTGCTCAGGTTTGGCAGGAGGGCTGGTGTTGGTTTCTGCAGTGGGGATCGAGAGAGGGGAAGTGTCACAAACTGGCATGGGTCAATCTCTGAAGGAAGGAACTGCTCTATTTTTAGGCAAGGGTAGGAAATACAAGTCCCTACCCACCTACGTGCAGCAGCAGAGTAGTGCACTGCCACACAACCGTGTAGAAGCAACACTTCCACACATCAGCAGATGACAGTTCAGACAACCCCTTGCTACATGCACACACACACCCCCCAAACACACCTTGGAAAAGCTCTTGGAAATTAATTTTGAGATCCTAGAAAAATAGCAGCTGAGCTGCTACACACCGAGGGAACCTTGCTTCTACGCTTCTTCCTGTGCCTAGTTTCTCAGGTGTATACATAAGCAAGTGCTCACAATACTCTGATTTTGCATTTCGTAAGCTCCAACCTAAGACAGTTTCTGCAGCATCTTCTTCTGTGCTCTGTCTAGTGTAACTGTAATTTACCGAAAGGTTACCACAGCTATAACAACTCTTCCTAGTACAAGGCTGTGAAAAGGGAACAGTTTCTCATGCTGGGAGAAGGGTCATTTACCTGCAGGGCAAATCCCTGAGCAGCCGCAGTGCTGTCCCTAGCTCTGAATCACAGAATCACACGATTGTTTGGGCTGAACAGACCTTAAAGCCCACCTCATTCCACTCCCCTGCCATGGGCAGAGACACCTTCCACAAGACCTGGTTGCTCCCAGACCTATCCAACCTGGCCTGGAACACTCCCAGGGATGGTGCACCCACAGCTGCTCTGGGCAACCTGTGCCAGGGCCTAACCACCCTCACAGGGAAGAATTTCTTCCCAATATTCTGTCTCATCCTGTCCTCTCTCAGTGGGGAGCCCTGACTTGTCCTGTGACTCCATGCACTTATCCAGAGTCCCTCTTCAGCTATCTTGGAGCCTCTTTAGGCACTGGCAGGTGCTCCACTGTCGCCCTGGAGCCTTCTGTTCTCCAAGGTGCACAACCCTAGCTCTCCCAGCCTGTCTCCAGAGCAGAGGGACTCCAGCCCTTGAACAATCTCCATGACTCTGGACACATGAATCAGTGCCTCCCTGCATTTCAGCAACAGATTCTGGAGCAGAACCATTTGTAGAAGGGAGGTTGATGTTGGCTATGCTCCATGGCAGGGTTATGCCATTGCCAGAAAGCTGCACCTTTTAATACTGGCTATTTCACTTAAATACTGACATAATAAAAGCTCCCTCTAAAACAAGGAGATTTCTGTCACCAGCAAGCTGGTGACCCTGCCTGCCTTCCTCTGAGCCAAACACAAAGTCCCCGGAATCAATTGTGCCTGCAGTAGCAACTGGTGCACTCTGCGGATGCGAGCGCTCACCCACCCCTTCCCCAAACACCGATGTTTATGGTGTCGCCTCAGGTCAGGGGACTGTGAAATGTCACCAACAACTGTCCGAAAGGACAACAGAGCTGCCACTTCATCTCGCGGTCTGCTGGGCACACACATGCTGACCAAAGGGCTATAAGGTCCTGGAGGGGTCAAGCGAGTCACTGAATGGGCCACAAAAGGCTAGGGATGTGGGGTGAGGGGCAAGTGCAGGGGGCTTCCCTTAAAAACAACAGGGGGGTAGGGAAGTGGTTGGAGCAGAGAGGGGCTGGGCAGTTAATGGCTTTGGCCGGAGGGCAGAGCACCAGCGAGAGAAGTTAGAGGGAGAGTAAATGGAGAGTTAGTAAAAGGCAGGTGTAGGGAGAGATCAAGGGGAGCCTGTTCCATGTCAGCAACCAGGAGCCACCCTGTGTGCGATGTCAATGGCAGCACAGGGGCATTACCCTCACAAAGGGCTGAACGGTGCTCGATCTCCACACGAAGACCCTTGGCCATGCATTCAGATTACACTGACGAGGGTGCAGGGATCCCCTGCTTTGTTATCTCATGGAACCGGGAGGAGGGGAACGTCTCCAGTGAATGCCCTGAAATCCTCCTATCATGCACCCATCAGGAAATCCAATTCCAGCACCCAAAACTTGCTGAAAGGGCAGGGAAGGGTCTGCTGTCGCCCCAGCAGCTCAGAGCCCACCTGTCAGAAAGCTGAAGTTTATTACATTTAGCAAATAATCCTCATAAATCTGCATCCTAAACCATGACTGCAAAGGGAAAGTGGGTACTGTGGACGGTGAACAGGGATTATTAATCTGAGAAACACTGTGAACTCAGCCTTGGGAGGGGCTCCAATGGCAATTCCACATCATTGCCAAATGGAGATTCCCACTGGTGGGTTGCTGTCTCCAAGATCTGAGCACTGGGACATGCTCTACAAGACAAGGATTTCCACTTGGAAATGAACTCTGAGGCTCTTGAGCAGGATCCAGAAGGATTTCAGTGGGGCTGGACTAAGAATGGAACAGTGATGAGTGACCATCACATCCTCTGGCTAAGTTCTGAATTTTTACTTCGATTTCACACAATCCTTCCATTTGTACCCAAACAAACACAGTCCCACAGATTGTTAAATGCTTTTTTTTTCCTGAGATCCAAGGGAGTTCTTTCAAGCTGAGACACTTTGCTACAAACAAAGAACTCTCTGTGGGCACTAGGCAGAGAAAGGGCCATTCACGGGGATGGCAGTGGCTCCAGGACAGACACAGAAATATCTCTGGAACAAAAAGAACAGTTGCCTCTGTGAAGTGAGGCCTGGATTGGAAGAGTACTTGGAGAGCTAAGCAGGGCACAACTGGAGAAATAAGGTGGACTTACTCCTTACAATGATTTATTCAGGATGGAAAAATTCTTTAGTGCCAATTTCAGTTATTTGCACCCATCTTTTACCTGTACTTAGGGTAACCAAGGAGCTGCCCTGGTACTTTCAATCAACTCATAATATGTGTCATGCAAGGAGGCCTTCCAAGGCAGAAATGAGAAGCAGGTATCTTTGTAGAAAATGCTATTCCAGGTGATTCTGCCCCTCTGACCCACTCCGGTGAGACCCCACCTGCAGTGCTGCCTCCAGCTCTGGGGTCCAACATCAGAAGGATCTAGAAATGCTGGAGTGAGTCCAGAGGAGGCCACAGAGGTGTTTTGAGGGCTGAGCCACTCTGCTCCAGAGACAGGCTGGGAAAGCTGGGAGTGGTCAGTCCAAACCATTCTGTGATCCTATGATTCACACCATGACATATGTCAAACACTCTCCAGCCTCCAGTACAGACTCTCTGCACGGATCTGTTCCCAATACTGCTGTGACAAGGACTCTTCCAGCCCTTCAACCCCACTGCCACTCTCTGTAACACTCCCTGTACCCAGAGCACCTTGCACTCTCCTGCAAAGCCCTTCCAGGTCTGTGCATTCACAACCCATTGCTCAAGCAGGTAAACCTGCTCCACTCCACTCTGCTCTGCTTCTCCTGTGGGGATCCCTGCCCACTCTGGGATCCCAGAGGTCTTGTTGGAGACCTTCTGACCATCAGTGCCCATGGCCAAGTGACCCCTGAGCAGGTGCTGTTGGCCCATGCAACAGACATGCAGTGAGTCATATGCTCTGAGACTATGCCAGGTTCTGTGTTCACGCAATGCCCACACATGCTGTGAACACCAAGGGGGGCTTCTATGTCAGAAAAATGCAGTGGACCCCACTTGGGAGGGCCACTATTTTTGTCTGAAGACTTACCAACCATCATGTCCACACAGTGCCACAGCTTCCTGCTTTTTCAGCTCTCTTCCCTGCAAGAAGCCCTGCCTTTGCAATAGAATTTCTTTGGTTTTGGGTTAATTTATGGCCAGGAGCTGGGGTTCTGGTATCTGCAAGCCTCCCAAAGAAACCCTGACCTGGAGTTCAGTGCTATAGAATCTCACCCTTTCACTCTTATATTTCTATTTGTGAAAGATAATAAGCACATAACACAGATGGGTATCAAGGTTCAATGTTGCCACAATTAATTTTCCTCATCCCATCTGGGGACGTTTAGCCATCACAGATGCTACTTTCTATTATCTTTTTAGCTGCTTTCTTAAAGAATGAGCCTTATGAGACCACGTCATACCATTACATACTTGTCTACTTCCCTAGAATTAACTTCTGAGATGCCCAAACCACAAGGACTACAACATTCCTCAAATCTTTGCAAAAATCAGCATCTGGCCAACCAGACCCTAGTGAGCCTGTCTCTGGTAGGGTCAGGCTGTGACAGGTGACCACTTTATGTTCCACCTGGCAGAGGTTGCTGGCAGCATACACCTGAGGCAGGGACAGCATTGCTGTGGCTGGCTCATCTCCAGGCGACCTTGGGGACATTGCAGGAGGAGAGCTGTTGAAATTGCTGGAGGAGAAGGAATGCTGGGGACAAAAGACATCACATCTGGATGAAAGCAGAACTATAGACCAGCTTGGTGGTCTGACACACTGTGCATGTGCAGGTACACACTAAGCAGATGCCAGCTCTGGAGAACAGCACAAGAGTCACAAATACCATCCCAGAGGGAACAGCAGGAGGATACGTATAGAAACCGTTGCCAGGGCAGCACATTCCTGTTCTGTTGGCTAAATGCATCTTCTCATTCTACTCCACTAGTGCTGATAAGCTTTTTCCCCGTGAAGACAGCTAAGCACTGAACAGGTTGCCCAGGTGAGTATACAAGAGAAGACAGTGAAGCGGGCTCTGTGAGGAGAAGGGCCCTCTGATTTAACCAGGAGGACCAGTAACTGCATAAGCTAACAATTCTCACAAGAGCTGCATTGTCTCGGCCCAACACTACTTGAGCTTCCCCATTTCATCTGGGTACCAGCACCTATCCTGTGCCTTGTCTACAGAGCAGGTCCATTCCTGGTATAGCAGGGACCCTTCCATTCCACAAAGGGACACGATGGATATGACAGATGGCCTGAGTAAATACTGCAGGTGGGAAATGAAAAAATACTAAGCAGAGACCAGTGGGGGCATGTGGGGCACCCAGTCCAGCTCTGGGGCTCCCATCATTAGAAGGGTGTGGAGCTGCTGGAGTGAGGACAGGAGGTCACAGAAGCTCTCCAAGGGCTCTCTGGAGACAGGCTGAGAGAGTGGAGGAGTGTTCAGCCTGGAGAAGGGAAGGCTCCAGGGAGACCTTAGAGCACCTGCCAGTGCCTAAAGAGGCTCCAAAGGAGCTGGAGAGTGCTCCAAGAGCCTGGAGTGACAGGACAAGGGGAGTGGCTTCCCACTGACAGAGGGCAGGGTTAGATGGGATATTGGGAAGAAATTCTGCCCTCTGAGGGTCCCAAGCCCCTGGCACAGGTTGTCCAGAGAGGTTGTGACTGCCCCATCCCTGGAAGTGTTCCAGGCCATGTTGGATGCAGCTTGGCACAACCAGGTCTAGTGAAAGGTGTCCCTGCCCATGGCAGAGGGTTAGAATTGGATGATTTTTGAGGTTCCTTCCAACCCAAACCATTCCAAGATTCTATGATTCCCTGGATGTTGAACTGCAGGAGGAAAGGTGAGACTAAGGTGAGAAGAGCCACCAAAATCACATGGAGAAAAAACACTGGAAATGAACGGGAACACAGAAACTAAAAAGTAAAGAGATGAAAGCAAACAGCAAATCACACCAAACTGTGACAGTGACAGAGTGTGGCCTGTGTCTAAACCTGACAGTTTTGTAGGATGGGCTGACTCAGAAGTGCTCCTGGCCCATGAGCTGGGTGGAACTACAAAACTCACCTGCATCCAGCAGCAGTTTGACTGTCAGGTAGTCATCAGCCAGAACTGCGTAGTGTAGAGCTGTGCAGCCCTTGAAGTTGGCTCGGATGTTGAGACGGTTGTTGAAGTCATCCTCCCGGGTGACAAGGACTGCAGGGGACAAAGAGTGAAAGCTCAGCTCACTGAGATAACTACAGAACTGCTCATCTGGATGTGTAGCAGCAGCATGGACCCACCACCCCTCACCAGGCGGGAAGCTTCTAAAGGGCTTTGTGACCTTTTCTGGGACTACCAGGACCCCAGTGGGTATTTCTGGTGGCCATTGCCCCCACTCCACTGAACAGCAGCAGAGATAAGGACAACATGGTTTCCATGTATCCCAGTGACTGCCTACACAGTGCCCAGGCAGGAGAGGAGGTGAGTGGAGAACACCTGAGCAAAGACCTCAGCCTCTTCCCAGTCATTTATTGTAGGGTAACAGGATGGCTTGACTTGGAAGAAACCTTAAACCTCATCTGGTTCTACCCTCCTACCATAGGCAGGGGCACCTTCCACGAGACCAGGCTGCTCCAAGTTCAGAACAGGTTGTTCTCTGGGCAACCTGTGCCAGAGCCTGGGCACCCTCACAGGGCAGAATTTCTTCCCAATATCTAATCTAAATAATGTTTTTAACAAACAGAAGGGAAGCTGTGACAGGAATGAATGCTGCCCCATTATGGCTTGACCTTTAAGCAAATTCCTGATTTTGGGAGTTTCCAGCACATAAGTCCATGTGTCTCAGCAGGGCATGGCTCTGAAGGAAGGGTCTGCAGCACCCCTGCTCTCCTGTAGCTGGTTTAAGGATCAGGCTTTAGAAAACCTGGATTTTAAACTCTTTGCTTTAGACATCAGCAAAAACAATAAGAGAGAGTGACTTTTTACAGGGGCAGATAGTGACAGGACCAGTAGGAATGTCTTCAAATTGACAGTGGGCAGTGTAAGATTGAAAACTGGGAAGAAATTCTTCCCTGTATGGATGGTGAGACAATGGCACAGGTTATACAGAGGTAGGCCCTTAAATACCTGTCCCATCATGGAGCATGAGTGATGGAGGAATTGGCATATGTTGTCTCCATTCAAATGAACATCACTCACTGATGGACCAAATTCTGCTCCTGGAGGTGCATCCAGCTCCTTGGTGAAAGGGTCTGTATCTACAACTCATTAGACCCAGATCCAGGGGCATGGAGAGCTCCCAAGTGCTCTGAGCACCTTATACCGTGCTATGGCAAAGCAAGCAGAGCTGGAAAACAGATGGGCTGCAGGGGTTTCTTCATGGTCCCTCCTAAGAGCCATCAAAAGATTTCTAGGAGATTTGAAAAGTTCAGAAGAGAGAAACACTGTGATGAATACCTGATGCTGTCCGAGCCCAGCATCTCCACTAATGAACCACAGTCCCTCCAGGAAGATCAATTAATGCCCTGGCTCCTTTCCTTCCCTGGGTCCCTTCTCCAAGCACACAGGGTGAGTATGTATATTTATTTGTCGTCATTTCCTACCCAGGGAGGAGCAGGATAATGAACTGCGTGCGTCAGGGAAGATGAATCTGAGATACTAGGGAGCAGCGCAGTAAAGAGATTAAAGTGTTATTATTGTTGGTTTTTTTCCCCCATGGTCCGTTGTGACAGCTCGGCCGTCATCTGTAAAAAATGTCTCTGAGAAAGATAATCATCGGAAACTCAATAAAGCGTCAGGGGAAGCCTCGTCCACCATCCATCACTGGGTGCCTGGAAATTTTCAGCCCTCTGTCTCCCTTCCTGCCATCCATATAAATGTCTGTAATATATTTTGTGCAGTGGTTGTGGAGCACACCCTCTCGATTTGGATGTTTTTATGAAAAAATATTTATACACGAAATATGTAAATGTCTAAAAAAAAAGAAAAAAACAAAGGCAGTTTCTCTCTCTCTTTTTAAAAACGCAACTGAATTTATTCTTTTTAATAAAACATGTCAACCAAAGAATTAATGCAACTTCTCATGGAGTGGCCTTATCTTTTCTTCACCCCAAAATATATAACATCGGAGAGGGATGAATGCAGACAAAAACAATTAACTTTCTTGGTTGATACACTTTATCTTAAATAAAGTCTATGTACATGCATTATGTATTGGCATTCTATTGCTCATTTTTTAATGCAGTTTCATACATTTTACATTCCCTGCTATAGGGATATGATCTATGTATACTCTCTCTCCCATCAAGAAGTAGGTCTGCTGCACGGGTGGGTCACAGTGAGGGATGAGAGCAGAGAGCTTTTAAAAATACAGAATAATGCCCTGTCAAAGCTGTCGCCTCACTGCTCCATCTTCTTAACTCAACCTGTGCTTTATGAAAGGTCCAACTATTACACCTTCATTAGGCTTTCACAGAGCTTAGCACCGAGTCAAAACCACAGACAGGCCCGTGGATAATGTCACTGTGCTTCAGCAGCACCCATGGTGTGGCTGCCTGACGAGGGAAGTGACCCTGTGTTGGGTGCTCTGAGGCCACACCTGGGCTCAGTTCTGGATCCCTCACTCCAAGAAGGACATTGAGGCGCTGGAGCATGTCCAGAGAAGGGCAATAGAGCTGTGGAATGGTGTGGAGCACAAGTCTGGTGAGGAGTGGCTGAAGGAGCTGCAGTGGCTCAGCCTGGAGGAAAGGAGGCTCGGGGGGACTGTCTGACTCTCCTCAACTCCCTGACAGAAGAGTTGAGCCAGGTGGGGGTCAGGCTCTGCTCCCAAAGAACAAGGGACAGGACAGAAGGAAATGTCCTCAAGCAGTGCCAGGGGAGATTCAGGATGGATATTGGGGAAAATTTCTTCATGGAAAGAGTTGTTAAGCCCTGGCACTGTCTGCCCATCTGTGGAGGGCTTTAAAAGTCCTGTGGATGTGGCACCTGGAGACATGGTTTAGTGGTGGCCTCGGCAGTGCTGGGAGAATGGTTGGACTCTATGGTCTGGAAAGGCTTTTCCAACTGAAATAATTCCATTATTCTATTCTATGACCCTATGACTCAGGCTCTGCAAACCATGCTGTACAGACTGAGGCTCTGGACTGTGTGACTTCCTCCCATTTTCCACCCAGAGCAGCTGGAACAAGGTTTAATTTCCAAACAAGTCAGAGCACACAAAAGCAGCCACTGTGGATGCAGGCGTACCTGAGAATGCAAGTCCCAGTGGCTGGCTGGGCTCTGGCAGGGCAAGGGGGATGTCTGGGAAACATCCCCCATGGTCTGCCAGTTCAGAGGTGAGGCTGGCAGGCCAGCACAGTGCCTGGATAGAGAAAAGGCTTCTAGGATGGGGAAGGAAAGACAGAGACATTTTAGGGGGGTTGAGTTCCTACTATCATTCCTGCCAGCATGAGGAACAGAAGAATCTCTGAACATGCAGCTGGCTGCTCCAAAGCACAGCTGGGCAGCTTGAATCCAGACATATCCTGATAATCATAAAACCAAGAAAATTTTACCACCATTTATTGTCATGAAAAGTGGAAACAGTCTGGGAAATTTAAATAGGTCTGAATAAACAAAGCAGGTGTCTGAGAAACCTGGCCTAGTGGAAGGTATCCATGCCATGGCAAGGGGATGGACTGGATGGGCTTTAAAGGTCCCTTCCCACCCAAACCATCCCATGATTCTATGATTTTGAGTCTGCATCAACCAATGATGAGGATAATGAAGGGGTGAGCATGGAAACTGAGATCTGCCAAGAATATCCATAATGAGATGACATGACTCTGCAGAAAATGACCTTGTTTCCATGGAAAGTCATCTAGGGCTGAGAGCTGATACTGATGCCTGCCCAAACCCAACAGTAGTCACTGCAACCACTTGCATCATTCAGATTTATTTCAATTGGACAAGTCTGCCTGCATTTCACAGCTCCTAATAAGATCAGGATTAAGGCTGCTGGTGGAATACACTGCCCTGAACCCTTCCCCAAAATGTGGCTGCATGAGTCAATGGAATGACATTCCTACCTATGACTTTGTATTTTGCTCTGGCTATATACAACCAGTTTATCTCTAGTAAACTGAAGGACTGGTTCTATATAATTTCTATATAATGTTTCTTTCCTCTTCAGACACACATTCACCCAAGTACCATCAAATAACTTTGCATTTAAATGGAAGAAGATGAAACAAGCTTTTAAAAATCCCCACAAGGTCAGATCAGGAAACAAAATTTTGGGACCTGAAAAGCAAATGTTGGTAGCTACACACAAGCCATCTTACCTTCCAAGGAATGGAGGCCTTTTTCTTTGGCAATCTCATACACACTGCTGAAATCATCCCCAAGGTTTGGATCTGCATTAGCTGTGAGCAGAGCCTTTACCACACTGTCACAAAACAGAAGGAAAGTAAGGTAGAAGTAGTAGATGAGGAATTGAAGCCCTTCAGAGACTCAGGAGTGCTCAGAAAGCCCTCTTCAAATATTCTTGGGAATGTTAACATTCCAGGGAAGTTAAGTTAAGTTAACCCACAACCACAACTGAACATTTCATCAAATAGAGCTCTACCCGCGTTGGCTAAAATGAATGATATGGGGGAGGGACTGGAGGAAGGGGTGACACTGTAGAGATATGCAATCCTTCTGAGGTGACATGCACAGAACATGCTTCTAGCACAAGACATATTCCTAGACACAGACCTTGGCTCCAAGGCCACCCCTGTCCCTGCAAAAAGGAAGATTACTATAACAATCTGCAGATTAAGGGAAGCAAAACTACACTGCTTTCGGGAGGCAACTGTACAGCACCTGCACCTCTGATACTAAAGGTGCCATCCTGCCACAGGAAAGTGGCAAACAACTTCCACAGCAAGCAGTTCAGAGGAGGCTCTGAAGATAATCAGAGGGCTGGAGCACCTCTGCTCTAGAAGACAGGCTGAGAGAGTTGGGGGTGCTCAGCCTGGAGAAGAGAAGGCTCCAGGGAGACCTTAGAGCCCCTTAGGGCCTAAAGCGGCTCCAAAAGTCCTGGAGAAAGACTTTGGACAAGGGCCTGGAGTGACAGGACAATGGGAATGGCTTCCCACTGACAGAGGATAGACTGGATATCAGGAAGAAATTCTTATCTGTGAGGATGGTGATGTCCTGGCACAGGTTGCTCAGAGAAGCTGTGGCTGTCCCATCCCTGAGAGTGTTCCAGGCCAGACTGAGGCTTGGAGCAAACTACTGGCAGGTGTCCCTGCCTACGGCAGGGGGTGGAATGACATGGGCTTTAAGACCCATTCAGCCCAAACAATCCCGTGATTCTATGACTTGAACTCTACGCCCTTTTAGACACTGGAAGGGGCCCTAAGGTGTCCCTGAAACCTTCCCTTCTCCAGGCTGAACAACCCCAGCTCTCCCAGCCTGTCTCCAGAGAAGAGATGCTCCAGACCTTGGAGCACCTCCTTGGCGTATCCAAGCTTCACTCCACTTCACCCTGTCACTCCAGCAGCTTCCCATACTTCTGATGCAGCTCTGTGGTTGGGGTCTTGTCAGAGTGGAGCAGAGGGTCAGAAGCTTCTCCCTTGCCCTGCTGCCCATGGAGCTGGGGATCAGTCCAGGACATGCTGGATTTTGAGCTGCCAGCAAATGTTGCACATTATGAACATGCTGCAGTGGGACATGGGATGCACTGCCCAGACCATTTAGGTGTGGAAGTCCTCACTCTCTGCTTCTGAATCCAAACAATCATCAGGTCAGAATTAAATTTCTCACTCCTTCTGAAAGCAGCTTAAAGCCAGTTAATTCTTAATTTTTTTTCCAGCATGCAGGCTTCCCATGACAACTAGACAGTAACTCATTTGTTAGCATTCATCACCAGTGACATGGCTCACAGGCTGACAGCGATGTGCACCACAGCCTGACATGTACCTGCAGGCTGTGGCTTGTCAAGTCACATCTGGAATTTAACTTAAGCTCCTCTTCCATTTACCCTATAAATGCATTAGCAGAATCAAGGGTGGTTATCTTATTATTTGAGCATGGTACAGCAGAAGCCAGCTCTTTACTAGCACTGGTGCACTTCTCATCACCTATAAAGTCACCTCTAGTGAGCACAGCACCAAGACCAGGGGCAGGAGATAGAATCATGGAATTGTTTAGGTTGGAAAAGCCCTCTAACCCTCATTGAGTCCAACTGTTCCCCCAGCACTCACTGATACCTGGAAAATATAACAGATCTTTCCAACAATGTTAAAGTGAATATAAAAGCAAATCTTTACTTGAAAGCTTTCAGGTACACAATGTGGTGGAAACTGCATACGGTATAGTAACTCTACAATTTTTATAAGGTTAGTTGATTAGTGTGCTTATCATATACTGTCCAATTAAAAGGTTAGTTGGTTAGGCAATAATTGCTGGAGTCTTGCTCCACTGGAAGCAGTCCAGAGGTTTCTTCTACCCCACTTCTGTTATGTCTGGTCCAGATTCTGACTGAAAAAGAGAATATCCTTGTAGCTGGTTCTCTTCTTGGAATAAGACTAAACAGGACTTAGGACTGTGTTTATAAGGCTACCTTATCATTCCTAAATGTAGGGAGGAAAGATAGGAAAAATACGAAAAGTTACAGCTATGCTTTAGCAATCTACAAAGCTACAAATATATAAAATATATAAAAAGCTAAAAATCTTAGACACCATTCACCCCTAAACTACATCCCTATGTCAAACATCCAAAATGTTGTTAAACCCTTCAAGAATGGGAGCTCCACAACTCCCCAGGGCAGACTGTACCAGAGCTGGACAACCCTTTTGGGGAAGAAATTTTCTCAATATCCAACCTAAACTTCCCTTGGTGCAACTTGAGGCTGTTTCCTCTTGTCCTGTCACTTGTTACCTGGGAGAAGAGACTGATCCCCACCTTGCTCCACTCTCAGGCAATCCTTGTGAGCATACAGAGCTCATTTACATCTGTACTCCATTTGTATCCATATTTTGACAATATTGTTTGCTCTATAATATTTAGGTTGAGAGGTTCTGGCTCTTATTCCGCAAACAGCAATTTCCAATTATGGCCCTTCTGCTTTTCAGTCATCAGAAGCTGCAATGCACAGGTTCTTGAGTGGATATTCCATATATCCTATCTAACCCTGCCCTCTGTCAATGGGAAGTCACTGCCCCTCATCCTGTCACTCCAGGCCCTTGTCCAAAGTCCCTTTACAGGTTTCTTGGAGTCTCTTTAGACACTGGTAGGGGCTTAAGGTCTCCCTGGAGCCTTCTCTTCTGAACAGCCCCACCTCTCTCAGCCTCTCTCCAGTCCCTGGAGCATCTCCATGGCCTCCTGTGTACTTGTTCCAACAGGTTGACATCTTTCTTGATGTCAAGAAAGACCTCACCTTCTTTCAGACATCAGCAGTAGAAGCCACAAAGCCCAGAGCAGCCTTTCATCACAGATGTGCTCACTCTTTACCACACAAATCTCTTCAATGAGCCTGAATTTTCTCTCAGTTCACTAAGTAGTTTTGATTTTGTTTGAAGGGTCAGTGTGTGAGATAACCCACAATCTTCAGTACAGTGCCAGTGAGACAACCTCACTGTGTCATCCTCAGGCCTCTAAGGTAGTGCACCCCCTGCCCCGCCCCCAGGCCACACTATGATCTGAGAACAGACAATGTGATGCCAGGGAAAATACACTGATCCAAATATCTTCTCCTTGTTCAGAAGAGACATATCTACACTATCTTGCTACACTGCTCCTTAAGGCTGTATAAGTGAGGACATCCCATGTAGGAGTGCCACAACAAGCCCATAGATCTTTCTGGACTACCTTAGGAGCCTTGATAAGCAACAGGGCACAAAATGTATCCTGAAAATCCTTCAGCAGATTTAGGAAGGGCTGCTCAGCATGCCTAGCTCCACTCCCACCTCTGCTTCAGAACCTGGACCTTTACCACTGCCCTCTATGGCTGCAGCAAAATGCAAAGCAAGGAAGCAGTCTGGCTGCAGGAAAAGCCCCGTGAGGCCAAGTCTGTGGCCTGAGACATCCAGAATAGATGTGGCCACAGGCCACCTGCCCAGGCTCTCCCACTTCTGGTCACTAGGTAGGACAGACCTACCCTGAGCATCTGTCTGGCACTGTGCCATCTGTCAAAGACTGTGGAACAGAGGGAGATGCACCACATCCAGTCTTTCTAGTTGGGAAAGCTCTAGCACAGGTCACTGATCTGTGCAAAGTTCTTCTGGAAGATCCAGTGCTGGATTCCTCTGGAAACATCCTGCATCTCCAGTACTTGGTGCTACTGTGGTCAACCCAGTCATCAAGAGAACTGCATCAAAGACGCTGCAAGAAAGCAGGAGGTGCAGGATGAAGATGGCGGGGGAGGTTATGTCCAGCTGTTTTATGGGTCCTGTGTTGATAACCTCCATGCTGCTAGAGATGGACATCTACCTACTAAACAGAAAACATCATAGAATCATGGCTATTAAATCCCTCCAGGGATGGGGACTTCACTACTGCCCTGGGCAGCCACTGCCTTGGCAGTAACAGGGCTGGACAACTCCTTCAGGCAAGAAATTATATGCTTCAATTAAGCCTTTGATGATCTTGCCCTAGCAGCCGGCTTACTGTGATTCCTGCAATCAGGTTTTCCAGCATCCCCACCAGGCAG
>JAYDZK010000001.1:15656471-15721114 GCA_034509185.1 Euphonia xanthogaster | reverse complement strand
CAGCTAAGCCTCATGGATCACTCAATTCTTTGGAAGCACAGGTTCTGATATGGTCAAACCATCCTTCTTGGACCCCATTCTCATGGCTATTACCATCAAAGAGACCCCTCTACTTCAATTTTAGCTCACAGGCTATGATATACCTCCAGATCCCTGAATGTGCCTCATTTTAAGGGAAATGATCCTAAGTCCCAGTGTAGGACTTTAATCCACAACATTGTGGCCCATGAGTGAGCTACAGGTACTGAGCAAGTCATATTGTAAAACAGGATTTGTCATTTTGTTCATAACTCCATCCATCTGCCTTTTGTGCCCTCAGTGACTACACTGAAATGAGCGTTCTTCTTCCCAGGTACTACATCAGATACTACCTCCATGTGCTCTTGGATAGCCCTGTCCTTTTCATCCACTGCCTACATATTCAGCATTCTTCTCTGGGAAGTGACCTTCTGTGAGAAGTTGAGCAGAGGACCACAACTGCTAGATGCAAGGTGGTCTGAGAGTGGTGTAGCAGGTGATGGTGGCATAACTGCTCTGCTTTCCCTGTGAATTACCCTCTGCACCGTATTCCCTGTGGTAAGAAACATTTCCATAGCTCTTATGATGGCTGGGAGGCTCAAGTTTAATAATAAGCACTGATATCATCACTTCCTGGCAAAATCTGCTGTGCCAAAATACTGGCACTAGTCTAATAACAACACATCACACATCCAGGCTTTGTCTCCAATCATCTTTCAATCACGTCTCCTGCTTTTGGGATGTGCCAACCCCTCCAAGCACTTGTCCATCAGCTATACCAGCTATACTCCTGGAATCACAGCTATTAATTCCATCTATCCAATTTGCAGGTAATGGGACATTCAAGCAAGTTACCCTCTAGGAAGGGGAACAGCACCATGAAAATGCAAAAGAGCTGTACTCAGTGATGCAAAGCATGTGAATGTTCCTGGAAAAAAGGAAGGGACTTGCAAAACCAGGTGATTAAAAGAGACTCCAAGGGAGCCGGAGAGAGACTTTGGTTAAGGGCCTGGAGTGACAGGACAAGGGGGAATGACTTTAAAGTGACAGAGGGCAGGGTTAGATGGGATATTGGAAGAAATTCTTCCCTGCGAGGGTAGCAAGGCCCCGACACAGGTCGCCTACAGAAGCTGTGACTGCCCCATCCCTGGAAGTATTCAAGGCCTGGTTGGATGGATCTTGGAGCAACCAGGTCTAGTCCCTGCCCATGGCAGGGGGGTTGGAATGAGATGAGCTTTAAGGCCCTTCCAAACCCACACCATCCCATGATGAGTGAGTTTCAAATAAGGGATTCTCTGACCCATACACTTTTTGTGTTCTTCCTCTTGCTGTGAGACACTGGGGCAGAACAACATCCTACACCAGATCCTAGAAGGAGTGGGATGCCACTGTCCAGCTGGGCCGTTCCAGCTCCCTCCATAACTCACCTGGGTTCAACAGCCTCAACAAGCTGAGTTTTAATTTGCTGATCAAGTTTTGATTGGATTAGAGGCAGAGCCTATTCATCAGCATGAATATAAATCTAAATTGACCCTGGTGATGACTCAGAGGGCAATGCTGAGCTAGAGCTGGCTGGGCAGTTCAATCGATTGGGGAAAGTGCTTTCTGCTTGTAATGGCTGGACTAACATATTGTTCAATAAATAAATACATAAATACAATACAGGGGGTGGGGAAATCAATGGTGAGATGGTGGGAGGTGACTGGGGCTGCGTCAAGAGAGATGTTATGCCTGGACCACCGCCGGCAGCTGGGGTTGGTGAACCAAGAAGCCTGGTGATCCCCATGACCGTGTGTTATCAGCACAATGCAAACGCCTGGCTGGGTTTTGATAGGCGGCTGCCCTGAGCTCTGGCAGGAGCCACATGTCCTGCCCGGACACAAAGAAGATCCTTGTGTGGTTATATCTTAACTGTGTAAAACTCAGCACAGCAGGAGGGCTGGGAGGAACTGTTGCTCAGATGAAGCGAAATGTGGATGTGTGCCTTCCCAGGAGCATGTTTACATCTACGGATGGCACAGAAAGCCAGACAGCCGCAGCAGCCCCTTGCGCTGTGATGTGTTATTATTAACCCAGATGAAAATGACTGACTCCTCAAAAAGGAATAAAAAGGGACTATGGAATCCAAAAAAAAAAGGGAAAAAACCAAATCTTCAAGGGTGGTAATTGTTATGTTCCTCAGTTTTCTTTAAGAGTGTGACACGGGTGAATCATCTTTCAGAGGCATGGTGAAGGCCCACAAGGGAGTTGAGGAGTGTTAGAAGCCCTGCTCCCTGCCTGGAGCAGTAAGAAAATGTGAAGAGAAGCCATTTCTGAGGCTTGGAGAGGTGCAGGAACCTGCTAAACTGACAGTATCACATTGTGCCTGAGTTGCAAGACATCAGAGGCTGTTCATTCCTGAAAACAGGGATGCTCATGCCCCGGGGTCTGAGATGGGGGTGCTGCCAAGACAGAGGTGTGAGCAACAGCTGCAGGAACAGCCAAGTGGTCACTGTTCATCAAAAACACCCAGAAAGGGAATGGTTGAAAGTCAATGCCCCAGTTTGTAGGATTAGGCCCTCCAAATGTTCTGTCATCACAGCTGAAACCCACGCCCAACTCCTCAGCTCTCTGACAGGTGACACATTGGGCACTATTTTCTTCCAAAGGTACTCAGATATTTCTCCAGCTCCACTGCAGACAGCTCTGAATGACTTGCCTAAAGTGAAAGGAGTGAAAAAACCCCCATGGAACAGATGTATGTACCTAATATAGATAACAAGAATGCACCAGTTCATCATGTCACTGCCTGTAGACAGGGAACAGCTCCAGACCAGTCACCCTTCACCAATCTCAGAACAAACCCACGAGAATATCACAGTGCATGAGGAATTGTCATTGCCAATATAAAACAGCCACATAGCATCTTCAATGCACATGTGGATGAGGTACAGCTCCCAGCAATGTACATGGAGGCAAGGAACAAACTACTTCCTGACTCCTCTCCCTAAGGAGGGCTGGAGCAGGGTGAGGGATGGGACAAGGCCACGCTAGCCCAAGCTCTGCTGGTGCTGGCTCCATGGAAGAACCTTTGACGCCCAGCTCCTTTGATCTTCACAGAAAGGCAGAGAAGGAAAAGGAGAGCCAAGACTCAGGGAGGAGTCACTTGACATTGGTCACTCCCAGAAGAAAGGTGTTGAGAAGCAAAGGCGAAGAAATGCAAAGAGATCCAGACCTGAAGAGGAAGGCAGAAGAAGAAAGGGTGTGCAGGAAGTAAAAGCTGCAAAAAGAAAAATGAAGATGAGTAGATGATGTGGGGAAGAGTCAAGAGGAATTTGGAGGCTAAAGCACCCAGTGAAACATGAATACAAAGCTCAACATGTCCTGACAGTGCACTGTCAGAAATCCATGCCCTGGGCTGATCCCACAGCATGGACAGCAGAGGAGGGGGCAATTCTGACCCACTGCTCCTCTCAGGTGAGACCCCACATGCTGTGCTGCCTCCATCTCTGGGCCACCCAAAATCAGAAGGATGTGAAGCTGCTGGAGTGAGTTCAGAGGGGAGCGAAATGATGCTCTGAGGGCTGGAGCACTTCTGTCCAATTAAAACATGGGTATTGCTGCTGCTGCTACTCTGAAAGCATTTATGGAGCCTTGCACAGGCTTGAACTGCACTTGAACTGCATTCTGAGAAAGGAATCCCTGTGAGTGCACCCAGGTGCTCCTACCCACCACCTGAGCCATGCAGAAAACTTTGGAAGCCCTAAAATCACAGAATCACAGAACCATTTAGTTTGGAGAACCCCTTTGAGATCATTGAGTGCAACTCTTCCTCCAGCACTACCAAGGCCACCACTAAACTTTGTCCGCAGATGCCACTTCCACATGACTTTTAAATCCCTCCAGGGATGGTGACCCCACCACTGCACTGGGCAGTCTCTTCCAGGGCTTGACAATATTTTCAGGCTTGGAATTTTCCCTAATAGCCAACCTCAAGCTCCCATGGCACAATTTGAGGCCGTTTCCCTTTTTCCCTGTCCCTTGTTACTTGGAAGAAGAGCGTGACCCCCCATCTGGCTCCACCCACTTGTCAGGGAGTTTTACAGAGTGAGAAGGTTGCTCCTGAGCCTCCTTTTCTCCAGGCTGAGGCCCCCAGCTCCCTCAGCCGCTCCTCATCAGACTCATGCTCATGCTCCAGCCTTCAGAATTGCTGCCCAGGGGTTGTGCCAATGTGGTTGAATGGGAGCAGAAGCAGGTTCCAGTATTTTTTAGAACTCTCAAACTTATCCCACTGGGACTCAGACTTTCCATGATGCTCTGTGCCTTAGTCTCCCCTACCACACAAGTAGTTCTCTGCCTCAGAGGAGGCTGAGAAGATGACTTGATATTTCACTGTCACTTTATTTCTGTGGAAATGATAAAAACCGGAGTAGCTGATAACCAGATATGGAAAAGGTCACTATTCTACAGACTATACAGCTAAAGTCCTACCTGATTTGGGGTTTCATTTATGATAGCTTTATTGCTTATTTTAACAAATGCACAAACCCCACAAAGTTCTGAATGAGCATTTAATTAAAGCTTAAACACTAAAAATATGACAATGCTATGGTAATTCCCACAGCAATGGGAATTACAGCATAAAACCTTCTTTTGCTGCTGTAAACATAGTCACAGCCGATGTGTCTTTAGCCCATGACCCAGTTACAACATGTATCATCATGGAGCCAAATAATTTGGACATTGTCTCATGTAAAGAAGAAACCCTAAATACCTGTCTCCACTAGATCCACTACTGTATCTCCCCTCTCAGGCAGACACCAGTCTCCTCCTGGAGAGCTATCCATGGCAATATTGCAGAATGCTTCTTAATGCCTCCCCAGATTTTGGATATAAGACATTGCCAAGAGGAAGAAGATGATCATTGTTTTGCTGTAAAAAGAAAAGATGGATGCCAAACTTGCCTTCCAGCACACTGGATTTCATCTTGTAGCTGATGGCAACTGACAGAAATCATTAAAGCAGTGCCTCTGGAATTAAATTAAACAGATGGACTGGGGCTGTCTAATTGGAAGAGTGAGGGTTGTGGAAATTGGGAAACATGACAAAGCTAAAGGACAGGTCACAGAAACCTCAAGCGCACAGTGGAGACTGAAAAGATCATTCCTCTCTGAAAAACACCTTTGGAAAGGCGTTGAGGATGAAGGCTTCCTTTTTATTAGCTGAAAACACTCATCTCAGTTCCCAGCATCCCAGCCCTTCAACACCATGCTGAGGAACCTGTGGAGGTATCATTAGCTATAAAACAGGAAGTGGTGAGAGAGCCAGTAAGTTAAACATTGGAATGACATTGATCTTTTTGCAGGCAAACAGTACCTGTAGGTCCTGCTCAGCTGGCTGCACCTCAGCCATCTCTGAGCCAGGGACAGCCCAGCTCACCTCTCCAGAGGCTGCTGGCCTGAGGGGTGAAGGACCAAAAATCATAACAACTTAAAATCCATCACATCAGGTGGATTACGCAGGCAATTGCACAAGGGAGGATGGCTTCACACTGCCAGAGGACAGGATTAGATTGAATATAGGGAAGCAATTCTACCTTGAGAGAATGGTGAGGCTCAGGCACAGGTTGCCCAGAGACGCTGTGGCAGCCCCATCCCTGAAAGTGTTCAAGACCAGGTTGGACTGGGCTTGGAGCAAGCTGGTCTAGTGGAAGGTGCTCCTGCTCACAGCAGAAGGGTGGAACTGGATGATCTTCAAGGTCCCTTCCAACCCGTGATTCTGATATCAGCTGCTGTGGCTGGAGAAAGCAGATTTGGAGCATAACCTTTTACAGAGGGACCACACTCTATAAACAAAACCATCCTGCATCCTTGTGCCTCTGACTCCTCCCTTCCCCATTACACCCTGGCCACCACATCTAGTTTCAGTTACACAGTTCACCCTGTGAACTAGGTCCATTAGCAAACCTTTTGTAAGGAATTTCAAACTCTCTGTGGGTCATGCTCCAGCTCAATGCATTTCCACTCTGCACTGTGGACATTACAAGTCTAGAAACAGGACCGAGTGCCAAAACCTTGTTTGGCACAATGCTGGAGCTGTTACATACGGAATAAGCTTGCATTTATGTTTGCCTCCAGAAAGGACAGAATCAGAATCACAAAGGTGGGAAAAGACCTTTAAGATCACCGAGTCCAACAGTATCTAATTGATCTGCTATCTGGAGAAAAGTTATACTGAGCTTCAGGTATTCAAGGTCTTCTTAATTTTCACTTTAAGTCAGTATTCGTCTAAAATGTGGGAAAAATAAACAGAATTTGCCCAACACAGCCAAACCCTTTTTCTTTTGGCCAGGTACACAAACAAAGAAGACGTGGTGATGACTCTGCCCTCTCAGAAGCAACCAGCCTGAAGTCCACACATTTTTTACTGTCAAGATGTTTTCATTAGCATTTCCACTTGATTTTAGGCCTGATTTTAGGTAATTATTGTCCCATGAACAGCCTTTCTCCCTGTCTCCCCTTAGCCTTTGCAACTCGGGAAGTCCTGTTCTGCTTCACCAGTCACTTGGAATGGTCAACAGTCGTCACACTCTGCTGCTGACCATTGTCCACTGGGAAAGGTGGGAGGCTCCCAAGCCCATCCCTTCATGGACAGGCAAATAACAGAGCCCGTTGCTGCTCGGACATCAAAGTTAAACAAACATTCGCAAGCCCCCACCTCTGGGCCTGTTTTAAGGAGCTCCCTGAGGAGGTCACGACTTTCAGCTTGTCATAGCACACATCAAAGTTTGCACCACACACGAACTCAGCACATGGATTGGGACAGTGTCACCCGAGAGCGGATATTCAGCCTTTGTGCACTGCTTTAATCCTGTGTTTTCCCAAGTAATTAAGCTTTTTTGCTTATGAACTTGTGACTAAGTAAAGCATCCCTGAGAGGTTGTAACATCAAAGCTCATTCTCCCGTCTGTCCCACATTTTCCAAAATTGGATTTCTTTTTCTCTTTTTTTCCTTAAATAAAAAAACCTAATTGAATTTAGTTGTAGACTGAATATATTTAGGAGTGTCTTTAAAAGGTTACAAGAAGCCAGAGTGATCATCATGGGAACTGTGGAGCAAGAGCACAGCATTCAGCCCCAGTGACACCATCACCAGTGAGAAGATATGAGACAGCTCTTACAGGAGCAATTTTGGCTGGTGGGGTACCCACCACAACAACATCCCACAGGTATGGGCTCATCCACGGCCAAAACCTGAAGCTGGTGTGGAATGGCACCATCAATTCAGCTGGCACATCCGTGGGACAGGGGAGCAGCCTGCCCTGATCTGTCACACCACATACTGGGCATAAGGAGAGTGACAAGCTCCCTTGGGTTAAGCTTCCCAACACATCCCAAACTTTATGAGAACCTCTACAGAGCTCAGTATGACTTTAGGAAAAGGTTGAAGTGAGTCACCACAATGTGAGATGCACATACCTGGAGTTCCTGCTGATGGCTGCCACCATGAGAGCTGTCCAGCCAAGTTTGTGCCTTGCATTCACATCTGTGCCTTCTTCCAACAACCTGGAAAGGGGAGAGATATGCTCAGCAAACAGATATAAAGAGAGCACCTCAAGCATCCTGGAGCTAATGAGGGAAAGCAGAATGTTTTACTGTGCAGGCACCTGCTCCAGCATGGCCCGGAAGACCCAAAATGAAGTTGATTCAATACAGTTCTCAAAGGTGACCAAACTTAAACAGACATTCAGGTGATGGCAATGCCACTCCTTTCAAAGGGTGCAATGCCAACATCTTGCTTTCTGTATTGTTTGTTCGTTTACTTATTTATTCTATTCAGTCTAATTTCCAAAGAACCACTCAGTAGCAAAACTGATAAACCCGAATTCCAGTGACATTTGAATTCTTGGGCTGCAAAGCACCCATTAGGCTTCAGAAGCAGCTCAGTGGACCTCCAAAGCCCATGCCACCTCCAGATACTTCACAGTTTTCTCATACAGCATAAGAACAAATAAGACAACCCCCAAAAATACTAGGAACCAAACTATCCTCATGTCTCCTAAATTTTCTCAGCTTTTGCAAAATAGTGGCAAGGGACAGGTTTTTGCAGCAGGTATTTTAGCTCAAACTAAAACACGTGCCAAACCCAGATAGTATGAAACGATAGTTGTCTCTGCGCACCACAAGGAAGAAAGGAAGTTCAGAATTGAGACACAAATTTTACAGTGCTCAAGTTAAAGGAGACAAACTCTAAACCCTGCATGTTCAAGTCATAGAATCATAGAGTGAGTCACAGAAGTGTTTGTGCTAGAAGGGGCCTTGAAGACCATCTAGTTCCATCACATCTGCCATAGGCATGGATACCTTCCGCTAGACCAGGTTGCTCCAAGACCTGTCAACCTGGCCTTGGACACTTCCAGGAAGGGGGCTGCCACAGCTCCTCTGGGCAACCTGTGCCAGGGCCTCACCACCCTCTCAAGGAAGAACTTCTTCGCCATATCTAATCTAGATCTCCCCTCTGTCAGTTTGAAGCCATTTCCCCTTGTCCTGCCACTTTCTGCCTGTGTAAAAGGTCCCTCTACACAACCAAATCCACAATTACAAACCCATTTTTCTTGCAGGAGCAAGGTGCTGCCAAGTACCAAGACAGGGAAGCCATGGGTCAGGCTTTAGAAAGCAGGGTGGACCATGCAAGAGTCAGCAGTTCTCTGCCCCTTGGATTATCCTTCTCCCTTTTCACATATTAAGGCTTTTCCATCTTCCTTTCTGGGTGAGGCTGTCCCTGCACAGTGCATCCTCCACACAGGTATAACATGGAAGAGCTGTCATTAAACTCCCTGCTGGGAGAGACACAAGTGAATGCAGCAGCCATGTTCCACCTGTGCAAGCACCACACTTGAAGTCTTAAAATTCTACCCAGAATCCCAGGCAAGGAAGTCAAGGTCAGGTGTGACTGCTTGTACGCACTGAACAAGTCAGATCACCTCTTTAAGGACCCGGAGAGATACACATCTGAATTCAGACAGCCTTTCCAAATTCCTCACCCTTGGTCTGCTCTCATGACAATGCTCTCACTGGTTAAGAGTGCTAGGATGGAATGAGTGAAAAGGAGGTAAATGAACCATATTCCTCTTCTTACAGTTGGGAAAAAAAAAAAAGAAAGCAGGAATGCTGGTCCAGGGAACACTCACAGATATACCTAGGGTGTCTTGCCAACCTTCCTCCACCTCACTGGAAACCTTCGCAGTAGTTTCGCTAGAAACTTATCCCAAGGAACAAATACACTCATATACAGAGACACCTGGTGTGTTCAACCTGAATAAGAGAAGGCTCTAGGGAGAACTTAGAGCCTCTGCCAGTGCCTAAAGGGGCTCCAAAAGACCTGGAGAGGACTCTGGATGAGAGCCTGGAGTGACAGGACAAGAGGGAATGGCTTCCCATTGACAGAGGGCAGGGTTAGATGGGATATCAGGATGAAATTCTTGGATGTGAGGGTGGTGAGGCCCTGGCACAGGTTGCCCAAAGAAGCTGTGGCTGTCTTATCCCTGGGAGTGTCCAATACCAGGCTGGACAGGGCTTCTGGCACACTGGTCTAGTGGAAGGCCCATGGCAGAAGGGTTGGAACTAGATAGTCTTGAGGCTCCCTCCCGACCACACCCTTCAGTGCTATGACATGGTATGATAATCCTAAAGTTATTTCCAACTAGCAATGCCTGAACTTTGACTGGTATCTTAAACACAGCTGAACGCAGTTCACCCCACTGACTGGACAAACCAGCCAGATAAACATCATGTGAATAAAAAGCCTGTATTCCTCTCCAGTTGAACTACCTGCCTTATTTGACAGAGACTGGGCCTTGAGAGCCAACAGGCAGATGGCTTCAGCCAAGCCCTACACAGAAGCATGTTGGTGAACTCTTCTGACTTGAGTGGTGGTATGATACACAGGGAATGGGTCTGGGTGGACAATTTGACCACCCTTTTTTTGATAGAAGGAGTGGCCAGTGCTAGTGCTGTGATTCTGGATGCTCTGAACTGTTCATCACACACTTGGACAGAAACCTAATAGTTGAAATACTAGAATCATAACTGGCAGCCTCCATTTGTAGCTTCCAACTGTCATTCAGGAGTCTGTGACCACAGTAAATTACCATAGCATCAAAAGAAGCTTTATGCTCTCTTTACCAGGGTTACAATTTAAAGTTCAATGGTAATGAACTATCTGTCAGGTCAACAACAGGACCTTGGTCCAAAGAAGTCTGACACATGAAGAACAAATTTTCACACAGAATGAATCCATTCCAGATCCAATTTTTATTTCCTTTTTCTATGTGGTTTAATACCTGAAGAACCACCCAGCAGCGTGATGGAGAGCAGGGATGATTCACCTACAGCCTTACGGGGGTTTGGATCTACACAGCCCTGCATATGGCTAACGCTGGTCAAGCTGCAGCTCCTGCATTATCCAGTGGCCCAGTAAACTCATCTGGGGAGTTGCACAAGAGCAGCCCTGGCCCCCCCCCAGGGTATGGCACAGAATTATGGAATCATTTGGGCTGGAAAAACCCCTCTGAGACCATTGAGTCCAACCATTCCCCCAACACTGCCAAGCCCACCACTAACCCATGTCCCCAAGTGCTGCATCCACACATCTATTAAATCCTTCCAGGGATGGGGATTCCACCACTGCCCCAGGCAGCCTGTGCCAGGGCTGGACAGCCCTTTCTATGAAGAATTTGTGAAATATCCTTATGCTTTCTCCTTCTACCAGCACCACATCCCTGCAAGTGAATGCCAAGAGTGTGCTGCCAGTTCTACTGCCTGAAGAGCACTGTCAGACAACAGAATGCTGAAAGGAGAAATATCCCTGTGCAGCCACAAAGCTTTCTGTCCTGATGAGGCTGGTTGTGCCCAGACACACAGGGAATAGCAGATTGCTATCTGCACAGATCAGCTCCCTTTGCAGCTCCACTTACAGAGGTGTTTGCACTCACAACAGAGATAAGGTAGCCTGACTCAGACCCATGGCCGCTGCTGGTCACACCATCACCTGCTCCAGCTGGAAGGACACTGCCTGCAGCAGAAATCCACACCACAGCTCCATCTGTGCCACCATGTGTGCCGTGTCCTCTGCGCAGGCACAGGGAGTTGCTCCCTTAGCTGGAAAACTGCTCACTCACTGCCACTGCAGAAACAAACTCCCCAGCTCCCCCAGACCCGAAGGAGCCATTTCCACCAGCACCAGAGCTCAGGATGCTGCAATGGCAGAGATCTTACTGTCTCCCCTGACTTACCCTAACTGCTTCCAAAAACCCTTTCCCATACATTGTGATGCCCAATCCCCTTCCACTTGTCTCTCAGAGTGGAGTGGACCCACATGTCCAAGCCATTTCTGAATTTCATTTTATTTACTCGGCCATTTGAAAGTCATTTGAAAGCAGTAACATTCACATCACCCCCTTCCTACAGTGTGCCACTCTGACAGCCTAATAGCCACAGAAAATCCAGGAAATAAAGGCATCTTGATGACAAGGGAGAGGGAGCCTGAAAAAAGAGCCCAGAAGGGGCACAGTAACCCCAACACCAAAACTGCAGGTAAGAAGGCATCAGCTGTGCCAGGATGGAGGCATACAAACCCTTTCACGCTGGTAACTTTTGCCTGGCAATAAAAGCCTTAAAGCCCAAAACTAACCACTGATTAACGTCCTCAGTAGAGTTTAATTGATATACTTTTGCAAAGTATCAGGCCCATTTGCACTTGACCATGGTATTTATATGATTTTACATTAAAGGGGCAGAGAGACCATCCTGGTCACCTTCTGCCAGCTACTGGGTTGCTCTGCTGCAAAGAGTCAGTCTTAATTTTGCCTGTCATGAGTTTTAACATTTCACAGGAGGGTTTGGACTGGAAATGACCTTGAAGATCATCCAGTTCCAATCCCACTGTCACAGCCAGGGACACCTTCCCCTAGATCAGTTTGCTCTAAGCCCCATCCAACCTGTCCTTGAACACTTTCAGGGATGGGGTAGCCATTTCTTCCCAATATACAATCTAACCCTGCATTATGTCAGCATGAAGTCAACCCCCTTCTCCTGTTACATTTGTTTTCTCATAAATGGGACCTGCAGGGTAACTTCAGTATCTCCCTTTGAGACAAAGGACAGGACATCAGCCCTTATTTAAAATAAAAAGATGATGTTTTAAACTAAAAGATGAGAGATTTACATTAGATATTGGGAAGAAGCTCTTCCCTGTGAAATTGGTGAGGCCCTGGTACAGGCTGCCCAGAGGAGCTGTGGCAGCCCCATCCCTGGAAGTGTCCAAGGCCAGGTTGAACTGGGCTTTGAGCAACCTGGTTTAGTGGGAGGTGTCCTTGTCCATGGCACAGGGGTTGGGACCAGATGATCTTTAAGGTCCCTTCCAACCAAAGCCATTCTATCATCCTGTGATTTTAGAAATCTCAAGGAACTTTGGAGCCACTGAAAAATACCTATTAGTACTGAAAGGCTTTTTTCTCTACAGACACACTGGAAGGACATACTGAATAATGAATTATCTTCATTCTTAAAAAAAAAAAAATAATGAAAAAGATCCTAGCCTGGCAGTCAAACCTTTTTAATCATTATGCATCCAACAGGAAGGATGCTTGAGCCTCTCCTGTGGGATTAGGTTACAGGCTTGGAGCAAATGTATTAGGATCAGTCAAGTAGTTTTCTGTTCAGGAATCTAGATCATCATAAGCATCTGGAATGCCACATTGCTGAGCCCAGTGAGGGAATTACTTGTATCATACCATCTACCATAATATGCACTGACATTTCATTTAGGAGCTGGATTTCCTTTTTTTTTTTTTTTTTTTTTTTTTTTTTTGTTAAATCATTGCAAGATGCTCAGCAACTTAACAGATTTTCAGACAACTGAACTTTATGTTCAGGGTCTTCAGGCCCACCATTTATTTTTTCTCCGCCTGATTTAATGATATGACAATCGATAAAGCCAAGACCACTGCTCAGATCCCAGACAGCCAAATGTATTTACCAGCAGGAGTATTTTATTTTAATTAAATAAAATCCTCTGATCAATGTTTAGGATGTTTATCCACATTTTAACCAAGTAAGATCCAGGACACTCCCCTCCTAAGGAGTTTCTCACATGGATACAGCTCTATTAGCGCCATTTCCAGTGTTTCTCAAATGACAAACTGTTCTTTGACCGCAGTGGTGCCACCAAGATGTCCCTTCCCCTGGCAGGAGTTGGAGTGGATGACCTTTAAATGTCTCTTCCAACATAAACTCTTCTGGGATTCTGTGATTCAAGATCTGGTCAGGGGAAGAACCCCAAACCAGAGCTGGTGCTGTTTCTGATTGGCGAAGTACTTGTATTTAGGGGATTTTAATAAAACTTTTTTTTTTTTTTTTTTGGTAATGGTTTTAGGGCAGAAAGCTGACAGACAGCAGGGTTAGATTGAATATTAGAGAGACTTTTTCCCTATGAGGGTGGTAAGGCCCTGGCACAGGCTGCCTAGGGAAGCCATGTCTGCCTCATCCATGTAAATGTTCAAGGACTAGCTGGATGGGGCTTGAAGCAACCTGGTCTAGCGGAAAGTGTCCCTGCCCACGGCAGAGGGGTGGAACTGGGTGAGCTTTAAGGTCGTTTCCAACCCAAACCACTCTGCGATTCCCTGACTCTATGAACATCACTGTCTGCTCTGGCATTTGCTGAAGGAATCTGGGCAGAGCAGCACCTACTGCTTTGTGCATATGCCCTATTTTACCCCAAGACAGCAGCTCCCAAAGCTTTAGCACTTTGATCCCCACAGAAGAGATAAAGAGCCCACATCGGCAGCGATGAGCCTTCTCCCCCCACTGCCCCCGGACAGATGTGCCTTCTATTCACCCGTCACTGGGGTTCTGGGTGACTGACTCGGTGACACTGCTGAGCCCAGAGGGCATGTTTGAGTTTGTGCTCAGTGCTGGGAGCATGCCCAACACTCCATCCTGACAGGTGGAGGAAGAGGAAGCTGGAAACTTGAACTTTTGCAAAAACAATAGCTTCTGTTTCTGTCAGCCTCTTAGACATTTCCCCCAGCCCTGTCCCAATATGTCACTGTTTAACTGCAGAGTGTGGGACACCCTCAGATGTGCTCACCCTCTTGGGAACTGCTCTCTGCTTTGCAGAAGAAGGGGGGAAGTAAAACATCCCAACTGAACAAAATATATTGGAACACGAAAGCACAATCTCTACTAGATTTTCCTGCCAGGGAAAGGATCTGCTTGGACAGGAGGACACAGCGAGCTGCTTGACACCCTTTGATGCCCCTGCTGTATTCAGGGAGAGAGCTCATTGCTGTCTCTCACCCCTCACCACCTTTGCAGGGCCACATGGTGCTCCGTGACACACCATGGTGCTCCATGAAAACATATGGACCAACACATTGTGGGGAAGGGGAGGGGAAGGGAGAGAGAAACAGCATTTCTCTGCAGCTCTTAAGGCAGGAAAGCTGCTCCCAAGACATGGGGGATCCTGGAGGAATCCTGGTAAGCCTAGCCCTTATAGCACAAACAGGCCATGCAGAGAGGCCAGTGGCCAAGGAGAAACTCCTGGAAATAAATTCTCAAAATCAAAGGGAAGCTCTTATAAATCCAAGTTTCAGGAGGTAAAGCCAACTTCAAGAGGAGAGCAGGTCTGGGGGCACAGAGGGTGGGCAAAACCACCACGGGTGAAGCACATGGAGTGGGAAAAGTCAAAGAGGTACAACCCAAGCATGAAAAGGCCAATACAGACATGTGAGCAGCTGTAGCTGCCCCATGCCTGTAAGCGTTCAAAACCAGGTTGGACGGGACTTGGAGCAACTTGGATTAGTGGAAGATGTCCCTGCCCATGGCAGGGGGATGGAACTGGATGAGCTTCAAAGTCCCCTGCAACCCAAATCCTTCTGTGATTCGACAGTTGGCATCACCAGGTTTGGAAGAGAATGTGAAACCTTACATGGACTAGCCCCAGTTCAGTCACCCCAATGCAACAGCTGAGCTGTGTGCCAGAAGAATACCCTACCAGCCTGCCAACCTGCTCTGGCAGAGGCCAGCAGCATAAGTGGGAAATGACCATCATTGTTTGCAGAGGAATTTGAGCATAGTACACTAACTTCTGACAATCCATTTCTACTGGAGGTGGCATGTGCTACCTGCTCGACTTACTCTGTGCAGGTCTGAACTCAAGTGTCAGACTCCCTCACATCCACCAACATTCACAGTTTATATGCCATGTAAGCAAGCACTCAACATGTTTTTAACCTGCACATCTTCCAAGGTGTCCCTTAACTCCTGAGCTGTGAGGAGAGTGGAATAATTGCTCCCCTGATTGTACAGGCCACATCCATGCTGGTGGACTGCTGCTCCTCCAAACCCAGAGCTGCTCAGGAGGCTTTCCTGCACTCAGCCCTGCTGATAAACATCTCCACTAACTGGAATTAACCCAGTAATGGTTCCCAGGCGTATTCCAGACATACAGAAGCTCCCACACATCCAGGTGTGTTGGTGTCTGCTTCCAGAGAGAGGGATCTGGGATTTATGGGCTTGAAAGCTGTTTTGGAAAGAAGCATGAGATCTCCTGTTGGCTTGGCACTGACTGCAGAGACACTGCTCTGTGACTCAGTGTACAAACTCCAACAATCCTGGGAGGCCAAAATACACCAAGAAGCAGATTTAAAAGCGCAGTTTTACAGCTATCTAGAGCAGGAAAGCACAGCACACATACATCTCCCCCAATACTTCATTGCCAACATGAAGAAATCTGGGCTGTTGTATCTGCTCTGAATTCCCACAGCCATAGGCCAATTCAAACTCAATAATCAGTAACAAAACTTTCACTGAAACACAGTCCTGGAAAATTTGGTCATTTAGGAGAAGAGATTAAACATGATAAACATCTTTTTATGCTAAAAACCCTAGGTGTCTGTAACTCAGATACACACAGACAAATGCAGGCTCAATATCATATAAACATAGAGCAATGGAAATAAATATATTAATAAATCATCTCCCAGTCCTGCCTCCAACCTCCTCCCACTACCACTGCTGAAGATGTGTCACAGCTGTTTCACACTGAGATAAGGTACATGATGGCTAGTGGCCAGGAGCCAATGACCTGACTCTTCTGCTCACCTACAAAGCATTCAGGCATCCCTCGAGCCTCAGTCACAACACTCACAACTATTCTGTGAGAGAAGATGCTTCAACAGTTATAACATGGGATACTGGCTCCCATAAAGGGCCATCTCCTCCACACAGTGCCTTTCAATGATCCGATGTTCCAGGTAAGCAAAGCCTGACACACTGCAGAGGGATTTTTTTACCCAGTCTCTAAATTCAAATGCAGTCTCTGAATTCTTGTAAGGAACACTTGAGTCAGGAAGCAAACCAAAGACTGGGGGACTGTACCCCCAGTTCACCCCCCAAACTGAGAGAATTGAAAGGGTTACAGCTGGAAGAGACTTTAAAGCTCACCTTGTTCCTACTCCCTCCCATGGGCAGGAACACCTTCCACTAGACCAGTTGCTCCAAGTCCTGTCCAACCTGGCCTTGAACACTTCTGGGACAGGGATGGGGGAAATTTAGCTCAATGAGCTGTGTTGCTTACAAACAAGAGAGAAGAGACAAGCACAGTCTGGAGGAGGCAGAACTGCGATGAGTCAGAGCCAAGATGAGTGGTACTGCTTGAAAATTGAGCGATCACTGTTTAGGGCAATCAAGCCTGACTTAGCTGTTTCTGCATCTCCTCCAACTAAAAAGTCAGCTTGGAGAGAGCAGACTTTTTATTATTTTTATTATTATTATTCAGCATCAACAGAACAAGATGATTGGGGATAAAAGCATCATACAGTCAACCTAGGACACAGACTCAGCTGAAGTAACTGACATGGAGCTTCCTGCCCCACTGCCACATCCGTCTGGATCCCTGTGAGAGCAGGAGAGCACCTGGTCAGCTCCAGATCCCATTACCACACAGACTTGAGTGGCTGCCTGCTGTTAGGAATGAGGCTGATAACAGCCATCTGACACATGCTCTGTGTCTCCATGAGTCACAGCTGCACAGGGCTGAGGAAAACACTCCTCCATCATGCTTATCTGGTGAGAAAACTGCTGAAAGCCTGTGCTCTTGGGGTGGCTTACTAAGAAACAAAGCTGGAACACAAAGAATCAATATTAATACTGAATATCAACACAAGTGGGAGTGAGGTGGGCATTTTTTATGCCTTTACTTCTTGCTTTCCCTCCAAATGCACAGAACAACTGAGGCTGAGGGAAATTAAACTATCTACATCAATTAGGTTATTCTATTTTGTGCTGGCCAACAGCATGAAGGGCTTGGAGGGAAGAGCTGGTTTGCCACATGTTCCAGAGGGGATGCTCTCAGATGTTAACACATTCTTCCAGCTCAATGAAGACTTCAGCCTGGTTCCTTGCATTCAACAAGTGGTTAGAGATGAGAAAACTTGGCTGGAAGCTCAGAGGAACAAGAGATGGTAGAGGCAAGCCTACAGCAGAGGAGCTGGATTTAGCCTGCGGATATGTATTCTTCCTGCAGCAATACAAACTTGCATTCCAGAGAGGTCTGTCTGCTATGCCTGAAAGGCCCGTTCCTTTTCAGAGTTTAAAAATCACTGCTTGGAATACTCACAGAATCATGGAATTGTTTGGGTTGGGAGAAACCTTAAAGTTCAGCTAGTTCTAACCCCCTCTGCTATGGGAAGGGACGCCTTCCACTTGACCTGGTTGCTCCAAGACCCATCCAACCTGGTCTTGATCACTTCCAGGGATAGGGCAGCCACAATTTCTCTGGCCAGCCTGTGCCAGGGACTCACAACCCTCACAGGGAAGAATTTCTTTCCAATATCTCATCTAACTCTGCCCTCCATCAGTTTGAAGCAGTCCTCCCTTGCCCTGTCACTCCATGCCCTTGGAGTCCCTCTTCAGCTCCTCATGGAGCTTTAGGCATTGGCAGGGTCTTCAAGTGCTCTCAGGAGCCTTGAACACCCCAGCTCTCGCAGCCTGTCTCCAGAACAGAGGGGCTGCAACCCTTGGAGCATCTCCATGGCCTCCTCTGGGCTCACTCCAGCAGCTCCACAGCTTTTTCATGATGAGGGCCCCAGAGCTCGAATCAGTACTTTAGGTGGCATCTCATTATCTTCTTGGTACCTCCCACCCTCTCTCACACAGCCATTTTCTACACTTTACACTAAGACTGTATTTCCCAGTAACTGTATTCTGATGTTTTCATGTGCAGAGGGCCACGACCAGTTGTCAGCTGAAGGCACTTGGAAAAGATCAACATCCCACTTCAAGCAAGCTTGAAGATGTATAAGAAACACCACCCCAGGGGACACTGCAGGCAGGGGACAGCAGTGTGGCAGGACAGGTGATGTTCCATGGATGGCTGCCCAGGTGGATTGTCACACTCCCGCCCTGTCAAAGCTCAGTGTGGACTTTACCCCTTGCAGGTGGAGAGAGCATTGAAGACAAGACTGTTTGTGTCTCCTCTGTCAGCTCTGCAGTAGGTCTGGCAATCTTGGGCTGTGGAAGTTTGTTGTAAAGAGATTCATGGAAAAATGAGAGTGGTTGGGGTGGGAAGCAACTTCTGGAGATCACCATGTCCAACCTTCTCCTTAAGCAGGCCCACCCAGAGCAGGCTGCAAAGGATTGTGTCCAAGAGGGTTTGAATATCCCCAAGGAAGAAGATTCCACAGGCTCTCTGGGCAGGCTGTTCCAGTGCTCTGTCACACTCACAATACAAAGTTTTTTCTCACATTGAGATGGAACTTCCTGTGCACCAGTTTCTCCTGATGCCTCTTGTCCCATTGCTGGGCCCTATGGAGCAGAACCTAGTCAATCCTCTGACGGCCTCCCTGCAGACACTGACAGACAAAGATGAGTTCCTCTCTCAAGTTGTCTCTTCTTGAGGCTGAACAGCCCCATCTCCCTCAGCCTTTCCTTGTAAGAGGGATGCTCCAGTCCCTTCATCATGTTTGAGGCTGAAACTGCCTGCAGCAGGGCAAGCCAGTAGTTTTCACCATTCATGCTTCTCACACAAGCAAAAAGCGTGTGCCAAGCAGAGTTAGGCACAGCTTCAAACAGTAGGTGGGCTCCCAGCCCCACAGAGAACAGGATGGGAAGGAAGGCCCAGGACAGCCTTTGCAGAGGGATCTGGACAGGCTGGCCTCAAGGTTGAGGCCACTGTATGAGGTTCAATAAGGTCAAGTGCTGGGTCTTGCACCTGGGTCACGACAACCCTGTGCAGATATACAAGCTGAGAGCAGAGTGGCTGAGAAGTGCACAGCAGGAAAGGCCCTGGGGGTGCTGGTTTTCAGTGGATGAACATAAGCCAGGTGGGCCCAAGCGGGCAAGAATGCAAATGGTACCCTAACTTGTATCAGCTACAGTGTGGCCAGCAAGCCCAAGGCAGATCCTCGCACTGGGCAAGGCACCTCAAATCCTGTGTGCAGTGCTGGGCTCCTCATGACCAGAAAGACTTTGAGGTGCTGGAGTGGGTCCAGAGAAGGACAGTGAAGCTGCTGAAGGGTCTGGACCAAAGGGGCTGATAAGGAGTGGCTGAGGGAGTTGGGGGGACAGCCTGGAGAAAAGGAGGCTGGGAGAAAAGGAGGCTTCTCACTCTGTACAGCTCTCTGAAAGGAGGGTGCAGCCAGGTGGCGGTCAGTCTACTCTCACAGGTAACAAATGACTGTATGAGAGGAAACAGCCTCAAGTTGTGCTATGCGAGGTTTAGGTTGGATGTTTGGGAAAACTTCTTCATGGAAAAGGTCATCAAGCCCTGGCACAGGCTGCTTAGGGCAGTGGTGGAGTCCCCATCCCTGGAGGGATTTAAGAGACATGTGGATGTGGCACTTGGGGACACAGCTTAATGGTGGGCTTGGCAGTGCTGTGGGAATGGTTGGACTCAATGATCTCAGAGGGCTTTTCCAACACAAATGATTCTGTGATTCTGTGACAGAGCACAGAAACAAAGGGAGAAGCTGTAGACGTGCAGCCCAGCAGAATGGTGTACAGCCACCAGCCCTGCCCTGACCAGCTAGAGCACAGAGCATCCCTCTTGCTGATCTGCCTGACCAGGCTCACAAATCATCTAGACATCCCTAAACAGCAGCTTCCTGCAATTACAAGCAGCAGAACACATGTGCCAATTAGCTGCACACCAATATCCTCTTTGGCCCTTGATCTAGGCCAGATCTCAGCCCTGGGGTGCAGCAGAGCCAGGTGCTTCATCCAAGATCCTGGAAACTGGATGGAACATCCCCTGGCTGCAGGCCAAGAGGGCTCTCCTCTCCCTGTCCTCTTCTGCACCTATCCTTCTCTTCCCTTTGCTTCTACATAGGGATGGCAGCTCCTTCCTCCTCAGGTGCCTGTGCTGGGTGGGAGATCTCAGCCAGACAGGAACACACGTGTGGTGTATGCAGGAGAGCAGCAATGTCTCTTCCCATCCTACACAAGCTGCCCAGCTGCCGAAAGGTCTGAATTCTATACTGGCTGAGGGCAGCACTTGGGACCCGTGAGACCTCTGGCATTATGAGACAGACCAGGTAGGAGTGCCAGGATCTGTTCAAGAAGCAGCTCCAAGGTTCTCACACTTATCTTCCCACTTTAGGGGAGACTTGCTTTCCTCCCACAGTCCCAGAGCTTGTCCCCAGCACTGGGTGGAGCCGTCACTGGAGCATGTCAATGACACGGCACTGCTGCTCACAAACCATCCTGAGAACCTTTGAGTCCCTCCCTGGAGGTTTGGCTGCAGAAAGAACATGCCTCCTGGGGACTAGTCACATGCTGAGCCTGTGAGAAACTGGCCCTTTGTTACCACCTCAGGGAATGTAACACTGCCAGATGCACCTGAAAGGAGCCATGGCACCACCCCAATGAGGCAGGCACACCCAACTGGGGACAAAAAGCCTGCTGCCATGGGACAGGAGCTCTGGAGATGCTCCACTCCCTAACAGCTATATCTTTGGTCACCCAGCCACTCACTTCCCTGACTTCCTTGGCTGGGTGGAGCTCTCTCCTCTGGTCCTTGTGGGACAAAAGGCCCCTGGAGAACTGCTGGCTCAGGCTGAGGAACCCACGAGGGCTGTTTGTTCAGAGACAGACCCCAAGAGATGAGCTTCTGCGGTGTGTCACTCACAGGGGTACGCCCACATCTGCACAGTATGGCCTCACACTGTCCTCTCTCAGCACAGGGATCTGGGATCCACCTCCTACCCAACAAGTAAGGGTGTTCCCCATCTCTCCCCACCCACTCTGGATCTGAGAGGGTGAGGGGAGCACCCCATGGGGGCTGGGAGCAGCCAGCCCCATCCTTCCCTGTGTGCTGACAGGGTTTTCCTGTCTTCCCAGCCCTTGGCACACTGCTCTCATGTCTCAGAATCCTGCTCACCTCTTGACTTCTGAAACGTTGTTAATCCTTGCAGCTTCCAGAAGAGCATCCTCTGAAATGCAGAAAGAAGGGAGGAGGGAGTTAGCATGGAGAACACACATGGACATCCTAACCTGGAATGTGCAGGGTCTGCTGCTGCTCAGAGCTCTCACTGACTACCCCAGTGAGCAAGAGCCAATTCCTGTGAGCAGGTTATCTAAAAACTCCTCGCTGCCTTGGTGACTGACTCCAGCCCCCATTTACACACCCTGAGAACAGCAGCAGGCATCCCAGAGCAGTGGACACTGTCACCCCAAGGTGTCAGCCTCAGCTAGAGGTTTCCAGACACCACAGATGTGTTCCTACCACAGAGTCAGAATGACACCCCCTGGCTAGAGAAGGGAAGAGCAGCACCCAGCTCTGGGAGGTGGGATAAGCAATGGGTTGGAAGGGACCTAAAGTTTGTCTCATTCCACCTCTCTGCCATGAGAAGGGACTCCTTCCACCAGACCATGCTGCTCCCAGCCTTGTCCATGAACACTTCCAAGGGATGGGGCAGCCACAGCTTCTCTGGGTAATCTGTGCCAGGGCCTCACCAAACCTCACAGGCAAGAATTTCTTCCCAATACTCCATCTAAGCCTGCCCTCAGGGTTAGAAGAAGTCAGTCAGTGGGAAACCATTCCCCTTTATCTTATCTCTCCAAACCCATGTCCAAAGTCCCTCTCTAGCTCTCTTGGAGCCCCTTCATGCACTAAAGCCTTAAGGATAACCCTTCCCTGGAGAGCTTCCCAGGTTACAGCCAACAGGCAGGTTCCATACCCAAGGAGGGACCCCACATCCCCTCCCAAAGGGCACAGGACTCTCAGTCCTGCATCCCACGCCTCCCGCCCTGGGGCCGGCCCCAGCAGCGATAGTCACCCTTGGACAGGCGGTCCCGCAGGTAGCAGTAAGCCAGCGCAGCGATGAGGGCAGGCAGCCCTGCTCCCGGGGAGCAGCTCCCAGCTCCACTCTGATGCCCGCCGGGGTCTCCTGCATGACAGCAGTGCTGCTCTGCACCCGAGGGCCATGGCGTCGGCTCTCTGAGGGATGCCATAAGGCTGGACGATGTTGCTGGTACAAGGCAGTCAGTGCTGGCCAGGCAGGTGGCAGGTGGCCGGGGTGTCTGCAGTGGGACCAGGCCTGGAACAGGCAGCCCTGGCCTCTCCGCTGTGGTAGTCCCCTTTAGGCCTGGCCCTTTCACTAAAGGAGAGCCCCCTGGGCCTGGCCCCATTGGCAAAGTGGGGCCTGGCGGAGCAGCCAGCGGAGGGCCCCCGGGCACCGGCCCCGCTACCGGGGCTTCCCCACCCAGGCCCCCCTGTCGCCCCCTGCAGGGAGCGATTCGCCATGACAGCCTCGCGCTTGGCGTCGGCGCGAGCCCACGGCGCCCCCTGGCGGCCAATACCGGGAGCAGCCGCGGCCGGGCAGCCCCGGCCCCCTCCGCCACAGCCGCCGCCGCAGTGCCGTAGATCGCACGTGACGGCGACCACCATGGCCGCGCTCGGAGGAGCCGCGCCAGCCCCTGCGGCAGCGGGTAGAACGCCAGAGACGCCAGCATAGCTCCCTCGCTCCTCCCGCTGCGCCGCTCGCACCTTACCCCCCCCCGTCGCTGAGGCCGGTGGACAAGATGGCGGCTGCCGGCCGGCGGAGCTTGATGAAGGGGGGCGAGCAAAGCATGCCGGGAGATGTAGTCCCCACCGCGCCATGCAGCGCGTTATCGGCCACGGCGGACTACAACCCCCAGGAGGCGCCGCGGCGCGGATTTCCCGGGGCATGCCGGGAAAACGGCGTCCGCTGGGGGACATGCAGGGAAGTGGTGGCGGGAGGGCTCCGGCAGGGGGCGCAGCGCAGGCGGGGCGCCCGGGCGCGCGCGTGTGACGCAGAGGGGTCGCGCGCGCGCGCGAGCGGGCAGACGGACGGACGGACGGACGGACGGACGCGGACAGACACCAAAGAGTGCACACAGGCACACACACGCACTCGTGCACACGTGTTTATTCACACGCGGGGAGCACACAAATGTGTGTGCATTGGCGCACACGCACAGGGGCGTGTCTGCATGCACACGAGCACACGGCAGCCTGTGCACACCTGCAGGCACGCGTGCTCTCCTGGGTACGCATCCCCCGGGCAGCTGTGCACACACAGACACACAGACACAGACACACAGACACACACACGTGTGCAGCGCTTGTGCCCCCAGGCAGGGCTTCCGCATGTGGTGCTATGAATGAATCCTGGGCATCTGCTGCAGGCTGGGCGCAGAGTACACGCCTGTGCGGGACGCCTGTGTGGGCACATGAGTGAGCATGCATGTGTGCGTGAGGCTGTCCTCCAAGGTTGCCCATAGCCCCTTCCCGCCCCAGGATTTGCCACCAGCAATTCCCATTCTACCCATTTTCTCCTGTTTCACCCCAATCCCCTCCATTTCCCATTATCCCATGCCCAGTTTGCCATCCCACCATCATTCCAGCGCTTCCACAGGGTCCGACAAACTCCTGGATTAAACAGAGCTGCTAAGAAGATGTGATTTTTTAAAAATTAATTTTTTAAGAAGAGTTGGTTTTATTGCCTGAATTACTGGTTGCTGCATTTGGCTCTGCACACTGTTGGCAGATGTGGGATGGTGGAGCAGGAATAAGGATTGGGATCCAGGGAGCTTGGAAAGAGCCAGGAGTGTGGGGGAAGGTGTCAGAAATGGGCATTTCTGCAGCCAGACTGGTGCCAGCAGGACTAGGAGTTGTTACAGAAAGCCCAGTGCTCCCAGTTCCCCAGTCCACTTCCCCTAGCTCCATCAGCTCAGTCCTCCCACTTCCCCAGCTCAGCTCGCCCAGCTCCATCAGCTCAGTGCTCCCAACGTCCCAGCCCAGTTTCCCCATTCCATTAGCCCAGTGCTTGTAGTTCCCCAGCCTAGTTCTTCCAGCTCGATCAGCCCACTGCTCCCCGCTCCCCAGACTGACTGTTTGCTGCCCTTGCTCAGTTGCTCAGTCCAGTTCTTCCAGCTCTAATAGCCCAGTTCCCCCGGGTATCCAGCCCAGTCTCTCCAGCTCCCCAGCTCCTCCCACCATGCTCTCCAGCTTAGCTCAACAGCTTCTCCAGCCCAGCTCCCCCACTTCTCCCTGCTGCAGCAGCCTAGTTCCCCAGCACAGTTTTCCCAGCCCCCTGGCTCCTCCAGCCTAGATACCCCTTCCCCCAGCCTGTCCTCCCTATCCCATGACTCCCATGCCATCTATGCTCCAGATTAGGAATGGCATGTGGTGCCACATGGCTGGACTTGCTGGGAATGTGGGTGCTCCTGCTTCCAGCGCCAGGGCTGCTGAGGGCTGGGAAGGGCTGTGGTGTGATGGCTTTCACCTTTCCACTTCCCTGGACACAGGGTGGGAACAGCCCAGGCTTTCACAGCAGAGCCGGCAGAAAAGGCAAGGAGAGAAGGAGGAGGGGTGAGGGTCCCCCTGCATCAGCCACAGCACTCTGTCCCCAGCCACCCACTGTGGATGTCCACTTCCAGTTGGATAGGCTGCCAGAGAATCCCTTGGCTTCTTTTCCCAGGTGAGGATGCTGGGAGCAGTGGTGTGGCATGCTGAGCCCTGTGATGCCAGGTCCCTGTCTCTTCACAGGTGCTGAGCATGGTGACATCCCTGTTCTCTCCTATCCCTCTGGCTACTGCATCCCTGGGAAGGGCCTCATGCTGGATAAGGAGCTCAGTCCCACATTCCTGCTGCTGAGACAGGCTTTGCTTTGCCAGTCTAGGTACATGCCACACTGCTCTGTCATCATTTATACACAGTTATTAACGGGAGCTGGAAGAGGGTTCCTTGGTGCTCCTAAGTAGAAAGAAAGAAATCCTGAGTCGGCAGCATTTTCAGAGTTGGATTGGAGCCAGAGCCTGAGCTTTTCCAAAAATAACACATCTTAGTCAGCACTGCCAATGGCAGCATGCCCACCTGCTCCTGGCCACGGTACCGTGGGGATGCCACGGCAAGGCCCAGCACTGGCACAAAGGATGGATAATGCTTGTGTGCTGCACGGGTACAGGGCACGGGCTCACAGCTGACAGTGTCACATCAGGGTGACCCGCAGCCTGGAGAGAGGCTGTGGGCCTCTGTCCTGCACTTGTGTCCCCTCCTACCCCAACTGCAGTCATGGAGTCGTTTGGGTTGGAAAAGCTCGCTGAGACCACTGACCAACCACACCCCCTGTACTGCCAAGGCCACTGATAACCCATGTCCTCACGTGTCACATCTGGTTTTTTAAACCCCTCCGGAGATGGGGACTCCACCAGTTCCAGGGCTGGACAATCCTTTCAGTGAAGGAATTTTCCCAACATCCAACCTAAACCTTCCCTGGCACACAGTGCAGGTGTCCCTGCAAGTGCCACATCTCTCTGCACCCGTGTCCTCCAGCTGCTCCCGGTATCCCGCCAATCCGGACTGCTACCCTCTCCCACAGCCCGCCCTTCCTCCCAGTGCTCCCGCTTCCCAACGGGTCTTCCCGGTTTCAGCTCCGACGTTCCCGTTTTCCCCCGGCTCCTTCTCAGCGCTGCTTCTCCCGGTAACCCCGCCCCCCACCGAGATTCCCCCCACCTCCTCCCTGCCGGTGCTCCGAGCGCCCCCCGTTTTCCCTCGGGTCTCCCCCGATCCCGCCCCGCGGTGCTCCCCGCCCCGGCCCCGCCCCGGGCCCGCCCCTCCCGGTCCCATCGCGCCCCGCGCCCCGCAATGCCGCCCTAGGGGCTGGCGCCTCCCGCGGCACCGGCACCGGCGGGCTGGGCGCGCTCCGGGGCCATGTCGGGTCACGACGGCGGCATGTCGAGTCGCGACAGCGTGCAGATCCCCGACGACCGGGACTTCGGGGCGTTCCGGGCGCAGTGCGAGTCGGAGCGCGGCTGGAGCCTCACCTACAGCAAGGGCGGGGTGGGGGTCTGGGTGCAGCTGCTGGAGCCCGAGCGCGCCCTCCACAAGATCAAGGTGAGATCTCCCGCCCGGCACACCCTGGTACACGGTGAGACATCCCCATCCACCCTGGGCACCCCCAGTCCACGGTGAGGATCCCCCCCCACACCCCCCCCCCCCAGCCCCGGCATCCCCCCGGGACTGGGGTACCCAGCACTAAGGGGGGGCGCGGGAATCCCGCGGGGGACCTGGGGGCAGGAGGGACCCTGGGGCGATGCTGCACCTTGGGCTTGGGGGAAGGAGGGGGGACCCCACAGTGAGTGGGAACTCGGGGGTTTAACCACCACCCAGAGGTGAGTGGGAATCCCAGGGAATAGTGGGGTCCCCCAGGTGATGCAGCACCTTAGGGCGAGTGGGGACTTGGCCTAGCTGGGCCCCGATGGCCAGCAGGGACGCCAGGACAGGTGGGGTTAACTGGCACACCAGGACAAATGGGCAGTCTGAGGACGCCAGGACAAACACAACTCCAGGGCCGAGCCAGGGACAAGTAGGCACCGCTGAGGGCTGTGCAGGGACACTGGGGGCTCTACCAGGGCCAGACAGGAACCCCCAGGGCGTGAGGGGCCATGGGTCCTGGGTGCTGCTTTCTCCCCACTTCACCCACCGGGAACGTACCTCCCGTGCTTGCTGCACACCAGGGCTAGGCTTGGGGACTCCTTGCAGCCTGCAGCCGCTGGCCTGCTATCACTGGGGCTGTCCCCCTTGCCCAGAGCTCCCTATGTCCCCACTGCATTTCCCCATGGGTCCCTTCCCTCTTGGTGCCAGTGTGCTGGCACAGGCAGGTGCACTCTTATCCTAGCCCTTCCCCCTGGCAAAGCAGGGACACCAGGATTCCAAGAGACAACTTGAGACAGGAGCAGTGTACAGATGGGGTTACACTGGAGTCTCTGGCAGGTGTCCCTGTCCCTGGTGGCACCTCCATTAAGCTGTCCTGGTATAGTGGGTGGCATCATCCTTGCTGTGGTGTCGAGCCTGGGTGGTGGTGGTGGCAGCAGTGACGACGCGGCCTGCTCAAACACTGCTCTGCAGCAGCTGAGCAGCTGGCACTGGCCCTGCTGGGGAAACCTGTCCCTGGGGCCCTGGCAGTGGCTGTGCCCGGCTCCATTGGAACCACTGCGTTGCTTCCACTGTAGAGCATGTTGGAGGAGTTTGGGCTGCTGGGACCCAGGAACGGGTCCCTGTTGTGCCCTGGTGGCAGCAGTGAACCCTGGGAGGGGGGATGGTGGTCTCTGGGCTGTAGGGGGTCACTGGTGCCACCTGCACCCTGCTCCTGCAGAGGTGGGGACCCGTGGTGGGTGGGATGCAGAGCGTCCATCAATGTGGCATCCATGCGTGATGGCATGGGCATGGCACTGTGTGGCAGTGCATCCTGACCCCCCTGCCCCCCGCCAAGCTCCTCGTGTCCCCCAGCCCTGCTGCTTGCACTTGGGGGTTGCATTCCAAAACATCCCCCGGATTGAGGCGACGCTTGGGTGCGTTCCCTGCCTGTCCTACAATCCCAGTGTGCCACGTTGGCGTGGCAGGGACCCAGCCCAACTCCAGGATGTCCTGGAACAGCTGCTCCTGCCACCGCACTTAGAGCTGTCTTTTGCCTGCGGGGGTCCCTGAGCCAGGTCCTGCCTCTTTCCACACCCTCCTGGACAAATCCTGCTTGGAAAGGTCCTGCTGGGTGTTCATGTGTTGATTCCACGTGTGTGCCACTGGGTGTTGGAGACTCTGTGGGGTAACTTGTCCCCACCCCGTGGCCCCCAGCAGCACCCAGGCCCACCATCCTACCCAGGATGAAATGCTCCTGCTGGATTTTGAAGGGATGGACACATCCGGCATTGCTGACGTGGCATGGCAAGGTGCAGCCCACAGGTTTGCCCCTCATGCTGGGGGTCTCTGCGTGGGTGCTGGGGATTCTCTGCAGCTTCCCAAGAGCTGTTTTCCCCCTGATTTCATCCTGGATTCCTCCTGGATTCCTTGCCTAATTAAGTGGAACCTGAAGGTCTCGCCCTGCTTTGAGGCTTCCGCCCCCTCCTCCCCACCCCCCTCCATTAGGGATGCAGCTCCCGTCTAACCTGTTTTCTGAAGTCTGGGAACAAGCTGGTGCCATGGCTGATTTTTCAGTGGGACATTTGGTGGCCTTACAACTGGCTACGGGTTGGGGGAACCCAGCCAGGACACCCCATCCTACCCGGTAGGGCAGTGAGTTGGTACCTGGGCATCTGAGATCTCCCAGGGATGATGGTTTCCCCTCTAAATGGGCTGTTCCCAAAGGATGGCCAGGAGCCGTCCTGTAGGATGCAGTGGAGGGATCTGGGATGTTGGTAAAGCTGCCAGTGAGGGTGAGCTTGGGGACTCCCTTGGTGGCTGCAGGCAGGGGTGGCGGGTCTCCCCTTTGGATGTGCTCCTGTCCCACAGTCTGGCACCCGTTCTATGTTCCCTCAGGCATAGCATAACCCCAGCCCTGGGGACTTCATCTCTTTCTCCTCCACCTCCTCCTCCTCACCCCATTAGTCAATATTGACTCAAGGTTGGGGCTTGTGTTTCCAGGCACTTCCCACGTGGCACCATCCCCTCTCCTGCTGCGACCCCCCTGGCACCCCCCCAGGATGTGAGTCACCTGCAGGACACGTCCTGCGCTACTGGCCTGACCAGCCTTGCTGCTCTGGGAATAATGCACCTGAGCGTGGTGCTGGGCTGGCCTGGGTGCAGGTGGGAGCGGGGATTCTTCAAGGAACTCACCCAGGCAGGCTCTCCCCAAAACTGCCCTGCAGCGGTGGGTGTTCCCAGACAAGTTTTTGACTGAATGGAGGAGCTGGAGATGGGCTCTGTGGAACAGAGATGGGTCTCTGAGGTTGAGGATAAGTGCAGTGGGGTTGAGGGCAGACTCCATGGGGCAGGGATGGATCTGTGGGGTTGAGGATGAGCATGGTAGGGGAGGGGCTGGGCTCTGTGGGGCAAGGATGGGATTGAGGATGAGTGCTGTGGGGGAACAGGCTCCATGGCTGTGTCCCACCAAGGGGCCATGTGAGGCTGTGCCCCATTGCTGGGTGCTTCTGTGCCCCTTCCCAGGGCTGAGGGGTCTCTAGTATCCTGTGCTGGGGTGACAGGGCCAGCCCTAAATCCTGAACCGCAGGGGCCGGGGGCTGGAGGAGCTGATGCCATCCCTGGGGATAAACAGGAGCCAGTGGCATTCCCAGGGACAGGCTGCTGGCTGGTCTCCCTGCCCCATGCTTGGCTCCAGCACCCTTGATCTCGGCAGATGCATCCCTGCTGCAGGCTAGCCGCCCTCACCTTCTCCATTCTCCTTGTCTCCTCGCCTTCCCTGGGTCTGGCTGCCTTAGTTATGGAGCAGCTCCCCACTCTGCACCCCCACAACCCCTTCTCTGTGATCCATGCTGCCCCAAGGCACTAGGCACAGTCCTGCATACTGGCTCCTCTTGGCTCCCCTGTGCAGGGCTGACACTTTGGGGGGAGCACATCCACAGTGATGGGCGGCAGGTGGGAAGCAGGGTCCCCTGGTACCCAGAATTCAGCTCCACACTGCCCTGAGGCCCTGTGTGCCTGTGGTCTGGGGTGGCTCTGGGTGGCAAACTGAGCTGCTGGTTGGGATCCAGGTCTTCTTGGAGGAGGTTGCATTGATTTTTTTTTTTTTAAACATCTGAGAGGAGACACCTCCCCCCCTCACTTGCTGGGGCTTCCCACAGCTGCCTTCCCACCTGGGGGTCCCAGTGGCCATCCTCCCACCACGAGGTCCCCGCTGCCATCCTATTGGGGGTCCCCACAGCTGACTCCTGCCCAGGGGTCCCCATGGGCATTCTCCCCCGCTGGGGGCCCCTGGTAGGTCTCTCATGCCCCCTGCCTTGCAGTGCAGGATGGAGTGCAGGGACGTGCCGGCGGAGACGCTCTACGACGTGCTCCATGACATCGAGTACCGCAAGAAGTGGGACACCAACGTCATCGAGACCTTTGACATCGGGAGGCTGACGGCCAACTCCGATGTGGGCTACTACGCCTGTGAGGAGGGGGCTGGGGGATCTGGGCACTCCTGGGGGAGGGCTCAGTCCCAGGGCTGCTACCACTCCACCCTGGGCTTGGCATCTGGGGGATCCATGGTGTCTGGCGTTGAAGGGAGGAGCCTGCATACCAGTTTGGGGGGATTTGGAGGGCAGAAGGGGACCCCATTCTTGAAGGTGGGTGTCTCACTCTGGAACATCCCACCTGGTGCTGTCCCTAGGGAGGTGTCCCAAGCCCCTGAAGAACCGGGATGTGGTCACACTCCGTTCCTGGCTGCCCATGGGCTCTGACTACATCATCATGAACTACTCTGTCAAGCATCCTGTGAGTTTAGTGGGACACCAGGGGTCCTGTGGTGCTGGGCTGGGGCTCACTCAGAGCTCGGGGAGATAGGTTGGAGAGTTGAGGGGGTCGTGACAGCCCTGCTTGTGGCTGGTGCCTGCTGTACCCCACCTGCCCTGCCAGTGACTTGTGTTCCTTCCTTGTTGCCCACCACAGAAGTATCCCCCCCGCAAGGACATGGTGCGGGCTGTCTCCATTCAGACAGGCTACCTGATCGAGGGGACGGGAGCCAAGAGCTGCACCATCACCTACCTGGCACAGGTGGACCCCAAAGGTGAGAGAGGGACCCCCAGCTCTGTGCCCTGGGGCTCCGCACCCTCGTGTCAGTGTGTGCTTGGGGGGCCCAGTGGGGTCCTGCTGGAACTCGGGTGGGAGGCTTAGTGGGGTCTCATGAGTTCTCAGTGTGGGCTCATTGGGAGTTCAGGGTGGCCTCTATTGGGGGTAAATGGGGGCTTTGGGCTCAGTGGGGGCTCAAGAGTAGCTTGGGGGGCTCAGTGGGGGCTCAGGGTGGGCTGGGGGAAGGCTGAATGGGCACTCAGTGGACTTAATGGGGCCTCAGTGGGAGCTCAGGTTGGGCTGGGAGCAGCTCAGTGGGGATCTACTTGGGGCTCTGGAACTTCAGGGCAGCGTCAGTAGGGCTTCAGGATGCCTCAGGTTGAGCTCAGTGGGACACGGGGTGGGTTCAGGAGGACCTGTGGATATGCTCAGGGTGGGCTTGGAAGGGCTCATCAGCAGGAGCAGCCTGGGATGGAGCATGGGGCAATGTCAGGACGAAACATCTTTGGCCTGTTCTCTTGAAATCTTTCATTTTTGGGGATTGAAGAGTGACTCAAAATGCTGAAATCACTGTTTTTGTCCTCTGCAAGAGCAGAGAGCAGTATGGATTGAACCCTGTTCCCTCTCTCTAGCCACATGTGCCCACTGAGAGTGCTGTGGGGGTCACATGTGTGGGGTCCTGGTTTTTAGGCACCTGGGGGATGCTGGGGGTCCCAACTCCCAGCCGCCCCTCCTTCTCTCCAGGTTCTTTACCAAAGTGGGTGGTGAACAAATCCTCTCAGTTCCTGGCCCCCAAGGTGAGTTTGTGGCACGGGCGTGGGGCTGGTGTGGGGTAAGGGGTCTCTGTGCCCATCTCACTCTTCCTGCCAGGCGATGAAGAAGATGTACAAGGCATGCCTCAAGTATCCTGAGTGGAAGCAGAAGCATGACCCTCACTTCAAGCCCTGGCTGTTCCCAGAGCAGAGCCGGCTCCCAGCCCTGGCCCTCTCCGAGCTCTCCCTCCAGCATGCGGATTCCCTGGAAAACATTGACGAGAGCTCCCTGGCCGAGAGCAAGGAGGACCGTGGCGAGGGCAGTGACGAGGACAGCCTGACCTGATTCCCCTGGGAGCTCCTCTTCTTGTTCCTCTGGCTAGGACAGCCTGACATGACCCCCCCCTTCCCCCGCGGGGGCTCCTCTCCTTATCCCCCCACTTCCAACATGGTTTGTGTCTCTATCTCACACACCTGTACACATGTACCCCCACTTTGGGTTCAGGGGGACCCCCCCCCATTGTTGTACCCCTGTTTGGGGACAGCAGGGACATAGTGGGTCCCCCAGGGTGAGAAGTTGGGGGTTGTCTGGTCGCTTAGCCCTTGCAGGACGCTAGTGTTGTCCTTATAGGCGGCAAACCCAAAGTGACCTTCAGCTTTTGGGGGGGCAGAGGAAAAGGGGGGCCCTGTGCCCGCTCTTCAGCCCTGGAGACCCTTCCACTGCACTCCCCCTCTGCCCCCCATTCCTGCTCCCCATCTCTGTTACGGTCCAACAGAACTGCCTTCATCCCATGGGATCCCCACCCCCAGCAGACCACCAGGGGGTGCTTGGGCACCTGCCTGCACCTCTGGGCATGCAGAGGGGTTTGGGGGGCTTCTGGCACCTCCTGGCATGCTGGGAAGGAGGGCCTTTGGGGTTTTTTGGCATCTCCAAGCATGTAGAGGGGAAGCTTCTAGGCTCCTGGCACCTCCAGCATGTTGGAGGGGATGTTGGGGTCTTCAGGCATGTGGGAGGAGTTGAGGGGCTCATGGCACCTCCAGATGTGCTGTGGTGGGTGTTTTGGGGGCTCCTGGGATCTCCATTCATGTTGGGGGGGGTCTTATGGAGTCTCAGCATCTTCAGGTTTGTTTGGGGGAGGCTTTGGGGTAAGCTCTCACCTCCAGGTGTGCACAGTGTCTCTGGGGGCTCCCAGCATCTTCTGGCACGTTGAGAGGACTTGGAGGGGGCTCCTGGCACCTCCCGGTGTTCTATGGGTCTCTGAAGGCTCCTGTCCTGTCCCCTGCCTTTCTAGGATGGGGACCCTTTCCAAGCTGGGTGCCTGGACCCTTCCTCCACTGGAATTTGAGGCCTTGACTGGGGGTTTGGGAGCTGGTCTTCGGCCATGCTCCTGCCCCCTCCTTTTCTGGGGGTGCACAGGGACATGGGAGATTTTGTACCTTGTACCAGAGCTGATTATTTAGGAATAAAATAATTAAATCTGGCATGGGAGGGACTCAGCCTCTGTTCCACCTTGGTCCTTTGGTAGCCATCCCCGTCCCCACATGCACTCAGGCAGGGGGTCCCTGCTCATGGTGGTTGCTGGTGGGACCCTCAGAGGTTGTGGGACCCTCACCTCCAGGGGGGCTCTGGGTGATGGTGATGCCACCAGAGGGTGACAGAGAAACCCCTGAAGTGAATTTGCACTGGACACTGATGAGGCTACACACCCCTTGTAGTTGGTTTTCCCACAGCACCAGCCAAGCAAGTACCACCAGGACATTTCCCCCAAAACCTCCTCTGGGAGAGGAGACGTGGAGGGCTGAACTTTGGGGGCACTCTGGGGGGGATACATCCTGACTTCTCCAGGAGGAGAATATTGGGGAACAGAGCAGGCACTCCCAGGATTGTGGGCCCTTTGTGGAGCCCTGGGACTTCTGTCTCCTCCTGGGGTGCACCCAGGGGCAAAGCTGCTTGTGCATCCCACTTCTGCCCTCCCAGTGCTGTGGCACCCCAACACCTCAGCAGGCCCCAGTCCTCCTCTGTTCCCCAGCAGGGTCTTGGTGGGTGGCATTGTCCAGCATGTGCCATTCTCTGTGCCTGTGTCTGTCACCTGTGAGGCTGGGGTGGGCACTAGGGACTTGCTTCCCATTTCTCCTGTTAATTTCCACCCACCACACCCTCCACCCCCTCCCACCCTCCTGCACTGCTCCCAATTAAAAATAGAACCCAATTAAAAAGGAACCTGGCCACCACCCGCCTGGCAGGTTGAAAATGGAGCTGAACTGGGTACAGGACTCGCTGCAGCAGCTCTGGAGCCAGCGGGACACGGAGCACGGCAGGTGATGGGGTAAAGCCCCTTGTGGGGAGGGTTTGGCTCTGTCAGCTCTGGGAGGTACAGCTGGAGACCCAGAGCTGCAGTACCAGAGAAAGAAGATGGCTCCAGAAGGAAGTGGAATATGCTCTGGCACCAGGGAAGTGCCAGGGAGGTTGAGAAGAGCCAGGGCACAGGTAGGATATGTGGAGGGCAGCAGTGATCTAAGGGCTGTGCTGGGGACACCGTCAGGTACTGACATGGGTCATCCCTGAAATGCTTCTGGGAAGCACTACAAGGCTTCAGCCCTTCAGGGATCAGGCGTTGCTGCTGACCCCTGGGGTCTCAGACACTTTGTTGTGTGACACCCCCGAACCGGGTAAGGCCATGGCACCCTTATCCTCTGCCAAAGGCTCTGGGAGGGCATCCCCCCAGATGGATCCGAAGGTCCAGGATAGGAGAGCAGGGCCATGTCATTGGTTCTGGGGAGCAGGAGGGGATAACGTGGGGGATGTGATGGCTCCGGGGAGTGGGGCAGGGAGCCGGGGGATGTGGTGGACAGGGGGAGTGGGAATTCTGGGAGTAGGGGGGATGCCGAGTAAAGGAGCTTTTTGGGATATTTCACGCTGCCCCCCTGGCCGAGCCCCACTGAGCAGCACCATAGGCTGGCTGTGGGGCTGAGCCTGGCCCCTCCTGCCCCTGGCCTCGCGTGGGCGAGGGGCCGAGCAGGGGGGGCTTCCCACCCCCGGAGCAGGCAGCCAGCGTGTCCCGGTCCCTGAGCGCCGCGATGAAAGGACCATTGTCCCAGGCTGGGCAGCCGTGAGGGCTGGCCATGCACACCCCACATCCCCTCTGTGTCCCCAAGCCCTCCCACTCTCCTTCTTACCCCCCACTAAGACCTTGGGAATTGTGCGGGGAGGCAAGAACCCCACACGCAACCCATTTATTATTTTTTTGGGGAAAGTCCTGGCAGCTTTCCCCTTGAATCCTGTTTCCATGAGGCAGCCAAAGCTCCGTGCGGGAACAAGCCCGGGCCTGGCAAGGGGGGCCCTGAGTGCCCCCGCCCCGGGAAGCGCCCCGGCATCCTCTGGGAGCCGCCGCTGCCACCAGACAGAGGTACCGGGTGCTCCAGGGGGGCTGCAGAGGCACCCCGAGCTTGGGTGGGGGCAGGGGAGGGGGCACACTCTGCCTTCTCAGCGCGCTTTCGCTCCTGGGGGAGGTCGTGTTCCTTTCCACGTGTTTCTGTGGGTCCCTGGGCGCACAGTGCTGGGGGGAGGGCACTGGGGATACTGGGAGCTGCTGGGGTGGTGGGGGGGAGTATGGATTGTTCCCTGGCTCAGCTGCAACAGTGGTGTGCCCCCCCCAAAACGCCCCCGATCGGGGTACTCGTGCCGCAGATTACCCCAGTATGCCCCAGCTCAGCCCCAGTACTCCCCAGCCAAATTCCAGTACGCCCCAGCTCGCTCTCAGCGCACCTTAGCTCGACTGGAATATGCTCCAGTTCACCCCCAGACCCCACCACTGCAATCCCAGCACATCCCAGCTCAACCCTGTTCAATTCCAGTATGCTCCAGGTGCCCCCCAGGAGACCCCAGCTCACTCCTGGCAGACTCCAGCTCCCCTCCAGCAGACCCGAGTTCAATCCCAGCTCATCCCCAGCATGCTCCAGTTGAACCCTGGTACTCCCACAGGTGCTCCCCAGCTGCCCCAAGCAGACCCCAACTCATTCCCAGCACACCCCCACTAAATCTCAGTACACCCCAGTTCACCTCAGCACATTCCAGCTCAAACCCAGTTCATCCCAGTTTAATCCCAGTATTCCCCAGCTCCCCCCAGCACATCCCAGCTCCTCCCCAGTATATTCCAATTCACCCCAACACTTCACAGCTCAATACCAGCACATCTCAGCTTAACCCCAGTTTAACCCCAGCCTTCCCAGTTCACTTCCAGTATATCCCAGCTCCCCTGAGCAGACCCCAGCTCAACCCCAGTATAACCCAGTTCAGTCCCAGTCTCCAGGGAGCCCTGGCATTGCTGATAGCCCCCATTCCTGTGCCACTGCAGGGGTCCTATTGCCTGGGTGAGTGATGTGTTGGGGAACACTGGGTGGTTGTGCTGCCCATGCCAGGAGTGAAGCTGGGAAAAGGGGACCCCGAGGACCCAGCTGGCAGATTTGTTTTTTGCTGGGCATCTGGCATGTCCCTGTTCGTAGCCAAAAAACAGCGTCAGCTGCTGGCCCCTACCAGCAATGCTCGTGCTGCACTAACCACCAGCAACAGCACCCAGATGCCAGGTGATGCTGGTAGTGGGCTTCCCTTCTTTCCTCCTCCTCTTCCTCACTGCTTCCCAGTCTGTCTGGCGAGGCCTGGAGCTTTGCCAGTGCTGTGCAGCTGGAACTGGGATGGTGGTTGCTTTGTCCTCCAGGAACGGCAAGCTGGTTCCACGGGACACCATCACACTGCTGGGGCCTTCGGGTTGGTGTTTGGGGTGCCCATGGGCTGCACCTGCACGGGGGGGTCCTAGGTCTAGCCCCACTGCAGGGACAGCAATTTTAATTTGTGGGTTCAGCCCCAAAAGCCAATTTTTGGAGGCGCAGAGCTGAATGCTAGGGGTGGGTGGCTATTCTGGGGTGCTGGGAGAAAGGTAGCATGGAAAGCTCCTCCAAGAGCTTAAGGTGGCTTTCTGGGGGTGCTCCAGCAGCTTCTGGGGAAGCGTTATTATGGGCCACAGCCAGGACATCAGGGATAGGGATATTTAGAGCAATACTGAGGATGAGTTTGCTGCCAGAACTTAGCCTCAGAACAAGGTGAGCCCTTGAGATTTTGGGGGTGTCTCGTGGGAGGCAGGGAGTGATGCAGCTCCTGTGGCAGGACTCTGTGGCTGTGGGGGGTTTGATGCTTGGGGACGCTTTGCAGATGGGTCCCCCAAATCTACAGGTGAGGGAGAGCCTGGCTTTGTAGAAAGTTTTGTACAAAGCGGGGGTGGATGAATGTGGTTGGCAGTCCCTGTAATTCTGTCTCTGCTGCAGCATCCCCTGGCTTGGCTTTTCTGCAGTGCTGTGGTGGCCAGGGGGATCCAGGGGATGGCTCTGGAATGGTGTGACCCTGCTGTTGGGGACAGGGGCTAGAGCCGCACCCCAATGAGCATGAAGAGGAGGCTGGAGGGCATCGGGGATGGAAAAGGGTGCACCCCATCCGCAGCTGGAGGGGTCACCCCTTTCCCATGACACTTTCACTTCCCACTTATGGGAAAGTGAAACAGGGTCCTGCATGGTTTTAGTGCTGATGTTGGGTGATGGGGCTGATTTCTCACGGAGGAAGGAGGTGCCATGCTTCCCAGGGGGACCCGTCCTCTGCAGCCAGGCTGTTGGCACAGGCCCCCCCCACTGCCCCCCCCCCAGCATCACCAGACCCTGGGACATTGGGGCTCCTCTGGGATGGCTGTGCACGTGGGGTTTGGCTTCCTGACCTAGTTTGCTGGCAGCTTCCATAAAGTGTGTCAGGAGCTGAGAGCATTCCAGTGGAACTCAGTGGGTAGCGACAGCATTGCCAGATGTATTTACCCCCTTTCTGGCTGGATTTCCCAATTTCTGGTTGGATTTACCGCTTTTTTGACTGGATTTGCTCATTTCTGGCTGTATTTGCCCCTTTTCTGGCTAGATTTGTGAGGCAGGCAGCAACATCTTGGAAGGGAATGCTGTTTGCTGAATGCAAACTCTTCTGTTTGTTGGTGCCACAGCCTGGGGCATGTTTCACCTTCCCAGGTTTTGCTTCCATGGGGGACGGGGAATGCAGGTGGGACCTTGGGGAAATGAGGAACCCTCAGTTTTCCTGCCCCCTTGTTCCTAACTTCTCACCCACCTCATCACTGCCCACCTCCCACCTCTATGCACACCCTCCACCTGCACACAGAGCTGGCTTGGGGCAGCTCCCCTGTCGGGGCACACCCTGGTGTGTGTGTGAGCCCTCAGGCCCCCGAGCAGGGGGCTGGGCACCCTCTGGCTTCTTCACATGAACTACCTGGAATTGGCAACTCATGGCAGAGGGAGGAGGCTCCAGAGAAGCAATTCCACCTCTGGATTGTGATTCCACAAGCCTGAACTTGATCCCTGAACAGCACCTGGGGGGTTTGAATATCATTTGCAATTTCTTTGGCTGAGAAGATCTTGAAAATGAAAAAGCCTCACCTTCCCAGGAAATACCTTGGGAGCTGCTGAGCAGGTGGGCACCCACTGAGGTGGAGTGTGGAGGGTTTGGGCGGGAAGGGGTCTGTGGAGTGCTGGGTGCTCTCCTGGGACCCTTTGTTTGCTTTGGGGTAATCACTGCTTGCTGAGGATTTTGCTTGGGCAGTTTCAGGGTGAGGATGTGGTGCTTTCGATTCCCAGCTGGGTGGGGAATCTGCGGTGGCCCTGGGAGGTCTGTTGGGGACATCACATTCACCCCCTTGGATCCAGCAGGGACACTGGTGACATTGGGCTCATTCTGGCTGGCCGTGGCCCCTTCTCTGAGGATCTCTCCTTAATTTAGGCAGGAAAGGGTAAAAATTGCTGTGGTGTGAGTCTGGTTGCCCAGTGCTGCTGGAGCTTGGTGGCTGAAGAACTCCCTTCCCACTGGTGGCCAGCCCTGTTCCCACAGGTCCTTCTGCCACTCGGCTTTGTCCCCTGTGCCCCCAGGAACCCTGGTGGGTTACAGCTTACTGCCCTCTCCGGGAATCCGCAGGGGTCCTGGGGTGTTGGGAGCCACCTGCCTCCTTGTCCCTTTCTGCCCAGTGGCCAGAGCTCGGCTCGTCCTGCTGCCCCACAACGCCCTGTCCTTGGTACCTGGTTCCTGCTGCAGTAGTGCTGAGCTCTCACTTCCCAGAGATCACCCTGCCTGGCTCTTCCTTCCTCTCCTGCTGAAAGCCCTGCCCCGTCCTTCTGTCCCCCAGGGCTCACACCTCCCATCCAGCCTTCTTGTCCCTCATGGCAGCTGTGGTCAGTGCCTCACCACACTGAGGCCTCACAGCTCTGCTGGGGCCTGGCGGGGCTGTTGCACCACATCCTAGCTCAGAACTCTGCTCGGCTTTCCGGAAAGTTCCCACTGCTGAGGTGGCGTTTGAGGAAGTACCGGGGTGGGTAGAGACCCCTTTGGCAAACCTCCGCTGCGCCAGCTGGACCACGGGCAGGCTGGCCACCTCCTCCTGCTGAGCCGAGGGACCGTGTGCTGGTAATGAGCTTTCCTTGATTAATGAGCCCGCAGAGCTGGGGAAGGGGAACATGGGCTGCAGGCAGGGTTTGCCTACACTGGAGGAGAAATTGCAGTGGGAACTAGATCAATCAAGTGGGTGCCAGAAACCCAGCAGGGCTCCTGTGCTGGATTTTCCTGGCTCATGGCCACTATTCTGGGTGCCATCGAAGGGACAGGCAGGGAAGAGCTGTGGGATGGCCACCACTTTATTACCTGGTGTGTGGGTGCTGAGTGCAGCTCTGTCAGTGACATTCTGATGGCCCTGGTCACACTGCTGGATTCCTGGCACGTCGTTAGGGGTAACAGTGATTATCCAGGGGAAGCTGGAGCCAGTGAAGGGAGCATGCTCACCTGTCACTTCCAGTCAGAGCCCACAGCTTCCATGGCATACACAGCTCCTTAGTCGAGCAAGCCCAGCCCTCATTAGTGCCCTACCTGAGGGCTGGGAAGCCCACGGCCCCGAGAGAGTGGTGGGATGCAGTGGGAGAAGGGTGGGCACACCCCTGCATCACGGGGGGCTACTCCCTGGGCCAGGATGCTCAGCTCTGCTGGGGGTAAAGGTGCATCCCAAATGCTCTCTTCAGTTGAGGGCATCTGAGGTGGGCTGGGGTAGTTGCAGAAGCCCCCAGAAAAGCAGCCAACACCCAAGTTTGAGGAGAGAGGGGCTTGCTGAGCCCCTTGGTCCAGAAAAAGGGAACCAGCACCAGGCACCCCCAGATCCTTCATCCCCAGCACAGGGAGAGTGAGGGCTCTGTGGGTTTGGGATGGGGCTCAGGGGTCTGGTCCTCATGTATTTTGGCATCCCGACTTATCCCCCCAGAGCACCAGCCACAATGCCAGGGTGCTGGCAGCCCTTGCCACTCCCTCCTCACACCATTTGTCCAGCCTTTAAGTCTCTTACAAAACAGCCCCTGTGGTGTTGCCTAATCCCGGGGAGGAATGCAGTGGCTCAGCACTTGGAGGATTTGTGGTAGGCAGGGGCCACAGCCGGGGTTACCCCCTGAACCCCAGCAGCCAGCTGGGTTACGGCTTCTCCCTGTCTTGGTTTTGCTTCTGGAATATCCTCATCTTGTTTAGCACAGAGGTTAAATGATTAATGATTGAAGGAGGGAACCTAGCAAAGGCCTGATTAATTATTTACTTGGCGAGGGCAAAGGGCCCGGCAGTAACGGGGAGCTGCCAGCCTGGCACACCGGAGACCCCGCACTTCCCTCGCTGGAGTTTTGTCCCCATCCCTGTGCCCAGGGAGCAGCAAGGAGGGCCCTCAGCCACCCTAGGTAGTGCTGGGACAGCGCCAGTGGTGAGTGCTGGTGCAGCTGTCCCTTCCTGACAGGTCTGTCCCACCATTGCATCAATGTCCTGGCACAGCAGGGGATGTTGGCACTGGTGTCAGTGGGTGACACTGGTGGTGATTCCTTTGCTCTAGCCAGGACAGGGGGCATTTGTGGGAGCCCCATACTGGTGTCACTGTGTTTCCCTCTGCTCCTCCACAGCCAGTGCCCAGCTGGAGTGGAGCCTGCCTGTGCTGGTGTCACTGGGATGTGGTGACAGCAATGTCACCCAGCACCATCACTTATCCATTTTCAGTAATAGATGAGGGCTTTCTGGGTGTGGAGGTGGAAGAGAGAATTTTATTCTGATTCAGGGATTTTTGTGGTGCTGGTTGGGATTTCTGGGACCAGTGGGAAGGTCCTGGGTGCTGCTGATTTCCCTGGTGCTGCCAGCAAGGAGCCACAGGGGTCAGCCAGCCCTGGGTCCCCGTTGCTCCCTCCTTGGACACTTGGTCCTTGGAGCCTGAAGCAAAGCCAAACTGTACCAGGAAGTGCCAGGGAAGTGGCACTGTGGCCACATCCCGGCAGCACCACGGAGATGCTGGTGTCTCAAGGTGTAGAGGTCTGTGGCTGTGGGGATCCCATGGTGCCTCAGGCTCGGCAGTGTCCAGTTTGTGCCGGGTTGAGAACGAGCTTTGCTCAGCTGTGCACTTTGCACCGAAACCGCAAGTGCTGCTGAGGGGCCTGCCTGAGTCACAGAAAATGTGACTCTGACAGCAGATCAGACTGGCCTATTTACGGCTCCAGGAAATCCTCTGGCTCCTTCTTAGCAGGTCTAGAAAAACCTCCAGCAAACACAAAATAAGATGGTGCCGGGGTCATGAGCAGTGCTGTGTGTGCCGGCGTGACGGGATCTGCCTCCTGCCTGGAGCCTGCCGAGGCTGTGATGCCGGTGGGTGGGAAGGGCAGGGTATCCCATCTGCTGCTTGTTGGGATAACAGGGATTTGCCCTGCCAAGAGCTGTGGTGTGGGATGGGTGTTCTGCTGCAGGAGCTGGGACACCAAATGAGCCCTATGTCCCAGGCTCTGGATGCCACAAGGGCACTCTGCTAGGTGTGTGCACCAAGGGTGCTGCACAGGTGCTCTGCCCAGCACTCCAGGGTGTGGTGCCATGCTAGAGCAATGCCAAGGACAGACAGGGCTCTGGAGCTGGGAGCAATGCCATGGTGGGTATATGGTCTGTGTGGAGGGGTTTGGTGCGGTTTGGGTTGGGGGCTCCAGTGACAGCACCCTGCCACTGGCTGTGATAGGGACAGCCCGGGAGAGGGGACAGCCTTCTGGATCCAAGTGTCCATGTCACCCTATCCTGGCTTGCTGCTGTAAACCAGAGGAGCTGAATCCTGGAGGGTGACAGCCCTGAGGTGCAGCCGACAGCTCCCCTGCCTTGAATTATGCATATTCAGGCATATTCCCTGATTATGCACAATGTGGGTAAGTCCCTACTGCTCTGTCCCACAGTGCAAATGTCACCCCCTGGGACCAAGCTGGGGCCACATGGTGCCTTCATCTCTAAAGGGATGGCCTCTATGTTTCAATGCCTAAACTGGGGCCCTCCAGCATTTCCACACCTTTGCAGCCCCCCAGTTCAGGACTGGGCGATCCTGGGGACACAGCATAGTTGGAGGCCATAGGAAAACCAGGTTGCTTCACTGGGAATGTTGGTTTTGGGACTCCAGGCTTCACCTGATGTGTGTTTTGGGACTGATCCTGATCCTGTTGTCTCCATTCCCAGGTCATGATGTCATCCTGAGCCTTGCTGGCAACAGAAGATGCACTGAGCGGTGCAGGTTTCTGTGGCCAGCCCCCTGCCATGGAGGAGGAGGGATCTCTGCCGGTGGCCGCCTGGCTGTCTGCCTTCCACCTCGACCAGTATGTGGAGAGCTTCCAGCAAAGCGGGCTGTGGTCAGTGTGGGACTGCCGGGCTCTGACGGACGAGGGCCTCACCCGCCTTGGGGTGCTGCTGCCCGGCCACCGCCGCCGCATCCTCCTGGGCTTGCAGAAAGCCTTTGCTGAGGCCCCGCCGCCCGCCGGGACTCACCAGCCCCCTGGCACTAAACCTGTCCCCATGAAACGCCACATCTTCCGCCTGAGCGCTGCAGCAGGGCCGGAGCAGCCGGAGCCCCGGTGCCCACCAGTGCCCACTGGGACCCCACCGCTGGAGCCAGAGAGGGGTGCAGGCTTCACCCAGCTGCCCCCACCCATCCCACCGAGGGTGGGCTGCCGCCCTCCCCTCAAATTCTCACCATCGCTATCGGGGGACAGCCCTGAGCCCCCCGCTATGTCCTGCAGCCATCTCCCAGCCCTGGAGGACCCCTCTCCAGCAGCCCTTGGGGAGAAGCCCCCTGCCGACAGCAGGGCGAGACCCCCATTGCCACCACTGCCAGCCAAGCGACACCAACTGGAAACCAAGTGCCAGAGCCTGAAGGGCCCCCCACTGCCTGACCGCCCCCCCCTGCTCCCCCCCAGGGCTGTGTCCCAGAGGAGGTAAGGGGGGGTGGCAGGGGCACAGCCTTGGGGATGCCCCAAGGTGGCTGGGTCTGTGTGGGGGGCTACTGTGATGTGGGTGGGACCCTTGGGGTCACGACACGGGTTGCCTGGGGTACCTATGCTCTCCCCAGACTTCAGCACATCTCCTGGGGTACCCCCAGCCCCAGCATGTCCCATGGGGCTACTAACCCTTCCCCCAACCCCAGCACAACCCTTGGGGATACCCCTGCCCCAGGCCACAGCACATTTTCCTGGGCCACCAGAACCGGGGCAGGGGGTGCTGAAATATTTATTTTGGCTCTAGCTGGATGTATCCACCCTGCTCATCCCAGTCACCAGGTCACCCCAGCCTGGCACGGGCTGGGGTGCAATCCCCGCAGCAATGTAGAGCCCTGCCTTCCCCCCACCTGCAATGTAGGCAGTGCTGAAGCCTGAGGAACTCTTGACACCAGTGGGTGCAAGACAGTGAACCGCCACGCACAGGGAGCATGGGGCAAAGCTGCTGCCAGCTGCTGTGCCCAGATGACATGGGAGTGGGCTGGAAATTCAGGACAGCAGCACTTGCAGCCCCTCCTTTGATGTCCCAACCACCCAGCGCACTCCCAAATCCTGCAGAGCACAAACAGATGTGGGGGTGCAGTTTGGAGGGGGCAGACAAGCTCCTGGGTGCCAGCACCCTCCCAGGGTGAGGTGGGGGAATGTCACCAAGCTCGTGTGCCCCCCCTGCCCCAGGAGTCCTTCCCTGCAACCTCCCCAGGACCCACAGACTCTAAGGGATATGCTTCTGGAGCTGGGGTGTCTAGCTGGTCTCCTGAGGGGGGTCCTGGGAGTGACGCTGGGTTTGTCCTGACTGATGGCGCTGAATGGGATCATCCAGCTGCACTGATGGTGCTGGATGTGTGTGATCAGGATGAGAATGGGCGGGCTGGTGGCTGGGTTTCCCCTCCAGCTTCCCATCCCTGTGTCCCGATGGGCTTTTTGTGGTGAGGTGGGTGGAGGTGATCCCTCTCCCCGTGCTCTGACCCCTACCTGCAGGGAGTGGGCTGGGATGCTGGGCTGGGGATGGGGCTCAGGCAGCTGACTTGGGGGGCTGGTGTGCCATGGGGTGGGCAGCACCTGTCCCTGGGGCTCATTGGACTTCAGATCAACAGTGTTCATCCTGGCACCCCAGGAACTACATTTCTGCACCGAGATAGTCACCCAAATCCTCCTGGAGCCACTCTCCATCCTGCCCTGGCCAGAAAGCTGCCCGGGCACGATGGGGCCGAAGGCTGCCACTTTGGTGCAAGCTGTGCTGGTTTGGTGCTGGACGTGCCATCGGTTTGGTACTTGCCATGCTGGTTTGGTGCCAGCTGTGCCATGGGTTTAGTGCCATCTTTGCTGGGTGTTGGATGCCAGCTGTGCCGTGGGTTTAGTGCCATCTTTGCTGGTTGTTGGATGCCAGCTGTGCCGTGGGTTTAGTGCCGTGGGTTTAGTGCTGTCTTTGCTGGGTGTTGGATGCCAGCTGTGCCGTGGGTTTAGTGCCGTCTGTGCTGGGTGTTGGATGGCAGCTGTGCCAGCGTTCTGGTGCTGGCGGTGCCGTGGGTTCTTTCTGGCTATACTGAGGATTTGGTGTTAGCCATGCCTCTGCTTCGGCCAGCTCAGGAAGTTTTGCTGTTTCAGCCAGTGCAGGAAGTGGCGGGGTGAGAAGCTCCGCTCCCAGCCGGCCTCCCCCAGCCCTCCCCGCGGTGCCGATCGGTCCCACCGCGGTTCCTGTCACCTGCCCAGGTAGGGGGGCACGGCTGGCACGGTGCCGGGCGTGCCGCACAGGAGCAGCCGGCGGGGCCCGGGGCGGAGGGATTTTTGGGATGGGATCGAGCGCTGCCGGCGCTACCGGGTGCGCCTCTCGCTGTGCCGGCTGTTTCCTGCCCTGGCCTGTGTGCCACAGGCATTGCTGGTTCCTGCTGCCCCGGGGACTCCAGGGCATCCTGCCGCGGAACAGACGCTGCCCATCCTGGCACGGCACCCCCAAGGCTGCGCACTCGGGGGCTGGGATTTCCCCCTGGAGCCGCCCCGCGGGATCTGGGGGTGCATGAGGCTCCCTTGGGAGCCGCGTCAGCACCGTGAGGCTCAGGACAGGACGGGAGGGGCCTATGGGCTCGCCAGGCGGCGGTGGCTGAACAGCACCCCCGGACACACGGGTGCTCCCGTGGCTTGGGGGACTCTGGGGTCACAGCCCAGAGGGGGCTGTGCCAGTGTGGGACAGGTGGGTGGCCACAGGGCCCTGGCACCTGGTGTGCCATCATGCACTTATAACATATAGATTACACGTATGTGTGGGTGCTTGGTAGCGACAAGAGAATATATATGGGTGTGTGTCTGTATAGATGTGTGTATGTATATATTTCTCACATAGATCTTGATGCTGTAGTGAATAGATACAGGAGTATATCTGTGCACCCATATGTATGTTATATGTGTATTATGTGGATATATTGGGGAGTTCTAAACTAACCAGCTGAACCCCAAAACTCTGATTTCAAAAGTCGCTTTAACTGTATGACCAGGAATATATTGACTATAGTGGGTCCTTGTTTTGAGACATTTTAAAAATAAAGAGCTATCATTTCCTAAGAAATTCTTCTCTCTGAGGGTGTTGAGGCCCTGGCACAGGCTGCCCAGAGAAGCTGGGGCTGCCTCATCCCTGGAAGTGTTCAAAGCTGGGTTGGATGGGGCTTGGAGTAAGCTGGGGTTGTAGGTGTCCCTTCCCATGGCATGAGATAAGCTTTAAAGTCTTTTCCCAACCAAACCATTCCATAGTTCTATGGCTCTTTGGCCAGTGCTGGTGCCTGGCCATGCCCTGGGTGGAAGAGGTGCTGTGGTGCAGGACAGCTGGCATGGACAAGGGGTGCATTCAGGAGGGTGAGGGTATGAGTCACCCTCTGGTGGGTGTTGGGTCCCAGCTCTGTGTGTGGGGCAGCATCTGCTGGGAGCTTGAGAAGCAATCCCCACTGGGGCTCCCTGCAGTGATGGGTGACTGGCCAAAGGGCCCTGTGCTGGGTCTGAGGGCGCTCCACAGCCCTAAGGTGCTGCTGTTGGCCCCAAACCCATCTCCTGCCCCCTGGGGGGAACCCGACCTCGGTGCCTGCAGCCAGTGAACATGAAAGGCCTGGGGTTGGGGGCGATACTGCTGCGCTGCCCAAGGACCAACCACAATGGAGGATGCTTGCCCATGTTGGGGCGGATGGTTGCTCATGTCTGGATGATCCTTGCCAATGCTAAGGGTGATGTTTGCCCAGGTCTGGATCGTACTTGCCCACATCAGGGTGTTGCTCACTGAATCCAGGCTGGGACTAGGGATCTTTGCCAACAGCTGTGAGGCAGCTGCATTGGTCTGGCCCTGTCTCTGGGTGGGAATGAGACCCCTGGTGGAGGTGGAAGTGCCCACAGGGGAGGGATCTCTGAGAATGAGGGCTGAGGAAGAGCTGGAGCACCCCTGTGTATGCAAACAGCCTGGGAGCAGAGCAAGTGACCTGGGCATTTCTGGGGTGACACCATCCACCCATCTCCCCTCACTTCCGGCTTGCTGCCGTGGTCCCTGGCGCTTCCTCCTAGCTGCTTGCAGAGCCATGTTGTGGTTTCCTCCAGGCCATGTTCAACTCTGAGTTCTCACCATCCCCCCAAACCCTGGGCCACCCCAAGCATTTCTGTGCTAGGAGGTGACAGGATCATCCCAACCCTGCTGGGTGTGGGATGTCTGAGGTACCTCCCACAGGCTGATGGCAGCAATTGCGTTCAACACTGGGAGCTCTCTCTCACCAGTTCTGGACTTCATGCCACCCTCCCAGTGCCAGCAGCGCGGCTGTGAGCCCCCCAGTTTTGGCCACTGATGGCTCAGACCTAGACACCCCACAGAGGATCCCATGAGCATGTCTGCATCCTGATTGTGGGATGAGGGTGTCAGTGAAGGAGGCACAGACTCTCCATGCCCAGGAGATGGTCTAGGGATTAGAGCAGCCCCCTGAGCAGCTGGTGGGGGGAGGGGGTTGTAGAAAATGATGTCCAAGGAAGTGATGACAGAAGACTCCTTTTCGGAGGGCTGAGTGAGCTGGGCAGGGGTGGTGGCCTGGACAGAGCTTTGGCTTAGGGGTGGTGGCTGTGGGAGAGCAGCCCTCTCTGTCCCCCTTAGAAGAGAGGCCTGGATAAAGGGTAGCATTTAAGGTGCTGCTCAGATAAGGGACAGCACATAAGGCACTGGTTTGCCACTTGTCTAATGGCAGAGGTGGCACCAGGCAGACCTTGCCCGGAGCTGGACTGGCATCCTTTGGGCATGGCAACATAGGGGTCCAGGAAGTGCAGGGGGTGATAGGGCACCCACACTACCCCAGGGAGCCATGGGGGGACATGGAACCCAGGGATGCTACAGCAGCAGATGATGACAGGTGGAGTAGGCAGACCAGTGGGGAGGGTGTTTTGGGAAATTGGGGTGTTATTTGTGCCTGAGCTCTGTGGGTGCCCACCCTGCTAGTCCCTGGGATGGTGGGGCTAGGGGCTGCACAGGACTGGGGCTGAGCCAGAAACCCTCCTGAGAAGTTCCCATCCAGGAGATGGGGGTTGTCCTGGCCTGAGGCTTGTCATCTCACTGCTGGCCATGGGGCTTGTGTTGCAGCCCCCCAGCCACACCCCAGGGGGCAAACACCATCCTGGGTGGCTGCACAGATGCAGACCCCAGCCAGGCTCTTGCTGGAGGCTCTGTGGCTTGTGCACTGTCATCTCTATGTCTTGGGGGTCTCTGCACACCTGGGTGCTCTGGAAGCTCCTGCCTGGTGGTGTTGCGAGCAGTGCTGCTCCACTGCCCACACTCCCCTGTCCATGCTCCCCTCCTTCCCTGCCAGCATTCCCTAATGTATGGATGGTTGTGGCTGGTTCCCATGGAAATAGCTGCTGAGAAATGAGGTCAGGCTGACCCAGGGAGAGCCAGCACTCCCATCCTCCCCTGCTTCCTGCTCCAGCCAGGGAGAAGTTTCCTCTCCAGCTCACCCCAAGCAAAGGGAAAGCTCTTGTGCACAAGTCACGGTGCTGGGAGGCGCATCCCCAGAAACCATGGTGTGCTGATGGCATCCTTGGCCGTGGAATCATGGGATCACAGAATGGTTTGGATTGGATGGGACCTTAAAGCTCGTTCAGTTCCATCCCCCTTGCCAAGGGCAGAGACACCTCCCACTAGACCAGGCTGCTCCAAGCCCCATCCCACCTGGACTTGAACATTTGCAGGCATGGGGCAGTCACAGCATCTCTGGGCAACCTGTGCCAGGGCCTCACCACCCTCAGAGGGAAGAACTTCTTCCCAATATCCAGTTTAACCAGCTGTTCCTTTTTGTGGCTGCAGTGGGAGATAGCTGGGGCAAGGATGGGGATGGTGCCAGCATGCAGGTCCCCTGTGGCTCACCTACCTGGGGCTTGGGGTGGAAATTATGCCCACTGCCTCTGCCCTCTCTCTGGATTCAGGGATGCTTCAAAGGTACCTTGTATTTTTATACCCTGGAGAAACTTCTTAATTTCCTGCCCTTGAAAATGCCATTACCCCAGAGGTTTCTATTGATTGCCTGTCACCTTTCAGTCTCAGGAAGGCAGGAAACAAGGAACAGGAGTGGCTGAGCCCAGCTGCTCAGGCTCTGTGGAGAGGAGGACAGTCCCCATGGTCCCTCTCCCCACAGGTCAAGGTTTTGGGGCTGGGGGCATTCCTCACTGAGCCAGGAGAAGCTCCATTTCCAGGATCTCTTGCTGCTGTAGCAGCCACCCTGGATCTCCAGTGTCCACCCCACCATAAGGAAGCTGGTGGCACAGAGCATCCCTAGGACGCCCATCCTGCTCAAGGAGCCCTGTGGCCACTTGCAAACCAGCTAAGGAAGCAACTCTGCCATTGTTTAGACTGGAGGAAAGAAAACAACCTGCTCTGGGATGTGGCTTCAAGGCTGTGGGTGGCTTGAGGTGTCCCAGAGTCAGATAAGGATCCTGGGCCATGAAGCACACACAGGGGAGTGAGGCTGGATGCCAGAAAAACATTTCCAGGCTAGAAAAGTAGTCATATATCCCAAGCACAGGAAAGGCTTAGGAATTGGTTTGTGGGTCTGGGTCTACTGGGGTTTGGTCGCTTTTGGGGGTCCTCTGTGACCCCCCTGCAGGTGTATCAGGGTTGGGAAGTGAGGCAGGGGCTGGCATAAGGCAGCTCTTGCTCCTCTCTCCCACAGCATCCCTGCAAAGGAGGAGGTGCCCATCACTGAGAGAGCACCCAGCGTCACCCTGTCCTCCCCGTTCCCCCCGCCTCGCTCCAAGGCGCCAGCACCGACGCCACCCGCGCTGCCCTCCAAGGCCACCCTTCCCTTCGTGCCAGAGTTTGGTGAGTACAAGGGGGGCCTCTCCACTCTTCCCCTGTCACAGATCTTGCCTTGGGATATCTGGCTGCCAATCCATCAGCATCCATCCCATGGGTGCTGTGCCTTCCTTCTTGGCAGTTTGTTCCTCTGTCCTTGCTGCGGTCTCTTTCTTCTCTGTCCCCTTTCTTGCCTTCTGGGCTGGGGGAGTCAGGGGTGGAAGACCTGGGCTGGGGATTTAGGGCGTGTGAGGTCTGAGCTGGGGACTTCAGGGAAGGGGTGTAAGACCTGGGTTGGTAGTTTCAGGGGATGCAAGATGTGGACTGGGGGTTTGGGTGCAGCTTCTCCTGGGGCAGAGCAAAGGTTTCTGTGGGTGCTGGAAGCACCCACACTCACTCATAGAGGAAAAGTGAACCTATTAGGGGGGTAAAATGCAGATGTCCCTGATTCTGGGGTCCCAGGATGCCTTTGCATCCCCCAGCCCCATCCTCAGGGTGTCCCTGGGGCTCAGCCAACTGCAGGGAGCAATGCTGAGCTGGGGACCCCCATGGAGAGGTGAAGGTTTGGTCTCAGGGTGCAGCCCTGGTTGGACTATACTTCAGCTGGAACATCTCTGCTGGAAGGAAGAGGAAAGGCTGAGTTTTGTGGCGTGCTGGGTGCCTCTCAAGGCCAGCAGCCCTGCAGGAAGCAGCACTGGTTTAACTGGGATCTGGGGTGTATTTTAGAAGCTGGGAGAAGCTGTGGACAGGTTATCAGGACAGAGCTTATCTGTTTGTTGGGGAGTGCAGGGAGGAAAGCTGCTCCGACCCTGATGGGTTTGGGATGCAGGGTTTGCAGGGGGTTTCTGTGGTGCCAAGGTGAGCATCTACCTGTACCCCTCAACCCCCTGCAGCCTTGCCTGCTGCCAGGGCCCAAACACCATCATCTGGGTTGTGGTTTTGGGAGAAATCTGATCCAGATTCTCAGTGGGATTTGGGAGTGAGTGTCTGCCAGGGCCAGGCTGTCTGGGGCCACTTGTTCCCTGTTACAATCCTGACCAGGATTCCTGCTGATATGGGTGCTGGGTGAGGAGCCCTCTCTCGCTCCCATCATCATCTGGGATCTCATATCCACGGTGCACAAGCTCAGGAGCTGAGAAGGAATGGGAGAGGAGGGAGGGGAATCCACCCTGGCAAATGAGCTGTGGAAAAATCCTCTGGGAACCCCCAGCAGCAGGAGCTCCCAGGCAGAGACACAAGAGCCTGGATGGAGCCATGGTGCTGGGGCTGGTGTCGCCAAGTCCCCTTCTGGCGAGGCCAAGAGTGTCATGACAGTGCTGGGAAGTGCCACTAGTGGGACTTTGCCCTTTCCCAGCTCTTCCCCAAACTCCTTGATAAAACCTTTGTTGTCACAGGAATGGGGTGGTTATTTGCCAAGGGCAAAGCAAAGGGAAGCCAGCCATGCCTGCATCATTTTCCCCACAGGCTCTAGGGTAGCAGGGGGAACTGGAAGCCCTTGCTCCAGCCCAGCTGATTCCCAGTATCTTCCCTCTCCTTTGTCAGATGACTCAGACTACGAGGACTCGGCGTGGGAGGAGGAATTAGCCGGACCAACGGGGGAGATGGCCAAGGTTGGTCCCACTATGGGGCTGGAGGTGGGCAGGAGCTAGCAGGGTGACTGGCCCTAAGGACAGGTACCAGCCTTGGGATGATCCAGAGATACTGGTTAGGGCTGGAGGAGCATGTTGGCAGTGGCAAGAGAGGGGTTCTGCCTCACTGAGCAGCCACTGGATCTCCCATAGGTCACTAGGGAGTATTCCCTGGATCTCCCATAGGTCACTAGGGAGTATTCCCTGGGTCTCCTATGGGGGCTGGAACCCCAGGGTTTCCAGGAAACTCTGTCTCCCATGGGGGTTGGAACTCCAGAGATGGAACTCGGTTCTTCAGTGTCCTTGGGAAGTGTCTATCAGGTCTTTCAGTGGTGCTGGGACTCGAGGTCCCTGGGGAGCACCCACCAGGTCTCACCCAAGTGTCCCCAGGAAGCACTCACTGGGTCCTCTGGGGTCTCTAGGGAGCACCTCCAGCTGTGCAGCACACCACACTCACGTGCCCAGAGTGTGTGCTAGCAGACATCTCCAGCACGGCATCTTGAATGTAGTCCCTGGATTGTGAATTTCTGCCTCCCTCGCTCTCTGGGGTGGGAACAGATGGATTTGAGGAGTCCCACAAGCTGCAGAGCTCCCTGAACACCTGAAGCCCCCATCTACCTTGGCTTGGGAACACCAGGACCAAGGAGACAATGCCAGATTTCTCATTTTTAGCTGCTATAAATAACCATCCTGGTGTTCAGCTCCTCCCTTGGCTACACTTTCCTCTCTCTGTGAGCCTCAGCATGCCTCTTCCTGGGCACCCTGGCACTGTGGGCACCCATTGAGCTGCGGATGGGCTGGTGACATAGCATCGTGTCCCCTCTCCTTCCATCCAGCCTGCACCCTCATGGTGCGGTGGCGGCACCAGGGAGACCCCAGGTGTCACCCGTGTGTGTCTCTGCAGGAGGATGCTGAGCCTAGGATGGGGCGACCACGGTCCGTGCGTTTCAACAGCCTCTTCAGTGAAGATGAGTTTGGTGAGGACCACCCCAGTGCATCTCCTGCCAGGTACAAGCTTGGCTGCCGTGCTGTGTGCAGGGCACGTGTGTGTGATGCTGCTGACATGCTGTGAGTGTCTATAGGCACATATATGTGTGTGTGCACCAGGGAGTGTTTTTGTTTGGGGGGTGTGAGCACAGGCAGAGAGCTCTTGTGCTTGGTAGGGCAGGTGAGTGTGCAGGTCAGGGCTTCTTGTGTATGTGCAGCTCCGCAGTGTGCACGCAGATGGGCACACGCAGGACCTGTGCGTGGGAGCACGTGTGAGTGTGTGTGAGCAGACTGCAGCTCTGCGCATCACTGCGTTGGGGCTGCAGACTTGGGGGTGCCCCTGTCCCCCCTCCCAGAGCTGGGACTCAGGCCTGGGCTGTGCCTGGGGGACATGCCAGGACTCCACCGAGGGGACTGTCCCCAGTGTCCCTGCTTGCATACAGCTGGCCTGCATTGCCTGCGCCTCAGGGAAGGTCACAGGGAGGCTGAAGCATGCCGGGGAACCTCAGCCCCTCCCGGGACCTGCCAGCTCTTAACCCCCTCCCTCGCCTCCTCATCCCCAGTGGTGGCAGCAGCTGGAGTGACAGGGACCCCAGCCTGCACCCGCCTGCACCCGACGCCTTCCCTGGCAGCAGCCCCGGCACACTCAGTGACAGCATGGAGGGCACCAGTGCCACCAGCCTGCTGTCACTCACCATCAGAGAAGGGTGGCTGGACAAGAACCCGCCACAGGGGTGAGTGATGTACTGGGGGTCCCTGTGTGACATAGAAGCGTAATTGTCCCCTCCTTTTCTCACCTGTCATTCTTGCTCATGGGGGTGTACTTTTGCTTTGGTGAAAATCCATTGCAAGGGGTTCCTTCCACTCCCTTCTAACCTGTGATTTAGGCTAGAAACACCCATTTTTTTGTGAAAGAGCCTTTCTCGGAGCAGGTGCCACCGGTTGTTGTAGTGACTTTGCTGAGAAGGGGAGGCTGCAGCTCGACCTTCTCTCAGACCCTGCATCACTGGGAAAAGAGCTGCTTTTCCTCTGGGGGAGCCCTGGAGTAGCAGTGACCACAAGAGAAGCCGTTAGGGATGAGGTGGGGTGTCTGGGCTGAGCTGTGCATTTGGGATTGCTGGGTTTGCTGCAGGAGGAGGTGGTGATAGCCCCTATCCCATGGGATAGCAGCCCCAGATCCTGGGCTCATGGTGGATAGTCAGAGCGGCGCAGCAGTAAAACAGGGGAAGTGCTGGGCTTGTGTCTCTGTGCTCCAGGGTGAGCAAGCCAGGGGGTCATGGAGAGCCAGTGATCCCCAGGAAGTCTAGTGAACCCAGTGAGCACAACCAGCACAGTGTACACAGGGAGCCCACTCAAAGAGCCCCTGCACTAGCTGGGAGGCAACAGTCAAGGAGGAGATGCGATGGGAGCTTCTTAATCTGGGCTCTGAGTAAGCCCCAAGGCAGTAGTTCCAAGGAGGAGGAGGAAGCTCAGCTGTTTGCAACAGAGCAGCCGTGCTGCTGGGGAAGTGAGAGCAGCTGGAAGGTCCCTGGGAAACCCCTGCTCCAGCAAACCTTTCCTGAGTAAACAAGCCCTTGAGCAACCATGTCCCTGCTGCCACACCAGCCCCCAGCCCCCCCAGCATGGGGGGACCTGGATGTTCAATGCTGGTAGGGGGCTACAAAGCAGGAGCTTGCTGGAGCTGTGTTGGAAAGGGCTTGGCTCCTCCTGCAGCCCTAATGCTAAAGCTATGGGCTGAAGTGTTCTGCCTTTTCCTGTGGTGCATGGTTGGTCTGCATTCTCAGCTGGGGAGGGCAAAGGGGTCTCTGGTGGGCTGTCTTCCAGCCCCCAGAGGGTCCTGCCTCTCATCTGTATCCCCATCCTGATAAAGATGCATGGCTTCTCCCTCTGCTCTGGTGCCACTGACCTCTCCTGGAATGTGTTTCTTGGATTGAATCCTGCCTAGCTGTTAGGGGCAGCCCTTTTTCTCAGCTCCATGTTTTAATTGGTGCCTGGACAAAAGCATGAAGTCCCCATTGCTATCCCCAACAGCAACATGAGGGTACAGGGAGAGGGCACAGGATCAAGGGCTGGGGACTTCAAGGGTTGGCCGGGACAGGCCTCTTATCCCTGTGCAGGATAGAGGACTGGGGATATAGCAACAGACCAAGGGCTGGGGACACAAAGCAGAATGGAGGGCTGAGGACACAGCATATGATGGGGGGGTTGGGGACATCAAGGGCTGGGGACACAGGGCAGGATCAATGCTGAGGTGGCCCCAGGCTTTTGGCAATTGGGGCGTGAACACGCAAGCAGAATCATCCTGAGTTCAAGGGCATCCCCTCCAATGGGTCCCTCCGGTCCCCTCCCAGGTCCTACATCTACCAGAAGCGCTGGGTGAAGCTTGACACAGACTACCTCCGCTATTTTGACAGTGAAAAGGTGGGTGGAGAAGATGGATCTGGGGGTTTGGGATGAGAACGTGGCAGGGGAGCTGCCCCAGCAGGGCCACCTCCCTCTGGGCATCCCAACTTGGAGATGTGGCTGTACCAAGGGTCAGTATCCCAGGGAGCAGCCATGGCTGGGTGCTGGGGATGAGAAGTGGGACGCTCAGAGCCTCCTGGACATTGGAGCTGGAGCATTGGGAACCTGGGGCACTGACCGCCCCATTTGACACAGACATGAGCAGTGTGTCTCCCACTCCCTGACCCAGGATACCTACTCCAAGCGGCTCATTCCCGTCTCCTCCATCTCCCGCGTCTCCAGTGTTGGGGACCAGAAATTTGAGGTTGTCACCAACAACCGCAACTTCGTGTTCCGGGCTGAGAATGATGGTGAGTTACAGTGATCCCTGTTCCCCAGCTCCTCTCCCTTCCCAGCCCAAGGGATGGCTCCTGGGCTCAGGCTGATCCTGACTTGTCTCGCCTTTGGCCCCGCAGCAGACCGCAATGAGTGGATACGGACCCTGCAGCAGATTGCGGAGGAGCGGAAGAGCAAAACTGCAGTGAGGACATCGATGTCCTTAGCCACTGACAGTGCCACTGAGCTAGCTGATAAGAGTGGCTTCCTGGAGCTGCGGGGCTTTAAGCACAAGCTCTTTGTGGTGGTGGCTGGGGACAAAGTGTTCCTTTACAAGAATGCGGAGGTGGGTTGCTGGGGGGGCTGTGGCACTATGGGGAACCCTGATGCCGTTTCAAGGGGACCCCCCTTCCCTTTGCACCCCCAGCCTGAGCAGAGGAGCAGTGAGCCAGGGCACCCAGGCCTGCCACCATCCCTCAAATAGGGACAGCACAGAAGCCACAGGGTGCTGCCCTCTGAGCCCTCCCTCTCTGCTGGCTCTGAGCCTTGGGATCTGCCAGGAGCATGACACCCACCGTAGCTGCTTCCAGAGTCTGTGGTGCCCTAGGTACACCCAGGATGAGAGCTGGGCAGTGAAGGGAGAGAGTTACCCCAGCTCCCTGGCACTGGATCCCATCATCCATCCCCTCCTCATCCCTTGCCCATGCTCTCCCACCAGGACTATCAGCTGGGGATTGGCATCACCTACATTGAGATGAATGTGGGGAACGTCAAGGAGGTGGATCGCCGGGGCTTTGACCTCACCACACCATACAGGATTTTCAGGTGAGCCCAGGGTGGGGAGGGGGTGCTGAGGATGCTGCCCACCCCGAGCCATGGTATATCTCACCCCCATCCCTCCTGGCAGCTTCTCTGCGGACTCGGAGCAGGAGAAGGAGGAATGGGTGGAGGCCATGCAGCAGTCCATCACTGAGGCACTCTCCAACTCGGAGGTGGCCGAGAGGATCTGGGCGGTGGAGTCCAACCGCTTCTGTGCCGACTGCGGCTCCCCCAAACCCGACTGGGCCTCCATCAACCTCTGTGTGGTCATCTGCAAGAGATGTGCAGGTACCCATATCCAGTGGGCACAAATAGGGATCCCTGGTGACACCCAGACCTTTCCCACCCCAAAGTGGGTCACTAATGGCTCATCTCACCGGCAGGGGAACACCGGGGATTGGGCCCTGGCATCACCAAAGTCCGCAGCTTGAAGATGGACAGGAAGGTGTGGACTGAGGAGCTGATCGAGGTAGTGGCACAGACCAGTCCCAGAAAGCCCTTTTGGGGGGCAACACCCTGTTCCCTCTGCATTATGGAGCTGCTGGCTGTGCGCTGGGGGCTGCTGGAGCACGGCAGGGCTCTTCCAGGCTGATTCCAAGCCCCTGGGGGGACACCATGGTGTGGCTTGGCTAGGGAGAGGGCCCTCAGCAGCCCTTCATTCTGTCCCTGTGGACCCCTGGCAGCCAGTTCAGCACGCCGGTAGGGACAAGCGGCACTTGTGTGCCACAGACAGACAGACAGACGTGTCTCTTTGTCCGTGGGGCCGTGGCTGTGGGACTGGAGTAGGCCTGGGGGCAGAGCAGTCCCCTGAGGCGCTATGGCCGCCGGCGCGGAGGAATGTGCTGGGGCAGCCAGGGCCGGGAATGGGTGGGCGGGAGCAGCTGGGATTCGTTTCAAGACCTAACCTGGCAGCCATTTCCCGCCGGCAGAGCCTGGCTGGCTCCGTTCTTCCCATCCATCCTGCTCAGATCCTGCATTCCTGCTTGGCGTCCCACCCGCACAGCCCCCGCCTCCAGCACTGCCTGCTCCCCGGGCTCCCAAACGCTTCCAGCTGCTGCCTGCGGCTGCTGCCTTTCCCCTCCCCTCTCTGGGAACCCTGCCCGAAACTACCCCAGCATCCCCAGGGCTCCAGCTCGCACCGCCCCTTCTCCACTCTCGCATGCACCCGTTCCTGCCCTAGGAGCTGCGGGCTGCTGGCGGTGCCCCGTGGGTCTTGAGGGGATGTGTATCTCCCTGATAAATCTCTTAATGCCATTGCTCAGCTGTGGGTAGCGGGATGGCAAGGGGCCACCAAAAGCGCTTTGAATCTGTCCCCATGGGTACCGAGCACCACCCCACCTCCCACAGCTGGATGCTGCTTTCCAGATGTGCTTTTCCGGGGCAGGAAGGGGAGTCGGCGGCTATGGAGGCTGTCAGATGCTACGTGCCTGCAGTGGGCGGGTGGGTGGGTGCACCTGCACGCTGCCCACTCCCCACTCCGCACTCCCCTACACCACCCATGCTCTTCCTGCACCCCACTGTTCCTCTGGGCAGCACCCTGCCCACCAGCGAAGCCCCCCCCCCCCACATGCCCCAGCAGTGTGGTCGCATTGGCGTCTCCTTGTCATTGTTTCCACAGCTCTTCCAGCGGTTTGGCAACATAATGGCCAACCAGTTTTGGGCTGCAAATGTGCCTCCCAGTGAGGCCATCAGCCCCACCAGCGGCAGCCAGGAGAGGAGGCGCTTCCTCATCGCCAAATACCGGGAGGGCAAGTACCGTCACTACCACCCACTCTTCGGCAACCAGGAGGAGCTTGACAGGGTCAGTTCCCCCTGGGATGGGCACCCGCTTGGGGGTTCTGCCTGAGCTGGGGTCCTGAGGCTCTTTGGGGAATGAAGTCTGTGTCCAAGAAGACTGCTCACCATACCTCCCTGCCTGTATCCCCCCAGCCCCCATTGCACACCCTGTGCCCTCACTGTGCCCCCCAAGCCAAAGTCTGGGGTCTCCAGGAAGGATGAGCCAACTGTGGGGACAGGGTAACGTCTCTGCCGTGGGGTGTAAACAGCTTCATGTCCAGGCTGGAGAGCCATGTCTGAGACTTTACCTCTCCCTGGCTTGGAAATTGATTTGGGTTCAAGCTCTGGGCTGGATAGGGCTTAGTTGAGCTGGTGCTGGGCACACACCCCAGTTGAGGCAGCTTGACATCCCTCCCCAGGTGTACCTGGCCAGCACTCCTAATCACCGCCCATGGCATTCATTCCCAGTGCTGGCTGTTGGCAGTGTGCCAGACTAGAGTGGCCACACAAGGAATGTGACACATGGAATGCCATCGTGGCACTCTCGCTGCTGACCTTCGCCTCATGCTCTGCCATGGCTTTGCCCCTGCCATGGCTTCTCCGGTGTTTTTACAAGCAGTGGGGGTACACGGGGGGCCCAGTCAGCTGAGGGAATTCGCATGTGGGCTTGTTTGTTTTCCTACTCTGGCTTGGCCGGCCCGCCCCGCTGCCGTATGACTTCACCCCGGCTCCTTAAGGGAGGGATTCGCTGCCGGCTCCAAACTTTTTCTCCCAGTTTGAGCCTCCTTTGTTCTGACCAGGCGGTTGGGAGGCGGCTGGGAGGCGGCCGGGGGTCCGGCAGCTCACTGAACTCTCCCGGCTCCTTTTGCCGGGGGTCTCCTCCTCCTCCTCCTCCTTGGTGGGAGCCATCAGCTTCACCACTGGCCTCCTGGCTGTGCTGCAGGCTCTGTGTGCGGCCGTCACCACCAGTGACCTGGCAGAGACGCAGGCACTGCTCTTCTGTGGGGCATCGGTGACCTGTGACACCGGGGACCCCCAGTGCCCAACGCCCCTGGCCCTGGCTGAGAGAAGTGGGCAGCGGCTGCAGATGGAGTTCCTGCTGCACAACAAAACCTCAGGTAAGGGCTGACCCCCTTGAAGCTCCACCATGAGCTCACACCCACTGACAACATTCCTGGAGTTGCTGCTGGGGTGTTCTGGGGGACACAGCTATGTTTTGAGCTGGTCCCAGCTCTGTGTCCTGCCCAGCAGCTTCCTGGCAGGACGCTTTCCATCTGCTGGCACTGTTGAGGGTCTGTGTACCCCATGAGAGGGGAAGAGAGGCTTTGGGGAACCCCTGCACTCCTGGGGACTCGATCCCAGCTGGGAACATGGGTCTGGAGCCCACCTGGGGATGCAGGCTGGTGTTGCAGGTACCAGAAGGGATAGGAGAGAGTATTCCCACACCATCCTGGCATGTTGTGGGCATTCCAGGCAAGGGACATTCCTCTGTCAGATGGGCAGCCTGCACCTTCAACATATCCCTGGGGCAGGAGGGCTGACCCCCTAATGACCATTCTGCTGGCTGTGCACCCCGGCCCCTGAACTTGACTCCAGGAGGGCTGATGGCTCCCATGGGATCTGCACCCTAATACAGGTGTTGGGCAAGTGGGCAGAAACAGAGGTGGGGGGGCTGGCCAGCACCTGCCAGAGCTGTCACCTCCCTCCTTGCGTCGGCAGCCAAATCTGTCCTGCATTCCTGCGGAAGTTGGAATTTGCCCAGGTCTGGGGCTGGCCCAGCTCTTCCTGACGTGTCAGCACTAAAGGTGTCTGGGAGAGCTGCGAGGCCTCCCAGGCCACCCCAGTGAGCCAGAGGAATCCAAAGCTTGGGCTTGCATTGTTCCCATCCAGTCCCAGCTCGGTGCTTAGGGAGTGGCTTTGGGGAGGACTCAGGATGTGGAATGATTTCCAGGCAGCCCTGGATTTGGATACCAGCACTGTTCCTTGCACCCCAGCTGTGCTGTGGTGGGAGCTTGGGGTGCAGCCTGTGAGATGCTCCTTGTGCTGAGATGGGGGAAACCCAGCTGCCTTGAGGGCAGCTCCCCATGACAGACTGATCTCCCTGCTTGCAGAGCCGCCACGCCTGGAGATGGTGTGCAGTGAGGAGAAGCCCTACTCCGTACACCTGCCCTCTGTTACCCACAACGGCTTCCTCTACAAGACCCCCTCCATGGTCAAGCCCATCAGCGAGCGCAAGGGCCCAGAAGGTACATGTGTGGGACAGGGAAAAGGGAGCTGGGAGATTGATAGTATTTCCCCTGTGAGGGGAAATTGCACCCTCCCTTGTTCTCTCAGGCATTGAAAAGGTGGTGGGGAAGTGCAGCACTACTTGGTAGCCTGGTCTGATGGGTGGTCACATCAGATGGGCACTCAGTGGTGCTCAGGCTGGTTTGGTGGGTGCCATGGGGTGGGCCAGAGCTCAGGGAGGCTGCTCAGTGCTCTCCTGTGCTGTGCAGAGTTCAGCAGGCGGTGGTGCACGCTGCAGGATGGTGTGCTCAGCTACTATGAGAACGACCGTAACACTGTGCCCAATGGCGAGATCAGGGTGGAGGAAATTGTCTGCCTGGTGAACAACCCACTCCATGCCCATGGGTAAGGCTGCGCTCGCCTGGAGCACCCCAACAGCCCCTCTGCTCCTGCATGGCCTGGCACGGCTGCAGTGGCCCCCATGAGGTGTGTCACGAGGGGACTGTAGTCCACAACCCCACCAATGGCCCCTGAACCAATGGCTTTGTAAGGATTCTGTGTAAATAGTTTGCAGCTCCTTTGGAGCATCTTTCCAATACTTTCGTAACACCTTTGCAACCTCTTTGCAGCTGCTTTGTAATCCCTTTGGAACTCCAGTCCAATTCCTTTGTAACAATTTTGTGGCCCCTGTGCAATCCCTGTGTCTCTGTTGGAACACATCTGGCGGCACAGGGATGCTGGAGTGCCCGGGGCCATGGTGGGGGGATCCCACATTAGATCAGCCATTGTCAGAGCCATCAGCAGCCATGCAGCAGGATGCTCCCACCCCTGGAACACCCCAATCACCCACCCAGCTCTATCCCACCCCTGTGGGTACCCAGGCTCCGCTTTTCCTCCCTCCTGAAGGATCGAGAGCACGTTTGAGGTGTACACCGAGGCAGATCGACTCTACCTCTTTGGGCTGGAGAGCCCTGCCTCTGCTCGACAATGGCTCAAGTCTATTGCCAAGGTGGGATGCAGGGGCCTGGGGTGGCCCTGGGTGCTGGTGGCAACTGGACACAGTGGTGCTGATGGATTCCTCTCCTCCCTGGCTCAGTCTTTTGTCCACCCCTGTGCCGAGGAGCTGCTGGCACTAGACTTTGAGCGGCTTGGCCGACTGCATTACAAGGGGGGTCTCACCCTGGAGCGTGCCCAGGAGGGCTGGTTTGCCCTGGTCGGCTCCACTCTCCATGTCTGCTCTGAGGATGGCTGTCGGCAGGAGCCTCTCCAGCTGCGCAAGCTGCAGGAGCTCTGTGAGTACCCGGGCCCTGCTGGCAGGACCCCCCTGGCTGAGGGGAGGGCGTGTCCCCCAAATCCTGCTCTAGGGTACACCTAGCTTTTGGTGGGAGGCTGGTGGATATCGCTTCTGTGGAGCTCAGTGTCCCTTGAAAGGGAGGGTATGCAGCTGCCCTTTTTCCTCTCCATCTTCTTCCTGCTCTCCATCCTCTTCCCCATCTCTGTTTGTCCCATTTGGACTGGAGCTGGACCTGTTGGCAGAGCCTCTCACAACATGTGGGTCTAGGGGAGCTGTGGCACCCAATGTTCCCATAGGTGATGAACTCCCTGCCTTCCTTTCCAGCCATGCAGGGGGACCATGAGGTTCTGGTGTTGGTGGAGAGGCGGAGGTAAGAAGGTGGGGGAAAAGGCCCCCAGCCAAATACCCCTCCTTGTTCTGGAATGTCTTTACCCTCCCTGCCATGACTAGGCCCCCAAAATTGAGTTGGGCTCACCTGCAGGCCCCCAGGGCCAGCCTTCCTGGGGGTTGCAGACATGCAGTGGGGTGTGGGGGGAGCCCCCTGCTGAGCCTAGGCGTGCTGGCAGGACGCTGTACATCCAAGGGGAGCGGAAGCTAGATTTCCTGGGCTGGGTCCATGCCATCCAGAAGGCTGCGAGCAGCTCGGGGGACACCTTGTCGGAGCAGCAGCTGACGGAGTCGGACGTCCCACTGCTGGTGGACCGCTGCATCGACTACATCACTCAGTGCGGTATGGATAAAGTCCTGGGGTACTGGCAGGGACCAGAGCGTGGCATTCAGGTCACCCCACTGCTGTGGTGTGGCAGGCTGAGAACCCTACATGCTTGTGGTACATGATTCCCTCCCTCCCTGAACATCCAGCTCTGTGGGAGGGCTCCATCTCTGGCAGGGCTGTGTCTCCAGACACAGACCTCCTGGGTCTGTGTTACCTGGCGGTGTTTGATGGGGAGCTGGTGGGCCGGGTGGAATGGGGTCTGTCTCCTGCAGAGGGGGTCTCATTCCCACTGGCTCCATCACAGGGCTGACGTCTGAGGGAATCTACCGCAAGAGCGGGCAGAACTCCAAGACCACCAGCCTCCTAGAGATGCTGCAGCGGGATGCACGCTGCGTCTGCCTGAAAGAGGGCGAGCACCAGGTGGACGATGTTGCCAACACCCTCAAACGCTTCTTCCGTGACCTTGGGGATGGGCTCTTCACTCGGCGGTGGGCCCCAAACTGGCTGTGGGCAACGGGTGAGCCCTGGGGGCTGCTTGGGGGTGGCAGGAGGAGGGGCGTGGGCCACCCAGATCTGTGCAGCCAATTTGTCCCCTTCATGGGTTGGAGAAACATGTCTGGGCTCCACATGTTCCCCTATGCTGGGGTCTCAAGTGGTGGCTGGGGAGTGGAGTGTGTCCATGCTGCCCCTGTACAGACTCATGCTCTTGCAAGGGTGGGGCTGAGCCAGGGGAGACAGCCAGATCCCCCCTTTCCCTTCTGGATCTGCTCACTGGGCACTTGAGATAGGTGAACACAGCAGAAAAACAGACACAAGCTGTGGCCCCATGGAGCTGGGATGCTCTGGCTTCAGAGAGCTGGGATGCTCCAGCCTTGTGATGCTCCAGCTCTGTGGAGCTGGGATGCTCTGGCCCCATGATGCTGGGATGCTCCAGTCCCAGTATGCTGGCATGCTCTCTTCCCATGAATCTGGGGTGATCTAGCCCTGCAGGGCTGGGATGCTGTAGCCCCATGGAGCCGGGGTGCCCTGGCCTCACAGGTCTGGGGTGATTCAGCCCCATAAAGCAGGTGTGCTATCACCCCATGGACCTGGGATTCTCCAGGCCTAGGATGCTCTGGCACCTTGGAACTGGCAAGTTCCAGCCCCAGGGAGCTGAGATGCTCCTTCCCCATTCAGCTTGAGTGCTCCAGCCCCATGGAGCTGGGACAGTCTGGCCACATGGAACTGGAGTGCTTTGGCTCCATGATGCTGGGTTACTCTGGTCCCATGATTCTGGAATGCTTCAGCTCCGCCATGCTCTGGCTCTACAGACCTGGAATGTTCTCTGGCCTCATGGATTTGGGATGCTTCATCCCCACATTGGGACAGAGAGGGGAAGTGAAGTGTGTAGAGGGGATGGTGTGGCCCTGAGCCTTAATCTCCTCTTTGTGCTCCTCCATGTTCATTCTCTCCCTCTGGCAGTGCTGGAGGATGAGGGGGCAAAGGTTGACGAGTACCGGCAGCTCTTGGCTGCCCTCCCTCCAGTGAACCGGGCCACACTGAAGGCGCTCATCAATCACCTCTTCCGGTATGGCATCGACCCCTTGGGCATCAACCTCTCCGCTGTGGGGTCCTTGGTGGCTCTGGGGTGTGGGAGAGCCCTTATCCTTTCGCTCATGTCCCCAGCAAGGAAAGGAGAGGAGTTTGGGATCAAGCTGTGCCTGATGCCAAGCATCGTGTCCCGCATGGGGGTTGAAGGGTGGGGTCCGGGGAGGGCTCTGGGCAGGAATCTTGAAAGAGTTTCCCACAGGGTCCAGTGCTTCTCTGGGGAGAACCAGATGAACACACACAACCTGGCCATTGTCTTTGGGCCCACACTCTTCCAGACGGATGGGAAGGACTACAAGGCAGGACGTGTGGTGGAGGACCTCATCAGTCACTACGTGGAGATCTTTAATGTAGGTTCACCCCTGGGTCCCAGCGTGCTGACATTCACAGGGAATGGAGAGGTGGAAGGAAGAGGAAGTCAGATCTGCTCTGTCTGTAGACATCTTGCTTTGGAGACAAGGGGAGAGAGGACCATGTCTTTTCAAACCTTGGAAAGCGGAAGCCTGGAGCCAGAATGGTCTGGTCAGCCCTGATGGCTTCTCTTCCCTGGCAGGTCAATGACCAAGAGATGAAGAAGCAGCAGGATGAAATCACAGCCATCATGAAGATGCGGGAGGCATCATCCAGCGGAACACAGGTGGGTCCTGGACATGGAGACATCTCCTGGGGCCCTCAGTGTCTACTGTGGCATCTCTTGGACATGCCCTGGGCAAGGGATGTCCACACTGGTGGGGGGAATTTCACCCACACATGGGAAGCTGCAGGTTGAAGCCCTTTACTGTTGCCCTCCAGCAAGCTGGGGACTTCATCTGTACTGTCTACCTGGAGGAGAAGAAGACGGAGACAGAGCAGCATGTCAAGGTGAGTGGTTGGGCAGAGGGTGCAGAGGGTGAAGAGGAGACAGGGGTCCTCTCGGTGTACATCCAAGCCTCTGTGGTGGCATGGGGACTCATGCTGAGCTGGGTGTGGTGTGAGGATGGAAGGGCCCTGGGCACTGTCTGATGGAGACTTGCCCCCTCTCTCTCAGATCCCAGCCACGATGACAGCTGAGGAGCTCACCTTTGAGATCCTAGACCGGCGGAAAATTGTCATGAAGGAGAAGGACTACTGGAGCTGCTTTGAAGTGAATGAGAGGGAAGAGGCAGGTTGGTGCAGGGGCATGAGGGTGGTGATGAGGAGTAGAGAGATGGAGATGGAGATGATGTTAGAGGTGGAGATGGGGATGCAGTTGGGGATGAAGATGGACATGGTAGTGCAGATGTAGTAAGGATGGGTGTGGAGGTAGAGATGTAGGTGGAGATGGGAATGGATATAGGGATGGGTATGAAAAATCTCCCCTTGTGGTTGCACCATGGAGCTCCAGGTGCTCAGG
>JAYDZK010000001.1:15638189-15655785 GCA_034509185.1 Euphonia xanthogaster | reverse complement strand
TGGGATGGGATGGGATGGGATGGGATGGGATGGGATGGGATGGGATGGGATGGGATGGGATGGGATGGGATGAGGATTGAACACTGATAGGGATTCAGAGTGGAGGGGATAGAGAAGGGGTTGGGAATGGGGAAGAGGATGGTATGAGATCCAAGTAGGCACCAGCTCAGTTAGCATGTGACTTGGAGTCCCCTGATACAGTGTCATGGCCACATGCTGTGCCCAGAGGAGCAGGGAAGCTGGTTCTGCCTGCCCTGCCTGGCCTGGGAGTTGAGGGGCAATGCCAGGACTCTGCAGCAGTGGGAGGGCTGCAGTTACAGGTGGTGAGGGTCTGGTTGTGCCCTCCTCGGGGAGCCTGTCCCCCCTGGGGGGCTGGAGCCGCTCAGGCATGTGCCTCCAGCCAGCAGAGTGGGTGACTGCAAGCATGGCATGATGAAATTCCGGGAGGAGAGGAACCTGCTGGGGCTTGGGCTGAGCACCGGCTTCCATGATCGCTACTTCATCCTCAACCGCTCCTGGCTGCGCCTCTACAAAGAAGTGCGGGTGAGCCCAGCCTTCTCCTTCCCCTTCTTGCCCTTCTCCTTCTCCATCTCCTTCCCTTGCCTTTCCCTTCCCTCGCCCTTCTCTGGCCCTTCCCCGCCCCGCCCTTCCCCGCCCACACTGTGACTTTGTGGGGATTCCCTGAGGACACGGGACTCATGTGGGCTGAAATTGCTCAGGCAGGTCAGGCAGCCGTGGGGTTGCCATGGCACAGGCAGCTCAGGCAGCCAAGGGCAGTGTGGACAATGCCCTGAAGTGCTGTCACCCAGACCTGGAGCAGATCCCGGAGCTCCTGGTCAGTGCCAGCGCTGCAGGGGGACATTCTGGCATACTGGCTGTGCAGTGACAGCCCCTCTGTGCCCCCAGTTCCTGGTTGCCCAGATGTGACACTGCACCCTAGCACATTACCACTCCATCCCTATGCCCTGCCAGTGGGCACCGGGGGGCTGCAGGGAGGGGTCCCCCACCTCTGTTAACCCTTCTCCTCTGTTGAACAGAGCCTGAGGCAGCGGAGCCCCCCCTTGGAGAGCGTGAGTAGGGAGGGGAACGGGGGACTCAGCTGGGGTGCAGGGGCTCACATGCCCTCTGCCCTTACAAGTGTGCCCAGGGTTGACCTCAGATCCAGTGCAGGGTCAGTCCCAAATCCAATCCTGCAGCCAATCACTGGAACTGTCCCTGGTGCTACCAGCTCTCCCCATTTGGCCCCTCTGGCTTGTGGGTCCCACTGTCCTTCACTCCAGGCAGCCAGAGCTGGGTCTGGGGAAGGGACCAGAGAGGATAGGGATGGGCTGAGCTGCTTCCCCATCCCGCAGGCATTGGATAGGGCTCTTGTAAGTCAACACTGCTTGCATGAGAACATGGATGGAGGGTCCCCAGTGTGGCACCTGCTTCTGGGTCATGTCAAGGCACAGCCAGCACTGGAAGGGTCCTCATGCTGTGCCACGATGGCAGTGGAACGCTTAGGAATGTGCTTTGGGCAGAGTGGGTCCAGATCCACCACTGCCATGGCTGTGGCCATGATGCTGAGGAGGGGTATGAGGTGGGATCCCATGGGAAGTGTCTCTTGCCAGACTCTTGAGACCCTGTCACAATGTGCAAATGCTGGTCCCAGCTCAGAAGGCAACTGGCACTGGCTATGGGGGACAGGCTGCCTGTGTCCCTTTCCTGCTACCTGTGGCCCTTGCCATGGGTGACAGACACATGCTCTGCTCCATGCTGGGCTTCACCCTCCTCGCTGTCACCACATCACTACACCTTTTCCTCCCTGCTGGGGGTGGACCTTATCCCAGCAATGGTGGGGACTGTGGTGGGTGGGGATAGGTCTGGCAGCCACCAACCCAGTGTTGGTTCTCTGTTCCCCCAGAGTCACAAGCCAGAGAAGGAGTGGCCTGTCCGAAACCTGAAGGTCTACCTGGGCGTTAAAAAGAAGCTTCGACCCCCGACGTGGTGAGCAGCAAAGGGATGGCCTGTGGTGCCGAAGGATGAGGATAGGAGTGGAGATGGGGACAGGGAAAAGGACAGGGACAGTTTTGACTGCTGGACCCGTCCCCTGCTGGCCAGCCTCCTGCCACCAGGTGTCAGAGCAGCCCTGTAGCTCGCTTCTGCAGCCCCCTCCAACCAGCAGGGACTGTGCTGTCCCTGACACTGTCCCCAGCCCTGTCCACAGCCCTGTATTCGGCGCTGTCCCTGCCCTGTCTTTGTCCCGAGGCCTGTTCCTGGCGCTGTCCCGGGGTGTGTCTGTGCGGCTGAGGGGATTTGCAGAACTGGGGAGGGTTTGTGGGGCTGAAGTGGGCAGTTGCAGGGACAGTGGGGGGTTTGCAGAGATGGGGATGGAAGGGATGAGAGCGTTTTTGCTGGGGTACTTGGCCAGCAGAGGACGGCTGCGTGGGCTGTTGGGATTCATGTTTTCACTCCTCTCTTCCAGCTGGGGTTTTACAGTATTCTATGAAAACGAGAAGCACGAGAAGCAGCAATGGTGAGGGAAGGTGACATGGGATACTAAAGTTCTCCCTGGGACAGACAGACACATGGCAGCTCTCTGGAGCCTTTGCCATGGTAGGGGGAGATGGGAAATCATAGGAATCATGAAACGATTTGGATGGGAAATGACCTTGAAGACCACCCAGTTGCACCCTCCTGACATTGGCGGGGACATTAGATGTGTGGAGACAGCCTGGCTGAGCACTCCTGGCCCCATACAGGTTCCCCCTGAGGAACCCCTGCAGCTGTCCCCTTCAGTCCCCTGGGGTCTCATGCAGAGCAGCAGCTGAGATCTCTGGAGTAGGCAGGTGTCCCTGGAGTGGGCAGAGGGGACACCCTACTTGCCTCCACCACCTCCTCTGGCTGCTGACACTGTTTCCACAGGTACCTGTGCTGTGACACCCAGGCTGACCTGCGGGAGTGGTTTGCCACTTTCCTTCAGGTGCAGGTAGGGAGTGAGCTGAATGATCCCTCCCTGTAAAAGTGGGGCACCCCATGGGGGACAGTCCCAGAGGGATGCTTGGCCAGCAGAAACCCTTTGGGGTATCCAAGCATCCCTAAACGCCAGCACCCCAGGGCAAAAGAGAGGTCCTGGGGTGGATGAGTCTCTGGTGTCCCTCACTGTCCCCTCTGCCTGCAGAACGGGGGTGCCCTGTGGCCCTCGGAGCGTCCCAAGGCGCGGGTGGCGCGGCCGCAGCAGGATGCCAGGTTGGGTAACATCTCCCTCATCCCGCTGCGGGGCAATGAGAGCGAGATGCGGAACAGTGTGGCTGCTTTTGCTACTGACCCCCTAACTGTGAGTGATCTGGGGGCACTGGATGGTCCTCCCTGCAGGGCTGCATCCCCCCTGCATCACATGATGGGCGGGTCCTGGTCTCCAGACCTGGGTGGGGGATATCCTGGCTCCCACTCCTGCTCCCATTCCTTATGTACTGCATCATCTCCAGTGATGGATCTGGGGGGGCAAGCTGATCCTTTGAGGGCTGGTGAAGTCTCCTGGGTCCAGGGTGTCCCAAATCATGTGATGCAAAAAGAAGAGATGCTGCCATGCTCCTGATTTTTCCTCTAACAGGTTTGGGTTTTCTGTCCTGGTCACAGATCACCTCCCCATCCTGCTGTCTTGTCTGTCTGCAACAGCTGTCCTGCCTGGGGGCTGTCACCCATTGAGTGTCCCTCAACCATGTGGGTGCTGGTGCTGGACTCTTGCCCAGCCACGAGGCTGGTGGTGGGACAGAAATGATCCCACTGCCTCCAAGCTAATTGCTTGGGCCCTCGTTGCTGTTATAAACCAGGGAACAGGGCTGTGCCAGGGAAATCCCCCACCAGCATCAGTTGGGCATCACCCAGTGAGTGCTCAGGGATGCCCCAAGGGCAGAGAGCAGCATCTTTGCTGCCCCGGAGCTCCTGCACAGGCTCAGGTTTATAACAGAGGGCAGTGGGGAAGCCTCCAGGGGCTTTGCCGTGAGCTATGCTTCACAGTGTGCTTGTGGTGGTGTGGTCTGGTACAGGGGACCAGCACACCAGGGTTCCCAGGGGACAGTGGGTGAGTGTCTCCTGCCAGGGGGCCAGCAAGGGAAGAGGTTCTGGGACTGCAGTGACCCTGGGGCGACCATAGTTTCTCTTGCTGGGCATTTTCCCTGTGTCCCCCTGGGTACCATGCTGCCAGTGATGCGCAGACACGGAGGAGGAGGAGGAGGCTGAGGATGAAAGGTGATCTGTCTGCCCTTTGTCCCCAGCTTCTGCGGAACGTCTGAGCTGGAAAACTGACATGCTAGTGAGTTTCCCCCCTTCCTGCACACCCTGTCCTCATCTGATGACAGTGGGAGCCAATGGCTCTGTCTGTCCTATTGCCATCCTGGCTTGGGGACATGGCACCTGTCCCCAAAGGTGAAAAGGGGTTGGAAGTGCCTGCTCTGTCCCCTTCACTGACACTTTGCTCTCCACTTGTGCCACAGATTCATCTCCAAGTGGGGCCACCCTTGGGGTCTTGTGCCAGCCCCATACTCCGGCACCTGCCAGGGTCCTGTTGCCTCCAGAGCCTCCACTGGGCCTTCTCACCTTCCACTGTGGGGACCACAGGCAGCCAGGAGGGGAGATGGCAGCGAGGCCGCCCCCCACCCCAGCAGAGCTGGGCTTGGGAGCCACTGCCAGACAGCCCACAGGATGTCAGCCCCCTGACTCTGTGCCCCAGCTGCCTTTGGCCACCGCTTCTTTTCCCAGCTCCAGGAGGAGAAGCAGAGCCTGGCTGGGAGCTGCGGTCGAGGGCATTTACATTTCCTCTTCCATCCCTTATTTTTAAGTCTTTCTACTCTAAAATGATAAGGCAGGTGGGAGCTGCCCTTCCTGTGAGATGCTGCACTAGCCCTTCTCATGGGATGCATGCCTGGCCCCAGGCACTGCCATCATCATACTCCCATCACTCCTGGGGAAGGGTCCCCTCTGTGCTGGGTCAGGCAGAATGACAAGAGCCTCAGTATTCACCCAGCACTGGGGAGGGGTGCCCCTGGTCTCTGTCCTCCATCCATCAGAATGGAGATGGCAGGAGCAGCCCCTGAGTCCCACTGCCACCTCTTGACGATATTAAAGGTCTTATGAAACGGAGTGGGAGTGTTCAGGTCTCTGCCAGCCACACAGGGCAGGGGGGGACACCAAGATCTGGCAACCTGGAAGTGCAGAGGGACAGTCCTTGAGGCACCTGCTGCGTGGTTGCCAGAGAATGGGTGCCCTGGGGAAGGCAGTGAGCTGGCTTTTTGGGACAGAGCAGTGGCATCCCAGTCCAACAATCCTCTGCTGTGACTGCTGAGCTTTGCCAGCACAGCCAGAGCGCCATACCAGGGCCTGAGTTGGTGTCTGTGCTGGACTGCCGCTGTAGATCACCAGGAGTGGGTGGGAGCTACCAAGAAACACGCGTGCAGGTGTGTTTCAGGGCCTGGGCCCTTGCAGTGTGAGGCACAATGGGCATTGTGCCAGAGGTTGGGAGCTGTCTCTTTGGATCATGGCAGCCATAGGAACTCCTCCACATAGCCGATGGCTGATCCTGTGTGCTGCTGCTGCCTGCCAGGTCTTGTGACCTTGGAATTTGCCATGGAAACTCTTTGAGCTTCATCTCACAGCCATCGTGGTGGGGAACATCATTGGAGCTCAGCCTGAGTGGCAGAAGGTAGCTGGGATTCTGCTTTCCCTGGTTTCCAGGGATGTGGGGATACTAATCCCCACAGATGTGGGGATGCAGGGCTGATGGGACATAAGGGTGCTGGTCCCCAGGGACGGAGGGATGCAGGGGGCTGGGTGTAACTGCAGGGCTGGGAGCATCACTCCCTGCTGAGTTGTCTGTGGCAGCCCTGGGTGGGGGTGTCCCACCGCCCCCTCCTCACGCTGAGCCACCACAGGGGCTGTCGGTGAGTCATGCGTGGGAGCAGGAGGGCTGTCAATCACCTGCAGGCGCTGCCAGGGTGCAGGGTGGTGGCAACGGTGCTGGCAGTGTCACCTGCAGTGCTGGAAGGGGTGGAGGAGCTACTAAGAGGGAGACAGAGGGAAGGCACCTGTGTCCCCACCTCCCCCTGAAAACAGCACCCCACAAGCCTCAATTACACCAGTGTGTGGCTCAGGCCCCTCGTTGTTGTGGCAGGGTGAGGACCCAGGTGTTGGGAAGAGTGGGAGAGCCTTCATCACCTCTGGTTTCATGACCTCTCTCCCATTCTGCTGTGCCGTGTTGCTCTGTGGGGCTTCTAGTGCCCAGGGCTCTGTGGGTCTGGAGCGGATGCCTGGCACCAAACCCCAGGGATGTGCCAAGAGATACCATTAGTGCTCAACATTGTTAGATATCCACTCACTCACTCACTCACTCACTCACTCACTCACTCACTCACTCACTCACTCACCAACCCATCCATCCATCCATCCATCCATCCATCCATCCATCCATCCATCCATCCATCCATCCATCCATCCATCCATCCATCCCTACCTCCTTCCCCACCTCTATCTCTCCCCTGCCCCACCACCATTCCCTCAATCCACTCCCTCCTTCAGCAGCCTCCCTGTCTCTCTGGCCATGAAACTGTCCCTCTTACCCTCCTTCCCAGTCTTTCACTACTAGGATGTCCAATCTCTTCATCTTGCCCTGCTGCAGGAGCTGAACAAACTTTGCAGCTCCCAACCAGCCAAGCTTCCTGCCAAGGCTGGGTCTGTCCTCCTTGCACCAAACCAGGGGCAGAGTGTGGGGGCAGCAGGGGGATGCTGGGGGCCTTTCTGGATCCCATGAACACGAGATTTGGGCTTCCCTTCATCTCTAACCAGATTTTTTGGAGAAGGGATCGATAGGGAGCTGCTGGTGGCCCACTTGAGGGTAACTGGGAGTGGGCAGGAGGGATGCAGCTGTGGTGCTGGGAACCCCTGGATCCCATAACCATGAGGTTTGGGGTTCTCCTCACCTTCACACTATTTTCTGGGGGAAGAGATGGGCAGTGAGCTCCTGACAGCCCAGCTGAGGGCAGCCATGATGCAGCGATGATAACTGGGCACCTCCCGCCCTGATGTCCTTGAGCCCAGCGAAGACAGGAGGGGCCAGGACACTCTGCAGCAGCACTGCTGCACTGAGCTGCTACAGCATTGCCCCGTGGAGAGGTGGATCCATCCCGAAGCCCGTCACTCCAGAGCAGCATGGATCAGGCCTCTCTCCAGCTCTCACTATTCATAGTACTGCGGAGGCAGTGCCATGTGACACCGCACATCGGCAAGTGATTAATTGCAGAGACATTTACAAACAACTTAATAAACTGACATTGGTGGGGGTTGGGCATGTGAGGGTGTCTTCTGGCTTCTCCACGAGCACAGGCTGGGACTCAGCTAGGACCTGGCTGAGCCCCACAGCCTCCCTGGAGTGCCGGAGCCCTTGGCACTGTCCCTGTCCTTGCCTGTGGTCTGCTGGTAGTGGTGGCATCAGTGACCTTGTGCACCAGACATGTAGATAAGATGAATGCCAGACTTGAGTCACGGTCATGGTGCCACCAAGGACAATGCTGCATTTCCTGAATGCTGCCATTCCTGAAGTGCTGCCTGCCCTGAATGCTGCCATTCCTGGGTATTGTGTCTTGTGGTGGGGACACCCCACATTCACCATCCTCACCTCGGGTACCCTGAGGAGGAGCCAGGCAGTGGCTGGACAGCCCGGCATAATGCCACAATCACCCCATGGCACCAGTACAGATTGTCCCCAGGGGTTCTCCTCTGCATCCCACACCCACAGCAGCGCTGTGTCCCACTGAATGGCTTTTACCCCTGCACTCCCCCTCCCCCCTCAGTAATGAACTCAGCAGATTATCAGGTCCTGGGTTATTGCAGAGCAGCCACACTCCAGCAGACTTTAAACTAGTCATTATTTCATCAACAGCCCCATTAAACTGTCACTGGCTTTTTCCAGCCTTTTCCCCATCATTTTTCCCTTTTCCTTGCCTCCTGCCTTTTCTCCATCTATGCTTTTTTTATCAGAGCATGTGGCTGCCAACACACTCAGGATGCTCCCAAGGGCTTCACCTCACCCCTCAGCTATCAGTTTACCCACCCAGAAAATGGGATCAGGCTGGGGAAGGATTTGAGGAAATCTACCACTCCCCAAACTGACACAGGAACACCCCTCCCCCTGCTCCATTCCACTTTCAGCCTGGCCCAGGGATGAAAAAGGTCTCTGGATGTTGGGGAAGGGAGAGAAGAGCCCATGGGAGGGTTTTAAAAGCAGAAAATGAAGGAGCAGAGGAAAGGCCCAGCTTGCCTGAAGCTTTTTATCCTTCACAGTGCTCTCCCCCCTCCCCCTGCTCTGTCCACTCCCATCTTCCTCCCTGGCAGTCGCCCTCTCACCAGTAGGCTTAGTGAGAAAAATGAAGGTGATTTAAATAGCTAGGTAAATGTTGGGCTGCTATGGGGGGGGCAGAAAGGCTGCAGAGGTGGGCTGTGTCTAGGAGGGTCCCATGGGATGGGGGATCTGCCTCTTCCAACTCCAGTGGGGTGCTGGCAGTGCCAGGCACTCAATGCCACATTGCAGGTGATAGATGTTGGGAGCTCGGTGTCTTGGGAGAATGGGGAAGGTGTTTAGGAAGGGATGTTTGCCCTCGGCTTTGCATGGCCAGAGCTGGCCAAGAGACATGACTAAAGCAAGATGGTGATGGGTGGCGGAGATGAGAGCCAGACTGGGATTTTCCCTGTCAGGGGGACCTTCCCAGTGGGCACAGGGACGAGTGAGCACAGCCAGCTGCCAACCTTCTTCCCAGCAGAGGCCAGTGGTGCCGTTGCATCCCAGAGCATGTGGGTCTGGCATGTGAACAAGGATGCTCTGGCTGATGGCTGTTTATCCATCACTGTCACAGCACTGGCTCAGATGAGGATCTGGGTTTGTCTTTCTCCATTAACTGGATGTTAATTTGCATTTATTTAAAAATAACAGAGCTTTCAATCTCTTTATTAACATCGGAGCAGCAATGCTTCTGGGTTGTCAGCCCAGAGATATTCCTGATGCATCCCTGTCCAGGGCTGGGCACAGAGCCCAGCTAGGATCCCCTGGAGCCAGGATCCCCAGGGAGATGTGTGCAATGTGGGACAGGCAGATACATATTGCTGAGTTGTCAGCATCCTGGCTGCTGTGTGTCCCCTGGGTGACAGCCCTGCTCCCCTCTGTGCTCCAAGACTTCTAGGGGTGGGGAGAAACAGGGATGAGTTTTTCAGGGATGGTGGGGGGACTCAGTGTCCCTGTGGGGTGTAGAAGGGTCACAGAAGGGATCTGAAGCATCGCTGGAGCCTCCCTGAGGCCTCCTTCCCCAGGTGAAGGCTCAGAGCTGCTCCCTGAGCTACAGACAAGACCCCAGCAGGTTCTGCAGGTTAAGGCAGTGAAATCCCTATGGAATCAATCATTAGGAGCCCCGTGGCTAATGACCACAGTGCTCCAGGCAGTTACATGGATGTGCCACGTGTCCTGCAGGCTGGGCACCCATCCCCTACCCAGCCCTGCACCCGGATGCACCAGACATGGGTGCAGCTGCAGAGGAGCAGGCACAGCTCTGCCCATCCACTCATGGATGACACCTGTCTGGTTCACCAGGACTCCAAAGTCTCAGTTTGCCCTTGTTCCACCTGCTGGGAGATTCCCAAGGAGCCCATTTTGGGCTGTGACTCCAGATGTGTGTATGAGCATGCCGTAAGCTTTCAGTGATGTGGTGAGCCTGGATCTGCAATTCCATGCATGACCATGCCTCCAAACACACTCATACATGCTCAGGTGCACACATGTGTATTTATCCCACCTAAATACATATCCAGGTGAGCAGCAGCTCCATGCACATGTGGCCCTCAACGATGTCACACCACTTCCATGTGGGCTGCCACTGAAATAGCAAGGAGCTTTGGCTTATTGAAGACAAGGGAAATGGCAAACCTCACTGTCTTGAGTGTTCATGGAGGCCAGGCCTTGAATCAAAGGAAAAAATGATAAAGACAAAATAACAACAGCAACAACAACAAACCAAACCAACCCCCCCCAAAAAAAAACCCAACCCCCCCCAAAAAACAACAAAAACCCAACCAAAACAAAACAAATGACAAAATCAATAAAAAAAAAATAAAGGGAAACAATAAAATAAGCAAAGGTAAATCTAAAAAATCCCTGAGACTTTATATATATAAAAAAATAAATACAGGGAAAAAAAGCTCTTTGAGGAGAATCACTTCAAATTGGCTATTTATCGGTGCAGCATCCCGCCGGGAGGTTTCCATGGCTACCTGGCAGCCAGAGCCGGGCCAGAGCGTGCCAGCCCCATGTGCCTCCCTCCCAGCGTGTCCCCGCCGTCCCCCCGAGCTCCAGCCTTTGTGCGGCACTGGCGGCTCCTGATACGGCTGCTGCTGAGCCAACACCATCGTCCTCAGCCCCGCCCTGAGGCCAGATCCTGAGGATTGGTTCCCACCTGGAGGGATGCTCAAGGGACTAGAGGCTGACATTGGAAGCACGGTGGGAGCGGGGTGTCCTTGCAGGACCCCCTGTGCAGGTCGGGAGCAGAGCTGAGCTCCAATCTGGGGGGGACGGATGCCACAAGGCACTTCTGCTCCCCAGAATAACACTGATGACGTTTCCTTTACCTCTGGAAACCTCATCAGTGCTTCTCCCCACCCCAAGAAGGCCTGGAGCGTGATGGGGAGTGGGGCTGTCGTCCGGAGGACATGCTATCACCACCTGGAGGAGCTGAGCTCTCCCCTTCTCTCTCACCAGCCATGGTTTGAGACAGGTGGTAGGGAAACCTTTGGGAAGAGTCTTTTGAAGCCTCGTGCTATCCCTTGGGGAGGATACTGCTAGATTTGGAGGGGTAATGTGCTACAGGGTTCCCATGATGGTCAGCACTCGCACGGATCCCTTCCATGACCCTGAAGGACCATCTCAAAGGCAGCCTCTCTCCATGGGGCCCCCATTTCCCCTTCTGGGTGCATCCATGGGCCATGACAAGGGGACACTGATTGATCTTGACCCCTACTGAAGTTGCAGGGAAACTTCTCATCTGCCCCAGAACACTGGGACATCTCTTCCCAGGAACAAGGAGCTCCAACCTGCTCTTCCTGTGTCACCAAGGCTGCCTGGTTCCTGCTCTGTCCCCTGTCACCCATCTCATCTGCCACCCACCCTGGGGGCATGGGAGTGTGGGGTGCAAAGGAAAAGCCCCTCCACTCCTCCTATCAGGGGTAGCCCCCTGCCTCTGGGTGATGAGAAGGGGGAGGAGGGGATTTGGGACTTCTGGGCTCAGTCTGCAGCCCAGTGCCACTCTGGGACTGGATGCCTTGGTGCCCCCATGCCCACCTCCACAAGCAGCAATGGGAGGGCTGGGAAGGGCTCAGGGGTGGCAACAGGGATCTCCAAAACCTTGAGCAACTTTGGAATGAGGAGTCAGTGGAGGGGGTCAGGTCTGGGTCCTTGCTATGGGGGTGGACTAGGAGGATGGTGCCTGGGCTGTGGTACCTGGTAGAGCCCTGGGAGCATCCTTATGATTCCTGACAGCTCTCAGGGCCAGGGTCTGATCCTGCAGCCCTGCTTAAATCCCTGTTTCCCACTGCCTGTGTGCCGAGTGTTCCCCCCCTCATAGCCCAGGTACAGAAGATGCCACCTGGAGAATGGCACTGCCAAGTATGGCACTTTCCCATACTTTGGGCTCAGGGACACATTATACTATGGGAGGATGGAAGAAATTGAGGTGCAATGAAGGGTGAGGTTGGAAAGTGGGGGCAGAGTGTCCCCCCGTGCCCCTTAGTGTCCATGAGCACCTCATTCTCCTGGCTCAGCACTGGGGAAGGTCACCTGCATGATGTCCTGAGTGTGACAGAGCCAGCGGGTCCCTGTCCCCTCCTGCAGCCAGCTGACAGATGTGACCAGGCAGGGGACACTGGCAGAGGCTGGAGGGCAGGTTCAGTGGCAGGTGCTGGATGGGGCTGCAGGAGCTGGCCCCAGCTGCCTTCCCGCTGCCCTGCCAATCCCAGGGGTCTGCAGGCTGAGGGAGCTGTGGGTGGGAGGGCTGTAGGCTGGGGGGGCTGCTGAGACCAGCTTAGGGTGGTGTGAAACAACCCTGGAGAAGGTGGCTGACTCAGATCTCTTCCTCTTCCTTCTCCCTTTTCCCTCCCCCTTCCCTTTACCCTTCTGCTTCCTCTTTTCTTTCCTCTTCCTCTTTCCTTTTCCCTTCCCCCTCTCCCCTTCACCTTCTTTCCCCTTCTTTGCCTTTTTTCCCCCTTCTCCCTCCCCCTTTTCCCTTTTTCCTTCCCCCTTCCCTTCTTTTCCCTTCCCCATCCTCTCTCCTTTTCCTCTTTCCCTTTCCCTCTCCAAATCCCATTTCCAAAGCCAAGGAAAGCCTTTGCCTTCTCAGGCTACCCAAGCTCCTTCCTGCAACGTTCAGAAGCTCCATCCCAGCTCCAGCACCTTCCTAGCCAGTAGCACCAAACCCGGATGGCTCCAGCATGGGATGGGCTGGCACTGGTGACAGCATTGCCCCAGTGTGGGGTGTAGTGGCCCCAAACAGCTCCCTGGGACACCCATCCCTACCCCAAAATGCACATAGGGTGTTTCTCTCTGTTCTACCCCAATCACAGGTGAGCTGTTGGACCTCTGGACACAGGGAATCATTTTCTGGTTCACTGTGAATTTATTTACTTTTTTTTTTCATTGAGAACATCTTGTACCGACGTTGCAATAAAAACAAGGCTCCAGGTTCCTCTGTGTGGTTTTTTTTTTCTGTTCTTTATCTGTTCCCAGGATAAATGTCAATGGAAATGGAAAAGCTTTTCTCTGTTTTGCTATTTTCTTCCCTCCCTGAAAGACTCCTCAGGTTTATGAGGGAAAATGGTGTAAAAATCAGAAAGGGAAAAAAAAATCCCCAAAACTTGCTGAAATTGAACTTTCTCATGGATATGTCTATGTGCATGGCAGGACCAGGAGAGATTAAACAGGTATGTAGACATGGCACTTGTGGATGTATTTTAGTGATGGGCTTGGCAGTGGTGGGGAGCTGTTTGGCTTGGTGGTCTTTGAAGGCTTTTCCAACCTTAATGATTCTGTGATTCCACGATTCAAAGTAGGAAAGTGTACCATGGCTCAGACCATCCCAGGAAGCCGGACTGGGTGTCTTCAGAGGAAGGGAAGTATCTCCTTGCATGCTAGCAGGAGAGCTCACTGCTCTAGTGTGATGTAGAGTGCATTTCTAGGGAAAGTATTCAAGGTGCAAATTGCTTTGTATCAGCAAATACATCTCCATTAGCGCTGGAATTGGTACCCTGCACAATACGTGCTCGAGGACAAAGCCTGCCTATTCAAAGCCCACAGAATTCAATCATGTTGCTGAGGAGTATCAGCAGAAAGCAAAGCGAGGCTCGTTTTGTATTCACGCCACAGATATCGGCATGAGCCCACGGAGATGGAACGCTGCCTACGGAACCTTGGCACCACTTCGCTTCCCCAGCAGTAAATAAAGACATGCAGCCCATGTTGGTGCCCAGTGCAGGACCCCCAGCAGCTCCAGCAAAAAGAAACAAGTGAGATTTGTAGGAGATATTGCGTCAGGACTTCTGACTGTTGTCATCTCTACCAGGACCCTCCCTCTCCAGCCAGGAGGTCGGGCTAAGGGGCCCCTCTCAGGTGCACCTGGTGAAAGTTTCTGGGAGGGTCTCACTGGCCATCACTGGGGCCTCACTCCTGTGAGAGGGATCAATGAAGCCCTGGCTTGACCAGCTCTGTAGCAGGAGATTGTACAAGGAATGTCCATGCTCTGTAGCAGCCCTGCTAGACAGGCAACATTACAGGGCGGGGACAGGCCACTGCAAACAGCACACCCTCCGCCAGGCACATTCCTTCTACTCCCCACAGGCTGGAGAGGGCTACCCAGAGATGCCCATCCAGCCATGCCCATCCTGTGATGCCCACCCAGCAATATCCACGCAGCAATGCCCACCCAGAAATGCCTTGTGTGCTTCCAAGAATTAGCAGGCATTTTTATATATATAAAAAAAACCAAACCAAGCACAAAAATCAACCTCAAACTGAGCATTTTTAATTACACACACCAAAACATTCCAGGAGGGTTTTTCTGATTCTTAGCCTCCGTGACGCTCTTGGGACTTCACACACTGTGCTGCCATTTGCAGGAGGACTCTAAGAAGCTTCTTGGATATGGGGCTGGGTTTTTTCTTGAGGAGAAAATAGTACAGACAGATGTTGAGCTGAGAAAAACATGTCTCTAAAATACCAGGAATGACATTTGGAGAGAGGAATGAGAAGGGAGAGAGCTAGGCATCGCACTGGCCACATGGAGCGAGTCCCAGGGGGTTTGGAGCGTGTGGGACAGTGGGGATGCATGTGGATGTGGCACTTGGGTCCAGAGTGTGGTGGAGGGCTTGTCGGTGGTTGGGAATGGTTGGACTTGATGGTCTCTAATGGCTTTTCCCACACAAATTCCATGATTCCATGGTGATATGCAGACGTGACGGTCCTTGCCTGGCATCTGGAGATTGATGGCTCCTTCTGGTGGTCTTTGCACCCAAATCTGCTCTGATCTTCTCAGCTGCTTCTGTCCAGGGACCACTGCAAGACAAAAACATCTCTTGGGGAATAAGAGAGGCTGGGATAAACAAGTATGGGAACCAGCTTTTCTGGAAAGGAGGGGACTCCTTGTAGATTACAAGATGATGGGGGTGAGCAGGGTGTGGGATGGCCCATCCATGGCAGCCACCCTACTCCCACCATCCACTACTGCCACTGCAGAGTGTTGGGAACAACGTGGCCACCAGCCACCTTGGTGGGAGAAAACGGATGAGTGCTGGGATGGCTCCCAGTCCTCAGGGCACCCCATGGTGCCCCACAGCAGGTTCCTCCCCTAAAGGAGTGCAAGATATGAGCTCAGCTAGATGGCGAAAACATAAATCATTAAATCTGAGGCTCAGGGTGGAAATAGGGATTAGATTAAAGTGATGGTCCTTAAAATAATCTCAAATTAGTCCCGGCTCTACTCTCAGATTTTAGGGGAAAATTTGGGCAAGTAATTGCAGCTCTGGGCCTCAGTTTCCCCTTGCAGATAACAGAGTCAGAGGATCTTGTGTAACTGATACACTGCCTATATCTGTAGACCGTGGGGATATTAATTCTGGTGAATTTGACAGGAACTGATGTGATTTGAGTGCTAATCCCTTAATATCTATTGCTGCTGTAACGTCCCAGCTGGTGGATCCACAATGACTTTAAAGCTCATTCCTCACTTCTCCCCACAGGCAAATGATGCTGGAGAGATGAAGATCTGCAAGGCTACTGAAGGGCAACCTAAATAGCCCTTTTTGGTGCAAAATCTCAATACACTAAGCCAAGTTCCCCGTTTGGGAGCATGGGGTGGGCCTGTGGTGCAGCACACAGCATGGGGAGAGAGTGCAGAGGATGCAAGTACCTGCAGAGGGATGCAGTGGAGCCTGCAGACCCCAGACATGCTCCTAGATTCACCTGTGTGCCTGTGCTGGCTGAGAACAAAGGTCCATGGCTCCGTGCTGCCTGTGGCCCAGAGATGCTGAGGGTGAGGGAAAGAGCAGGGCAAAGACATGCAACTTTGTTAGCAGCACAGGCAGTGGGATCCAGGGTACCCCAGGCATGTTTACACCAAGCTCTGCAGTGTGATCACCATGCTGGAGGGAAGGGATGGAATTGAGGGGGACCTGGACAGGCTGAAGAGGGGATACTGTGCCAGCCTCATTAAATTCAACAAGGCTAAGTCAAGGTCTTGCACCTGGGTTGGAGTATTCCCAAGCACAAACACAGAATGGGTGGAGAATGGATTGAGAGCAGCCCTGGGGAGAAAGACTTGACAGGTGAAAAGCTCAGGATGCCCTGGCCATGAGCACTGACAGCCCAGATACCCCCTGTGTCCTGGGCCGATCCCCAGGAGTGTGGGCAGCAGGCAAGGAAGGGATTCTTCTGTTCTGCTCTGCTCTGGTGAGACTGGTCCTGCAGTGCTGCTTCCAGCTCTGGGGCCCCAGCATCAGAAGGACATGAAGCTGATGGAAGGAGTCCAGAGGATGCCGTGGAGATGCTCTGAGGACGGGAACACATCTGCTATGAGTATCCCTCCTATGGCTGAGAGAGTTGGGAGTGCTAAGACTGAAGAAGAGAAGGCTCTGGGGAAACATTGGAGCCCCTTGCACTGCCTAACAGAACTCCAAGCGAGCTGAAGACAGATGTTGGACAACGGCCTGGAGTGACAGGAAAATGGGGATGGCTTTAGTCTGACAGACAGTAGGGTTAGATAGGCTATTGGGAAGAAATTCTTGGCTGTGAGGGTGGTGAGACCCTGGCACAGGTTGCCCAGAGCAGCGGTGGCTGCCCCATCCCTGGAAGCATTCAAGGCCAGACTGGATGGGGCTTGGAGCAACCTGGTCTAGTAGAAAATGTCCCTGCCCATGGCAGCGGAATGGGACTGGAGTAGCTTCAAATGTCCCTTCTAACCCAAACCATTCAGTGGTTCTATGATCCTGAGTCAAGACCTTAGTCAGCTGGATGGTTTCCTCACAGTGTTTGTCCAGGACCTGGTCCCTGGGAGCGTCCCTTTTTGTCTCTAGTGCTTGCACTGGAAGAAGCTGAAATGCTTAAATATCTTTGAAAGCTCAGGTTGCTGTTTCTCCTTCTTGATTCCCTCCCCTTGTGCCAGGAGGTTTCATAGAAACCTCTGACCTGACTTCAGTGTAGGATGGGTGTCCTTCCCCGGAGTCCCTCTTGGGAGTGTAGCTCCCATGCATGGGGTCTTTGGCTGGATAGCACAGGCAGTGCTGGCACTGCAGTGACTTTTACCCTTCTCCAGCCACTCTCTTACACTGTCCCACCCTGCTGACAGCTCACACAGACAGACCCCAGCCCATGGGGCCCAGGACAGGAGATCGGCAGGTTCAAGCTGGGGACCACCCATGTGGCTGGGACTGTTTACAGGGTTTACACTCTCTGGCAGGGACCTGTTTGTGGTCCAGTGCCCTCCTATATTATAGAATCACAGAACCATGATTTGGAAAAGCCCTCTGAGATCACTGAATCCAACCATTTTCCAGCACCGCCAAGCCCACCACTAAACCATGTCCCCAAGTATCACATTTATGTAGCTTTTAAATCCCCCCAGGCACAGTGCCTGCAGTATTTGACAACAGCATTGGGGAAGAGATTGTCCCGTATACCAAATCCAAACCTCTCCTGAAAAACTTGAGGCCATCTCCCTTACAAAAGAGGAAATATATTGCTCAGTGCTGCTTAGTGCCCTTAGGAAACCAATCCACCTGTGGTCCAAGTGTTGCCTAGTGCAGCTCATTACCCCTGGGACAGGGACCAGTGCTGCTCAGTACCTCTGGGACAGGGACAGGTGGGAACAATGCTGCCCAGTGCTTTTTGCTGCCGATGCCACCGGGGCAGTAACAGCGCACGGCAGACGGGGCTTGCGGTCCCAGCAGGGCCAGAGGCGCCGCCGGGTGGGACGGCTGGCCCCGCGGGGTGAGCGGAGAGGGCAGGTCCCTCGGGGCATTCTGAGACAAAGGCAGCCGCTCCCCG
>JAYDZK010000001.1:15594666-15638079 GCA_034509185.1 Euphonia xanthogaster | reverse complement strand
GCCCAGCCCCGCGGAGCCGCAGCAGCGCCGTCAATCAGCGTCGCCCCCGCTCCGTCCTCCCCTCCCGCACGCCTCGGCGCGCTGCATCGGGCTCGGTGACAGCAGAGAGCTGTGCGCGGCGGGAGGCTCCGCTCCCAGCCGGCACCGAGAATCGGGCGCGGCGGCGGCGGGGCTGGGAGGGCTGTCGAAGCATGCGGAGCCATGGGCCAGGGCTGCGGACACTCCATTCTCTGCCGGAGCCAGCCGTACCAGGCGGCCGCATCTGACATGTGAGTTCCCTCCCGCCGGCACCGGGGATGGGGGACCACGCCAAGAGGGAGGGATGCTCTGGGAGTAATGCCGGGCAAAGGAGCGAAGGAGACGTCAGGGACACAGGAAAAAGTTCCTCCTGCCTGACAGCTGTCAGGGAGGGGGTGGCAAGGAAATGACAAGAGGCTGCGACCCCTCCCTGTTCCCCGCTCCCCACCTATGTTAGCCCCGGGGCAGGTCATCACTGGTGTTTCTGTCCCAGAGGGCTGGTGTGAACTGAATCTCCCTGTTTCCCCATCACCCTCATCCCATAATGATTTCTTGCAAGGGTAGAAGGCTCCTGGCCCAGTGGTGGGCCGCAGGGGGGCCTGGGTGTCTTCGGGAAATTCAGGTCAGGCTTCTGAATTGTGGTTTCGGCAGCTTCACACAGGGCAAGAGAAGCCAGCCCCTGCACAGCCACCTGCTCACCAAACAGATTTGGGGGTCCCAGCGTCACAGTGCCTGTCTGTATATGGCGGGGTGGGAATGGGGCTCCAGGGGTCATGGTGGTCTCCTGCTGCAGCAGGCACAACGGGCTTTGTGTGACAGCGTGGGTGACCTTGCTGAGGGATGACAGTGCTCCCTGGAAGCAGGGAAGGGTGATGCTCTGAGGAGCCCACGTGGGAAGAGGGGCTGAGCTGCCAAACGGGAAGCTTGCAGTGTCTGGATTCCCAGTGCCCAGAGGCTTGGCTGGGCTGGCAGAGACCCCCGTGTCTGTGCACACGCGTGTGCAGCGCTCGCCAGGCGCCGCAGCTGCTGGGAAGCAGGATGTGCACAGACGGGTCACAATGGGTGCTCTGGGTACCGAGAGATCTGGGGTGCTCCCCATCCCTTCCCCCTCTACTCCAGTGGGAGCAGATCCCACATTTTGAAAAGCCCTCTGGGAGGGTGAGCTGGACCACAGGAAAGAAATGCAGGTCTAGGGCGAAAAGGAGGAAGGCTCCTCAGTGCTTGGATTCCTTTGTCTGCCAGCGCCAGCTCCACATGCTCAGGCTCTGGCCGAACTGCCTGGCTCAGCTGCTCACACCAGAACCACCAGAACCAGGGGACACGTTGCTGCACTGGAGTGTGCCCAGGAGCAGCCTGGGGTCTCCTGGAGTAGGTGCTTTTGGTGCTGACAGGACTGTTGGGGTGCAGGGAAGCTTCCATCCACTCCTGCCCCAGTGCTACACATTTCCCTCACCGAATTTTCGCACCTTCATGAGTTGACCTTTGGGTGAAAACCTTCTCCCTCTCCATAGAAAATACCCTCCAGCATCTCTCTTGCCTACATGCAATGTGTGCCTTGGATCTGTTTTCTCAAGGCCCCAGTAGGTGCTGATCCTCCTACGCTTCTGTGGGTGCTGGGTCTGTCTCTGCAGGCAGCATCCTTCCCTCAGCTCTCCTGGCTCACTCCCTGGTGCCGTGTGTGCTTTGTTCCCTGCAGAGATCCTTCTCTGGTGCTGCCTGAACACATGCACGTGTCCTTTTCTTTAAGCAAAACACACAAAGGTCTTGAAATGCCATGCGATCCCCATGTTCCCTCCTGCCTCTACTGCTGTTTAAAGGCTTTTAAAAAAAAGTAAATGACAGAAAAGCTTGGTGTAGGGGGATTGGCTGTGCCCAGGTAGGAATTGGCAGGCGAGGTAGGAATGGTGACTCCAGCTGCTTTACCCTTTTACCTGAGATATGTCCTTCATAGATATTTGTCCCTGTTCCTGTAAACCCCACGGAGTATAGAGAGGTGGAAAAGCTTCCCAGGAGTTGTCAGAGGATGATGCCCTTGGCCCTGCAGTGCTCCCTGGAGGGGTTGCAGTGGTGAGGTTGGCGCTGTGGGGAGGGGTGCTGCCTGCTCCCTGCCTCCCCTCCAGCCCTGCCGTGTTCCACGCTGGCTGGCAGTGCTGCCTGGCGCTGGCATCCACTGGTGGCCCAGCTCTCCCATGTGCACGGTGCATTTTTTGCAAGGGGATGCAGGTGCAGCATTATCCAGGTCATGTTTTAACCCATTTCCTCCTTTTCTCCTACCGGGAAGTGTGCTCCCGGGTGGGTGGACGCTGACCTGGTTAGAGGTGGGTGGGGTGTCAGGGTGCCTGGAGCTGCTGCTTTCACAGCATCTGACAGCAGCCAGGGCTGGGGAAGAAGCTACTGAGCTCTGCAGATGGAAAACACAGAGGAGGAGATGCAGCTCTGAGCATCCCTGCGGGAAGGATCCAGCTCAGTGGAGGCGGGGAGGGGTCAGGGCTTCCTTCAGGGCACAACACTGTCTGGGATGCAGGGGGCGTGACTGGGCTCAGCCACCCTTTGGAAGCCTTGGAGCACCTGCAAAGCTGAGGGCAGGCTGTCAGACCCCTTGGAGAAGCCCCCAGACCCTTCATGGCTATTGCTGGTCCCTGGGCTGCATGTGTAAAATGACATGGAAAATACCCACTCCTTCACTCCATTGTCCTGGCAGTTTGGCCTGGATGGCTCTGCTCCCCCTCCAGGCACTCCCTTCTCAGGGAAGGGGGTTCAGTGGAATGAGGTTAACCTGGTCCCCCGTTGTTGGGGCTCTTAGGTGATGTTCTCCAGGTTTTTCAAAGCCTGAAGCTCTTCCTGCGCTTGTAACTGGGGCTCTTCAGGATCACCCACTTGCCTGTGCACCCAGCCCTGGAGCCTGGAGGTGCCTGGCAGAGAAAATAGAGGGAAAACTCCTGGTTGCAAGCTTCCTGCATTCTGCATATGCCAGGAGCTTCCCAGCACCCTGCACCTGTCCATGGGTGGTCTCCAGGGTGAGCGAGGAATTTCCCTTCCATCGCCCTGGGGCATCTCCCTGAGCATCTTCAGCTTCAGAATAGCCAGTTGTTTGGAAGTGTTGGGAACTGGGCCAGATTCTGGCTCTGTTGGTGAGGACCCTCACGAAGTGTGCCCTGGCCAGCACCTACAGCAGAGCCCTGCTCATCCCCGTGAGCTGTGCTGCTCTGGGGGCTCTGGGAGGCTAAGCAGCCATCTAGGGCTGAATACAGGATTCCCTGGGGGCAACGGTGGATGCAGCAGCAATTTCTGGGAATGCCTCTTTCCTCCTGCTCCCCTCTGACCCTGGTCCTTGCTTTTGCTTTTGTCTCGTTCCCAGTTCCCACATGGCTCAGCAGGAGCTGTGCTGGACTCAGAAGTGCCAGCAGGGCCCGGAGCTGCCTGGGACTTTCTGCCTGTCCAGCTTTCTCCTGTCCTCCTTAATGGATGAGCCTGTCTGGAGTGGGGAGTGAGTTGGATAGTGAGTGTTGGGTGATGCTTTGTTTGCTACCATGGCTCCATCTGCACAGCAGCAGCAGCAGCAGCAGCAGCAGCAGCAGCGGGGTCAGGCAGGGGAGAGGCTGCTGAGTGGGCAAAAGGCAGCCTGGAGCTTGGCTTCCCCCAGCTGAGGTGTCAGGGGTGGGTGGGGGGGTCTCATCTGCCTTGCAGCAATGGGAGCTGACAGCAAGATTTGATGTTTCAGGGGTTGCAGCCTGACTTGTGGGATGATTGGTTTGGGTTGGAAAGAACCTTAAAGCTCATCCAGTTCCTGTGTCCCTGCCATGGGGAGGGACACCTTTCAATACACCAGGTCCTTCCTCATCCAATCTGGCCTTGTAGGAAGGTCTACAAATGTGTAGGAAGGTGTTTGGAAACACCTTGTAGGAAGCTGTCCCCAAACCTTGTCACCCACACAGGATCCCCTGTGGGGAATGGACGGGTATGGCAGCCTATGGGACTTGCTGGCTGCCGGCTCAGGAATGTCCCTGAGGCTGGTTATTTGGCAACAGCAGCCCTCGTCCACTTCTGTCCCCAAATCCCGCTCCCAGCAGCAAATCCTGCTCCTGGACCCATGTTCTGAGCCCTGCCTGCATCACTGGTGTGTGGAGTCAGAGGGGAGGAAGGACATGGGAGAATCTTGGGTGGGTTCAAGCGTTTTGGGCGTTTGTCCATTTGTATGTTCTGTGATAAATCAAATAGAACAAAGAGAGGGATTTGGAAGTGTGATGGGGTGCATTTCCCACTGAAAATATGAAACTCTGACTTTTTTGGCTGGGGCTGGGGCTGGGTTGGGGCTTAGCCGGAGCAGTGCAGCCATCGAGGACAGCCTCGCTGTGTTTTGGCATCCCCAGAGCCCTCTGCTCTCCACTCAAAGAGGGAAAAGCAGACAGCAGTGCTGCCAGTGCAGCTCTGGGACAAAGTGCTGACTTAGCCAGAAGCCTCCTCTGCCTTCCAGTTGCTTCCCAGCCCCTTCCCAGGCTGTTAATAACTTGCACGTTTCAGCTGGGTGACTCAGAAGACAGTGAGAAGATATTTATAAGGAGCATTTCAAAGGCAGAGACTGGTGGAGGGTTTTCTTCCCCCTTTTCTTCTCTTGAGCTGGTGCCAGCTGAATGTGCCTGTGGGGTGTGGTCTGGAGGGTGACCTGTCCATGTCCCCTGAAGTTCAGTGTCTGCTTCCTATGGCACGAGGATGCTGATGCTCCAATGAAAACCTCTGTGCAAACCCCCTGTTGTTGCCAGGCACACTTAATCTCACCCCATTGCAGCAGAGCCCTAATGCTGGTGCCTGTGAGGGCAAAAGCTGGCAGGGCAGCCAGAATTTGGGAATGCAGGGGTTTGCAGCCCCTGCTTGGTCTGATGGTCCCCAGCCTGGCCCTGCCAAGCAGTGGCATGGATCAGCCTGGTGAGGATGTTGCTGCTTGGTGGTGATGCTGTGGGATGTCTGTGCAGCTTCCTGGTGGTTCGGGGTTTATCCTCATGCCAGAGCTGTCCTGTGTACTTACTCCTGCAGCAAGGATGTGTCCACAGCCCTGTCCTCAAGCCAATACTTGGCTTGAGCCTGGCTGGAAGGACACAAGCTGTGGGTGTTGCTGTGTTTTCCCTTGCTCTCCCCAAAATGGGGTCTTTCCTCATGTTTTTTACTAGGATGGCAGCATCCTTCCTGAATGGAAAAAGCAGGTGGAAGCCATAAAGGCTTTAAGTAAGAAACTGGGGTCAAGGAAGGTGGTGCTAGTGATGGGGAGCAGTGCCAGTGCCAGAGTCCCTAACCCCCTGACTCAAGCAGGATGATGCCAATTTGCAAGAATTTGATTGTCAGCTGCTCAAGCCAGGAACTCCTGCAATGGGATGGAACCCCTGCAACGGGATGGAACCCCTGCAATGGGATAGAACCCCTGCAATGGGATAGAACCCCTGCAATGGGATGGAACTCCTGCTCCCCTCCTGAGAGGAGGGTGTTGGATCCTGAGCATGAACATCCTCGGGAGCTGCAGGATGTGGGGACCCCCTCTGTCCTTCTGCAGTACCTCAGGGGTAGAGCTTGGCCTCCCTTTGGCTGCTGAGGGGCTGAAGCTGGGCCTGAGGTTAGGATTAGGGTCAGGGTCAGAGTTAAGGTTGGGGTAGATCTAAGATTAGGGTTAGAGTTAGGATCAGAGCTACTGCTAAAGTTGGACTAAATTTAGGTCTGGGTTTAGGGCTATGATCAAGTTTAAGGCTGGTGTTTGGATTAGGGATAGGTTTAAGGTTAAGGCTAAAGCTAAGTTTAGCTTTAAGGTTAGGTCTAGAGCTAAGATAAAATATTTAGGGTCTGGTTAGATCTAAGAGTAGTGTTAGATCCTGGATCGAGTCTAAGGCTGGCATTTGGTCTATGGCTAAGTTTAAGGTTCAGATTAGTATTAGGAGTAGTACTAATTTTAGGTTTATGCTTAGGTTTAGATTTAAGCTTAGGTTTAGGGTTATTGTTAGCCTCATATTAGATTTAGGGCTAGGGTTAGAATTATGCTTCAGGTTAGTTTGCCATCTGGGTTAGAGCTAGATTTAAGGCTTAGTTTAGTGTTAGGGTTCTAGTTAGGTTTAGATTTAGAGCTAGGCTGGGTCCAAGTTTAGGGTTACAGCTATGCCAAGGTGTAGGTTTATGGTTAGGTCTATGACTAGCATTATGGTTAGTGCTTGACTAGAGTTAGTGTCAGGTCTGCCAGGACAAAGGCTGCAGTGCTCCATTCTCCCTCAGCAGAACATGCTCCATTTTCCCCACCAGCACAGCCCTGGGGCCTTCCCACCCATGTTTTTCCCCCTTTGGCTGAGCCAAAGGCGCTCTGGGACCTGTCATGTGTTTTGGTTTTGTCTTGCACCTGTCCTGGCCTCACTGGGGAGTGGGACAGATGCTGAGTCAGCAACACTGCTGGATGAAACCCCCCAAAACTGGGGAGTTTTGCTAAAGCTCAAGTGAGGAAAACCAGTGCTGGCTGTGGACAAAGCAGGTCTTGAGGCATGAGGAGTGTCCATGCGGAAATGCCAGCAAACCTTCAGAGGGATTCCCCAAAATCAGCCCAAGGGCAGTAAGGCACTAAGGCGCCCTTTGGGTGCTGCTTTCCTTTGGTCAGACCCAGGTGCAGGTGGATGCAGCAGCAGAGCCAGATGAGCTCTTGCTCCAGAGGATGCCCCAGGAAACAAGCTGCTCACGGTGGGAGCTGGGTGTGATGAACCCAGTGAGGCTTAGGAAGAGGTTGAGGGGGGCTGCTGTCGGGTGTGACTATCTCCAGGGAAATGATGCTGCTGGGAATGGCCGTGGCTCCCAGTCAGGCATCTGTGGCTGGTCCTGCACCTACCTGATCAACAGGACACAGCTGGAGCTGCTGGGGGCAGGATTCGTGCTGTGTGTGCCATGCTGCAGGCTGGGCAGCATGAGAGGGGCCACCAGTGCCAGTAGCTCCACGTGGTTTGGGAACCCCGAGTCCAGGGTCATGTCCTTGGGGCCCCCCAAGTCCAGTCATGACCATCTCCCTTACTTCAAGGAGATGAAGCAACCTGTCCCACTGTGCTGCTCCTGTGGGAATGCAGGATGGAAAGAAGGTCTCCTTCCCCCAGGAGCAGCGTGGGAGCTGGCTCCTGGGCTGTGTGGGTGTGCTGTGTTGGTGAAGACGGAGGGCTCTGCGAAGGTGGGGTGCTGCTGGAGAAGCCCCTCTCCCCCGCGGCGCGGGCAGGGACAGGGACAGCAGGGACAGGGACAGCAGGTCCGTGGGCTGGCGAGAAGCAGAGTCAGGCACGGAGTGTGTTGCTGTGCACAGAGCCTGCAGGGAGCTCCACGTGCCAGCTGACAGTGCAGAGAGCTGCAGCGTGGCCAGGGGGACCCCAGTTATATCACCTGCCTCCTGCAACCCCCGATCTGCAGGCACAGCAGAGAACCGCTGTGCTCCCAGGAGGGACCATGGATACTCTGGGAACTCTGTTTCCATCCTGACCTGTGCAGCTCAGTTGGATCCCAGCTCCTGAACCAACCCTGTCACGGGGACTGTGACACAGGGAAGAGGACGAGGCTGGGGACTCTTTTGAGGTGGCACCTGGCTGCCAGTCATCCTGCCAGTGCTTGTCCAGGCACGGTGTGGCAGGGGAGTTGGAGCCAGCAGTTCAACCACAGAAAAGCCATTAATTAATGGAAAGCACGATGTAGGATTAAAAGCCTGACATGCTCCGGCACTGGTCCCGGTAGCAGTGGGATCTTGGCTGTGCCAGGGACCAGCCCAGAAGGGTGCACCAGGGGAGGTTTAGCTTGGATATTAGGGAAAATTCCTTCCCTGAAAGGGTGCAGCCCAGGCTGCCCGCAACAGTGGTGGAGTCCCCATCCCTGGAGGATTTAAAAGTTTTGTGGATGTGGCATTTGGGGATATGGGTTATGGTGGGCTCGGCAGTGCTGGGGAATGGTTGTACTTGAAGGTCTCAGAGGGCTTTTAAAACCTCAAAAATTCTGTTTCCGTATTCCATATGGCATCTCCATGCCTGTCCCAGGGCTGAGCTGCATCTCTCTGCCAGTTCCATCTTTCCCCCAGTACCCACACCAGCCCCACCACTGGCAGTCCATACAGCCAATCCCCATCTCCAGTTGCCCTCTCCCCTCCTCTCAGGGAAAGCTGAGGTTTTGGAAGCTAAAAGCTCAGCTCAGCTCTGGGAAATGGGTTGAAAGTGTCAGCCAGAGCCACTCTTGCCCTGATAAGCCTCCAAGGCATGAGTGGCTTTGAGCTGTGTCATCTCTTGTCCCTCCACAGATGGTCCCCACTCCCTTCACTAACTCTGGCTCATGGGAGTATTTGGATCATTTGAGAAGAAGTCCTGGCCCACTGAGTGGCTCCCACTTGTGCCATGTTCACAGATGGAGGATCCGGTTAGAAATCTGTGGTGTTGCTTGGGAGACAATCCCTGCTCCTAAGGCGCTGTTGTTCATGGAATGCACAGGCAAGATCCTGGGTCCTGATCCATCCCCACTGTTTTTAAGAGAAAACAATGCTGGAAAGGAAAAAAAAAAAAAAAAAAGCAAAGGGTAGGTGATGAACACGTGCTGAACCATGATCAACTGCAGCTTCTTTCCCCCTCTAGTTATCAACTAAATGGACTAATTGAAAGATGAGTTGGCAGCATCTGTAGGGTTGCATTTATCCAAGGATAATTCTCCAGGGATTCATGGTAACTGTGTGTTTTCTCTCTCAACTTGCTATGCTCCTGTCTGGTTTGGCTCCCTTGGGGTGCTGGTGGCTTTGCTTGGAGGTCCCCATGGCGGTGGGATTTGCAAGGATGTCATGCAACAGGGATGGAGATTTGCAGGGCTGCCACGCAGTAGGGACAGGGATTTGCAGCCTTGCAGGGCTGCCAGGCTTTCCAGCCCTGTCACTGAGACCAACTGCATTCCTGTGGCTCCTGGCACCCCTAGGGGTTTGCAGGGATGCCGTGGAGTGGGGATAGGGATTTGCAGGGATGCTGTACACGGGAATGGATTTACAGGAATGCCATACAACGGGGATTTGCAGGGTTGCTGTGCAATGTGGACAGGGATTTGTAGCCTTGCAGGGCTGCCAGGCTTTCTAGCCCCATCACCAGGGCCAGCTGCATTCCTGAGGCTCCAGGCAGCCCCGGGAGCTGCTCCCCCAGCCTGGCAGTGGGGGCAGCTGCTTGCATAGGACCTGATGCTCGAGGGCGGAGCACCCGGAGCAGTGTGTTTGCCAAGCAAACAGGGCTCAGCCTTCTGCAGCCGGATCAACAGCCTCCCCTCGTTTGCTCAGCAAACAAATCCCACCCGGAAAAGCTTTGGTGGAGCTGCTGCCCTTCCCGCAGCTCCTGCCAGCTGCTCTGGCACTGCCCATGCAGCACCTGTCCATTATTGTGCAGGTCTGGAATTGTGCAGGGCTCCTGATGGCTTCAAATGGAACATGGCAGCTCAGCAGCCCTCCCTGCCTTTCCTGCCTGTAGGTGCCAGGGCGTTGCTGAACCGTGTGTGCCCGTGCTGGGATCTGTCCTGTGGATGTGCAGGGTGAGATCCTTCGGCTCCAGTGGAATGGTTTCGCTCTGGACTGATCAATTGCAGGAATTTTCTGTCCCTGCTGGAGGCTGGGGAAGATGGAAGCTGCACTGGCAGGTGTTGGCCTGGGAGGCTGGCTGCTCTGGTGATGGAGGAAAGGTGTCTGGGTGTGTGGGGATCCTGGAGCACCACGCCAGAGCACCGTGCTGTGCCATTGCTGCTTCCCTTGCTCCGGGCTCTCCATGGCCCCAGACCAGGTTCCCTCTGGGGTCCTTATCCCCCCGTAACACACTGCCCACAACCAGGGTTCTACTGAGGTGGGGACAGATGCCACCTCCCCCCTTCCCTCTGCCTGGAGACTGTGGGATGTATCCCAGACATTTCATGGGCAGGTTGGCTGCTGCTCCAGATGTCATCTTTCTCTCCTTCCCCTTTATTTTCCCCTCACAGATACACTCTTTAGCCCCTGTTGCCTGCAGAAACAGAAAAACTCCCTTTGCCCAGGCACTGTTGGCTACCTCAGGGACCCATTTCCTTCCTGAGGTGCTGGAGGCATATTCTTCTTTTTATCTTCACTCCCAGAGCAGCAGGACTGTGGCTTGGCCAGGATGTGACTGTGGGTACTGAGCCTCCCATCTCGCTGCACCGTCCCTGGCAGAGTGGCCAGGCACTGGGGTCACCGCTGTCACCCCATGGGGACACGGCTGCTTTCCCTTCCACAGAACTCTCTGGCGCTGGGGCCAAGCCACCCTCCAGCCTTCCAGCTTCTCTAAAGTCACCAGAGTCACTGGTGCACTTACAGGCCACTAAGTGCTGTAATTACAGATATGCTTTAATTAACATAATTGTGTTTCTACGCAAATAAAACATTTGGCACAGTTAATTCCAAGGCTGCAGCTCCAAACACAAGGCTTCCTGGCCCCCCTGTAGAGGTGGTAGGGCAGCTGGCAGAGAGTGGGGTTCTCACCTCCCTGCCAGAAAATCATCCCAGTCCCAGCCAGGGCCTGAGCCAGACCCCCCCTTCCCCACTGGAGTGTCCTGCCTTGCTTTGGTGGAGACAGCTGTGCTGGCAGACACTTGGATTGCTGGGAGATGGCACTGGGCTTGCTGGAACACTCGATTGGGCTCAGTGGAACAGAGCACTGGGATTTCTGGGATGCAGCAAAACTGCTGGGACCCAGAACTGGACTTGCTGGGATGCAGCCCCAGGATTGCTCAGACACTGCACAGGGTTTGCTGGGCCATGGTGCTCAGATTGCTGGAGTACCATGTTGGGCTTGCTGGGATGCAGCCCTGGGTTTGCTGGGACACAGCTGGAGCCCAGCAGTGCCCTTGCAGCACTGCCAGGGATGTTCACCCTGGCTGGGCAATGGGCACAATGGGTGGATCCAGCCCCTCCATTCATCCCAGAACCTCCCACTGAGCTGCCCCCAGGCTGTTTTGCCCTCCCAGCACCCAGAGAGCTCTCACTCCCCATTCCCTCTTTGGCAGACCCCAGAGCTCACCACGCTCTTGGGAGTCTTTGGATGAAGGCTGGAGCTGGTGGCAGCATGCCAGCCCTTTGCCAGGAAGATGCCAGGAAGAACTGGGAAAATGGCTGGTGCTTATGTGCTAAAATGCCCTTTTCATTTGAAAAAACAGAAGAAAAGGGAAAAAAACATATTCCATTTTTCTCCAGCTGAAAATGAAAGTGATTATGTAACGAGCAATAAATTACAGAAAGGAATGAGTCATTGGAGCAAATCCCAAGAAAGGCACAGTATTTTTAGCTCCAACACCCTGTGCTGTACTGTGCATTAACCCTTGCAGGACTTGGGCCCCCAGTGCAACCTGCCCCTAGGGTGACCCCCCCAAGAGGCATCATATTGGTTTCTGTGAGGATTTTGTCCCTGTGACATTCCCAAGGGATGATGGAAATGATGTAAGCTGTGGTCCCCTCATCCCATGGTCCTCCTTTGTATGGGATGCTTATGGGTGGTCCACGGAACACTGCTCACCCCAGATCCATGTCCCCATCCTGGGCTAAGCCCCTGCTTCTCTTCCCCTCTGCTCATTCTCACTGGGATAATTAATCCTGATCCCTTCCTGAGACCCTGGGCACCACTGTTGTTTCCTTGCCAAAGAGCCTGAAGAATTAATTAGGAAATAAAAGCGAGGAACAAATTAATTGGAAGAGAACTAGCGAGGGAGCAAGTGAGCAATACTGCTTTAATCCAAGTTAAATTGGGGAGTGATTGCTTTGCTAGCAGAAGAGATGATGAGGGAGAATTGGAGCAGGCAGGTGCCAGGTGAGACAATGGCAACAAGCATCCAGGTGCCAAGGGATGCCCGTGGAGAGCTGTGCTGAGTGGGGAGGAAAATCCTGGAGACACCAGTAGGAAGCTGGAAGAGGAATCTGGAAGAGAGGCTCAGAGCTCAGAGTGTCCCATGATCACATCCTCGGGGGCCCAGAGCTTGGAGCACCCCTAGGAAGATGGCTCAGAACATTCTTAGGATTGAGGCATGGAGCACCCCCGGGATCAGGGCTCAGAGCACGCCTGGGATTTGGGTTTGGAGCACCCATTGGAACAGGGCTTAGAGCATCCCTGGAGTCAGGGCTTGGAACACCCCTTTCTTAAGCGACACTGTCATCCTGTGGAATCAGGTACCAGTGCAGGGACAGGGACCCCATTCCTTGTGTGCCACATTTCTTGGGGTCTCCAGGCTGGTGGGAACCAGGCCTGCTTCTCTGTCTCTGAACAGATCCCTGGGTGCTCATGGTAGCACCACACTCCATTGTCACCTGGCAGCAACCCCATCCCTAAATAAGGGGCCAAGGACAGTGGCAGGGACAAGTGAGAGCTGGTGGCCAAGTCCTCGTGGCCTGCAGCTGGAGTGGGGTCAGCTCAGAGTGTCACCACCAGTGCCAGTGGATGTCATCTCCTCATCTTTTATTTAATCTGGCAGTAAATTCCTGTCCTCCATATGCTTGGGCTGGGATCTTCCTTATTGCTGCTGGGCCACCTGGAAGAGTGGCGTGGCACTGCATGTCCAGGGGCTGCTGTACCCCCAGTACACGCTGTCCCTTCTCCTGCTGCACCCTCTCATTCTGGCACATAATTTCCCCAAAATCCCTGTGACCCTCCAGAGACATCCTATTCCTCCAGGCAAGCGCTGTCCCTATGGACATGTGCTGTCCCTTGTCAAACGTGCTGTCCCTCTGCAAACGTGCTGTCCTCTCAGACACCTGCTCTCCCTCAAGACACGTGCTGTCCCCAGGTGTGCCGCGTCCTTCCAGACACAGGGTGTCCCCCAGATGTGTGCTGTGCTCATGGATGTCACCTGTGCCTCTGGACATGTGCTGGTCCCATGAATGCAGGCTGTCACCCTGGAAGCAGGTTGTCCCTCTGGACACACGCTGTGCTTCTGGGTTCAGGCTGTCACCCACGGACACGTGCTGTCCTCCGGGATTCAGGCTGTTTCCATGGACACACTTGTCCCTGTGGATGCATGCTGTCCCCATGGATACACAGTGTCCTGATGGATACATGCTGTCCTTTTGGATACACGCTGTCCCTTCGGACACATGCTGTCCCACTGGATACACCCTGTCCCTCTGGATGCATGCTGTCACCATGGCATATGCCAATCCCTGGATGCAGGCTGTCCCTGTGGATATCCTCTCTCCCTCACGCTGCTGAGGGCACAGTGGGAATGTGCTCTGTCTCTGCCCACACAGGACAATCTCATGGGACAGGCTGTGTGCAACTCAGGAGAGGAAATCCCTCTAGCCAGGCTGAAGATGCTGGTAGCCACCATGCCCAGAGCTTGGTGGCCCATGAGGACTGTCTGAGCCAGCTGGGAAAGCAGCCAAAGAACGGGGACAGAGGTATGGAAACAGAGCCAAGAGCTGTCTCAGCCCCACGGGGACCTGACCACCACAGTGGGGCCAGCAGGGCTCTGCCATCCCATCTGTCCCCCTCACTAGCCCTGCCATGTGGGCTACTGGTGGCCCCCCAGCCCCGGCCCTGCTCTGAAATGTCTCCACAGAGACCCTCTAAGGGCTCCATCACTTAATCATCAGCAGCATCACTTAATCAGCTGGGCCCTTCCTCATCCCTTCGTCACCCCTCCACAGAATCTGCCCAGTTGGAAGGAACCCACAAGGAGCATCAAGTGCAGCTCCTGGCCCCGCACAGCACCATCCCCGAGAGTCACATCACATGCCCAAAAGTACTGTCCAAACGCTGCTGGAACTCTGTCAGGCTTGGTACTGATCCAGGGAAGCTGTTCCAGTGTCCAGTCACGCTCTGGGTGAAGAATCTTTTCCTAATATCCAGCCTACACCTCCCCTGACAACTTCAGACCATTCCCTCAGGAGTGTCACTGGTCACCAGAGAGCAGAGATCAGTGCCTGCCCCTCCTGTTCCCCTCACAAGGAATTTGTAACTGCAGTGAGGTCTCCCCTCAGTCTCCTCTTGTCCAGGCTGAACAGCCCAAGTGACCTCAGCTATTCCTCCTACAGCTTCCCCTCAAGGCCCTTCACCATCCTCACGGCGCTTCTTTACACTCTCTCTAGTGGCTTTAATGTCTTTTTTACTTTGTGATGCCCAAAACTGCCCCCAGCACTCAAGGTGAGGCTGCCCCAGTGCAGAGCAGAGCAGAACAGGACAATTCCCTCCCTTGCTCAGCTGGTGATGCTGGGCCTGATGCCCCCCAGGACACAGGTGTGACTCATGTGACTCATGTTCAACTTGCTGTTGTCACGGAAAGGTCCCTTTCCACGACACTGCTTTCCAGCAGATTATTTCCCAGTCTGTACCTACATCGGGGTCGCCCCATGCCAGATGCAGAATCCTTGTGGAACTTCACACACTCGGCAATTGTCCAACTCTCCAATTTGTCAGCAGCCCCTCCCAGTTTTTTATTGTCTCTGAACTTGCTTAGTCTGAACTTCCAGTCCTGTGTCCAAGCAATTTATAAAGATGTTGAAGGGCTCAGGACTTCCTCATCCCTTTGTTATGCCGCTTTGAATCCAATGACAGCCCAAGCCCCAGACCTGATGCAACCAGGTCTCTGCAGCTGGCACCTCTGGGGGCCATGCCCACTGCGGGGCTGGTGCCAGGACACCCCCATCCCTGCCCAGCCTGAGATCATTCAGCTCTTCCTGGTGTCCACACATTCCCAACTCTCCTGCTGATCCCAGCAGGTCCATGCAGTGAACCCACCTCATGCCATGGAGCCTCCTAGCACCCCCAGCCTGTGCCTGGCATTGCTAGGGCGAGGGATGCCACAGCATTCCCTGTCCCACAGCATTCCCTGCCCTGCCATATTCCCTGCCCCACTCGGGCACTGCAGCTGTGTCCCGGGCACTGAGTGGGATTTATCCATGGGGAAACCACAGAGCAGTAAATGGGATATTGATTGGGTGCCATTGTGGGGATTTAGTGCAGAGCAGAAGAGCAGATGGATTGATTTCTGGTGGGGTTTAGAGCTGCCAGTGTACCTTGTACCAGCATCTCCAGACTAATAACACCCCAATTCATTCACGGATCCTGCAGCTCCGTGTCCCCCAGGCTCAGCCGAGTGACAGTCATCTCTGTTCTGTGGGCAGGACCCCAGCCCCATGTGCCACCTGCACTGGCCACTGTGTCCCCTCCTTCCCCAGAGGACAGGGGTGCTCCAGAAGGCAGCACAGTCTTGTGCCTCCCCAGAGGCAGCATCCGGCCCTGGGTCTGTACTGGTGCCACAGTTTAGTGGAGCGCTGCTGATCCTGCAGGGCTCACAGCAGTCCTGGCCCAGCTGGGAACAGCCAGCCATGCTGCCCTCCTGCCCTGCTCTCCCATCGCAGTGCTCCCAGTATATCCAGTATGCCCACAGATGCTGCACAGATGGGGAGAAATGGGATTTCAGGGTTACGTGGGGTGTGAAGGCTCATCTTGGTGCCTTAACCCCCCAAAATCTTCAACTCTGGGAGTTTGATACCATTTGCTGCCACCACCTCCTGGGGAAAAGCTGGAGTGGGGTTTATGTGAGCGTCTTTGGTGTGGAATATTCCATTACCATGGAATAAAGGTTAATATTTACTTGCCTGCATGAACTTTATTCCCACTAATGCCATCAGACACCCTCCAGATGGGATGCGGTGCGGCTGCTCCCCAAGTTCCCAGCAAGAGACAGGAGGCACAGCACTTGATTGATCCACTCCAGGCCAGGAACAAGGGAAAACTACAGGATGGATGGAAATGTGGGAAGCCCAGCTGGGAAGCCCAGACTGCTGCCTCTCCTCAGCACCTACAGATATTCCCCAGCAGCTCCCGGGTGGGGTTCTGAGGCTGTGTGCGTCCATCTGACTGCTGTGATGTTCCCATCCAAGGAATGCCATTCCTGGGGCACACAGAAAAGCCAGGGATCAGCTCATAATTACCCCGGGACTGACTGGGAGATGAGCAATGATGCATGGATGCAACGGTGGTGCTGCAGCACAAGTCCCTGCAGCTCCTGTGTCCCTGCACCCCTGTGTCCCACCCCCTGTCCCCAGGCACCTCTGGGCGAGCACGAGGGACAGCTCCATGCTGTGTCCTTGTGCCCAGCAATGCCTCTGTGTTCCCTGGGCAGCTGTGCTGGCTGTGGGCTGCTCCCTGGGTGGCTCTGGTGACAGGGTTGTGCCAGGTGGCAGGACATGGATCCTGCCAGCACCCGGGTCCTTGGGGTGTTCCCACTGTTGGCCCCACAGGGAACCTGCTATTCCCACCTGCTTTATTCATGGATCCCCGGACCCACATCCGTGCCAGCAGGACCTGTCCAGGCTGGGGTGACACTTGGTATCTGCAGCAGGGTGACCCCAGAGCGGGGGATTCCACAGCCTGATCCTGGGGATCTGGCGGCTCTGGTGGTGTCCTAGTCGGAAAGATGGGCGCTGTGAGACACTGCCCTGAGGGGTATCCATGATCCTGTGCCACCCCCGGCGAGAGACGCCCGTGGCCCCGTGTCACCCGCAGGGCAGGACCGGGGTTCTGCGGCAGTGTCGGGGATCAGCCGGGAGCTCCTGGTGGCTCTGGCCGCTAGATGGCCCCGCGGCTCCACGGGCAACCCGAGCCTCCGCCGGGCTCTCCGGCCCACCCTGAGCCTCCTCCGGGCTCCCCGGCCCGGCATCCCGGCGGTCGGGGAGCAGGGAGCGAGATGGAGGGTGCAGCGTGCAGGGTGTCCCTAACCCTGCCCTGCTTGGCCCCTGCCTCGAGGTGGCATTTCCTTATCACCACCTGTCCTAGCGAGGGTTGAGAGACCGTGCGAGGAGTCCTTTACAAACCCCCAGCCAAGCCTCAGAGCACCCTGTCCCTGAGGAGCATCCTGGGAACAGGGACACAGAGGTGCAGGAACACAGGAGTGCCTGAGTAGGGAGGGGGACACAGGACTGCAGGGACACAGGGACACGGAGGGGGAAGGATACAGGGGTGCAGGGACACGGGAGTGCCTGGGGACACGGGAGTCCCGGGATACGGAGGAAGAGCAGGCCATCCTCCCCCAGACCAGAACTTTCTCTGCTGCCCAGAGGAGGAGGAGGAGGAGGAGGAGGAGGAGGGGGAGAGATGGAGATTGTCGCGCTGCCGATATCCCTCTCACCGTGTGGCATGTGGCCATCGTGTGACGGCTTGAGCATGTCCACCCTCCGTGCAGATCCGCTGGGGCCGTTGGGGTAGGGGCAGCATCCCGAAATCCTTGTACTTATCTCGGGCGGGGGGCCGGGGGACGGGAGGAGGTGTCACTCCTCACTGAAGGCAGTGGGAGGTTAATACAGGAGGGTGAGGGCGAACAAACCCTATAAGGGGTCCCCCAGAGGAGGGTCCCTCCCTGTCCAAGAGAGGGACGCTGGGTAGGACCCCCTGCAGTATCCTATAGGGTGGGGAGCAGGGAAGAGTTTCGCTGCTGAGCCCTGCATCAGAGCTACCCCATGGCGAGGGATGGGATGAGATTTCGGCCCCTCCGTCAGGGAGGATGAGGGGAAGACCCAACGCAAACGAGAGGCGCAGCATTTAAGGGGGCGGGGGTCGCTGTATTGAGAGGTGAAACATGCCCCAGGAGGGAGAAGGGGCAAGGGGGAAACTCCTGGCCCGATGCCCAAGAGGAGAGGGTTTAACACGGAGGGAGGTTGTTGCCCTCCCAGATACCAGAGCCATGACGGCACCCCCGGCCCCTGCCCCACAAGGAAAGCACTGCCAGCCCCGCGTCCAGAGCGGAGCTACCCAAATTGGGGAGCCATGCCCCGATCCTCTCCCTACATGGGCGCCCCCGCCCCACTCCGGTTTCCCCCTTCACCACCCCACACTGAGACTCCCACTCCTGACCCCCTCCCAATACCGGGGAGCGACATCCCGGCCCAATTCCCGCATCGGGACCATCTCTCGACCCCCGCCCCACACCGGGGACCCCCACCCCAGGTTGGAGAGTGATGTCCGATCCCCTGGCCACCCCACAGCCTCCACCCATCCTCGCTTCTCAGACCCCCGCGGAGCCGCTGCCCCGCAGAGCAGGTGCGGGGCGTGTCGCGATCGGACGTATCGTGACGGGGCGTGTCGCGGCGGGGGCGTGCCCGCAGCCCGCGGGCGGTGCGGGGGTGCGCGGGACCGGGATGGTGCCGGGATGGTGCCGGGATGGTGCCACGGCTCCTCATCGCGCTCCTTCGCTTTTTCAGCCGCGGGTTCCTGCGGGCGGGGGACGCCGCTCCCGGCCCCGAGGCGCTACAGGTAGGGACGTCGGGACCTCCACCCCGAGGGGTCCCCCGCACCTCCCTCCCACTCGGGACCCTCCTCTTCTCAACCCGGATTTCCATCCCCAGCCGCATCCCCTCCCATTCGGGACCCCCATCCCAACTATCACGCCTTCCACTTGGACCCCCCCCCCCCACCCCCCCTCCACGTCCCACCCGGGCACTCAGACTCTCCCCCCGCTCCTACCCGGGACCCCCACCCACGTCCCCCGACACCTGGGACACCCGATTCCACCTGCCCTGTTACTGGGGACCCCCACCCCAAGCACCTCTCCTCCCACCCGGGACCCTCAGCCCTCCTGCTCTCCCAAAGCACGACACACGACTCACCTCCTCTCCCACCCGGGACCCCCATTCCCACGGCCTCCCTTCCCACTCGGTCCCGGCGGCGGGGGGGATCCCCGTGTTTATGCTGTGGGGCGGGGTTGGGAGTCGGGGCTCTCGATTCGCCGTGCTCGGACCCCCCATCCCTTCCCGCATCCTGGGCGGAGGGGGCTTTCCCGAGCGCGTTTGCACCCGCTTGTCTTCCCCTTTTCGGTGCGGGGCTCTGAACCCCACGGGGAGAGCTGCACAGGGAAACTGAGGCACCGATGGGGCTCCCGAGGCGGGGGCGACGGTGCCGTTTTGTGTCGTCGTCCCTTCCTCCCCCCGCCCCGACCGCATCCGAGGTTCGAGGACACGCAGGGAGGAGGCAGCGGGCTGGGGGGTGCGGATCCCGGCGGGATCCCGGGAGGAAATGGGCTGGACTGGCAGGGAGGGGGGGCCGGCTCGGTCCCGGGGGGACCCTCACGCCCTCCGGCAGCAGCGCCAGGAGCCGGGCCGCGCCATGGGGACTCTCCAGGACACTGTGAGCGACCCTGGGGAAAGGGACACACTGGGGGTCCCGGGGAATCTATGGCCTCGGGCTGGGCGTCCATCCTGTCCTGGGGCGTTTGGGGTGCGATGTGCTTGGGAGTGCCTGGGGGTTTCGATTTTCTGGGGGGGTTGGAGTCCCCCCTGCCCTGTGTCCCCTTGCCCCCCTGGCAGTGGGAGCCTCAAAAGCTCGGCTGCGAATTCCATCCTGCCGCCAGAGCTCGGGGTGGGTGTGCTGGGAAGGACGGAGCCCCTTCAGCACCCCCAGCAGGACCCAGCTCTGAGCCCCCCACCCTCCTTACACCAGCTGCACGTTTTGGAGAGATGGAGGCTGCATCCCAGTATGTGGGTGGGAAAACACTTGGTCCCTCCTGCTCCTGCGCCTTCGAGCACACCCAAATTTGGGGAGGAGATGACTTGAGGGGGGTTCTTCCCCTCTGTTCGCCTGGATGGATCCCTGCCCAGTGTGCCGATGGTTTTGGGTGTGAGAACCGTGGCCTCGGTCCCCCTGGGGGTACAGCTGCTTTGGGGGCTCCAGGGGGCTGCAGGTTCAAGACAGGAGCGAGGACCTGGAGATTCAAGCTGGGAAACGAAGGGAAGGAAACGCTCTCTGGGAAATTGCCGAAAGCTGCTGACGGAGAGAAAGAAGCTGAGCAGGGCCAGTGTGCCCCGGGCGGGGGGGAAATGAGCCCCCCCTCCCCCTCCGGATGGGAAGGTGGCGGCTTGAGGACATCTGAAGTGTCGCTCAGCACGGCGGTGGGATGCGACACTGCTCACCGCCCAGCGCAGTGACACGGGGGTCCCTGTGATCCCTGCCGGTCCCAGCCCTCCAGAACCCAACTGGGCCGGACCCAGGAGCGTGCTGGCAGCTGGGCAGGCTCTGAACCCCGGACACGGCCCCCCCAGGGGGATCTGGGGGTGGGGGGGCTCAGGGAGCCACAACTCCCAGCCTGGGGGGGACAAAACGCACCCATATGGGGGGGGGGGGCGGTGGGCAGGCTGGTTTTAACCCAGACCACCGGTGCTGGCGTGGCAACGAGGAGGAGGAGGAGGAGTGGATCTCATGGTGGGGCAGAGATGCAGCCCCAGCTGCATGTCTGGCATGTGAAGCCACAGTGGCAGTGGGGTGTGACCCAGGATGTATGAGGAGTGAGTGGTGGGGATGGATCCTGCCCCTCCTCCAGCACATCCCAGCCCAGGGTGGATGAGGAATGGCTTATCCCCCACAAAATACCACAGGACCCCTGTCCCCATTGGTGTCCTGGGTACTGACTGCATCTGGAACTCCCATCCCCGAGCCTGGGGGGGCATATAGGGTGTATATGGGGCTTGGGGCATTATTACCCTCCAACACCCTGCAGTGGCAGTGGGGTGAGGCTGAGAATGTCTGTTCCTCCTCTCCCTCCCTGCCACGAGCTGCAATGCAATTACTTGCAGACTGGATCATGAATCAAACTGTAATTGATACATGTTCACAGCCTGGAGAAGGAGGAGGGGCCGTGGGGGACCACAGTCAGGAACCTTTGCTGACCTGCCAGGGATTGGGGGGCTCAGCCAGCATCACGGGGCTCCTCCTGCCTCAGTTTCCCCCCGTGTGGGACCAGCCACGTTCAGTGGGCCGAGGGCCTGCTGAGGCCAGCGAGGGGACATGCGTACGCGGGCGTTTGTCCTTGCGTTTCCTGTGGCAGACACAAACACATCAGCAGGGCAATAAAGGGGAGGAAAGGGCCGTGGCGGCTTCTTTCCATGACATGCAGCAGGGCTGGCTTCCTCCCACACTCACCAGGGCCAGGGGTAGAGCTAGATCCCCAAACTGGCATGGCTGGGTGCAGCCCGGTGTTTCCCAGCCAGGCCTGGGATCCCCACAGGCCAGGGATCAAGGAATCACTGTTTGCAGTGTGGAATCAGCCTGTGCAGGCACTGCAGTGCCCTGCTGCTGATTTTTGAGGGGCAGTGGGGTTTGGGATATGGGTTCCAGTGCTCTCATGCCTTGTGACATCAGCCGGGAAGGGAGGTCTGGAATGAGAGTGCCCTGCTGGACCCCAGGCAGGGGAGCTGGGATGGAGCTGTTCCTGCTGCACCCCAAGCAGAAGGAGTTGGAGGGGATTAGTCCTGCTGCATCCTGGGCAGTCAGAAGCTGGGACAGGATGCTCCTGTTTCAGGATGACATGGTGGCATCCTCCCCCTGAATGGGATAGGCCCCGTGGGTGACCTTGGCTTTTTGGAGTCGAGCTGTGACATTTGGCAGGGAGGTGGTGGGCTGGGGATCCCCTGCAAGCCTGGCTCTGGAGGGTGATCCTCTGGGAGCTGAGTCCATGGATTTGGGGACTGGCCTGGGACCTTTGCAGCTGAAGCCTGTTGCATATCCACCCTGGCCACTCCATGGATGTGGGGGAGAGGATGGTGGGGACCTGCCTGAGAGAGCCATGGGGTAGAAAATTGCAGGGAGCAGAGCTAGCTCCCGAGTCTCCCTCCTCTTGGTGCATGAGAGATCACTGCTCCTGGCCTGGCTTTGGCATATGCAGGGTGACTGGCACCTTTGGATGCCCTGGCCACAGCTTTGGAACCCCCCCAAGACAAGGGTGGGGCTGGAGGCCAGACCTCTGGCTGGGTGCTGACCCATTAAACAGCAGCACTGTGACCCTTTCTGCCATGCAATGGGCTTTGGTCGTCTCCTGGCCGTGCCTCCATTTCCCCATCTGAGCAGTGAGACCACCCCAATTCCTAGACCCCTTCATGGCAATTAAGGGCTGCATCCCACCATCCAACCCTCCCAGGCATGGAAAATAAGAGCAGTCCCTGTACAGACAGAGTGGAATCCCCTGGGGGGGCAGCTCTGGCAGCCCCCAGCCCCCCACACCCTGCTCCGGAGCACTGCCCAAATCGAATTCCTCCCCAGCTGCAGATGGCCAGGAATTCAATTTTCCCAGATCCCATCAGAGACTGATAAATGAGGTCCCTAATCACTGTGCAGATCCCATTAGCACCAGCCATGCCAGGAGGGGCTGCACGGATGGATGTGGGAAGGCTGCATCCCCCTTCCCACCCCACTGATTCCTATCCCCCCAAGGGACTTAGATGTCCCCTGAGCCCTCTCTGGCTGCATCCCCAGAGCTTTGCCATGATGGTCCCGAGCAGAGCCAGGCATGGAGACCCCTGTGTGGCTAATCCACCAGAAAACATCTAGGAAAGTCCTGGAAGCTCAGCCAGTGTGGATGGGAAGGGGATTGTGTGCCAGGGAAGTTTTTCCAGCAATGCCATGTCCCAGGAATGCACATCATGCCACCTCTCTCCCAGCACTGCCACTGCCAGCACCCAAAGCTGTGTGCCAGCTGGGTGCCAGGATGTCTCTGTCCTTTGGGGTGAAGGCACCTGCATAGCAGGGATTCTCCTAACCATGGAGCAGCTTCCCTGCAGCTGCTGTAGGAGGGTCCATATGCCCCTCCCTGACATGAGTTAGGGACAAGTGACACGGGGCTGAGGGGGGTCCCTTTCCCCCTCTCTGACGTGGCTTAGAGACAAGTGACAGCCCTCACCACCTTCTTTCTTAGAATAGTGAACTAATTAGTGACAAACTAGTGACAGATCATTAGGCTAGTGGCCGAGCCTGCTGTTCCAAGAAGGCCACGATGTTCTGGGGACGGAAATCCTTGAGGAGTGTGGCTGCTGTCCCGATTTGTTCCGCCCGACAAAGGGACATCAACAGGAAGCAACCTTGACTCCAGCCCAGTTCTCTTGGCCCCGGGAGGCCAGGCCAGGATGTGGGGGGACAGACTAGCAGCACCCCAAGGGCTTGTGAGCTGCCAGAGGTTAGGAAATTTGCTTGGTTCAGCAAACTTCCCACTCAGAATGAGCGGGGTCCTCAGGGAGTGGCATCTGTCAGGTTCCAGGCTGTAGAAGCTCCATGTGCAAATGGTCTGCGCAAATGTCCTGTGCAGTGTGAGCATGCCAGGCTCCAGCCAGGCTGATGTATGGGTGAGGAGGAAGAGGATGCGGTAAGGGATGCACTGAGCTCCGGGGAGACACTTGGGCTGAGCTCGGCTCATTCCACCTGAACCAAACTCTAGTGCCAATCTAAGCAGGTCTTGCATGGCCATGACCCTTAGCAGGTGGGGAAACTGAGGTAGGAAACCTCCACAGAAAGTGGAGGTAGGCACAGGCATGCAGGGCTACTTGTGTGATTTTTTTGGGATGGCTGGTTCCACAGATTTGCATCCTCCAGCCCTTGGAAGCCTCAGCCTGGATCACTGGGTGCCAGGTTAGCTCCATGACAGGAGCTAACCTGCACCTCAGCCCTTGCTTCCCATCCATACATTGCAACAGGACCCCAGGCAAATGACCATGAGGAGACAAGAGATATCCCAGAAGTGTCTCCTTCCTGTTTGCCCTCATTATCCCCCTGGAAAAGATGAGGTAATTAAGGAGCTACCGTGTTGCAGGTTGTTGCCGCCTGATTAGATTAAAGCAATGTGATTTGGGACTAAGAGCGGTGCTGGGAGGAAATGGATGGATGGCTTCCCAACTTGGAGTTGGGCAGAGCTGCCAGCTCTACCTTCCATCCATCCCTCCATCCTCTGTTGTCCTGGACCTTGCTCCAGGGACACTGCTGGAGGGTTACCAGAGGTGCTGCTTTGGGGCACTAGGGATGCTACTGTTTTCTCACCCCTACAGAGAGGATTTCCTGGGGAATTGTGACCGTGGGGCAGAGGGAAGGAGCCTGGAGCAGTGTGGGGGTTGACAGAGACAGGGTGACAGGATATCAGCAGTGTCACAGCCTGTGGCAGAGCTGAAGGGTGTCAGGGATGGTCCTGGGCAGGGGGGGTGGGGGTGGGAACAGGGATGCTGCCTCTATTTCCCCAGCTCTGTGGGGAGGATTCCCTGGGAAATCGTGGCTTTGGGCCTGGGGGAAGGAGCAGTGTGGGGGGTGACAGAGACAGGGTGACAGGGTTTGAGCAGTGTCACTCTGCCCACAGTGCAGCTGGTGACAGCAAAGTGGCAACCTTCTGCCTTCAGGAGCTGCTTCCCTGCTCCTTAGCTGTTTCCCCATCCATCCCCAGAGTCAGAGCTGCGCTCTCCTGCCTGGCCCTGCCCGCTGGTTGTTAGCCCGGCGTTGCCAGCAGAGCTGGGCTATATTTAACCACCACGGCCAGAGCATGGAGCTCAGCAGCCAGGGGAAAGCAGCCCCCCAGGATTGGAGGGAGCTGGGGTAGCTCAGCATTGCTGGAGGTGGGAGAGGAGGATGAATCATGGCTCAGGGATATTTTGGGATATTTTTAATGCCGCCAGATTGCTCGGCAAATGCTTGGGCAGGGCGGCGCGGGCGCAGGCTGGGTGTTTGCTGGCAGCTGTGGCTCAGCTCGGAGGCCCAGGGGGATCAGCTGCTCCCCGTGGTGCTGTCACTCTGCAGCCATGCATTGGAAAGGTGACAAAGGCAAGGACATCTGTCCCCATGCGCTTGGAAACGACTCTGGGTGTGATGGGTGGGGGCAAAAGGGGGTCCTGGAGCAGCATCTTCCTCCTTGAAAGGGAGGCAGGAGGGGAAAATGTTTCCCCATCACTTTCCCTGGAAAGGGGAAAGGGCTGGGAAAAGGCAGAGAGCAAGAGGGTGGGTGTCTCTGCAGGGATGTGGTGGATAGGGAGCCCTTGGACAGGGACAGGTACCCAGGCACCCTGTGGGTGGGACACAAGGAGTGGTGAGGGGCTCTGCAGGTGGAGGTGGGTTGCCTCCCAGGAATCCAAACAGGATTTTGCTTTTCACCCATCAAATGTAACAAAATCCAGAAGCTGGTGGCTAAAAATGCATCCTATCTGAAGAGACTGCAGTGGGAGGGAGCCCTAAGCCCCCAGCACTGGCTCTTAGCCTTGCAACGAGGTGACCACAGGGTCACCCTCCTCATCCAGGGCTCTGCTTGGGAGGGAATTCCCTAGGGAGCAGCTCCTCTGTCCTTGAAGCCTGCAAACCCTCTGTGAGAGCCATTGGGGCTGGTGAGACAGGCAGCAGAGGGGTCCTTTGCTGTGCCCCAGACCCCTCCTTGCTATGTTCTGCACTCCCAAGCATCCCAATCCCTTTGCAACCTGAACCTGTAAAATCCATTGAGAAGCATCTGCATGGGATGTGGGTACTGGGATGTGCTGCCCACTCAGCGTCTTGGAAGCTCTAATTTGATTTGGGGCCCACAGCTGGGGGTGAAGTTGTCCAGATAGAGCGATGTCCAGCTCCATCCCAAAGGTCATTGCTCAGGCAGGGGCTAATAGACTAATCCACTGCCAAAATTAATTGGGCTCATTTTCCCTGCGCTCACAGATGGACAAGGTCCCATTGGAGGGCAGGAGCTGAGTGAGCTCTAAGGGCTTGCTGTGCCATGGATGCCTCAAGCTCAAGCGGTCACCTCTGGCAGATCATTTACTTGGCATTTTTACAGCAAAGCTGGGCTGGAAGCTCGGCAGGGAGATGATTCATTTCCTCGAGGTTCTTTGGGGAGGGTTGTGGCAGGAGTCTGCCACTGAAGCCTGGGCTGCTGCCAGCATCCCCCTGTAGAATCAGCACCCATGGGTGCTCTGGCAGCGATGGCAGGATCCATCTGGGGCCTCCCCAGCCCAGCACTCCCTTGCAAGGCAGGGTGGGGGTGCTGCAGCCCTGCTCAGCATTCCCCTGGGAGCAGGATGCTCCCAGGCACCTGGAATTGCTCCCTGGCTCTCTGGGCCTGTTTTCCCATGGTTAAAGAGGAATCCAGTGGGTGGCAGGTCCTGATCCTGAGCTCTGCTTCATGCAAACTCCACTCACCAAGTGCTCAGGTATGTCCCCCCTCAGAGAGAGACCCCAAGGTCCAGGTACCCTCAGGAGGACTGAACATCCCAGTGGGTGCCTCACTGCACTGGATCCAGCCTCTGCTTGCTGCCAGGGGGTTCCTCCTCACCCTTGGGGGGGCCTCCATTCATCTCCCAGGAGCAAGGCCAGGAGAAAGGGTGCAAGCTCAGACCTCAGACCCGGTGACATCAGTGTCCTCCTCCTCCAGGCCCTCACCCTCCACATGGCAGGTGTGAAATGAACCCTTCTGGAGAGGAAGCTGGCCAGGATGGGATTTCTCTATTTCACAAATATCCAGAGAAGCTGGGGGTGCCAGGGAGGACAAACCAAGCTTCCACAGCTGGTGGGGGTGGGGGTCAGGGGACAGACGTTGCTGATCTTGAAAAAAGTAATGTTTTCACTGCTGGTGAATTCCCTCTGATAAAAAAAGCTGTCTTTAAATCCCAGCAGGATCTATGGAAGCCTGGGATGGGAGCTTGGGAGCCTGTGCTGGGGGGGACAGGATGCATGGGGACAGGATGCTTCTGCAGCTATCCAAAGGGAAAAAGAGGGGCAAAAACAGCAGGGGAGAAAAAGGGCCATTTTCCATGAGGGAGAAAGCAGGCAGTGCTCTGGAGGTCGGCCTGTGGCAGGATTTGGCTTTGCTAGAGTTGGGGGGGGGGGGTGGTCCATGCTGGACCAAAGACAAATCCTTAGTCTAAGGAGATGAATGGTGTCATTAACCTTCCACTGGCCCCAGCGGGAATATTGAGGCAGATATGGCTCTGGTGTTGCACCCACCATGGGATACCAAAATTCCTGCCAGCATTGAGGTCCCATGGGTCACCCTGTCAGCTCAAGGACTCTGGCAGGGTGACATCAGTATCCTTGTCCTCTCAGGCTAGAGATCAGGTGACAACAGTCCCTGGGTGGGGGCTTCACAGGGCCACGTGTGTGCACCATGGGGACAGGACAGGGACGGGATGCTGTTCACCTGCTCTGCAGGAGCAGCATCCTCAGCTCCTGGGGCTGTCAGAGATGCCACGCTGTGTCCCCTTCCCATACCCTGTCCTTGGATCTGTTCCCAAAGCCCTCTCTCCATGCCCATTTCCAGACAGCATTTCCCTCCAGAGCTGCTGGGTGTGCAGCATCTGGGATGAGGGTGTTGGACTCTGCTCAAGCAGCTAGGAATTGCAATTCCCTCTATGCTTTCTCCTGTTTTAGTGAAGTTAATTAACCCCCTGTGCCCACTTGGGAAGTGTTACCATAGCTCTGCCCTCCATGGAAGCTGGGATGCAGAGCAGGTGCTGGGAGCTCTCCCCGGGAGAGCTCTGGTCCCCACTGGGTGCAGGTACAGGGCTGTGTGAGTCCGGCTTGGTGGGTCCTAGTGACATTCCTGGTGAAAGGCATGGGCTGGCTGATGGTTCCATGCCTCCACTGGTGCTGGGGATGTATGTGCCAATGCAGCCTCATCCAAAGACCCTGACACTTGTGGAGTAGTGATGGATCCAAAGGAGCCCCCACCCAAACTGGAGCAGTGCCTGGATGATGTGGATTGCTGGGAGTAGGACACAGGGGGCTCCTTAGCCAAGGGAAAGGCTGTTTAAGGCAATAACTGGGATGTGGCTATGGTAGTGGCCCTGGCTGTGCTGGCTCTGGGCCCAGGCTCTGTCCTGTCAGAGCCCCCAGAGTGGGTCTGCAGCACCCTCTGGAATGGGGGACAGGGGGGGAGGGTGTCGGGGTAAACCTCTGCTCTGGGCTGGAGGATGTGGACTGGGAGTGGCATGAGTGGGACAAATGGAATTAGTGGGATGAGCAAGTAGGATATGCAGGATGAGTGGGGCAAGTGGAAGAAGTGGGATGAGCCATTGAATGGGATGAGCCATTGAGTGGATGAGTGGGTTGAGCTGGATGGAAGGAACAAGCCATTGAGTGGGATGAGTGGGATGGGCAGGACCAGTGGGACAAGCAGTTGAGTGGGATGAGCCATCAAATGGGATGAGTTGGATGAACTGGATCAATATAGTGAATAGGCTGGGTGGAATGAGCAGAATGAGTGGGAGAAGCAGTTTAGCAGGATGAGTGGGATAAGTGGAATGAGTGTGATGTCCTTCCTAGCCCACCCTCACTCTCTCTACCTTCTTGCTAGGTTGCAAACCCTCTTGACAGCCTCTGCTGCTGTCTCCTTGTCTTGGGAATATCTTCTTTTAGCTCCTGCAGCTTTCCCCTCACTGTTTCAGGGATGGACCTGTATTCCTAGCCCTAATAAAGCCACCACCCATGTCCAGCTGCCAACTGTCCCTCCCCACACCAAGAATGCCGCTGGCATTTGATGCCCCAAGCAGACCCCAGGGACCCGCTCAGGCTCTGCCCCATCTTCCCCTGCCTCAGGGGGGCCACTGTGGAGGATCCGGTGGGACAGAGGGATGGCAGGACAGCCACCTGGCTGAGGCCTGGCTGTATTCTACAGTGCATGTGTCTCCAGTGTGAGTAAGTGACTGGAGATGCGGCCCTGTTGGAATAACATCCAGTGCCCATGTCTTCAGCTGGAAGCACCCTCACCGCCAGCCACGCTCCCAGTGCCACTTGGATCTGGCCCCGTGGCCAAGGATGCTCCCAGGGTGGGTGGGTGGCATGGCCCTGCAAGGGGCTGCTGTCCTGGATGGGGTCATGGGGGGCATGACAGTCCCCAGGTCTGGTTGTCAGGAACGGAGCCACCTGGCAAAGCTGGGACCAGAGGAAGAGCAAATCCCAACGCCATTATCCAGAGTCTGATTCCGAGCATCTACTATTTCCATCATAACATCATCCTTATCCCAGTCTCCCAGACAAGGGCTGGAGACAGGAGCAGAGCTGGGAGGGTCGCACCACAGAGCTCCCTGTGTCCCCCAGCTTTTCCATGTGTCCATCCTAACACCTCTGCCCTCCATGGGGTTGTAATCCCCAGATGAGCCTTAATCCATCTCCTTGCCCCATTCTCTTCTCACTGGTGCTTTATGGCATGGCTAGCACTGAGGGCAGTGTGGCTCAGTGCCAAAGCCTCCTCTCCCTTTATGGGGACCTCCCACCTTCCCACGTGACGGACATTGACCAACACAGGAGGGTTTGGCTCCAAAAAAGGCACCAGGCAGACTCGAGGCCACTGCAAGGGGTCTGGGAGCAGAAGGACCCGTGCCATGGCAGGGGTCAGAGAGGATGGGTGCTGCAGTGCCCTTCTCCATGGAATCAGCCCCCAGTGACCCCCTGCTCTGCTCTTGTCTCTGCAGGATGCTCTGCTGAGCCTGGGTGCTGCGCTTGATGCCACCACCCTGCGTGACGCCCTCCGCCATGCCCTTGTCACCCTGCTGCCTGCCGTGGTAGGTGGGGGATGCATCTGCATCCCCTGTGGGGCTGGGAGGAATGTGGAGCAGAGCATCCTCCTTGGCTGGGTGGGGATTATGGGGTTGCTGAGACTCCCTGGATTGGGGGAAGCCCTGGAGGGAGCAGAGAGTGGATTATCTGCTGGTTGATGCTGGGGTTCAGCCTGGGGTGGTGTCTCTTTATCCCCAGCCCACTGCAGAGTTCTCCCCCTATCTGGGCCACCTGTCACCACCAGGATGCTGCTGGTGGCCCCGGTGCTCATGGTGGCCCCAGGGTGCTGGTGGCCCTGGGTGCTGGGGGTGCTGGTGGCCCTGATCCTGGTGACCCTGATGCTTGTGGTGGCTGGGCACTGTGCCAGTGCCGTGCCATGGGCCCCCCAGCCATGGCTGGGTGTGAATGGGGCACACGTGCACAGGTACCTGTGCACACCTGAGCACGGCTCTGTGCATGGATTGTGAAGGTGTGCACGGGCACACATTCTGCACACAAACTGCAGCTGTGCACACGTGTTTATGCACACGTGTGGCTGTGCTCGCATGTTTGCACACACATGTGTGCTGCCCCTCTCCCCCAGGAGCATGTCTACATCTACCTGCTGGATGGGGACACACGGCTGCTCTGCGATGATCCCCCCCACGAGCTGCCACCCAACGGGAAGCTCAGGTGAGCTCGGCTGCCTGCTCAGCCCTGGGCATGGATGGGCACACAGGTGTGGCTCAGCTGGAGTGCATGAACAGGCATGTGTGTGTGGAAGGCAGGAGGGTTTCCATCCCTGTCCCCATCTCCATCCTCGTTCCATACTTGTGGCCATCCGCTTTCCCTTCCCATCCTCTTCATCCTGGACGTGCACGCGTGCACAGGGGCTGTGTGTATGTACAGGGACACACATGTTGGCACAGGGGCTGTGTGTGTGCAGGAAGACTCATGTTTGTGTCCAGGGGCTGTGCACGCGTGCAGGGACACACATATGCACGTGTTGCACAGTCCTTGAGCCTGTCCCTATCCCGTGGGTGTCTCTGCCCAGGGAGTTGTCCCTTCCTGGGGGTTTTCCTTCCCAGGGTTGCTCAAAGTATCCCTGTCCCCACAGAGATGCTGTGCAGAAGCAGAAGCGGCTGGAGTGTGGGGGGCTGCTCCCTGCCGAGCTCCCTGGCCGGCACCTGGGACCCCTGGCAGCGCCCCTGGCCCCTGGCACACAAGGTGGGAGCTGTGGGAAGGCTGCTCTTGGTGCACATGTATGGGGGTGTGAGCGTAGGGCTGGGTGGTGGGTAGGCAGATGGAGGGACAGGGAGGGGGGTTCAGATGTGAGTGGATGGATGGATGGATGGATGGATGGATGGATGGATGGATGGATGGATGGATGGATGGATGGTCGGTCCATGGGTGGTCAGAGGCAGTGGCTGAGACAGCAGTGCGTGGGTGAGTGATGGATGCATAGACAGGTGGGTAGAAACAGGATGGAGGCATGAGGGACAGGTGGGCACTGGGACTGAAGGGTGTTCTCAGGGACAAGGAAGCAGAGAGGTGGGCAGATGGATAATGGATGGATGGGAAGACGGATAGATGGCTGGCTGACTGGCTGGCTAGCTGGGGTGGGTCAGGACATGTCAGGATGCAACGGGGTCATGTACCCCAAGAGCTGAGTTCCACAGCTCCGGGCTGTCCCTGGAGCCCACCTGGGACTGACCCTCTCTTGTTTGCAGTGCTCATCATCCCGCTGGTGGACAAGAACAGTGGGGCTGTGGTTTGCGTCATCCTGGTGAGTGCAGGAACATGGGCAGGGCTCTGGGGACAGGGCCTGGACATGAGGGTCCTGACACCACTCCTGCTCCAGGTACACTGTGGCCAGCTGAGTGACTCAGACGAGCAGAACCTGCGTGCGCTAGAGAGACATGTGAGTGACTCCTCCTCAACTGTGCACCTGCCACCCGGGGACCTGCCACCCTTTCCCCCAGCCCTGCTGTTCCTTGTCCCTTCTGCCCAACCTTGCAGGCCCTGGTGGCATTCCGGCGCCTGCAAGCCCTGCAGAAGTTGCAGCCCTGGCCCCAGGTCAGCCTCTCCACCAGCTCCTCCCAGACCTCTCTGGCCAAGCCTGAGAAGGCACCTGACAGCAGCTATAGTGACCTGGACTGCAAGATCCTACAGCTCTGTGGTACGTGGGGGGCCACTGGGAAGGATGGGGTGTGTGGACAGGGTGAAGCCATGCTCAGCCCCTCACAGCACTGTGGCCCTCATACAGGTGAGCTGTATGACCTGGATGCCGCCTCACTGCAGCTCAAGGTCATCAACTACGTGAGTAGCTGCTCCTCCAGCCCCCTGTCCCCACCTGTCCCCAGCCCCAGGACACACCAGGGAGCCCTGTTTTATTTCAAAACAAGAAAATTCCCCAAAGCCAAGAAAAGCCTCAAGCATCAGCTGTGGAGTCATCAGTAGTGACCAGAGTGAGCAGCCTTGTAACAACCATCAATAGTCTCCGGAGTTAACAGTGCCACTCTCATGCCAAAAACTCCTTGAGAGAACGTACAGGTTCCTCTCCTCTCCTGCTCTCTATCATTCTGTACCTCAGTATGACCCTCAGTAGTGTCCAGAGTGAACAGCTTTCCCTTTGCCATCAGTAGGCTCCAGAGTGAACCTGCTCAGTCATGGGGTGGAGGTTCTGGGAAGGGGCACCTAGTTCTCTGTGGCATGTGTGGGTGCTTTGGGCACAGGGAGGCAGAGGAGGGGCTGGATTCTGCCTGGGGAGAGTGCTTGGGGCAGGCTGGGGTGCTGACCCTCCCTTTACTCCCCAGCTGAAGCAGGAGACCCAGTCTCTGTGCTGCTGCCTCCTGCTCGTCTCTGAGGACAACCACCAGCTCTTCTGCCAGGTAGGTGCCACTGGGCCAGCCCCCCAGCCTGACCCCCACAGAGGATTACAGGACACCCCCTGACATGGTGTCTTCCTCATGGGCACCCCCTCCTTCCCATCTTTTCCAGGTGGTGGGGGACCGTGTCCTGGATGAGGAGATCAGCTTTTCAGTGAGCAAGGGGAGGTGGTGAGGGGTTGGGAGGTCAGGGGGTGGGCAATGGGTGCTGTGTGCTAACATGTTGCCTTTCCCCACAGCTCACCTTTGGGCGCCTGGGGCAGGTGGTGGAGGATAAGAAGCCCATCACCTTGAAGGACATCAGTGAGGTGGGTACCAGCTGTGTGCCTTCCACACCTGGGGACATGGGTGTCACCCCAGTGTCCCATGGGGCTTCCTGGAGTGGGCTGGGAGTTCCAGCCCCATCTTGCCTCTCTCTGCAGGAGGAGCACAAGCAGCTGAGCAGCATGTTGGGCTGCGAGGTCACCTCCATGCTTTGTGTCCCTGTCATTAGCCGGGCCACCTCCCAGGTGGTGGCACTGGCCTGCGCCTTCAACAAACTGAGCGGGGAGAGGTGAGCAGCGTTTTGGCTGGGACTCTCTGTTGGGCTGCACCCCCTCACTTTTGGGGTGCTGGAGCACTGTCACCATGGAGAAGGGGGGGGACCAATGGGGACAGACAACTGAGGTGTGCCCCCGCCAGCTACACAGACACGGACGAGCACAAGATCCAGCACTGCTTCTGCTACACCTCCACGGTGCTCACGAGCACCCTGGCCTTCCAGAAGGAGCAGAAGCTCAAGTGTGAGTGCCAGGTGAGCATGTGCAGCGCCGTGCCACGTGCGTGTGTGTGCCCCATCTTGCACTGGTCACTAATGGCATTCTCTCTGTCCCCTCAGGCCCTGCTGCAGGTGGCCAAGAACCTCTTCACCCACTTGGGTAGGTGCATTGGAGAGCATCCATGGTGAGGGAGTGGAATGGGGAACGGATGATCACTCCCCAGCCCTGAAGGGTGGTAGCAATGGGGTCTCTGTCCCCAGCCAGGGAGAACCTTGTCCCCTTGTTGGGGAATGGTAACAGAAGGGTGATATGAGCTGGCACAGAACATGGCACGCACTGATGCTGCATGGCTGCGTGCACGCATGTAGCATGACCACAGAGCTCTTAGAAACACGGGTGCACATGTGCAGCTGCACTGCTGCACACATGCATGTGCTGCTCACATGTGCACATTCCCCACGCAGCCCCCGTCCCTCTGTGCCCCCCAGACTTCCTACTGGGACCCTGAGCTAAACCCTCCCCCACTTTCATTGCATGAGTGGGGAATGAGGGGGCAGTGCTGCCTGGCTGGGGGTCCCTGACCCTTCACTGCTACCCCTGCAGATGATGTCTCTGTCCTGCTGCAGGAGATCATTACGGAGGCCCGGAACCTCAGCAATGCTGAGATGTGAGTGGTGGTGGTGGGGCACGCGGGTGAGGGGACACAGGGGGACACCGAGCTCCCCTGTGGGTGAGAATGGCAGCGGTGTGTCTTGCAGATGCTCTGTGTTCCTGCTGGACCGGCTCAGTCACGAGCTGGTGGCCAAGGTGTTCGATGGTGGAGTGGTGGATGACGAGGTGAGCACAGGATGGAGCTGGGGGGCCTGGGCTTGTGTCCCTCCCCACAGGCCTTGCTGGTGATCCCCTTCCCCTGCCCACAGAGCTACGAGATCCGCATCCCAGCAGACCAGGGCATCGCTGGGCATGTGGCCACCACTGGCAAGATCCTGAACATCAAGGATGCCTACTCACACCCGCTCTTCTACCGTGGGGTGGATGACAGCACCGGCTTCCGCACCCGCAACATCCTTTGCTTCCCCATCAAGAATGAGAGCCAGGGTGAGGGAGGGATGGGGGCATACAGGGAAGAGGGGGGCACAGGTCTGGCCCAGCAGGTGTCTTAGCACATGATGGTTTGGTCACCCATCATGTGGACATGACACTGTCCCCAGCATGCAGGCATGGGCACAGCACCATCCCCACCCTGCGGGCACGAATCCTTTTCAAGCACAGGGGCACAGTCCTGGCTCAGCACTGTCCCCAGCATGTGAACACCATTCTGTCCCCAGCCCATGGGCTCCATTCAGTTCCCAGCCCGTACGTAGAGCGCTGCCCCAGCATATGGGCATGACCCTGTCCCAGTCCCATGGTCACAGTCCTGTCCCCAGCACTGGGGCAGCATTCTGTCCCATGAATGTGGGCATGGTCCTGTCCTGACCCTTGGGTTCAGTGCTGTCTTCTGGCACAAGGGCACAGTTCCTGGGTGTGATCCTGTCCCCTCGCAGACAAACACAGCACTGATGCCAGCACACAGACGTGATCTTGTCCTAGTCCATGGGCTCAGCGTGGTCTCTGGACATGATCCTGTCCCCCTACAGACACTCAGCACAGTCCCCCAGCCCACGGCCATGATTCTGTCCCAGTCCATGGGCACAGCACCATCTGTGGGCACATGGGCATGATCATGTACCTTGCATGTGGGCATGATCCTGTCCCCCAACACATGAGCACAGTACTGTCCCTGGCCATGAGCCTGTCCCAGCCTCTGGGCACTGCAGTGTCCCCAGAATGTGGGTGTCATGCTGTCCCCAGCCCACAGGCACAGCACTGTCCCCAGAATGTGGGTGTCATGCTGTCCCCAGCCCCTGGGCACTGCCGTGTCCCCAGAATGTGGGTGTCATGCTGTCCCCAGCCCACAGGCACTGCACTGTCCCTGCTACTTGGGCACAACCCTGCCCTAAGCCCATGGACACGGTGCTGTCCCCAGCATACAGACATGACCCTGTTCCCAGCACAAGGGCCTGATATCCCTGCTGTCCCCCCTCTGCTCCAGAGGTCATTGGGGTGGCAGAGCTGGTCAACAAGATCAATGGCCCTTGGTTCAGCAAGTTCGACGAGGACCTGGCCACTGCCTTCTCCATCTACTGCGGCATCAGCATCGCCCATGTATGTGCTGGGGGGTCCTCCACTTGGAGGGGGTCACACACAACGTGGGCTCCCAGCTCTGCCAGAGCACAGAGGGATGGGGATGGCGGGATGTGTGTGTGTGTGCGGTCCCCATTCCTTGGGGACAAGTGGTGGTGGCCACGGGATGGGAAGGGAATTAATGGACACAAAGATGTGCTGTGGTGCCAGGGTGGGCTGAGGGGTGCTGGAGGTGTCTTCCCACCCCCAGCACTCCCATCCCCTGATTCTGCCCCACAGTCCCTGCTGTACAAGAAGGTGAATGAGGCACAGTACCGAAGCCACCTGGCCAATGAGATGATGATGTACCACATGAAGGTGAGGTACCATGAGGACAGGGACAGGGATGGGGACCCCCGCTGCCAGCATGGTGCCCCCACACTTTATCCCAAGGTGGTCACACAGCTGGGTGGTGGTGATACTCCAGGGCTCTCTGCTCTCACTGTGGTTCATGTGGCCTTTGGGACACCTGGTGACCTGGCCACACTGTGGCTCACTGGCTATGGCTCCTGCAGGTGTCTGATGATGAGTACACCAAACTGCTGAGCGAGGGCATCCAGCCTGTGTCCACCATTGACCCCAACTTTGCCAGCTTCACCTACACACCACGCTCACTGCCTGAGGACGACACCTCAATGGTGAGGACCATGGGGACAACTCTCAGCTGCCACCATCCCCTGCCTGGCCTCGGTCAGGTCATATATCCCAACCCTGGGGTGGTGGGGTGTTGGGGTGGAGGGATGTGGTTGCACCCCTGAGCATCTTCCTGCTGAGCAGGGGCAGGGGTGGCTTGCTGGGGACCTTGCTGGGCATTGTCATTCCTTGCCATCCACCCTATCCCCTCTGCCAGGCCATCCTAAGCATGCTGCAAGACATGAATTTCATCAACAATTACAAGATGGACCGTCAGACGCTCACCAGGTGAGTCCCTATTCCTGTCCACTTTCCCTGTCTCCATCCTCATTTCCATCCCCACCCACATCACCACCCATCTACTTCATCCCCTCTGTCTCCTTCCCCGTCCCTGTCCATACCCCTGTCCCTGTCCCTCTACCCATTCTCCTCCCTGTCCACCTTCTCTGTCCCCTGTCTGTATCCTCATCCCTATCCCTATGCCCATTCCCATGCAGATATCTACCTTTCCTGTCCCCATGCCCCTCCCATCACCCATCCCCAACCCTTCCTCATCCCATCCTCATCCCCATCCCCACGCCCATGCCTGGCTGGCTGGCACCTGGCAAGGTGGAGGTCCCTGTGGGGTGAGACCCACCCTGCATGGCTCTGCCCCTGTCCAGGTTCTGCCTGATGGTAAAGAAGGGGTACCGTGACCCTCCCTACCACAATTGGATGCACGCCTTCTCCGTCTCCCACTTCTGCTACCTGCTCTACAAGAACCTGGAGCTCGTTAACTACCTGGAGTAAGGCCAGGTGCTATCCCTGCCCCTGTTCTCCAATCCCTGGCCTGGCTGGGGTGCTCCCTGCTCTCCTGCCTGCCTCAGTTTCCCTCCTCCCCCTCCCCAGAGACATCGAGATCTTTGCCCTCTTCATCTCCTGCATGTGCCACGACCTGGACCACAGAGGAACAAATAACTCCTTCCAGGTGGCCTCGGTGAGCCGAGCCCAGAGCTGGGATGGGTGAGGGGGAAGGAGAGGTATGGGGACAGCTTTGGGGGTCTTCAGCCCCATAGTTCCATCATTCTGGCTGCTCTACCTTGCAGAAATCGGTCCTGGCCGCACTCTACAGTTCAGAGGGCTCTGTCATGGAGGTGAGATCCCCCAAATCTCTCATTGTCCATCTCTCCTGGGTTCTGGCTGCATGGCAGCATCCTTGCCTGCTCCCTGCCTGCTTTCATGGTCCTGGCTTCTCCCACAGAGGCATCACTTTGCCCAAGCCATTGCTATCCTCAACAGCCAAGGCTGCAACATCTTTGACCACTTCTCCAGAAAGGTGAGCCCCCCACCTAAACACCTCTCTCCTGCCACCCCCTGCCCATGCTGAGCCCCTGTGTCCTCTCCAGACCTCCTGCTCCCCATCCCTGGATCCTCGGGGATGTGGGAGCTGGCAGGGGCACAGAGCTGGTCACGGAAGCTACCTTGCCCACAGGACTACCAGCGCATGCTGGACTTGATGCGGGACATCATCCTGGCCACTGACCTGGCCCACCACCTCCGCATCTTCAAGGATCTCCAGAAAATGGCAGAAGGTGAAGATACTCGATGGAGATTGGGATTGGGATTGGGATTTGAGGGGTGGTAGGAACTCATCCCACCAAGGCTGGGAGGTGGCACAGGAGGTTCTTGTGTCAGGGGTGATAAGGGTTGGGACATGACACAGAAGGTTCTTGCTGTCCCTCAAGTGCTCACGTGTGGCATGGTGGGGGCTATGGAGCTCTGTCCTGAGGCCCCATCCCAAGCCCTGCCCCACACTGTGCCCACAGTGGGATATGACCCCAAGAACAAGCAGCACCGCAGCCTGCTGCTCTGCCTGCTCATGACCTCCTGTGACCTGTCTGACCAGACCAAGGGCTGGAAGACCACCAGGAAGATTGCAGTGAGTGCCACACCATGGAGCCAAACCCCTGAATGCCACCTCAGAACCCACCTAGGCCACCTGCATGTCCCCAGGCACACACACCTGCCCCTCATGGGGTGGGTTCCTCCATGCAGGACCCTGGACCATGCAGAACCCTGTCCTTCCAAGCCAAACCATATCCCTGCTTGATTCAGAGCTGTGGGGAGGGGTCTCGAGGACAGCAGGGATGGGGGATCATCCCAGGCTGCATGCCCTGTGCTGACACCTCTCTCTTGCAGGAGCTGATCTACAAGGAGTTCTTCTCCCAGGGTGACCTGGTAGGTACCAGCTGGCAGGGTTGGGCTTGGCCAATGCTCCTAGTGAGCACCAATGGGATGGGAAGGGTGGGCAGTGAGGTCCTGCTGGGGAATGGGGGGAAAGCACCACTGGCACTGACGCTCCTGACCACCCATGCAGGAGAAAGCCATGGGGAACAGCCCGCTGGAGATGATGGACCGGGAGAAAGCCTACATCCCTGAGCTGCAGATCAGCTTCATGGAGCACATTGCCATGCCCATCTACAAGTGAGCCCCAGTGCTGGTGCTGGGATGGGGAGGGCCCCCTGCCACCCCCACCTCCTTCGGGGTGGGATCGGGTGCTGTGTGTGGCAAGTCTTGCAGATGTTGGGGGGTGTTCCAAGCAGTGGGATGGGGGTTGCACTCAACCAAGGGGGTTGCATTGAAGTATGGGAGTGCAGCCCTGTGCTGATGGAATGCATCCCCCACTCCCCAGACTGCTGCAGGATCTCTTCCCCAAGGCAGCGGAGCTCTACGAGCGGGTGGCCAGCAACCGGGAGCAGTGGACCAAGGTCTCCCACAAATTCACCATCCGGGGGTTGCCCAGTAACAACTCCCTGGACTTTCTGGATGAGGAATATGACCCACAGGCCCCTGACCCCCAGCTCAATGGCTGCCTGGAACCTGAGGTGGGGCAGCCCCCCGAGGCTGGGGCCGAGTGAAGAATGCGAAGGGGGGGCCACAGCCATGGCTGGGCTGGGAGCATCCCCAAGCCTCATCCCCCAGCTTATGGGGAGGAGGTTTGGGGGGATATCAGTGAATCTGGACTACCACGGCAAGGGCTGTGTGCTGCCAGCAGCCGCCACTGGTCCTTCCCCACCACTGAGTGACTATCTCCTCCCTCCGGGGCAGGTGTTCAGGTGTCCCATCCACCCGGTAGTCCATGGGACACTGCCTTGATGGCTGGGAGCACCAAGGGACACAGCAGGGCTGGGGGATGGATGTGCTTTAAGCTGCCTTAAGACTGCAGGTCCTGTCCCCATGGGGTGACAATTAAGAACAATGTCCTTGGTGGAAGCACCCATAGAGGGCTTGGTCACCACGACATGGGTGTGCATGCGTTAGCAGGACAGAGGGGGATGGTGTGGGGCAGGATGGCGAGGATGGCAGTGGGAGAACTCTGGGGTGGCTGTAGAGTGTATGGGGGGTGTTGCCATGGACCATAGATCAGGTCCACAGAAGAAGGTTGGCTCCAGCTGGAGGAAGGAAGAGACACCAGAGTGGGATGGCCATGGGGATGTGCCTGCATCCCCTGCTGGGATCCACACTAGAGAACAAGCTGCAGCCTCTCCCTAGTAGCTGCTGAGCACCCTTTGGCTAAAAGCCCCACCCCTCTAGGACCTCTGAACCCACTCACCCATGGAAGGGCTCATATCTCTCACACAGCCCAGTCCCATGCAACCACACAACCATATCCCCTACAAGGGCTACACACTTGCCAAGGCTGGGGGTCCTGCTGCTGGTTTGCATGCACAGTGGAGGGAGGCTGTGTTCCACAGGGGGTCCATCTGGTCCCATACATCACCTTCACCTCCTGGTCCCATACATGTCCTTGCCATAGGTAGAGGAACATAGGTGTTCCTCTGAGGTGTCCACCTGGGAGCCTCCTCACTGCAAGCAGCTTCTCTGCTTGGTGACCATGTTGTGAGCATCCCTAGCTCACAGCGGCTTCACAACTCCTGCCATACCAACCTCTGTGCACAGATCCTGCCGACATTTTGGGATCCTTCTGGTCTTGCAGACCACTGGACATGGAACTCAATGGTCTCCTGTGGTCCCTCTGGTCCTGCAGACCACCATGCATTGACCCTGCTCTTTTCCTGTGGTCCCTCCAGTCCTACGTGGCACCATGCATGGATGCTGTTGGTCTACCATGGTTGATCTGGTCATGCATGGACCCTGGTGTTTTCCCATGACTCCCTCCTTGTCCTGACTGCCATGCATGCACCCCACCAATCTCCTGTGGTTTTGCTGGTCCTGCGGACCACCGTGCATGGACCCCAACGCTCTCCTCTGTGTCCTACAGACCACTGTGCATGGACCCTGTTGCCCTTCCAGAGGTCTCTCCAGTCCCCCAACCCAACCCATATGGACCCTGTCAGTCCCAGGGGCTCCACCAGCCTCCAGGGTCCGACCAGCTGTATGTGATCCTGGGCTCTATCACCCCAGCCAAAGCCACCTGAAACACCCATGAGCAGGGGAACTGCAGGGAGCAGCTTGCCCTCTGGGACAGAGCTGAAGAGGGGGCTGGGGCTGTGCTCAGCATTGAGGGATTAGGGTGCAGTGAGCCCTCAGGCTGCATCATCCAGCTTGTGGGGGCTGGATGAGTCCACCACCACACCAGGGAAAGGCAATGGGAGCAGCATGGTAAAATTCCGGCACTGCTGGCAGTGGTGTTGGTTGTGTTGGGATCAAGAGTGCACGTGGGGCCATTTGCTGCCCCATCCCCAGTGGTGCCAAAGCAGGTCCCTCCTGGATTTGGGCTGCACGGTGGCTGCTTCTCTCCTTGGCTTGTCTGTAAGCGATGACTTGCCTGTGTTCTCGGGATACCTGGAGCGTGTGTCTGCAGGAGCAATGGGAGACCTCAACGCTGAGCTGCTCCACATGGCTGAAGTGACCTGAATTCCTTTTGCCTTACCTACTCGGAGATGCCTTTAGGGAGATGCTTTGCCCGAACCCTGGTGGGACCCACCTGGTGACTGAGTCTGTCTGCTGGCCCATGGTTTTGCCTCCAAGACCCCCTTAAGCCCTTCCCCCCGCTCTTCACACTGCCATAGGGGGTGGGGATGGTCCCAGAAGGCAGCAAACCCCCAAGCTGCAAGAGGAGCACAGCAGCTCCATCCCTGTCATGATGTTGGCACAGGCCTGGTACCAAGGTGCCAGAAGGTACAACTGTTCAAAGACAGTCCCTGCATCCCAGTGCCAACCCAGGGATGCCTGACGATGCACAGATCTCTCCATCCAATAGATGTGGGGGTGTCCTGCACTTGGGTTCTGCATCCCGGGTACCACATTGTGGTGGGGGCACGCAGGGATGCCCTTTTCCCAGCTGTATCCCACTTTTCCAGCCCCTGCTGCTGGTGTGTGTAGGTAGTCAATGCTTTCCCAGCTCCTGGCCCTGTATATACCCCTCTGGATACTGAGGAGTGCAGCTCACAGCCAGCCCAGCTCACCCATGAGTGTGCACAGGCGTGTGTGGGTGTGCAAACCTCCAGCTTTTCTGTCCTTCTGTCTTGCGGCACTGGTTGTTCTGGACTCCAATGGAGCCTAAGGAGGAGATGACTTCTCTTTTTTCCTCTCCTCCTCCTTTTCTTATTCTCCTTTTCTTCCTCCTCCTCCTTCTCCTCTTCCTCCTCCTCCCCCTGTTTCTTCTCCTCCTGCTCCTTCTTTATTATTATTTCTCTTTTTTTGGTGGGTTTTGGTTTTCCTAAATAAATTTCATATGTCAACCTTCCCGTGACAGGTTGGTGGGTGGCCTTGTTGGGGTCTGGGGAGCTCCAATTAAAACTTATGAACACCAAAATCACCTTCAGGGGGAGAATCCAGCTTGGGCTGTGTAGCTCTGACTCCCCAGGAAGATCCAGCCCCTCCTTGGATGTTCCACTCTCATGGAATGCTCCAATGCCCCAGGATTCACTGATCCCCTCTGAGGGCTCCAGCTGCTCTCATCCCTTCCTGTGCCCTGTTCCCTCCTGAAATGTTCCAGAACCCCAGGATGCTCCCCGGGATGCTCTTTTCATCTCCATCTGCCAGGTTGGGCCCCCCCCCATGCCTGGACAGGAGCCATGCTGGGACCCATCCAGCCTGGCAGCAGGGGGAGCTGGGCCTGGGGCAGGATCCAGCTTCGGCTGGGACTGCAGTGGGATCCTAGGTTGGGATGCAGGATGAGGCCTGTGTTGGGACCCCTCTGAGCCTGGGCTGGGACTGGGGCAGAATCCAGCTGCTCCTCTGGCTCCTGCAGCCATCCCTGCACGGCCCCAGAGGGGACCCCCTAGCCTGCCCATCATCCATGCATCAGGGCTGCAGCTTTCATTCCTGCCATCCGGCTAAGGAGCAATTTATTATCCAAAATCAATGCAGCACTTTCATCCCAACCCAATCTGACAGTTTTGGGGTTTTTTATACCCAGAGAAAAAGTCCCCGGAGGCTTTGGTGCTGGCATGCTCTGGCACTCCACGAGCTGCCAAAATGGGGATGAAAAACTGCCCTAACTACCAAATGCCTCCATCCTGCTCCAAGCGCCGATTCAAATCCTGGGATTAAATCCTTTAATCCTCCGAACTAGTCCCAGAGCAGGGTTTATGGTCCCCAGCCAGGAGCTGCTGCACTTCTGCCTCTGCCACCGAGGGCTCTATGCCCTTAGGTGACATTTCTTCCTGGATCCTTCAGGGTATCACGGCCTTCCTTCCAGACCCTCACCGCAGTCTCGGCCCGTCATTGCTTCCTGTCCTTTTGTCCTGGCTGATCCCTAAGGTGGGGTGCAGGTTTCCCCAAGGATGGGGTAAAGCTACCCCGTGGGTGGGGTGCAGGTGTCCCCACAGTGGGTACAGAAGACACCACGTGTCCATCCTCGGTCCCCTCCATCCGCCCGACGATGGGAGCGGGATAGGAAGGGGGTGCTCCAGCTGGGGATGGACGCAGCACTGGAATCACCTGAAGCCCCGTACGCCACGGGCTGCTCCGCGACAGGAGGCGGGCGGGAGTGGGACACGGCCAATGGGGAGGGCGGGGGGGAGGACGGACGTGTTCCTGCAGGGAAGGCGGATCCCATTGGAGAGGGGAGGGATACCTCGGGGGCGGGGTGTTCGCAAGTGTTTGTTTGTTTATTTGTTTGTGTGTGTGTGTGTGCGCGAGCCCGTGTGCACATTCTGTTTTGTGCATTCCGTATGCGCACGCGTGTTTGTGTGTGCACACATCTGTGCATGCGTGTGCACGCGTGTGTGTGCATGGCGGCTGGATGCAGGTGTGTGCGCATGTACGTGCAAGTTATGTCCCTCTGCCCACAGACACCTATCTTTGAACTCACGCTCCCGCGTCTGTGCTCACGTACGTGTCCCTGTGTGCTCACAGACGTGTCTCGGCTGACACGCGGGTCTCCGTTCCCCCACGCGTGTCCCCACGGTCACACACGGCCTTCTCCCCGCTGTGCCCACGCGCAGCCGCTGGGGGGCGCCCCGAGCCGCGCGCGTGCTCCCGCCGCTGTGTGTGTGTGTGTGTGTGTGTGTGTGTGTGTGTGTGCGCGCGCATTGCCCCACACTCTCCTACCCCCTCACCGCCTTCCCGCCCACCCCGTGTCAGCACGGTGGCCCCCCCGCCTCCCCGTATCCTCTCCCCGTATCCTCTCCCCGCCCGGGCGGCCCTTGCGCGCCGCCGCCCCCGGCCCCGGGGCCGCGCCGCTCAGGGGCGGGCGGAGGCGGC
>JAYDZK010000001.1:15562972-15594566 GCA_034509185.1 Euphonia xanthogaster | reverse complement strand
CGGCGGCGGCAGCGTCCGCACCGGAACCGGGACGGGCCCAGCCCTGCCGAGCGGCTCCGAGGGTGTCCGAGCGACTCCGAGCGGTTCCGAGCGACTCCGAGCAGTTCCGAACCTGCCCGAGCGGTTCCGAGAGGCCCCGAACCGGCCGGCGTGGCGTCCGCCCGGGCCGAGCCGAGCGGTTCCGAGTGTTTCCGAGCGTGCTCGAGCGTTTCCAGCGGTTCCGAGCGGGCCCGAGCAGGGCCGCACCGGGCCCCGCGCCCGCCCCGCCGCCGCTCCCTCCACCATCCAGCCAGTAATTTTCCAAGCCCAGACGGCGCTTCTCGGCTGAGCCCGCAGGATCGGCGGGGCCATGGGAGACAAAGGCACCCGGTGAGTGAGGACCGGGACAGAGCGGAGCATCCGGGGGGGGCATGCCCGGCAGTGGCGGGGGAGGGGTGGGACTGGCGCTGCCCGTGCCCCGCGCTGGAGCTGGCCGTCCCCTGAGGTGGCCCCGCTGCTGGGATACGGTGCTCCCCGAGCGATAGTGAGGACCCGGAGACCGGGGCGTCACTGCTCCCTCCGCATCAGATTTGGAGCCTGAGTGGATTTGGGATGGGGGAGGCTGTTGTCATCGCAGTGACGCCAGGGGACCCAGGCCCTGATGTCACTCCCGGCATGCGGCACAGCTGGGGGTGTCAGGGAGCACGTGCCAGCCCTGGAACTCAGGGACACGAGGGCCTGCGACGCCTTCATCCCATGGGAGTGCTGCCATGGGGATGTTGTCTTTTAGGGGTCCCTGTGCAGACGTGGACGGGGACCCCCCCTGTGCTCCCCAGGGCTCCAGGTGCGGGACCTGCTGGGCTGCACATCCTGCAGGGGGCTGTTGGGATTTGAGGGAGAGCCTGATGACCCCTGCCAGCCCTTGCAGGGAGGCCTGGGGGATCTCCTGTGACATCAGCTCACCAGCTGGCACTGGCAGAGTGGTCAAGGAGTTGACACTCCCATTCTTCGCCCCAATCCCTTTCTGCCCCCTTAGTCATTAATCATGGAGGACCAGGGATTTCAGAGTGCTCCTGCTCACCCCTCAACACCATCGCCCTCCCTTTGCTCATCCCCATGTCCCCTTGGCATCAGGATCAGGGGGCTTTGGTGCAGCCTCTGCCCCCCCCCGCCATGGCCACGGCAGGAGAGAAGGATGAGGGGGTCTGGCCTGCCTGGGAAGAACCTTCCAGAAACATTGCAGTGTTTTGGAGTGGCAGGATGGGAATTGTAGGTGCCTGTTGAACTCATCCAGCATTATGGGAAGTGGCTGTTGCTGCTGCTGGCCTGCTGGGTGTTGGTGCCCCAGCCATGGCTGACAGCATCCGCTTCCTCCTTGCTCAGTATCCTGAATTCTTGAGAATTTATATTGCGCTCCTGGAGCTGGCGGACAGCCCCACAGATCAGGGGGCTGGAGCAGCCACTGGGTTCCCCCCAATGTCTGGGTGCAGTCCCCAGGATGCAGCTAGCTTGGCCTCCAGGGTTTTTCGGGTGCCAGGGGGAGCTTGGTGAGCAGCATTCCCATCAGCAGGCGTGCCGGCAGGAGAGGCGTGAGCTGATCTTCTCTCTGCCTACGCAGCTTGTACAGTGGGAGCCGGGGGAGGGTGAGGGGGAAGAATTAGGCTGACAAATCCCTCTTCCTCTCCAGTTTGGATCTCCAAACCCAAATCCACTGGGTTTGATCAGGAGGTTCAGCTGTGGGAGCTGATTTACTATCTGATTTCCCCAAAAGCCCATTTTTGCTGATTCCTGCTGTGGCACCCCACTTTTCTTGGGAGTCACCAGTGGAAAGAGCTGGAGGAAACAGCTGAGTTGGTGGCTGTTCGCATCATTGATCACCTTTCCCTGCTTTTCCCACTCAGCACCCAGCCAGGGCAGCTGCAACCCCACACAGGATGCCCAGCTACTGGAATTCCTGGCTGCTGGGATTCCTAGCCTGTGGCTTGAGGGTAGCTTCCTGGTGGCTGGAAAGTGGTGCAGTGCTTCTGGTACACCAGAGCCCACCTTGGTCAGCATTAAGCACCCCTTGCACCTTTCCTCTGGCCCCGTAGTACCATCCAGCCCCTCTGCAGCATTCCACCATAGCATCTTGATGCTGGGGGAGTGACCCTCGCCTACTGCCAGACCTGCTGCTCAGTCCCTTCACCACTGCACTCATTCCCCTAGGTGAAGCCATAGGGTGTGGGAACAGGACAGGGATCTCCACTGGGAAGAGAAAGAGCCCTAGAAGGTGGCTCAGGACTCCTGCTTCCTGGATGTTGTTTGGAGAGCAAACTCTGGTAATAACAGCAGGATCCAGACACATCCCGGATCCCACAGCTGAGGCGTTTCCTTGCCAAGGAAGTTGGTGGACCTCTGACCCAGCTGGGGGATGCTGCTTCTGACCTGGGAGGGGATAGATAGATAAATGCAACAGGAATGCAAAATGCAGCATTGTGCCAGTGGGATGCTCTTGCTTTGGGATTGGCTGGCATGGTTCTCCAGGATTATGCAGGCACAGCTGGCATGGAGCTTCTGGCCGCCACCACGGGGTTGTGCCAGTGTGTATGATGTGGTTGCTGGTGGTTCCATTATCCCTGGAGGTCCCTTCTAACGTGGCTCTAGCTAATTAGATCTGCCAGCCAACCTTGTTAGCATGAGAGTTGGCAAAATCCCTGAATTCTGTGCCCTGGGTTCAAAGGCAATGAATGGTATTGCCATCAGATCCTGTTCCGATGCCTAGGGGAATTAAATCCTCATAAATCTTCCAATCAAGATCCAGCAGACCCCACTAATAATAGCCCTGGCTGGGTGCCTAACAAGCTCATTAAGGGATGGGATCCATGGCGGGGAGAGGGCAGGCGAGATGGGATGTGGCTGTGTGGCAGCATGTCAGGCTCAGGGGGCACTGGGACTGCCAGCCCACGGCATGAGGCCCCAAGCCTCTGATGGGCAGCAGCGGAGGCCACTTCCTGCCTCATGTCTCCAGTATTTCAACACCAGGAAGGGCTGGAGGGGGAGGGAAGGCTTCACACTTCCTCCTTTCCTCCCTCTAGATCCGGTGGCGGGTCACCCCGCTGGCAGCAACAGGCCACTGTGTCCCCATGTGCCCCTTCCCTTCTGTCGCTGGTGCTTCAGGGGAGATGTGAGCTCCTCCAGCCGTGGTGTGGGGCCAGGCAGGGCTGCTGGACCCACAGGATGAGGGCACAGCACGCTTGTGTACCCACAGTGGGGAGCCAGCCTGGGCTCCTGCATGCACAGTGTGCAGCTGTGCAGGTCTTGAATTCTGTGGAGCTTCTGCACCCCTAACCTGGGGCTTCTGCACCTGCAGTGTGTGGCTCAGCAAGTCTCAGGCTCCATGGGGCTCCTGTTCCAGTGTGGTGCCAGCACGAGTATGTGCCAGGCAGAGTGGTGAGGAATGGCTTCCTGCAGCACCTGCCATCAATCTCGCTTGCACTGGGTTCATTAGCAGCTCTCTTAGTGTCTCCAGGGCTGGGTGGGAGCATCACCCATGTCTCAGGGGGCTGGCAGTGGCACCCACTGAGCCTCCAGCCTTGGCTGCCTTTTCTGGGGCTTCCCAGCACACCTCAGGTTGTGATCCAGCATGCTGGACCTTTGAGGTTTCCCTTGGGAGCTGGTCTGTGGGGTGTGGGGTGACAGGCTGTCAGGGGATGCTCCTTATCCTGCTTTGAAGTAATGCCTCATTAATTACTCATGAAAATCCTGCTGTTAGTTGCTCTGGGCTCTCAGGAGGATGCATTCATTGCCCCTTCATCCCTGATTCTGGAGACTGATCCCCCCATGGCTTTCAAATCCCAGAAACTGTGGGGTGCTAGTGCCCTTCCGTGGCAAGTTGAGGACAAGTTACTTAATTGGAGCAGCATTCCCATTAATTCCATCTTTCTTCTCACCAGCACAGGATCACACCTTCATCAGCAAACTCTCATGACAAACATCCTATTGTGGAACTGCTTTCCCATTTCGGCTGGGAAAAGTCAATCCCTCAACCCCCATAGGGAAAAGCCATCCAGAAAGAGCTAGCAGGATGTTCCTGATGCTCCCAGTGGCTTGGGACAGACAGAAGGATGTCCCCAATGTTTTATGTGTCTGGCAGAGGGTTCCTGTGGCTTATCTGGGGACAAGGGAATGCGGGCCCCTAGCCCCCACACTCCCTTATCCAGACTAGATCCTGCTTCCTGTGCAGAGCTTGGCCAGGCTGTACTGGTCCCCATGGCTCTCAAGCGAGTAGGATGTGGAGACTTGGGCGTGCAGGGGTGCACGGACACACATATGCAGGGACACAGGGAGGTGGGGACAGAGCATTTCAGGGATATGGGAGTGAGGGGTGTGCCCACACATCTCCTGATGCATCCTACCCCATCGCTGGGGTGGTGGTCACCCCCAGGCTGGAACCCACCACCTCCTGCCTTCCCTGCCTGCCCCTTGCCTTGGTGTGGGCAGCTGCAGGCACTGGGGTGGCTGAGGGGCCATCATCCAGTAGCAGCCTTTGACATTTTGGCAGAGCCAAGCAGCTGCCCTGGGAAATTGGGTTTTTTCCAGCCTAAAACCACTACTAATCTTCCCGGATGGTTTTAATGGAATTTAAAGGCGAGGAGGGATTATCTGAGGGGAACCCATTATGGGTGGCTTTGTGCCAGGGCAGGCTCCAAAAAATCTGGCAGCACCAGGCACCCTACCTGCCTCTGCCCGCTTCCTGCCTGCAGCAGACAGGCTGGGAATGCTCTAGCATTCCCCAGCAGTGGCATGTTGGATCCACATCCTTTCTCCCATATCTCTGTGTTCCAGAAGGATTTTGGGAATTGAGAGGGGTGTCTGGGGGCTAGTTCCATGGTTTGGAATGGGAATAAAAAGCCCTGGGGACATGAGCACCCAGACTTTTCTTGCTTCTCCAGTGGGTTTGGGATGCATCCATGTGGGGTAATGCTGAGGTGGGTTCCTCCTGTGGGATGCTCTTGTCCTGTGCATGTCCTGACTCCATGGTCCCACACGCTGGTCCCCAGGGCCAGATGGATGCCGGGGTGCTGCTGCCTTTCACAGTGGTGTCTGGGCACTGTCCTCAGGCAAAGGGGTGGGCCGGGGTCCTGATGCCTCCATTATCCAAAGCTGGGTCCTGGCAGTGGTGCTGAGGGTTGGATGCACCTGGCACCATGGGACTGTGCCAGTGGATGCTTCTTCCCCCAGGGACCCTTCCTGAAGGGGAGAGCTGGACAGCTCCATGGGCAGGGAGCCAGGAGCAGAGTGGGGGATTCAGGAGTGGAGGGTACCCCTTGCTCTGGCACTCACCCCCGTTTGCTATTTTGCAGGGTGTTTAAGAAAGCCAGTCCTAACGGGAAGGTAAGGGGGACATGGCCGGGGAAACCATGGGGTGACAAGTGTGGCTGGGAGTGGGGGGTGGGCATGTCTCTGAACCCTGTCTGCATCAGCATCCTGCCAGGGTGGCAGGAAGGGAAACTGAGGCACAGTGGGGCTGGTGGGGGGCTTTCCCAAGGGCAGGGGTCAAGCAGACAGGTTTTGGAGTGCGGGGGTGCAGCTGACTCTGCCTGTGGGGGTTTTGGGTTGGGCAGCAGGAGCTGATGCAGAAAACCTTCTGCCTGGCAGCTGCCTGCCTTGTGCCTCAGTTTCCCCATCAGGAGAAAGGTGAGAGGGTGACACCTGGGGGGGCTCATCCCTTCCTGACAGTGGAGTACAAACTGCTGGGGTGCCACCCAAGAGTCCCCAGATGCAAAGTGTCTTCGGCTCTGGGGACATCTGGAAAGGTTCCAGGCTTTCACTGGAATGGGGTGGGATTGGCTTTTGGCTACCACAGGGATAGGGTGACACTGGGGATGATGAGGAATATGGACCCCAGTGGGTGGTGACAATATGGGGGGCCCTGGGGGGGGTCTGCTCTGTGTACCCCTGACACCCTCATCTCCCCTGCAGCTCACTGTCTACCTTGGAAAGAGGGATTTTGTGGACCACATCGACGTGGTGGACCCCGTGGGTATGTGGTGGCAGGAAGGGGACCTGAGTTGTGGGAAAATGCATGCCAGGGTGGGTTGGGCTGTCTGGGAAGAAGGATTTTGGGGAGGAGAAAACAGCTGATTTGGGATAATATTCATGTCCCACTGTGGCTTTGCATATGTCCTGGGTGCGGTAGGTGCAAACTGTCCCTGCTAGCAGTGTGCGGCCCCCAAGCCCCAGCTGGCAGCTTGGAGGTGATGACTCTCTGTGTAAAGGGGGAGCATGTCCCCCCTTAACTGTGCTGGTGTCCCCTCAAACCCTGCCTGTACATTCCTCTCTAGCCCTACCAGCCTGTCCCCTGACCCTGCCATCGTGTCCCCTAACTCTGCCGTTGCATTCCCTGACCCTGCCAGTGTGTCCCCCCTGTCCCTGTTGTGCATTTCTGACCTGGCTGTTCCGTTGTAGATGGAGTAGTGCTGGTGGATCCTGAATACCTGAAGGAGAGAAAAGGTAATGTCTACCCCTGCGATCCCTGGGGCCACAGAAGTGGCACTGCCACAGGGTGATGCTAGCATCCCCATGCAGTCCTACCCAGGCATTGGCATCTCTGGGCTCTTTGGTGACAATTTCCAGCCCCTGTCCCCACGACAGATTCCCTGTCCTGTGGAAAATGGGGGTGCTGTGGGGGCATCCGAAGGCACAGCTGGCTGCTGAATCCTCATCTTCTCAACATGGCATGTCCTCAAGCCACCACTACTTCCCAGTGCTGGTGGCACTGGCATGAGCCTGGATGCCACCTTGCCTTGGTGCCCCCATGCCATCCATGATGGTCCCCTCCATGACCCACACCGTGCTACCAGCCTCCCCTTGTCACCCTCTCCAGTCTTTGTGACGTTGACCTGCGCCTTCCGCTATGGCCGTGAGGACCTGGATGTTCTGGGGCTGACCTTCCGCAAGGACCTGTTTGTGGCCAACTCCCAGGCCTTCCCCCCGGTCCCCGAGGACAAAAAGCCCCTGACACGGCTGCAGGAGCGGCTCATCAAGAAGCTGGGCGAGCATGCCTACCCCTTCACCTTCGAGGTAGGGTGCTTTGGGGTGCTTGAAGGGACAGCGGACCCTTTGGTGGGGACATCAGGGTCCCATCTGGCCCTGTGGGGTCATGGTTGGGGGTGAGATGCTGCTATCTGTGATCAAGACACAGCTTTTGGTGGTGATCTTCAAACTTGTAAGCAGAAAGTAGCCACCAGTAGGGAAACTGCCAGTCTATTTCATCACCAGGGGGTCCATGCTAACACTGGGAATCCATGCCAGCACTGCACAGCTCTGGCAGGGAATGGGGTGGGGGTAGACCCCCTCCTGCTCCTCCAGTTTCTCCAGTATACCTTTGGCAATGCTGGCCACCCCCTCTGGAGCTCTGTGACATTTTATGGTGCTTGGTCCTATGGCCTCAAAAATGTCCCTGACGCCCTGATTTCTCAAAATCTCCAATTAATTAAAACCCTCTAAAATAATGTATTTTTGTAACACTTTGGGATTTGGGAAATGCAATAGTAAAATGAGAAAATTTTTCCTGGATTTCTCTCTTTCCATTGTGGATAGGAAAAGGAAGTACTGGTAGCCCCCCAAAAAGCTCCTCACCCTCCTTTCCCTTCCAGATCCCCCCCAACTTGCCTTGCTCCGTCACACTGCAGCCAGGCCCAGAGGACACGGGGAAGGTAAGGTCCCCCATGTTCCCATGCCACTAGGCTGGGGTGAGTGGGCACTGCTGGGGTCACCTCTTTAGGGAGTGCAAAGGGGTTTCTCTGCCTCCTTTTCCCCACTTCCTGGTTTTCAGGCCTGTGGAGTGGACTACGAGGTTAAAGCTTTCTGTGCCGAGAACCTGGAGGAGAAGATCCACAAGAGGTAAGCAGAGAGGATCCATCCAGCCTGGTTGGGAGCGGCATCCTCCTGCTACTGGCAGCAGGAAAGGAGCACTACAATTTATTACCCACCTTGGGTGAGATGTTTTCCAGAATGGGATAGAGTTGTCTTCCAGGAAGGGGCTTGGATGGGGATGTTTTCCACGATAGGGCTGGGATGGAGGTGTTCTCCAGGATAGGGATGGGTCAGAGAACATCTTAGGGCTGGGATATCCACCACTGTGCAAGGAGCCCAACACTTGCTGGGGGCAAGCTGGCCCAGCCATAAGGCTTTCCCCTTGTAGCTCTGGTGGGCATCTAGACAAGACCTTCCATGGCATCCTTCTGACCCAGCAGACCAGAAGAAAAGAGAGATTTGACCCAGAATGGGCCAAGAAAGAGGGTAGCCTGCAAGCAGCCTGAGTTCTCCTCTTTCTTCCCCCAGGAACTCGGTGCGCCTGGTAATCCGTAAGGTCCAGTATGCACCAGAGAGACCTGGCCCCCAGCCCATGGCAGAGACCACCCGGCAGTTCCTCATGTCAGACAAGCCGCTGCACCTTGAAGCATCCCTGGACAAGGAGGTGGGCAAGGACTGGGGAGTGTATACTGCTGGGGTGACCCTGGGGATCTCACCATCCTCTCTGTTCTGCTCCCCTACAGATATACTACCATGGGGAGCCCATCAGTGTCAACGTGCATGTCACCAACAACACCAACAAGACCGTGAAGAAAATCAAGATCTCAGGTGAAGAGTAGGGCCCCACCCCACTGGTGTCCCTGTTGGCATCCCTGTGGGGGCCTACCCTGATCCCCGTCTTGCCATGTCTCACCCCAGTGCGCCAATATGCTGACATCTGCCTCTTCAATACGGCCCAGTACAAGTGCCCAGTGGCTGTGGAGGATGCTGAGTGAGTACTGGCTCCTTGGGAACATCATGAGGAGCCCTGGAGACCTCAGGGGGGTTTTGGAGGAGCATTGGAGGTCTCCTGCCCCAGTGCAGCCCCATTGGGATGTTGCACTTGGAAAGCAGGAACCAGTGGGAGGAGCAGGGAGATGGAGACCTTTTTTCTGGTAGCATCTTGGGGACATCATCCTCTGCGTCCTCCAGGAAGGAGATGTTCATCAGGCTGTGGCAGGGATGGGAATATGTGGAGTTCACCAGGCTAAGATGGAGATGTCTGGGGTGGCCTGTGGGGCTGTGGGAGCTGTGGGTGGCTGGGGCTCTGGCTGATGGTGGAAATCATCTCCAGTGATATGGTGGCTCCGAGCTCGACGTTCTGCAAAGTCTACACCCTGACCCCCTTCCTTGCCAACAACCGGGAGAAGCGGGGGCTGGCACTGGATGGGAAGCTCAAGCATGAAGACACCAACCTGGCCTCCAGCACACTGTGAGCCCCTCTACCCCCCAGGGCTCCTGTCTCCCCTGCAGCATGGGAGCAGGACGTGGCCCTGGTGGGCATCCAGCCCTGCTCCGGGGGTGACACTTGGGGTGGAGGAGATCCCACAGGAGGACCTCCAAGAGGACAGGGGGCTGGTCCCCATGGATGTTCCCTCATTGATGCCCACCTGCCCCTTCCTCCAGATTAAGAGATGGAGCCAACAAAGAGATCCTGGGCATCATTGTCTCCTACAAGGTGAAGGTGAAGCTGGTGGTGTCACGAGGAGGGTGAGTGTTGGGCACCCCCCCACCGTGCTACACCTCCTCTCTAACCTTGGGACTGGTCTGTGCTGCAGGTGGGGCCCCATCATCCTTAAAGCTCCCCTAGGACTAAGCAGCATGGGTGGGACAAAAGGTGTGTGGGGGTTGTGTGTCCTTGGGAGGGGACAGTGACTAATGTGTTGTATCCTTTGACTCATGCCAGCCTGCTGGGAGACCTCGCCTCCAGGTAACACCGCACTCCCCCCAGCGCCCCCCAATCCTCACTGCACCCCCTCAGCCCCTCAGGGTGCTACCTGATCCTATGCCTGTCCTGGGGATTCCACTGTGTTGGGGATGCTGTCTCACCTAAATCAAAAAGCCTGGCAGAGGTGGGGCTGGGGTGATGAGGCTGGGAATGCTGGCAGGGTTTGAATTCTGCATCCTCCTACTTGTACTGGAGTGAGAGGCCTGTGGGTGTTGCTGGGGAGAGTGAGCAGGGCACAGAAGTGGCTCCATAGGGCTGAGCATCTCTGGATGTGCGGACGCAAATCTCTGGGGCTTCCTAGGTCTTCATCCTCACATCACTTCCCTCCCGTGGTCCCTGTAGGGAGGGACCACGGGACTACTCGTCCTCTTTTGGGACACTTCTGTCTGAGCTCTGTCCTACCTGCCCCTGGGGCAGCTTGTGGCTGTGCTTAGGCTGTCATGTCCTGATGCCAGCATGGCCACTGAGCACTGGGAAAACTTGGTGCACCTGCTGCCATTCCCGTGGCACTGCTGGCTGCAGCCTAAGCTCAAGGGATTTTGGATACCCCCCCAGAGCTGCTAAAGACAGATTTTTGTCATGCTGCTCTCCCTCCTGATGCCCCTCTACTTCCCAGGGGGCCTGTGCTGATCCCCCACCCTGGAGTCCAAGCTCAGCCAAGAGGCATGAGAGCTGCTGAGCAGCTCCATGGAGGATGACACAGGGGTTTGCTCAGCTTTGTGGTCTCTACAGCAGCTGTAATGGGGGTGCTGTTCTGCTCCCCCTCTGCAAATTTGCCTCACTCTACATGTAAAGTGCAGGCGGGCCTGTGCTTTACCCTGGTGTCTCTTCCAGCGACGTTGCAGTGGAGCTGCCCTTCACGCTGATGCATCCCAAACCCAGGGAGGAACCAGTACACCGGGACAGTGAGTGTCTGTCCCTGAGTCACAGAGCCAGCATCCCTGGGGGTGGGTGGGGGCAAAGGGAGCCCGTGAGGCTGCATGGAGGGAGATTCTTGGCTCCTGTTGACCCTGTTCACAGGGCCTCAGCATTAAAATCATGGGATGCTTCCATCATCCCAGTGTAGCCAAACTCCAGGGGGGGTTGCATCCACACACTGGAAGTGGTGATGACCCCAGGGGAATCTCAGCCACTCCAGTGGGATGGCAATGATGGCTGCAGGGGGGTCTCACCCACCCTGGAGGAGGGCAGAGATGATCCTGGGGAAAGTGTCACCCACCTCGGTGGGATGGCAGTCACCACCCTGTGACTAATCCTTTGTCATCCCTTTGTTCAGTTCCAGAGAATGAAGCGCCCATAGATACAAATTTGATAGAGCTTGATACAAAGTAAGAGACTAAAATACCCCCTTCCCCTAATTCCCACGTGTCGTGTGGGAATGTGAAACATGGCGGTTGCATGGCACTCCCCCCAGTCTTCTAACACCTGCTGTGCCATGACATTGGCACGTGTGATTAACCCCACGCATGTCACCTGTAATGCATGACGCGTGCTGTTCCCCTCTCTCTTCTCTCTTCCTTCGCCCTTCCCTGCATGGCTTTCCAAAAAACAGGAGAAACTGCAGTAAGAGGCCGCCGGGATCGTGTTGGGGGTGCGGGAGGTTGTTGCCACAGTGTTCCAAGGGGTGGTGATATGTTTGGGAGGTTTTAGGGTACTTAACCCACCCAGCTACTTCCTGACGGTCTGCGGTTCCCCCAGAGTGGGACAAATGCCCATGGCCCTGGTAAAGCTGCACCTGCTGGGGAGCTTGGGGGCTCTTTTTGGGGTGCATTGGGCAAGTATTAATAAGGCTTTGAAAACCGAGGCTGTTTGCCATGGATGGGGAGTTTTGGGGCCCCCTGAGCTGCTGTAACATCGAGGCAGTGCAGGTTGAGATCACTGGGTAAGCTGGGACAGCTTTGTGGGAGAGAAGGTGTTTTACCTTGCACCCCACTAAACCCCCTTCCCTTGTGTCCCCACTAGCGATGATGACATTGTGTTTGAAGACTTCGCCCGCCAGCGACTGAAAGGCATGAAGGATGACAAGGAGGATGAGGAGGAGCGGACAAATTCCCCACAGCTCAACGACAGATAAGCGAGCCCCCCCCCCAGCTCGCCACCCTGCCCCAGGGACACCCCTACATTAGGCTGCTTCTCTTTTCTATAATTAATTAATTTTGTTTTCTACCTGTACTGGGAGCCTACCAATTGCCCAATGGCCACAGGACCTATAACCGAACAGCTGTGCCGTGTTGTCTCTTCATCCAGCTGCCAGAGCTGCTGTTTCCCGTGCAGAGCACGGCCGGGGAGGTGCTGGAGGCAGTGGGGCTCACTATAACTCCGTCCCTGTCCAGCCTCCTGCCACTTACTAGAGCCCTTTACTATGAGATGCCCCTTTTATGAGTTTTATATAAGCCCAGTCTCAACACCAGTTTGCTACAGGGAGGGGGGTTATAGCAGAATTGTGGGGGGGTGTTTTTTTTAGGCAGCCTTCTCATGGGAAAAGGCACCTGTGCACTTTGGTGTCCCTTCCTTTCACCCATGACCAATCCCCCTCTGTCCGGCCCTGCTGCATGTGTTCCCTCCCTGGGATCCACGAGCCTGGCTTTGACTTTGGCCCCTGCTCCAGCTGCTCCAAACAAAGAGGGTGGGCAGCACCTGCCCTTTTCTTCCCCCAAGTCCCCCCAAACTGGCCAACGCCAGGGTTCCTCCCAGCTGCATCTGTTTTCACACCAGTATAATCTCCCTGGAGGAAACCAGCTCACAGCTGGGAGCTGCTGGTGCCAGGTTAAGGCGGCAGAGGGGACCCTGTGGGTCTGTGCCATCCGCCACACACTGCTTGCTCTGGGAGAGGCCTCAAATGCCTCTTCACAGCCATGGCAGAGTTGTGGCAGAATAGCCTTGTCCCCCAGCGGGATGTTGCCAGGGATACTTTTGTCCTGCCAAGCTGCAAAGCCCCCCTGGTTGATGTTTTGCTCTGCCTGCATGGGATCTAGCACCTATTTGGGGGTAGGGGAGAATCAGGACTTTTGCCACCCTAATCAGTGTTTCAGCAGATGCTTGTACTTCCTCGATTGGTGGTGCCTGGACCTCCTCTCCCCTCCAAGGGTCTCTGGTCTCCCACCACTCACTGAGAGGCCATTCCCACTATTTATTGTGCTGTTACAGTCAGCGTTGTCATCTGAGAGCATTTTGTAGGGATAGCTCCATCCCCCCCACCTTGTTTGTGGGGTGCTGAGCTGAGCCCACCCCTCTCCCCCCGTAATTTTTGGGTAAAGCTGATGGGCAGCGTGGTACTTCTTTTTGTAAAGTGGTTCCTTTGTACTGATCATTGATACCTGCTGCTTTGGTTTCTCCACCCTGTCTGTGATGTTTCTGTGTTCTGTCAAATAAATTATTCTAGTTTATTAAACTCAGAAAAAAAAAAAAAAGAAAAAAGAGTAAAATACAGTCCCAATGCCTGGACACTTTTGTTGGCTAAGGATGGGGGAACTGGCACAGGCAGCAAGTCACAGAAGCATAGAATGGTTTAAGTTGGGAGGGACCTTGAAGCTTATCGAGTTCCATCCTCCCTGCCATGGGCAGGCACACCTTCCACTAGACCAGGTTGCTGAAAGATCCATTGAACCTGGCCTTGAATACTTGTAGGGATGGGGCAGCTTCTCTGGGCATCCTGTGCCAGGGCCTCACCACCCTCACAGGGGAATTTTTTCCCTCCTGCGCAAGGACCAGGGAGCAGCAGCTGCCTGCTCTGCTCATGCCACCCCATCCCTCCACTGATGACAGCCTCCCTGGTGTGCAGAGACATGCAGAGGAGCCAAGGAGGAGATGAAGGATTCTGTATCCCACAGCAGGGACTGGGCATTATTTTGGAAATGAAATGCATGGTCATGCAATACTTGATGAGCACAGGGCACTAACAACTTGCTTGTTAAACAAGCCATGTCCAGTCTGTGTCCTGCTGAGGAACTGCTCAGAGCTGATTGTTTTAACGATCACAGAATCGTAGAGGTTGGGAAAACCCTCTAAGATCATAGAGTCCAGTGGTTCCCCAGCCCTGCCAAGGCCACTGAACCATATCTCCAAGAGCCACATCCAAACATCTGCAGGGAGCTTCTCACCCCCTTTGAGAGCAGCAGGAGCCGGTACTGGGGAATGAGCCAAGTAACACCTCCATTTATGGACCTGAATTCAGAGACAGTCCCTCATGGAAGGGCTGTGGTTTGTTCCCTCACAGGCAAGGAAGGAGAAACCCTGCCTCAGGTTGTGCCAGAGGAGGTTTAGATTGGGTATTAGGGAAAATTCCTTCCCTGAAAGTGTTGTCCAGTCCTGGCACAGGCTGCCCAGGGCAGTGGTGGAGTTCCCATCCCTGAAGGGATTTAACAGATGTGTAGATATACATAGTTTAGTGACAGACTTGGCTGTGTGTGGGTAAAGATGGGATTCCATGATCTTAAAGAGCTTTTCGAACATGAATGATTCCACAATCCTGTCTCCAGCTTTGTTACCTTGCCCAGGAGTTAAAACTCTGTGGCCTCAGTGAAGACAGGCCTTCTGGAGGACCTTTCCATGGTCCCAGGGAGAGCAGAGGTTGGACACATTCATGTCCCATGCAATTTGAGCTGCCCTTGCCATGCTGATCCTGTGGGGAGGGAGAGACTGTCCTTAAGTTGGTTCACTTCATGGGTGTTGACATTTGTGCCAGAGGTTGTCTCAACCTTCCCTGCCAACGACAAATCTGGCTCCAGCAAAGCCAAAGTCTCCACAGTCACACAACCAGACTCTTGTTGCACATGGACATTGCCAGAGACTCCATGTGGTGCATTCCTGAGAGCAATGTCCTTGCTGCCCAGCACAACTCTCCAAATCACTCCTATGTGCATAATCCCTTCCCACAGCATCTGTGAGTTCTTCATATTTTTTTTTGTATCTCCAGTCCCCTGTCAAATCTGGTTCAAGCTGGACAAGAAGGCTTAAGTTATTTTAGGAAAGGAAAAAAGTGAAGTTTAGATGGGTACAAACTGAGCTATTGCTTAAGCCCCATTTTGAAAGCCAAGCAAGTTCAGTTCCCTGTCCTTGTTGCACTATCTGCATCACTGTGATGAGGGAGGGGGTCAGCTCCTCCACATGTCCCAGCAGAGGAGGCAGTCAGGAAGAGGTAGCTGGGGTACTGGGGAGGCACCAGTAGTCTTCTCTCTGCCTCAGAGCTCACCTCTCCAAGTTGAGACCTTCCCTCTGTGGGTGTTTCCCCCAGGAAGGAGGAGCCACACAATCTAAGTGCACCTCTGCCAAATTGCCTGCTCCCAGGGGTGCTTGAGGAAAACCCATTGAGCTCCAAGATACCTCTCTGGGAGACCTTCATGTCTGTGTACTGCACACTGCCCTTCCTGCGGCTGCTACAGGTCCCAGTCATGGGGCAGAAAGGCCACCTGCTAAACACAGGAACCTGCAGGTCTTGGCGCAGGGGAAGGGCACGCTCGGCTCTACCACAGCCGGAAGGAACTGACTCAAGAGCAGATGAAGAGATGAGAGAGCCAGGAGCCCTCCCTGCTGCCCGCACCACGGCAGAAATGCTCCCAGGCTCTTGGTCAGAACCCATTTCCCTCAGTTCAGCTCTGGCTCAACTGGGTTGGTTTTGCTGTGGACCTCTGGAAGCAGAAAGGATGCTCAGCCACTCCTGCAGGAGAGCTCAGCTCCTCTAGGACTCAACAAGCTTTTCCTTTTGTTGATTGCTGGTGACACAGATCCATGCCTTTAGTAATTGACAAAACTTCACCATCCCCAGCCTTGGGCAGGACATGTTGCCCCTGCTTCACATGCAGCCAGGTGGAGTTTTGGGAGGAAATGCTCACATGGCTTGTCCTGGGAGAAAAATGAAGCAGGCTCCAGGCTCAGCTGCCAGGCAGACAACTGTTGCCATGGTACAGAATGAGTCAGTACAGCACATTCCCAGTGTAAGGTTTCCCCAGGTGCTCTTGAAGTACAGCCTTCACCGCATCTCACCTGTCTTCAACCCCTCCTCACCTCAGCCGACACCCAGAGCAGAAGGAAGCCTTTATGCAGGAAGGTTGTTCCTCTCAATTAACACTTTGGTAAAAGTGAGTGTTGCACAAGCTGCAACACAGCCCAGGAAATCACATCAGTTTCATCAAATCTAAACGTGCAGTTGGTGGGAAAAGAGCCAAAGGACACCAATGCCTTGTCTCAGACCAAGTACTCTCAGGATCAAGAGGGGGAAGGGGCAGAGTCTGGAGTAGGCTGTGGCTGGAAAGGTTGTTCCTGTTCCTTTTGCAGGCTGCAAGCAGGAACGCAAGCGGTCACACTGAAACTTCCTGAGCAGAGGTCACTGCTCGTGACATAGGAGCACGTGATAAATGTCAACACCCCTTGGGGGTGCAGCTTCCACTTGGTGCTCTGGGCTGGGAATACAGTGGGTAAATAGCCCATGGAAGAGCCTGTTTCTTCAAATTCCTGGGGTTTTTTTCATGAAATTGGAGAATGGTTTGGTTTGGAAGGACCTCAAAGCTCATCCAGTTCCAACTCCCTGCCATGGGCAGGGACACCTTCCAGTAGACCAGGTTGCTGAAAGATCCATCCAGCCTAGCCTTGGGTACATCCGGGGATGAGGCAGCAGCAGCTTCTTGGAGCAACTTGTGCCAGGGCCTCCCCACCCTCACAGCCAAGAATTTCTTCCCAATAGCCCATCTAACCCTGCCCTCTGGCAGTGTGAAGCCATTCCCCCTTGTCCTGTCACTCCAGGCCTTTGTCAACCTCTCCTTTTTGCTCCTCTCCCTTGCTGTGGACATGACACAAGCCTATGATCAAACAACAGCAGGATGTTTTCTGCCAGCAGCCACAGTCAGAACCACAGGCACAGCTCTCATCTGAAGGCTGGTACACAGGAGAATAAGTAACACAGGCAAAATTTTTACTATTATTAAAATAGAAATTTTACAGTTGTTCTGCTCACTCCAACAGTCTCCAAACGGTATCTGCAGGCAAACACACACACTGCAGCCCACGCAAACTACAGCAGAGGCAGGAAATGCCCCATCTCACCAAAACACCACCTACCCGCACTTCCCACAGGGCTGAACCCAGTCCCAGACATGCAAGGAACCATCAGTCGCTGCTGACAACAAAGTTCTGGGTTTCTGCAGATGCCACGTGTGCACAGTGACCAGGGGAGGGTCCCTGCTGCTACCTGCTCCACCAAATGTGTGGCCTTTGTGAACGAAGATGGGCTCTGCTTCCCTGCCAGAGCTGTCCCAGTTCTGTGTGTCATACACATGCACGTCGCCATCAAAACCTTGGATAAAAGGGAATTAAAAGGATAAAGAAGGAATAGAGCATGCAGAAAGCAACTGCTTTGGTCTAGTCCAGCTGGGCTCAGGATCACCTCCCAGCAGGAACAAGGAAAAATGACCCAGACTAGAAACCTCTGAGAAGAGAGCAGCTCTGCCTCTGAGGAGAGTGTCTCAAAGAAACAGCTGCTGTGCAGAGCCCAGACCAGATCCCCAAAGTTTATGGACTCATGGGTGTGAACATGCAAGGTTCTGGTCCAGAGGCTGCCTTGCTGCCCAGCTGGCATTATCAATGCTGTAGCTTGCAGACAGGCTGTGACTAATACTATCACACAGTGCTTGTGGTCAGCCTGGGGCCTTTGATCTCACAGAAGGGCAGCAGGCATCTTCCAGAACCCACCCAGGCCCCTTCCGGAGTTGTTGGAAAGAGGCAGCTGCAGAAGACAAATAGCTGGCATCTCTGCTGGCTCCAGGGGCAGCACTGAAAAGCCACCATGTCACTGGGGGATTTTAGGTGGAGTGAACTGGGCCTTCACAAAAATATAAATCAAAAAAGCACCCAGAAAAGGAGATCTCTGCCCTAAGCACCTACCTGAAATGGCAAGGTAGCCTTCCAGAGCAGGAGCCCAGGAGACGCACAGGAACTCTGCACCTGAGCCAGGAGAGGGGACTCTGGCCTTTGCCAAAGCCAAGAACTCGGAGGTTTTCCTGAGGTCTGTCAGGGCTAGGAGCCCCCTGCTTGAGAGGCGAGCCACGGGCTGGGAGCTCGGCTCCGAGCCCTGAGCTGCATGCCTGGTGCCCATGCACCACTGCTCGCTGCACGGCGCCGAGGGCACTGGCACGGCCTCCACGAGACTCTGCGGCTGTCGGACGTCGGCCAGGCACAGCCGGCCTGTGGCACAGCACAGAAGCAGCAGGTTGCAGTCCAGGAAGGCAAGGCTGCTGAGCTCCTCGCTGCCTTGGGAAGCTGCAAAAGAGAGGCAGGTCTCAGGTCCAATGAGGAGCACTTTCGGGATTTCTGTGCTGCAGTATTGCCTGAGAAAGAAATCAGGATATATGCTCAGGAGTAATGTGTCCAGCTCCAGGGCCCCCAGCATCAGAAAGAGCGGAGCTGCTGGAATGAGTACAGAAGAGGCCATGGATAGGCTCTGAGGGCTACAGCCCCTCTGTCCTGGTGACAGGCTGGGAGAGCTTAAAGTGTTCAGCCTGGAGAAGAGAAGGAGCCCCTGCCAGTGCCTAACAAAGCTCCAAGAGAACTGGAGAGGGACTTTGGACAAGGGCCTGGAGTGACAGAACATGGGGGTATGGTTTCCCACTGCCAGGGGGCAGGGTTAAACGGGATATTGTGCAGAAATTCTTGTCTGTGAGGGTGGTGAGGCCCTGCCAAGGCTGTCCAGAGAAGCTGTGGCTGCCTCATGCCTGCAAGTTGGTTGGGGCTGGGAGGTATCTCATCAAGTGGAAGATGTCTCTGCTCGTGGCAGGGAGTTGGAATGAGATGAGTTTTAAATGTCTCTTCCAAGCCAAACTACACCAAGATTCTGTGAGTCCCTCTGGCACAGGGACAGTGACAAACAGACCTTCCTTTTCCTCAGTGCTGTGATACTGCCACTGGACATACACATCCCCTCTTCCCTCCCTAACAATGAGCTCTGTGGGGACTGAGTCTCACTGCACAGGTAAAGGAAGAGTCCCCAGATCACCAAGGAAACCAGACCTGCACCCACCACCTGTTGTAACCAGGCTGTCACTTCCCTTGTCTGGGACAGCACACACAGCACCCCTCTGTGAACCCAGTTCTCCACACTGAAACTATCTGCAGGACTCAGGTAGTGCCCAGATTTGGAGCAGAAATGTGAGAAATCAGTGTAATGTGAGTGGTAAGCAGCTGGAGATGGACCTGACCATTGTCACCTCTTTCCTCAAGACAATACACTTGTGGCAAATATCTTTATAACCACTTGCACATGTCCAAAAGTTCCTGCTCAGTGAAATGTTTGCTACTCAAGCAATTAGCATTGCTTTACCCAAAGTCCACCTTGCCAAAAATAAGACATTAGGCTTGCCTTGAATACCTGCTGTGTAGACATTTTTCCTTGATTCAACCTCTGTAATTTGGACTCTGTCAAGTCTTGAACCATGAAGGACCCATGGGGCTTTGGCTGAAATGGTGGCAATTTTAGCCCAGGACTGCCCAGTGCCATTTTCTGTTGCTATGGTGCTTACAGATTTAATAACATCTATTAGGAAGAGATAGAAACAGATGTAAAACACATTAAGAACCAAGTAATCCATCCAATTAAGCTGATTCACAACAATACCTCACAAAAGTAAAACTGACCTACAAAACCAATAAGAAATCTAATTATGCCTGACCCCTTCTTCAGGGTAAAACCCCTTTCCAACTCATCCAGCAAGGACTGACAAAATGCTGAGCAAACTGAATGAAAATTTGTGAATTGAGATGTTTATGTTCAATGAAGAAATTTTCTCCTTCTTTTGCACTTCCTTTCTGGTGGTTTACAAGTATTTCCCAGTAGCAGCCTCTCTTGTTTTGAGAGAAGGTGGATCATGGTCTATCCCAAAAGGCTGGAGTTACATTTCTAACCATTGGAGTTACTAAGGAGACAGCGTGCCAACTACATGCAGTACAAGGCTACTGTGATAGGCCTAAATATACTAATTCTCTGATGAGGTTTGTGCTGTTAACTCCAAACCACCAAAACTGGTGTAGATCCTTGTCTTGTACCCTTCTCCAGCCTGTGCCACACAAGTGTGGTCACTCAGGACAGGAAAGTGGCACTCCTCTCCTCATTTTTGACACACAGGAAGAAGGGGAAGCTAGAGATGTGAGATGCAACAACAACTGCATTGGGAAACTACTTGAGCTCAGAAACCCTTACCAGAGTCCTCTGCTGACACCTGCCAGACCTGGAGGGAGCTGTCGGGTGGCCCACTTGTTACCAGCAAGCTGAGGAAACAGAAGAATCTCACAAAAGAGTCTCCTCAGGAGCAGAGAACAGCTTTGTTTTCCCCAGCCTGGGACGAACTGGTCTGCTGCTCCTGTAAGCAGGAACTCCTGCCTCTGCTTGGAGCAAAGGGGTGGCTGGAAGGACCATAATCCCAGAACTCCTCATGCAGGGATGCTCCACACAGCCCATGCAAACACAGTCCCAGGCAACAGCATTTATGAGGATTTATCCTCATAAGTTATCCTTATTTATGAGGATATTTTATGAGGTTCTGCTGAGTAGTGGCTGAGGGAGCTGGGGGTGGAGGGTGCTCAGCCTGAAGAAAAGACGGCTCAGGGGGCATCTTTTTGCTCTCTACAACTTCCTGCCAGATGGGAACTAGGGTGCTCCCAAGGAACAAGGGACAGGACAAGAGGAAATGGCCTCGAGTTGCACCAGGGGATGTTTAGGTTGGATATTGGGAAAATTCCTTCCCTGAAAGTGTTGTCCAGCCCTGGCACAGGCTGCCCAGGGCAGGAGTGGAGTTGCCATCCCTCGAGGGATTTAGAAGTTAGTTGTGTGTGGCACTTGGGGACATGTGTTAGTGGTGGGCTTGGCAGTGATAAGGAATGCTTAGAACCAATGGTCTCAGAGGGCTTTTCCCACCTAAATGATTCTGTGATTTATCACATTTTCCAGAAGGACTAGACTGAGAATGATCCAGACAGTCCCAAAGAAGTCAATGGGGACTTGTGTAGGAAGTAACACTGAACAAGAAACAGCCAGCGGTATTTGTTTGGTCTAAACCCAGAGCAGGATAAAAGCTCCTGAACCTGCACATGCAGGGTCTTGCAGAGCAGTGGCACCAGCCACCAGTGTCCTACTCTGCTGCTGAGCAGCTCCGAGCAGTGTCAAATGCCAAAGGAAGGGAAGGTAGAGCAGGAAATCTCTACAGGCCCCTGCTGCTCAGAAGTGGGGTAGGAAGCAGCAACATCAGCAGTTCTTGGTATGTAACTGGCCCAGACTCACACGGTTCTCAGAGCTGGCAGGATTGACCAGCTGGGCTGGGAAGCAGGCATGGAAAAGGAGTTTGCTCTCAGTGGACAAGTCCCTTCTCCATTTCCAATACACCCTGGGAAGGACCTGGTGGTCATACCTGGTGTCCGGCACATATTTCAAGCTGTACACTGGGCGCTCTGAAAATCCACCATATTCTACCTTGAAATCTCTCTCTGGACACAGGCCCTAGAAATCAAAGGCAAAGCCATTTCTTCACACAATGGTGCTCAACTTGTGCTCAGTTATCACAAAAAATGACAGGGACACGAGGCAAACTCTTGCTTGGTGTAGCTCTTCCCTGTCCAGTGCTGCCTTTTTCAACAGGAGATATAGGACTGAAGGATCCCAAAATAGTCAGAGAGAACAGAAGCCTGGAGAAAGCTGCTGCCAAGAGCTCTACCTGTGTTTGTTGCCATTTGTGCACATCTGGCTCAGGAGCTTTCTACTTACCCAGTGACCAAACAGCACCTTCTACTCTAGTGTGCAGGTCACCCACCCAAGGGCCAACCTTGGTGCTCTGCAGGGTGGTCCCCCAGGCCTGAGCTGCTCAGCAAGCCCCTTCTTCACTTGGCTTGCTGTCCTCATCTGTTCTCTTTCCCCATGAAATGCTTTCATTCACATACCTGGAGATGAAGTATCCACAACCCAAGCTGTCTGCAGAGCAGCTGCAGGATAACATGACTGGACAACAAACAGGTGATTTATGTGCTTTTCCTTTCAACCAAAGCTACTCAATCCCTGGCCATGCCCTTGTCACAGCAACAGGTAACAGCTTGTGAAGACCACCAAGCCCTGGCTTGGTCTCTGAAAATATCACGCCAAGGAGATCAGAGAGGTCTGGTGCCATCCTGGCTGCAACACTCACCTGGGTCTCCTTTGTCAGCAGCGTTGGTGGTGGGATCAGCTGCAGGATCTCATTCCCATCAGACTGTCCATACCCGGCTACACAGACACCTTGGTGGGGTGGGCATGAAGAGCCAGGAACACGGTGAGGGCTGTCCCCCTGCCCAGCCCACCTTCCCGAATTACTGCACAGCCCATGGACCGCCAGGCCCTGAGCTGGAGCCCAGGCTGAACCAGGAGCAGCTCCAGCCACTCAGCCCTATTTCTGGGGTCCTGACCCTGCACCTTGGCCTCCCTTCCGGGACCCCAGACTGGCCCAAACCCAGGGCCTCCTTTCCCCCTTCTACCGCCACACGGGTCCCGGCCCGGCCCCTGGGCCTCCTCCTTTCCTCCGGCTAGCCACGGGCACCCCACCCCGCCAGACTCCAGCCTGGCCCCTCTCCTCCCCTCAGCACTCCCCGCCTCGCACTCACGGTTCCCGCGGGCCCATTCGATGAGGCGGGTGGGCGCCTGGAGCTCGAAGGTGTGCAGGTCGCGGTACCTGCGGGGAGAGGGCGGGTGTGAGGCCGGCGGTGCCCGGCCCGGTGCCGGGTGCCGGGGCTCCGGGGGTCCCTCACAGTCGCAGCGACTGCAGCAGCCACTCGTCCGCCGCCTCCATGGCAACGCCCGCCCGCCCGGCGCGCTGATGACGTCACGTACCAACGCGCGGCAGTGACGTCACGAGGCCGAGGGCGGCGTGTGGCGGCGCGGCAGCGCCGGAGGCAGAGCGGGCTGGGGCGGCGGGGCCTCAAAGCTAACCCAGCTCCGTTCACTTGGAATGGGAATGGATCCCTCCGTCAGGACCAACATGCTCCAAGCCCTGTCCGGCCTGGCCTTGAACACTTCAGGCATGGGGCAGCCACAGCTTCTCTGGGCAACCTGTGCCAGGGCCTCACCACCCTCGCAGCCAAGAATTTCTTCCCAATATCCCATCTAACCCTGTCCCCTGACAGTGGGAAGTGTGAAAAATGCGTATTTTATGATTAGCTTTTTGCAAATATTAAAATGAATGTTATACGTGTTGTGTTAGAAAGTTATGCTGTATTAATTTTCTTAAGTAGTGTGTTAAATATAGTTGTAGGTTATAACAAAATGTTAAAATAGAAACTATGCTGTGTAAGATACTTTTTTTTCTAAAGAAAGGACTCGCACTGAGATAGCAGCCCCAAGACACCTAAATCTTTCAGAGAAAGAGAATTTATTGCCCAGTTATCAGGAGAAACGAACTTTTTCTCGCCTCGCTCAGCCCTGAATACGCTGTCAGGATTCAGAGGAAGAAGCTGACACCAGACAGAATCCTGTATCTGAATGGAATTTATGCATTGTGTATGAGGTGTATGAATATGCAATGGGCTGTTGGTTTTAAGGGTTAATCCTCTGTTAACGGGTGTCCTTTTCCAGGCTTATGCTGCCCAGAAAAAGGTACCTGGACATCCGTAACTCTTTGTTTTTATTGTCTCATATTGTCCTAATCACAATTGTCCAAAAATTTTATTACTCTAATGATATTGCTATTTTTATAACCATTTTATTACTATTAAACTTCTAAATTGTAAAAACAAGTGATTAGCATTTTTCACACATTGAAGCATTTCCATGGCTTTCCTGGACTTGCCACACCAGCTGCATGTCCTCATGTTTGGGGTCCCAGGGCTGGACGTGTTACTCCTAAACATAAAACCTGCTTTCCCCCTTGTTCTGTTGCTCCAGGCTCTTGCCAAGCCTCTCTCCTTTTGTTCCTCTTCCTTTTGGTCTGTTTTCTTTTGCAGACATGACACAAACCTATAACCAAACAACTGCAGGATGTTCTCTGTCAGCAGCCACAGCCCAAAACACAGGTACGGTCACATCTCTCATTTGCCAGATCATATCCAGCTTTCCATCCAGTACAATCTTCAATGCTTAATGTCTGAAATTTCTTGCCCCTTCCATAGCAGGAGATTGGAATGAGACAAACTTTAAGGTCCCTTTCAACCCAAACCATTTGATAGTTCTGTGTGGCAATGGCATCTTTCAAAAAACAAGCATTAGGTACCTTCAACTGAGTGCAGATGAGTCACGTGTTCTCTGACGTAAATATGTAAAATTACAAGAAAATAGAAATATGAAATGAACTAAATCCTGTCTCTTAGTTGAGATTGCATGGATCACTGTGTTAAGGGGAAAGCACGATTACATCTGTTCTGAAGACTATCACATAGGATAAGGAGATCTAAACTGGAGAGAGAAGTATTCAGAAAGAGCAGGAAAAAAGGCCCAGATTGCCCAGAGAAGCTGTGGCTGCCCCATCCCTGAAAGCAGCTTGGAGCAACCTGGTCTAGGGGAAGGGGGGTTGGAATGAGATGTCCTTGCAGGGAATAGGATGAGCCATCTGCAAATGGAACTGTATCTGGGTAATGTGAGGGAACATCACATCAGTTAAATCAGTCTCTGGGTTATTTGAAATGTGCATCTCTTGCTCACACTGGAATGTTCTCCATCACCAGGCAGAGGTAATGGGCTCGCTGGATTTAGGGTGATGCATCTTCTTAAATCATCTTATACTTGTTCTGGTGTTAGAGTTGCTGCTGCTGACACCAACTTAATGCAGTCTGGTACTCCCGCTGCACGTGGGTCCAGGTGTGGCCAGCTCTTCCCTGTCTCTCCATTCTTGGCTGCTTTAGTTAGAAACTTAGTCAATTCCTCCAACCTTGGAATCCACAGTCAACAAAACACCACACCTCTGAGAAAACCTCGTACCTGCTTTATGTGACTAGACATGGGAGGTCAATTATTGCCTCTATTCTTTCTGGATTTGTCATTTGTTGCCCCTTCTCTAAAATAAAGCCTAAATATTTCACCTTGCTTTGGCACAGCTGAGGTTTGGATGGACTTAGTGTTACCCTTTTGCTAGGACATTACACAGTGTACAGTGTCTGCTACACAAGTAGAGTAATTTTATCCCTTAATTGCAGTGCATTAAGTACCAGAATTCTCTGCAGATACAGCAGGGCTGTGAGATGGATAAGGAATTGGATGCATGGTCACATCCAGAGGGTGGTGATCAGTGGCTCAGTCCTGATGGACATCAGTGACTCGTGGTGTCCCTCAGGGGCCTGCACTGGGACCAGTGTTATTCTGTATCTTCATTAATGACACAGACGAAGGGATCAAGTGCACCCTTGGCCAGTTTGCAGATGACACCAAGCTGAGTGGTGCAGATGAAGGGGGGATGTCAGTCAGAGGGACCTGGACATCTCAAGAACTGGCTCATGGGAATCTCATGAGGTTTAACTAGACCAAGTGCAAGGTGCTGCATCTGGGTCGAGTCAAGTCCAAGCACAAATCCAGACTGGGTGGGGAATGGTTTTGAGAGCAGCCCTGCTGAGAAGGACTTGGGGGTACTGGTGGGTGAGGCTGAACAAGCCCTGGCTGTGTGCACTGGGAGCCCAGAAAATTCTGTATGCTGGGCTGCATCCAAAGCCCTGTGGGCAGTAAGGAAGGAAAATATTCTGCCCCTCTACACCACTCAGGTGAGACTCACCTGCAGAGCTTCATCCATTTCTGGGGTCCCAGCACAGGAAGGACATGGACCTGATGGAGCAAGTGTAGAGGTGGTCATAGAGATGATTAGAGGGGTGGAGCACCTCTGCTGTGAGTAAAAGCTGAGGGAATTTGGAGTGTTCAGCCTGGAGATGAGAAGGTTCCAGGGAAACCTTAGAGCCCCTTGCAGTACCTAGAGGGAGCCTACAGGAAAGATGGAGAGAGACTATTTACAAGGTCATGTAGTGATAGGATAAGGGGTAGCAGCTTCACATTATCAGGGAGCAGGGTTAGACGGGATATTGGGAAGAAATTCTTGGCTGTGAGGGTGGTGAGGCCCTGGCACAGGTTGCCCAGAGAAGCTGTGGCTTCCCCATCCCTAGAAGTGTTCAAGACCAGGTTGGTCAGGGCTTGGAGCAACCTGGTCTAGTGGAAGGTGTCCCTGCCCATGCCAGGGAATTTGGAATGAGATGATCTTTAAGGTCTGTTCCAAGCCAAACCATCTTGTGATTCTGTGATTCTACTTCCTGAAGACCACAACAGAACTTTAAAGCATTTTCTCATTTACTTTTTTTTTTTTTTAATAGCAAAAGTTTTTTCCATCCTGTGTGCAAATAGTCTGGGGCCTTTGGAGTCATTGGATTCTGGCCTGTGTCTGAGTGGCTGCTCACCTGCCTCTGGCGTCATTTCTGAGGCCATTTCCTGCCGTTTCCCACCATGCAGAACTCCACCTGCAGCTTGCACTGAGCTACCTGTTCTAAATGTATTCCTTAGCAGTTCATTTCCTCATCTGGGATTTTGAACATTCTCCTGGTCTACAGCCACATTTCCATATTCTTTCAGTTAAGCTTATAAACCCATCTGACCTGCAAAAAATGCATAAAACGATAAGAGGATAAGAGAGAATTTATCCTTCAAAGCTTTTTTTTCAACACTTGTTTACATTTTTCAGTCAGTGATAGAGTGGAAATCAAAGGAATGCCACTTGGGTTCCCTCCCAAGGGAACAGAGAGGTGAAATGTCACCATGGGTTGATAATTGAAGAATGATTGATTTGATCTGCAAACTGTTACCTGTCCAAAACAGTTGTCATTCTGCAGTGCCATGGGGCCTCTTCCTGCCTGAGCAAGCAAACAGCAGAAAGGTCTAAAAGCTCTTTGTCGGTAGACAAATTAATGAGCAGAAGGTTGAGGAAGAGGTGGAAGGATGTCAGCTGTTGTGTGCAATGGGTGGGTGGAGCACTGCTGAGTGACTTAAAACACCTAATGTCTAGGAAGGCAGCAGAATATCTCTGTATGTCCTGTGCTCTCAGGATTGGAGCTCAGCTGCATATCCATGTTAAGAGAAGAGGAGGATTTTCCCAAGAGGGTTTCGATGAATTCAGAACAACGCCTCATAAACCTTCTTAATGAACTATTTGCTGGCTGCTTGGCCTCTGTGCTTAATTGAAATGATCTGCAGCTGGGAGAGTAGTCTGATGGGCAAGAAAAGCACAGCTGGAATGGTATAAAAGGCAAAAGAAGAGGAAATACAGGTCTCACAGAAGCCTCCCTGCTATCAAACCTGACATGGCCAAAAGCAAGGGACAAAGAGATACCTGAATAAAGCCTAAAGTGGTCCAAAAGTATAGATGGGGAACTTATTGGATAAATGAAGCTGAGACAGGCAGCGTGATGTGCAGAGAGGTCCCACCAAATTGTGCTGACTCTGCAAAGGAGGAGATGCTCCACTGTCAGCACTGCCTTCAAACTCTTCCAGCCTGTGGTGCAGAGGGGCTCATCCAAAATCACAGTGACAATCCTTTTGGTCACACATCTAAAAGAAAACATGGGCTTTACAGGGTGAAAAATAAATCCTGTGGTGGGCCTGTGTTTGTCTGGGGAATAGCACAGCAGAGACAGGCTGGATGAAATCCATCTCCTAAGATAAATTTGTTGCTCTCCTTTAGCTGCCTCTCTAGTAATGTTCAACCTGTTGGGTGCAAAGGTGACAGTCTGATGCCCCTGGTCACAGGCTGCTATGGGCTGTGTGGGTTGTACTGATCTGTTGGTGTTTGCTATGTTGGCAGTGGGAATTCCCAATCCATCGCTGAGGTCATGGTCATGTTAGAAAGTGCTACAAAGGCAGCAGGGAAGAGAGGACAGCACGTAGAAGGTGAAATATGGTTGTAGTTGTCTTTTTGTAGCTCAAAAAGAGTGTTTTTTGCATTTCTCAAGCCATTTTCACTTCAAAGCTGAAAACCACTTTTGTACTTTTCATTAATTGCAGAGCAGCCCTGCTCTTGTAAATGTTCTGTTTCTGCCATGACAACATTCACAAGTATCTTCAAAATGAAATTGTCACCTTCCATTTCAAAATTACAGGTTTTCCTGCAAGACAGGCTCATGGCTCCCTCAGTTGCACATTTATTTTCCCTGTCCAGGCTGGACTACTCAGCTTCTGCGTTTCTTGTTTCTCATTCATGGTTTGTAACAGCTAAAAACTTCTCTTGAGGTGCAGTGAGGGTGTGGCCCATAAAACCACTCTGTCACTCCCCTCCCCAGCAGGGCAGGGAGAGAAAATCTACCAAAAGTCTGATGGATCAAGATAAGGGCAGAGAGAGATCACTCAGTCATTACCGTCTCAGGCAAAACAGACTTGATTTGGGGAAAGTGGTTTAATTTATTATCAATCAAATCAGAGTAGGACAATAAGGAAAAAAACTCAAATCTTAAAACACTTTCACTGTGTTCCTGTCTTCTTCCACTCTTCCTGCGTTCAGTAGAGGCTCAGCTTCACTAACATGGAGTCCTGCAGCTGCTGCAGGTGGATCTCTGCTTCCCCATGCCCTCCATGAGCTGCAGGGGCAAAGCTGCCTCACCATGGGCTGAACTATCAGCTGCCAGGGAATCTCAGCTCTGGCACCTGCAGCACCCTTGCCCCTCCCTCTGCACTGATCTTGGACACTGCAGGGCTGCTGCACTCACATATTCTCACTCTGTCCAGCTGAAGTTGCCCAGTATTCTTGACTTTCCTGAATGCTTTGTCTGAGAGGTGCTCCCAGTGTTGTTTATGGGCTCGCCCTTGGCCAGCGATGGATCTTCCTTGGATGGACCTGTCATTGGCTCTGCCAGACATGGAGGAAATTTCTGGCATCTTTTCACAGAAGCCACCCCTGTAGCCTCCCTGCTATCAAAACCTGGCTACACAAACCCAGAGGAGTTGTCAAGGAGCCTGAATATGCCCAGAGGAGAGAGAAGACTTCCCCCAGGACAGCTGCTCTGATTTTGGGTCGTGCTGCTTTGTGGGCGTGCACTCAGCCTGTGCCTCTGGCGTGCCTTGAGGTGCTGCAGAAGTGAGCCTCTCTATTGTTGCATGTTAGTTTGGGGTTAGAACCCTTCTCTCCAGGAGAGAGCAAAAAGCCAGCATTGCTCCAATGACTTTGAGAACACTGATGCCAAGAACATAACTTTTGTTGACCAAGCAGAAGGAAAGCAGACCTCATATCCTTCCAATTACAGCTCGACAGACTTCCAGTAACTTGTCTTACTGGTCCTCAGCAATAATAAAGGACAGATGGTTGCCAATCTTCCCACTATTCTGCTGTAGCATTCACACTAACACCCACCCAGGTCTGGTCATCTACAATAATGTCTGGGAGGGGGCAGGTACCTTGGAAGTGATGTGAGAAAAAACGATCCACCAGTGAAAAAGTTTTGCCAATGTTAATGTCTGAAAAGTAGGGTTTATATAAGACTAAGTGCAGCCTGTGCTGTACAAAATGTGCCAGCCATTTCCATCGCATTTGTAATGAAAACAAAGTGACAGACCTGAGCATGCATTTTTAGTAAGATCTCTCTGACTCCACCTAATTTAAATTCAGTAGCAATGATGGACGCAAGGAAGGATGAAGTGTTATGTTGTGGAAGTTGGTTTTCACAGTATTTGAGGGAACAAGGAAGAAAAATGGTACAAGTAAGCAACGAACACTGCTGTGAAGAGCTGAGGATAGCCAAAGCAGGGTCTGTGAAGACAGTCATGGGTGAAAACCAAGATTAATCCCTGTACTGCTGACCCAGGAATGGTGCTTGACTTCTGAGACTGCTTTTGAGAGACAAATTTACACTTCGTCCACTCTCCTAGTCGAAGGATACTTAGGTGTTTTTGACTTAACCCTTTGCCATCGAGCTTTTTTCTCACTACAGTTGTTCATAAGAGCTGCCCTGATACACATCCTGTTCCTACAAATCTGCAGAAAGAGTTAGATTTATATTAATAAAATGATTCCATGACAGATGCTATGAAAAGACACTGACTGCACAAAAGTAGTGCGAAACAGTGGGCCGAGTCTCTTAAGTCATTCATTTAATTATTTAATTTTATCCAAGACTTCTTTCTCCAAACAAGCACGTCTTGATTTGAAAGACAAGTGTCTGCCAAGGGAGGTAGGAACCTCCCTTGAAATGGAGAATATGACACCCTTCCCTCTGAAGGGAAATTAAGGGGCTTTCAGGCGAAGATATAGGAAAAGGAATAACAGTTCTTTACTAGTATGTATAAAGCGGCAAACAGCAAAACCAGCAACCAGCACCGGCAAGAGCAGAGCCCCGGCGGCAGCAGCAGCGGCGGCAGCGCTCCTGGCGGCAGCAGCAGCAGCAGCAGCAGCGGCAGCAGCAGCGCTCCCGGCGGCAGCAGCAGCAGCGGCAGCAGCAGCGGCAGCAGCGCTCCCGGCGGCAGCAGCGGCAGCAGCGGCAGCAGCAGCAGCAGCAGCGGCAGCAGCGCTCCCGGCGGCAGCGGCAGCAGCAGCAGCGCTCCCGGCGGCAGCAGCAGCAGCGCTCCCGGCGGCAGCAGCGGCAGCAGCGGCAGCAGCGCTCCCGGCGGCAGCAGCAGCAGCAGCAGCAGCAGCAGCAGCAGCAGCAGCGCTCCCGGCGGCAGCGGCAGCGACAGCAGCAGCAGCAGCAGCGGCAGCGGCAGCAGCGGCAGCAGCGGCAGCAGCAGCAGCAGCGGCGGCAGCGCTTTCCCTTGCGCGCAGTTCCGCTCCCGGCCGGCAGGGGCGCTGGTGCCTCCCGCGGGCGGGGCAGGGGCGGTGACTCCCCGCGCCTGCAGGGGGCGCTGCGGCGCGGGCTCGCTCGATTCCCGGCATGCGGCCACAGGCGGGCGGGCTCGGAGACCGAGCTTCCCGCAGAAACCCCCCGGCGGAGCCGATCCTGTCCTCCCTCTGGATAGCGAAAGGAGCTGTAGCAGGAACCTGGAAAGCGCCAGGCTGGGCTCACCCGGGGCAGCGAGCAAGAGGCAGCAGAAACTCTGCAGCTGTGTCTGGAACCTCCCAGCAGGCAGGGGGTGCAGGGCCACAGTGCAGCAAAAGCCCAGAGCAGGGACGGAGGAATGGCGGGGGCTGGGCAGCGGCAGCCCGGCTCGCCAGCAGGGCAAAGGAAAGGCTCCGTGGGAGGGCACAGGGCTCAGGGACCCCAGAGCTTCCCCTGAGGCACCTGAGCGATGGTGAAAGTGCTTTTTTTGGTGAGGGAAGGTCCCGGTGCGATGGCCGCTCTTAGGAGCAAAAGCTCACCCACGGCAGGTGACAAACAGGGCAGGGCTGGGCTCCGGCGGTGGCAGCCAATTCCGCCCCCTTCCTTCCCCCAGGCAGCGCTCCACCGTCCTTGTCTCAAACCGGGAGAGCGAGAAGAGCCAGCAGCTGCCCCCGTCCCCCTTTTCCCAGCTCGATTCTCGAGATATCTCTGCTCCTCCGAGAGAAACCCTCAGATAGGAGAGCAGCCAGCCGCACTGTTCCCGGGGCGACTTCTTTTGTCCTCTTAGGTTCCCGGTCGTTACTGGGTCTTAGCAACAAAATGGGATGTGAAAAACGCCAATCACTTGTTTTTAAAATTTTAAAAGTTTAATAGTAATAAAATGGTTATTAAAAGAGTAATACAATTAGAGCAATAATAATTTGGACAATTTGAATTAGGACAATATGAGACAATAAAAACAAAGAGTTACGGACGTGCGGGTACCTTTTTCTGGGCAGCACAAGCCCGAAAAAGGACCCACGTTAACAGAGAATTAACCCTTAAAAACATTATTGCCTGTTGCATATTCATACACCTCATACATGATGCATAAATTCCATTCAAACAAAGGATTCTGTCTGGTCAGTGTCA
>JAYDZK010000001.1:15549609-15560758 GCA_034509185.1 Euphonia xanthogaster | reverse complement strand
TAGGATAAAAAGGAGGCTGTGTCCTCCAAAAATTTGAGAGACCCCAGGGGAATGCCCCATGGCCTCTCCCTTTATTCAAATAAAGCCAAAAAAGGACTCCTCTGTCTCCTTTTTGGACACAAACTTCTGGTGTTTGTGGAGTAATTTTCCACAAAAATGTGACTGACAGCATTCTGGCACCTGGCAGCCAAGGCCTGTAGTGCTGTGGCAGGTGTGTTCAGAGTGCTGCAACCTTCCTGAAGGGGGGTCTTGAAAAAGACACCTCGGGGGGCACAGGCATGTCTGTGCTCCTGCTGGGTGATCTCAGTTCTTCTGTGATCCAGGTGATGCAGAAGAAGCGACAGGTCTTTGTGTGAGGATCCAAGGAGAGCCTTTATTAGGCTTCTTCCTCAAAGGGATCCAGAGAGAAAAGAGCCACTCAGGTACGGAAAGCAGGGATTTATAGAGGGATCTTAAGGGGTGAGACAGAACACTAGAGCGAATGGGATGAGGGCACGGAGGCAGAGCAAAGGGGAAGGGCCAATGGGGTAGAAGGAATCAGCATATGCTTACACATGTAGAGAGCATTTTGAGCAGACACTGGATAGAAGCAAGCTGCACGACTCTGCATACGTGCCTGACAGCAGAGACATGCTGCCCTTGGGCAAACGATATAAAGAAGTTTGCCAAGATGTACCCAAGGAAAAGGGATGTGAAGCAGGATGCTCTGAGGATATGAAGATGAGACATGGGGCAAGATGTTCTGCTGACACTTTTGTCAAGCTATGCTATGTGACCAAAGATATGTTAGCTCTTTGTCTTATACATAGTGCTTTGTAACCCATCAAATGCGTTCTCACGTCGCTGAACCCTGCATTACCATATAAATGTACCCTCAGATTTGCGATACATTGAGCATTGATCATTACCTCCATGAGGATTGATCTCTGACTCCGGGGGCTCCTCTCTGTCCCTCTATTTCTCCCCCTCACCCCCTCTCCCTCATATTCTCTCTTTATACAAAGGACTCTGGGGGCAATTTTCTTGCTCTCCCTAAGCGCAAGGGCTGTAGCTCAGGGGTTGGCCCTCCAGGGCAGTGCAGCAGGCTTTTCCTTTGCCACTTCTCTGCCCCCCACATGTAGGGTCCAGGCCAGGGGGGAGTGCCCTACACCTGCCCTGTCCCAGTCCTTGTCTTGATGTGCTGACCATGGTCTGCAGCCTCATGCATTTGCACACCTGGAAGACCCCAGTGTGCAGAGCTGCCTCCAGCTCCAGGGCCCCCAACACAAGAGGACATGGGGCTGCTGGAGTGAGTCCAGAGGCTAGAGAGATGCTCTGAGGGCTGCAGCCCCTCTGCTCTGGAACCAGGCAAGAAGAGCTGGGGCTGTTCAGCCTGGAGAAGAGAAGGATCCAGGGAGACCTCAGAGCCCCTGCCAGAGCCTAAAGGGGCTGCAGGAGAGCTGGAGAGGGACTTTGGGCAAGTGCCTGGAGTGACAGGACAAGGGGGAATGGCTTCTCACTGCCAGAGGGCAGGGTTAGATGGGATATTGGGCAGAATTTCTTCCCTGTGAGGGTGGAGAGGCCCTAGCACTGGTTGCCCACAGAAGCTGTGACTGCCCCGTGCCTGGAAGTGTTCAAGGCCAGGTTGGTTGGGGCTTGGAGCAAGCTGGTCTAGTGGGAGGTGTCCCTACCTGTGGCAAGGGGAACGGAACTGGATAAGCTCTGAGGTCCCTTCCAAGCCAAACCCTTCTGTTATTCTATGATTTTATGAAGACAGTGAGAGCTGGCATCCCTGGCAGCCCATGGGATGTGCAGCAACCCTGGGCTCCATGCTTAGCCCTGCTTTGTTCATGCAAGAAACAGATTCTTGCTTAAGCTGAAACAGCTGGGCATGCCATTTATTTTCATGCTTTCCAGTAATTTGAGCTTTCTGTGTCAGTCATTTTTGAGTACTTTGTGGGTGATGCACCAGCACCTTATTGGTGCATTTACCCAGAAACAGCAGAAGCTGGAAAGTCATGTGGTGCTTTGGAGGACGCAGGGCAAGAGGGAGGTGAAGAGACAAATCAGTCACAATTAGCTACCAGGAAGCAATTAGGAACAATAATGTGTATTCCCAAGCAAGTGTTTTAAAGGTGTAGTGTCATAATTATCTTTACATTTACTTCAGTCATATTTAAAGCAAGTGAACTGTTGAAGTGTGTGAAAAACACGTATTTTATGATTGGCTTTTTGCAAATATTAAAATGAATATTATATGTGTTATGTTAGAAAGTTATGCTGTATTAATTCTCTTAAGTAGTGTATTAAATATAGTTTTAGGTTATAACAAAACGTTAAAATAGAAACTATGCTATGTAAGATACTTTTTTTAAAGAGAGGACTCGCACCAAGACAGCAGCCACAGGACACCTAAATCTTTCAGAGAAAGAGAATTTATTGCTCTTTTATTGAGTTCTTCCCTCCTTGCTCAGCCCTGAAGACACCAACAGGATTAAGAGGAAGAAGCTGACACTGACCAGACAGAATCTTTTGTTTGAATGGAATTTATGCATCATGTATGAGGTGTATGAATATGCAACGGGCTATTGCTTTTAAGGGTGAATCCTCTGTTAACGTGGGTCCTTTTTCGGGCTTGTGCTGCCCAGAAAAAGGTACCCGCACGTCCGTAACTTTTTGTTTTTATTGTCTCATATTGTCCTAATTCAAATTGTCCGAATTATTATTGCTCTAATTGTATTACTATTTTTATAACCATTTTATTACTATAAAACTTTTAAAATTTTAAAAACAAGTGATTGGTGTTTTTCACAAGTGGATGTTATAGCATTGAGGAACACATTGGTTCCTGGTGAAGTGACTTCAATCAGGCACAGACTATTCCTCCTTTTCCCAGGGCAGTGGTTTGGACAACCAGCCAGTGGTGCAGAATGGTGATTTTTATTACCACATCATTAAAACTCTTTGTTCAGGAGGTTTTTTTATGGACATGAACTGATGTAGCATCATGGTTTTGTTGCAGGTATTAACTTTAAAATGAAAGGGGATAGGGCTATGTTAGGATTGTGTCCAGTGGGCACAGGCAGGATCTGGAGATCAGAAACGTCCTGGTAGTGAACAAATGACTCTGCAGCTATTGACGTAGGTTCAGGAGCTTTAAAGCTTACACCCCATTGCAAAAGCCCAAAGTGGTGTTACTCAAAGTAATCCAGGATTTCCCTTAAGTACAAGAACACAGAGCAATTATGCATTAGAGAAGGATTAATGAATATAATGGGTAATCAGCATGAAAACTGAGAAATCCAGAGACAGAGCTCAGTTTAGATGGAGTTTTCTTGGCAGCTGGGGGATTACCTAGCACTTCCCATGCTAAATCAGCTCACTGCTGCAGGCTCTTGCATGTGCTTAGGCCATTTTTTAATCATTTGACACCACAAAAACTGCGTCAAAGGGAGAACTGAGTGGAGCCAAGTATTTCTTGTTTGTGTCCTTTGCACATTTATCTGCTCATGGGCAGCTCCATGGTTAAAATTTGCTCTTAAGTGTGACAGGCCTGGGATGAGTAGAGCTGATTGACTTCTACACTTTGTACATCCAGCATGTTAATTGCTGGTGGCAATAGATCAATGGGTAATCTGAGGAGAGTATTCCTAAAATCACAGGATCACAGAAGAGTTTGGGTTGGAAGGGACCTTTAAAAGGTCATCCAGCCCAACACCCCTGCCATGGCGTCTCAGCTTAGAGACAAATTTTAGGAGAAAAGCGCCCGGGAATGAACATTCCATCCAAAGAGAAGGGCTTCAATAATCCCTTTTTGCTGATGAGAGGACCGAATACCTGTGGGTGAAAGTGAAAAATAAAGTAAAACTGTTTATTAACAAAGCAAGATACCCACAGAACATAGGGGAAAAAAAACCACCTCATTGCATGGCTGGGATGCAAAGATGGCAGCTGCCCTTCTTTGTCTCAGGGAAAGGAGGAGAAAAAAGAGTTCACGCAGCAGCTGGGAACCTGCTGGATTTCTGGTGTGGTTCTCCTCACAGCAGGCGAAGTTGGTGGAGTTGAATGTCCCTTCTTTCACTGTCTCAGTCTTTCCCAGGATTTGGACTGTCTGTGGCCACCCCCCCCAAGGCTCCTTGGATTGAAGAAAAGCAACAGAGACAGTTCAAGGAAATAAAAGCAAAAGGCTGCTGAAAAGCCTCCAGGCCAGGGAGGATATGGGATTTGCCATTGAATTTAGATTCACTATAAGGTGAATACTAAAGAAATAATAAGGAAAAACCCAAAATACCAGAACTTTCTTGCCTAAATTGGTGTAATTGATCTAGCAAAGGCAACAAATAACAATCTGTGTAGCCACCAACCATGGAAGAGAGATTGAACAGAGCTGGCTCCTGGGGTTCCCGGGCTCCAGCCCTGCCCCCTGGTTCATCTGAAACATACAGCAGCCATTTCTGTGAATAAAAGATGATTAGGGAATAAAGTATCATCATAAAATCACCCCTAGATACATGGGCAGAGACACCCTCCACTAGACCAGTTTGCCCCAAGAGATATCCAGCCTTGAACACTTCCAGGGATGGAACAGCCACAGCTTCTATGGACAACTTGTTCCGGTGCCTGTCCACCCTCACAGGGAAGAAATTCTGCCCAATATCCCATCTACCCCTGCCCTCTGGCAGTGGGAAGCCATTCCCCCTTGTCCTGTCACTCCAGGCTCTTGCCCAAAGTCCCTCTCCCTTATTCATGAATCCTTCTCTTAGCTCACTTAGGGCCCTGGCAGGGGCTCTGAGGTCTCCCTGGAGCCTTTTCTTCTCCGGGCTGAACAGTCCCAGCTCTTCTGGGGCAGAAGAGGGGCTGCAGCCCTTAGACCATCTCTCTGGGCTCCTCTGGACTCCAGTGGCTCCATGTCCTCCTTGCCTTGGGGGGCCCTGGGGCTGGATGCATTCTTTTCCTCCCAGCATGGTGTTGTTCAGTGGCAGCACTGTCCCCTCTCTGACAAGGTGAGTGTACACTAACACTGTCCAGGTGGCATTCCTGAGCTGCAGATTTGGCACAAGCTGGAAGATGGAAATGAGGAAGACATGTTAGCATTCCCCTTGAATGGTTCCTAGGTGCTTTGGTGGTTGTCCTAGGTTGAGTAGAAAAGAGGAGGAGGGTTTGCTGTCTCTCAGAAACACAACTTTCTAAATGCTTTGGCTTTTGCATGGCTAAAAAGATGCTATTGCAAAAAGTAATTTTAAACATGAGGACTCAGCTATCTCTTGAACAAATTTTATTATTGTTATTATTATTATTATTGCTATTATTAATGTTGTTGTTGTTGTTATAAATTGTCTTCTTGCCCTGGTAGCTTCTCAGTAAATTCAGTGAAACTGTAGCAATTTATAAAACTGTGTGAGTGCTATTAAGTAATTTTTTTTCACCTGAATGCTTCATACTGTTATCAGGAGGGAGCATCTCTGAATGTCACTCCTTATTCTGTCACCTAATGCAATCACAGTGCACTGGCATAGGCCAGGCTGTTGCTATAAATATTGCACACTGAAAGGTACAAAAATAACATTTTATCTCAGCTCTGTTGAAAGCAGGAACAGCAATGACAAAATCCTCACAAACTTCAAAAGCATTCATATAAATCAAAGCAAATATACTATTTTTTAACTAAGGTGTTTCTGAAAACAACCATATCAGTCATATCCAGTATCAAATGATGTCACAGCAAACTCATTTCCTTTGAAAACATGGCAACTGAGTTTCTCAACAGAAAAGAAGCAGCAGAGATAAGCATTTTGGCATTGCTAAAGCTTTTTTTTTTTTTTTTTTTTTTTGTATGTTATTTAAAGCAAACTGTGGAAGTAGAATTTATATTTTCCATAGAATTTAGATTCACTATAAGGTGAATACTAAAAAGAGACAGAGAGAGCAGTTATTGATGTTTATTGCCAAGATGCAAAGATGCATTAAATAAAGTGCTTTTGCTCTGGCTCTGTTTGCTTCCCAGTGCTGGTGATAGCCCTGCTCCATTTCAGGGGCAGGTAATAGTGGTGGGCAGATGTTTTCAGAGGGCTCACTTGCTTGTCTTCGTGCCTTTTCCCAAGCTTTAACACCTAATTTCTAACTTGGTAGTGCATGCCCTGTGTAAATCAAAGCCAGCACACAACTGCTCTACAGTACAGGATCACAGCAGCTCTTCCCAAATCAATTTTGTTACCCTTCATATTTGTGTCATGGGAAATTTCCCCCCTTTTTCCTTTTCCTTCTTTGCCAGAAGCATGACAAAATACATGGATTCAAAACAGACCCCAGCTGTCTTCCATTTACCTTCTATCCCTGTGAACAGTGTCTCTATTAACAAGGTACAGAGAGGAGACCTTTTTTTAACCCGTGGTAGTTTTGTTCCTCTTTGTGGGGTTTTTTTGGTTTTTTTTTTTTTCCCCCCTTTTTTTTTGTGTGTTGGTAAGAGTCAGAAAGTGAGGATTATTCACAGAGGAATTGCATACAGAGATGTCTGAAGTGGATGGAGTGAAGTTGACAGGCTTCTGTATACTCTCTGTCTGGGTTTAAAAGACAGGTGTCTGCCAAGGAAGGTGGGAGCCTTCCTGGAATGGAAAATATGACCTCCTTCTCTCCAAATTATCATAACTTTGAAGTTCTGGTGCTTTCAGGCAGAGATATGGGAAAAGGAATAACAGTTCTTTACTAGAATATATACATATACATACATATATACACACACACACACATATGAGACAAGGCAAGCAAACAACAAACTTGGGCAATGCTGGGAGGAGAGCAAAGGTGGAGCAGGGAGAGGGGGGTGTTTTGGGGTTTTTTAAAATCTTTCTCTGTCTGTCTTGTGTCCCATGTGACATCCTGGTGATGGCAGCAGCAACTGGGCTCCTGCAAGCATCCAGGAGGTGCTTCCTCTGGAGAGAGAGAGGGGGTAGGTGGTCCTGGGTTTCCCCTGAGGCACCCAAGCAGATGGTAAGGGTCCCTCCCAGTGGGGTTGGATGTTGAAAGGTCCCAGTTCAAGGGCCACTCCCGTGAGCAGAGGCTCACCCACAGTAAGGAGAAGCAGTGAAGGACAAAAACCTCTGCAGCAGCAGTGAATCCTCTCTACAGCAGCAGTGAATCCTCTCTGCAGCGGCAGCCAAAACCACAACCATCTCCCCTCCAATCCCAGAGAGAGAGAGAGAGAGAGAGAGGGAGCTGAGCCCAGTCCTTTGACCCCCAGCCAAGTCTTGGTTAATGCCCCTTGCCAACCTCTTGTGGTATCTCTGCTCTTTCCAAGAGAAAACCCCCCAGCCAGTGAGCTCACTCCCCAGCTAAGAGACTGCAGCAACTGCTCCCCTTCCCTCCTCTCCCGCATCCTTTCTTTTTAAGTATTGTCATTCATAATCTCTTAGGCAACAAATGGGAGAAAAATTCCCTGAGAGAAAGAAAAAAAAAAAGAAAGAAATTAACTTTCATCACCCTCATAATAGAAACTCTAGATAATTTGAAAAGATAACAGCCAAATGTAGATAGGAACTAGTCTGAGGAGATGGACCAAGGAGAATGGTCTCAGCAGCAAGGGGGAGGAGGGGAGTGCTCTGTTGATCTGGTCAGGTCGAAGAGGAGCCATCTCATCTCAGACACAGCATCATCCCTGCTCTGAAAAGTCAGGTCAGCCTTCCCAGATATGGGAGAAGTGACATTTCAAATCAGAGGTGTGCAGGGAAGACCAATGATTTCATGACCTGTAAGGTCTGAACTGAAGGGCTGACACTGAAAGACCCCGTAAGATGCCAGGGTCTCCCCAGGCATTGCATCGGTTTCCGAGGAAGTGGGGAAGAAAGCCACTAAGCCAGGAAGCTGCAGTAAAACCTGGTTTTGGAATGGCTTCCCAGTTGTTCCTGGGCTCTCTGGGGTTCAAATAATAAGGCTTTTCTTCTCTGTGAAAGAAAAAAGCCTTGCCCTCACTTCTCAACTGTTTTCAGACTCTCATGTTGTGGTAAATGCACAGCAAAGGTCACGCAGCTCCCCGGGAGTGGAGGGAGGCAGTCAAAAGCAGAAGAATATATGCAGATATCACAGGGTTAGAGACAGATCTCTGTGTCACCAAGTGCTGCTCTCTTGGTGTAAATGGATGAAAAATGGTGTTAAACCACCAAGAGAATGATGAGTTCCTTCTCCATATTCTGCTGTGGCACATCCCAGTGGAGAAGCTGTGTAACGAGGGTTCTGCTTGCAGGTACGCTCGCTTCACAATCTGCAGCTTTACTTTTTTGTATTTTAAAACCCCAATAAATCAAAATGTGTATCCCTCTACTGCAGATGTTATGACATTTCCAGCCCAGATTTCCATTGCTCTTAAATTTAGAAACATCCCTGGAAACCTTTGTGTTTCCCTGCTGCGATGCTGCAGCATCACTGTATGAGCTGAACGGGACTGATCTGCCTTAAGGAGGGAGGTCTCCATCCCACTCATCCTGGTGACTCCAAACATTTCCAGTTGCTGACCCTCCTGCATGGAGAAACACAAGAGGCAAGATGACTTAGCCTTGAGGATGGCTCTTTTTTGCCTTGTTGACTATGGAGGAGCTCAGCTGGAAAGGTTGGCTCTGAGGGATGAGAAGGGGAGACATCAAATGAGGGGGATGTTGCTTGTGGCACTCTTCACAGAATTCTCAATGACCCCAGTGAGAATTGTGTCTTTTTTGGAGGGAAAGAGGTGCATCAGGGTACCCTGGGGTGCATTCTCCATGGCATGTGGTGGTAGGTGAGGGAAGTTTTCAAAGCTTGCCTAGCAAAACCAAACAAAAACAACAAAATAAATGTGTTTTGAAGTTCTTGTGTTCAGTTGTGAGCCTGAAGGAGCCATGGAATAAGATTATCAGCTTTTACAAGAAATTAATGAAGAAAAATTATCATTTTAAGCTATTGTTACATCTTGGCTTGAAAGACAGGTGTCTGCCAAGGAAGGTGGGAACCTCCCATGGAATGGAAAATACGACCCCCTTCCCTCTGAGTTATTACAACAGTGGCAGCAAATCCTCAGGGCAGAAATGGGCTGGCACCAAACCCCACCTGTCTCTGCTCCAATCCTGAGAGAGGGAGAAAGAGAGAGGGACTGGAGTCAAGCCCAGTCTTTCACCCTCTAACCAAAATCTCCAGGTGTGAAAAATGCTAATTACTTGGTTTTAAAATTTTAAAAGTTTAATAGTAATAAAATGGTTATAAAAATAGCAATATCATTAGAGTAATAAAAATTTGGACAATTTGAATTAGGACAATACGGATGTCCGGGTACCTTTTTCTGGGCAAGATAAGCCTGAAAAAGGAGACATGGTTAAGAGAGGATTAACCCTTAAAAACAGTATTGCCTGTTGCATATTCATGCACCTCATACATGATGCATAAATTCCATTCAAATACAGGATTCTGTATGGTCAGTGTCAGCTTCTTCCTCTGAATCCTAACGGCCTATTCAGGGTTGAGCAAAGAGGTGGGAAGATGTTAGTTTCTTCTGATAATGGGGCAATAAATTCTCTTTCTGTGAAAGATTTAGGTGTCCTGTGGCTGCTATCTGGTGTGAGTCCTTTCTTTAGAAAAAAAGTATCTTTCATAGCATGGTTTCTATTTTAACATTTTGTTATAACCTAAAACTATATTTAACACACTACTTAAGAAAATTAATACAGCGTAACTTTCTAACATAACACATATATTATCAATTTTAATATTTTAATATGGTGAGAAGCCAATCGTAAAATACGCATTTTTCACACAGGTATCTCTGCTCTTCCTAAGAGAATGCCCCTCAGCTACAAGAGTGCATTCAGCTGAATCCTTCCTCCCCCTCCTCGGCTACATCTTTTGTCTCTCTTAAGCACTGTCGTTATCATCTCTCTAGGCAACAGATGGGATAAAAAAAGAAAAATCCTAACCTCCAGCATGTTACAATGGCACAAAACAAGCTGGCCTTTGCTTCGCACCCATATATACATAATTTTCATGATGTGGAAGCTTGTGATGTAGGAAGGAAGTCTCAGGCACAAAGAAGCAGCAGCAAGCTGAGGAGGAGAGGACTCTCATGATGGAAGGGAAGACCTTCGGATGAATGTGGATGCTGATAAGCCCCTTGGCGTGCAAATATTTTTATATGGATGCAAAACTAGACATACATTGATTTGATTTCTGGATTTTCTTTCATTTTGAAATGAGTAGTAAAAAAAAGTTCAAACCACGATATTCCTGCAAGGTAGTAATAGAATTACAGAATCACAGTGTTATAGATGGATAATGAGATGATTGGCTCTCACAATTAAGGGATGACTATTGTGTGAATATTAAGTAAAGCTTTAGTGATGTATAGTTATGTTATTGCAGTTTAGATGTCCTCTGTTCTCCCACAGTTCCCTTTTCCCCCTGTGTTGTTGCCATCAGACAGGTGGGGCTGTCTAGGACAGGTAGAGAGAAGGCTGCACGTGTGTCCCTTGCATGGGGCAGTGGGGAATGGAAAAGCTCAGGGGGTGTGGCATGGCAACACCTGACCTCCAATCGAGTTACAAGAGAGCAATTTCCACTGATAAATGGCAAAGAAGAGCTGACTGACAGACTTTGGGAGGGCTGGGCTGGCTGATACAACCCCTAGAGATATAAAAGACTGAGCATCCAACTTGAAGATGAACTGGCCACGTGGTATCCATGAGGGGCAGTTCCCAGCACTGCAGCTTTTTCCTTATGTAGTCCTTTGTTGTATTTTTGTCGAGGTTTCATAAACCTTTTTAAATTTTCAAAGTGAACAGTTGTTTCTCACATGCTTGGGTGCCTTAGGGGAAAACCCTGGGATCTCAAGCTTGCCGTTCCCTGCCCTGCTCGGAGCAGGGTTGCCACTGCCTTCCCCCGTGGCTTCCTGGGCACTGCTCTGAGCTTTCACTACGCTTCACTGCACCCCCTGCCTGGTGAGACCTGCAGCAGTTCCAGCTACAGAGTTTCTGATACTCTGAGATTTTTGCTCATTCCTGCTGTTTCAGTTTGCTGCTTCCAAGAGAACTGCTGTGGCACTGGCATCAGCCGCCCCTGTGGGTTTGTGCAGGAGGCCTCTCCTCCATCCCTTCCCCAGGGTTTGTGCAGGAGGCCTCTCCTCCATCCCTTCCCCAGGGTTTGTGCAGGAGGCCTCTCC
>JAYDZK010000001.1:15531649-15549509 GCA_034509185.1 Euphonia xanthogaster | reverse complement strand
CTTCCGATCTGAAAAATGTGTATTTAAAAAAAAAATCACAAAGTCATTTTGCCCAGTATTAGCATAATACTTATCTTGATTGCTTTCATAGACATTGCACCCAAGTATCTTAATTTGCTTTGTACTACAAAATAGGAAAAGAAAGAGAAAATTCTAGCTAGTGATTTATTCAAGCATTAAGGTAATATAGTTCTGGGCAATTATAAATACCTATGTATGTTATTACCACTAAATCAAAAAGTGTCTTCTGCCAAAAAGGCTGAACTCCCTGAAAGCCATTTCTGATGAATCAGCAGGAGATAACAGTAGAATTACATGAGACACACCATTCTTGGGAGATCTAAAATCAATACTTTCTCTGTGATTTCAGCCTCTGCTGGCTCCACAAGTAAAATGCTAAAGTCTGTAGTTCTACACTAAAAATTAATTTGGCTCACTATGTCTGAGGCTTAAACTTCAGCCACACATTTAATGATGCATGATATCACTAATCACTTCCTCTATGAAATAGCAAACTGTAGCTAAAAAAATAAGACATGAGATGACAATTGCTTATAAGGTTAAGAAAAAGATGTTTTGAGGCCTTGGCAATTTCCCAATGATTACTCCTTTAAATAAATTTTGGAGATCCCTCTGTGCATCACAGCTGGCAAATACTGTACTCAATTAATTTGACAGTACCTGTTTTGGTAACGTTGTCCCTTCAAACAAGAGAAAAAAAACACCTCCTTCACATTTCAAAGACATGAAAAATGCAGCCTTGTGATAAGAATGCTACAGCACTTACTCTTCTATTCTAGTTTGTCCCTGTGGGTCAAGTGCAGTACTCTGAAGAAATCTGCTTCTTTCTCCAAGTGCTTAATTTTTTTTTGCTTTCTATCACCCCACGGAGACAAGTGCTACTTTGATTGCCCTTACAAACCAACCTAAACAAGGTATAATTTACCTTTTCTAACCATTACCATGTTCTTGGGAAAAAAAAGTCAGAATCACTTTCTTTGTAGTATGTTTATTTAAGAGAATACAGTGATAATATAGCATTTCAGGAAAGTTTAGTATATTTTGTTATTTAGAAACAACATTCAACACAACATCATATAGCAACCTCAGGGCTTTATCCCAGCCTTACCTAAAAAAATACAAGGCTCAGGTATTTGCTCAAATATAGAGGATAAGGATGACTTAAGAGTTCTTGGCTTGGTTCTCAAGCAGTATGACTTAATTTTTGTACCTATTATTCTGTTTGAACCTGATGTCACAGGACAAAGGAGTTACCCACCATAGTGGCAGGCTGGGTTTAAAGTTCCAGAGACAAAGATGATTCTTGTCACTTTTATCCTCTGAGTAGTGAGTACTGGATTCAATAGAATAGAGACAGTAAAAAGAAAACTATTGTGTGCACAGTGGCAGGTTCAGACCTAAAGATCCTCCTTATAGCTTCTTCCATTGAACATTTGCCAGAGCAGGACCAAGGACATGAAAGAGGGACACATGGTGTCCTCTTTACATCGTCACTGCTGAGAAAAATCACTCCTATGGTACAGCATAACAATAGATAACCCAGATGTTTACCAATAGGTAGTTTCCCCCCTTTTTTTAGACAAAATTGGAAAGAAAGCAAATGCAACAACTGAAAGGCCATTCGAGACCATAGAAAAGACCATCAAAGACTGTAAGAAATTTGACTGGTGCACAAGTGACATTTATTAAAGACAAAATCATTGTGGCAGTTCTAAGCTAAAGTTATTTTTTAGAGGAAGACATAGCACAAAACTTTATTTAGACTACTGTGTTATCTTCTGGGGTCAGAATCCTCTTCTACCATTTTTACTCATTTTATGCTGATAAATCTGCTTTTAAGACTCACCCCTTCCTTTCATTTTGAGAAAGCTTATCCTCTGCAGATACTTTAATGAAAGAAAAGCTGATTGTTTGAAAACCCAACTTGATACTTATCATGTTGACAGATGGTATTAATTTGTGGTAAAATTATACTGTACCCTTACTCATAATTGACCCTAGAACTGGAGATGTTGGCTAGTGAAATGCATTAGGTATACCATAGATGCCAAGATTATGATCACTGAAATAAATCTTACTTAGGGAAATATTTTAAATAAAATGCACTGCCTGAAAATACAGTTTAGTAACTAGCCCTGTCAGTAGTCAGAATTAGTATATTTTACAGATATAATTGTAAGAAGGAACAAAAAACTTTTCATATTGAATAATAATCTCTAACAGTTATTCAGCCAATGTATTTATATGGCAAAACAATAAAGATAATACACTGTAGACAATCAATGTAAATGGCAAGTCAGCAAATATCTTCAGCTTTCTGTGTTTTATAAGACAAACGTGGTAAAAGTAGCAACTGACGACTTTGAAAATCATTGGTAGGGTTGGATTTCCATGTAATGCCTTCTCACAAAAATCTGAATATTAATTAATAGAGGGAATGAGAATGTACTCTTATACAATTGGGTTCAAAGAATAAATGACACTTTAAAATACTGGAAAGGCCTAAGAATGTTTTATTAACTTAACCATATTGCATATTATGAAGTTGTTCAAATGCATGCAGTTAATGAAGAGACCTCAACTCCATTTAGTATTTTCCCCCGCTATTTTCTTAAATGCAGTTATATTTTTAAATTACAGAGCTTTCGATTTTTTTTTTTTATTTATCTATACTTCCACTCCCTTCCTAGAAGTGAAAATGTGAATAAGCAATTTCCTTATAGTCAGTAAAGTTTACTGATAGTCCCAGAGATTTCTCTGATATCACAATGCTAATATGGTAATAATCACTGCCACTCTGTACATATTTGTGTGGTTACTTGTTTTCCCTCTGTAGAATAGACAAGGTATGAAAGGCCTCAGTGCTAGTGTATACTGTGATTAATCAGTCGTAATTTGACTAAAAATGTCTCATCTTTGAAACACTTTTCCTTATAATTCCTGTTTCAAATCTAAGAATTTTTAGACAAAAACAATTTTACTGTGTCATGGTATTTTTTACTGTGTCATTGCCTAGCCATGATTTCACCTCACTTACTAATGGATTTTATGTTGTCATTTTAAATTTTACAGTTACCTTTTTATGGTAAAAAATTACAGATTTTCCTCTTTAATATGTTGTCTATGTGATGTATGTTCAGCCTGTAATGATGACTTTAGGAAAGGCTCCTAAAAATATGTTTAAACTTCCTTGAGACCTGGGTCTTTCAGTGGGAGAAATGAAGAAAAGCTGCTACTAATTCCTGTACTTTGGGATGCTGTGGTTCCTTCCAGTGCAGAACTAACTTGTACAGAACAAGACAGTGTGTCATGGATGGGGGGGGGGGGGGAAACCACCAACACTCCAGGAAAGAAAAAACCAGAGAGGAACACCTTTAATTTGACCACTGCTAATGTACATCGCACAAGAAGGTAGAGACAGACAGAAAGACAAAAAAAAAAAAAGAAGTAAGTAAATATGTGAAGACACCAACCCTTCTCATTTATGTTTCAATCAGCAGGCTTAGCAATGATAATGAAAAGCAGAAAGGTGAGAATGTAAAATTCAGATTAAGTGAGAAATACTGCAGGACTAAAGAAAACACAGGCAAGAAAGAAAAGGGGTGTTTGCTGCAGTTAAAGGTCTCTCAGAGCTTTCCATTACAACAGCTGTACAACTGTAAAATAATATAAGCAGGAAGACATTTGGAAGACACTAGAAAGGCTTGAGAAAGTGTGGCAAAAATGAAACAAATTGAAAATAAAGAAGAAACACACAAGAGGAAGGGAAGTGAAGGACAGATACCACCTGACTGAATGATGGTAGCAATAAATCCACATGAGTGAGAAACAGGATAGGAAAGAAATAAAATTAATGCTTTTATCTCATCTATTTCTTCATCAACTGAGCAATAAAGAAAAAAAATAAATTAACTAATATGAGAACTCCTATTTTCTTAAGTATAGCGTTCTTTTATTCCTGTTTACTTGAAAACCCATTAATTTAAAATATGTATGAAGAAAAAGGAAAAGCTGTTAGTCTAAAGCCGTGTACAGCAAGGTTCAATTTGAAGAGCTTTTTTCATGGCCAAGTTCCAAAGAGCGGTCAAATGGGATTTACAGTGCCAGTCTTGACAGGATCTTAAGCATAACAGCATTAGAAAGCTGCCACCATAACTCCTGGGGTAGAGAGGCTGCAGTAAGTTGTAGGCTACAATTAAGGCTCATTCGTTACTCCTTCCTTCTCAGCATTGAAAAGGTTAAGGACATAAGAATCTCAAAGCCACTAAATGATCTTTCTGGTTTAGACTACCCATAAATACCATGGAAAAGCTCAAGCAGTTTTCTTTTTTTTCCTTCGAGGGGGAAATTTTTTCCATTTGAAAGTGGTGAAAGGACAAAAAAAAAAAGGAAACATGATGAAATTCAATACAGTTGAGTTTTATTTAGCCAAAAGACCTCCTTTAGATCTTGCTGTTCTAGAGATCATTTTCATTTATTCTTTTCTTTAAAAAGCCAAGCCTCTACAAAGTGTCTGGACTATTATTTTGCTATTGTTGTTGCTGTCACAAATTGTAAAAAATGAGAAATACCTGTGTATATTCTTTTTAGAAATCTTAACTGACAAAATGTCAGTGAGATGCTGGGCAGTAACTCGCCCTGAATATCACCAGATTGTGTCTGAGAAATACCATTTCAGGCAGCTGATAGTCATACACTCATCAGAATCTGAATTCCCATCAGCTGATTTAGTAAGAATTTAATAATGCATAATGCATTATGTAACCTAAAAAACCATTAGCTGGATAGTTCAAGAAGATAGAGTTATCCTATTTTGTTGGATTCTGACAATGAATCATCACTTCCTTCATATTACGTGTTGCTGGGTGCCTATCTGGTTGATAGAATCTGAGTCTGGAAGGAAAGTGCTTCAGGCCATTCAAACATAAGGCCTTACAACATTAAAAATATGTCAGCTGTAAATTTCCGATTATGATTTTGGTCTGGCAGGAGACACTATGACAGTCTGAATACAGATTTAAAATTTTTATAAGCTTAATATTGTCAGCTAAACCAATATTATATTTTTCCATGCCCGGTACTGAATTTTTACTTCAGTGTAGTCTCAGGATAAAGCGTTCCCAGCTAAAGCTACTCAGTGTCACGTCTGTGCTGAGATAAACCATTTGCACTGGAGCCCAGAGCAACCAGTATTGTTGCTGGCCTCAGGATACAATGCAGAAAACTCATTTTGACATAGTTTTCCTGACATGGTTTGCCTGTATCTCATTAAATAAATATAAACAAGAATTGTTTTCGGTCTCCTCAAAGGTAGGAACTAAAAAAAAAAAAAGGAAACTACAGCTGGTAATAGACTGTAAACATCCTAGTGAAAGGCAAGATACCAGTGGCACTGTAAATTCTCCAGGGGAATAAATGGGGAGGGGGTAAAATCAGAGCTTATGGACTCCCTTACACTGGCCATCTACTCTGGACTGCTCTGAGGAAGGCTTCTTCAGTCCATCCTACTGCCCAGCCTCTTATAACTACTCTGATGTTATATTTCAATTGTTTTACTTTTCTAGGGGCCTTTTGACAGGAGAGTTTGCTAGAAGCTGTTGTTATAGAATGGTTAGTCTTCAGGTTTCCAATGATCTGTTTTTTTAGAGGAAGGCTTGAGCAATGCTGATTTATGGTACAGGGGGTTAGCAGCCACTGTTAAAGGAAATTCAGAAAAATGGGTTCTGTAAAATAAGTAATAAAAGAAGATTAGGAACTGAGATAATTTAGGATTATATTTGGGTTGAAAAAAATGAAATAATGATCTATGAAATGTGAAATTACGAAGTAATGTCAAAGTACTTCAGAAAATACAAAGTTATGATAAAAAATGACATATTAATTCTGCAAGACATCCCCTTTTCTCTTACAACACAGCTTCACCTATGCTTGTTAGAAAAAGAACATTGTTTTTATGAAGAGATTATATCCCTAACAAAATTGTGTCCATCATTTTCCCTGAAAGATAAGAATTTCTATTGACACTAGGAACTGTATAGAGGTCAACGAAAGACTGGGGTGCCTTCTTAGAGGACCTTCCAGGTACTGCATCAGTAGCAATTATTATGATAACTTAATATGTATTGTGTTATTTGTATAGAGTACTTAATAATATCATATGTGTGCATATTATCTCTGTGTAATTTATTTTGAATAGTTTGATACACTGCTCATCCATTTTTTTAATTATTCTGAGGTCTGAAGAAAACACTGAAGGGAAATGAAGAAAGGAAAATGGACGTATAAATAAAACAAAACTAAATTTTCTCTGAACTGCCGAATGTAAATGCTTTTACAGACAAATTTGTAATTCCATACAATAGTTTCAGTGATTCACGTGTTTTTCCATGATTGTAGCACTATATATGTGACTGCTTTAATGAAACCTCTCATCTTCAGGCAGAGCAGCTGAATGCTACTGCCATGTCCATTTTACTGCCCTGACTTGTAAATGTTGTACATCGTTATTCAAGCTGCAGGTAGCAAACTACCTGTGAATTATCAGCTTTGCCAACAGGTAGAGCATAACAAGGATTTAATTGCCTTCCCCTTTGGCATCTTTCACCCTCAAGGGATGGCAACTGTTATTCCAGTTGGAAGACAGAGCAGCTACTTAGTGGTCTTTCACCTGGAAAAGGATGAAGAATGTAAGTGTTAATTAATCAAAATTTGAGTCTGTCAACTGCTTTTCTTCCAATCCTTAAGATTAAAATGTTCTTCTGGAAGAGTCTGCAAACCTCGGGATCTTGTGGTTTTTGAAAATTATGTCCAGGCCACTGGTAATTAAAAGGTGACCAGGCAAGGAAAGCATTAGAGGTGAGGAAAAAATTATTGGCTTCTGTTCCACATCTTAGCAGTTTCCTGAAAATACTGTGTTCTCACAACACAGTATCCCTAGGATCTGTGCCCTGGAAGGGCTGTTAGGTGTCTTGAGCTCATCCTTGGTTGAGCAGTGATTTCTAGAAGTACCACAGAAAACATTGCAGCAGGCTGGCAGGGCAGTCCCCTCTCCAGGAAGCTCCAGCCAGGCTTTCCTTATGTTATGATTGGCACTCACAATTAAAAGATACCCACTGTATGAATAGTAACAAAAGCTTTAGCAATGTATAGTTATGTTAGTGTAGTTTAGATGTCCTCTGTTCTCCCCACAGTTCCCTTTTCCCCCCTGTATTGTTGCCATCAGACAGCCGGGGTTGTCTAGGACAGGTAGAGAGAAGGCTGCACGTGTGTCCCTTGCATGGGCAGTGGGGAATGGAAAAGCTCAGGGGGTGCGGCAGGGCAACACCTGACCTCCAATCGAGTTACAAGAGAGCAATTTCCACTGCTAAATGGCAAAGAAGAGCTGACCGACAGACTTTGGGAGGGCTGGGCTGGCTGATGCAATCCCCAGGGTTATAAAACACTGAACGTCCATCTTGAAGATGAACCGGCCATGTGATATCCACAAGGGGCAGTTCCCAGCGCTGCAGATTTTCCTTATGTAGTCCTTTGTTGTATTTTTGTTAAGGTTTAATAAACCTTTTTTACATTTTCAAAATGAGCAGTTTTTTCTCACAGTTACCTGCTCTCAGGCTGGAAAAGGCAAAGCTGAATTCCTGGGATTTTTCATTTTTAACATGGGAGTTCACAGAGGTGTATCCGCTTTCTCAGTGTTTTAACAGATTGCCAATTGTCAAAGCTAATTACTGATTGTTTTTTTTGTGAGACACGGAGGAAACTGCTAGCAGGTTCTCTTAGAACATCACTTCTGTGATGCAAAACCAGCATACCCTTTGGCATTGTTGGGATGGGACAGCTCTTGCTATTTTGTGGGCAAAAAAAGCTTGATTCTCCAGTCTGTGTGACGGAGATGATAGTAACTGGGGCTTTGAGCAACGTGGTCTAATGGAAAGTGTCCCTGCTCATGGCAGGGGGGTTGGATTATCTACAAGGTCCCTTTCAAATTGGGCCATTGTCTGATTCTATGACCCAGTCTCTGACTGATGCAGGTGACACTTGCCCTGCAGATGTGTCTTACCAAGCCCTTACCATGCTAAAGTTTCAACACCACTTTAAAGTATAAACTGCTGGGTAGCCCAAAGCCAAAAATATTGAAAATTTGGGAAATCAGCCAAATGCTTTGGAGTCTTTGAAACTGTTTGCTGCCAGATCCCCTTTGGGAAAGGACAGAGATGGCAAGGACAGCACCGATCTTTCCCACTGCAGCTGGAGTCCTCTGAGAGTGTGGTTTTATTGAAGCAAAGCCCTGAGCAGTAGAATCAGTGCATGCCCTTCCCTCCTGCTTTGGCATTTGTTTCTGTCCAGGCTCTTCTTTACAGTTCAGCTGGCACAGCTACCTGATTACTCAGTAAAACACCTTGAGGAGCAGAGCTGGCTTTTTGAAAAGCACAAAATCTCTGCTATTTTTATCCCTGTAAATCCAAACTTCCTAAAGTGCTCTGAACATCCAGGTGTAGAAAAATTGGGTGCTGCCATCATCCTGGCCACTTGCTGCTCTTAATTAGAGAGATTTGTAGTTAAAATCAGATCAAAATATCCTACTAAAAAAAAAAAAAAGGACTTCTTTTCCTTGGAGACCTCAAATATTTGAGGTTTGCCTTGCAAGGCGTCTGTGCTTTTCAAATGCTATTGCACACTGCTTACAGGCAAGCTCTAAACCCAGAGCATCCAAAAGGCATTTAAATTTCTGAATAGTATACAGTGGTCCCCAGTTTCAACATCAGTTTCCTGCTTACCCCACGGGGATTGCAGATGGAGAGCTTGACTCCAGGGAGCGTGCCAAAGGGATGAAGTGAAAAACAGCACTTCAAGTGAAGCTCAAGACATGAAATGCTTGGGGGAAGGTGATCAAAACTAATGTGATGAGAGCCCAGTCAAGGGAAACTTTTCTGAGATTGTGATAATCTCACTGGTGGACAGTTCTCCTGAGAGCTTAGCAAGTATTTTTCTATCCATTGCACCGAATCATGCCCTCCTCTGTTGTCTTGTCATGGTATTTTTATTGCTAGACATGCCACCTGGTCCAGTGAAAGGTGTCCCTGCCCATGGCAGGGGGGCTGGAACTAGATGAACTTTAAGATTCTTTCCAATCCAAACCCTTCTATGATTCCATAAATCTGTGATTTATACCTCTCATTTCAGGATGCATTACCAAGCAAACTAAGAGCCCAGCTCTTTGATGTAGTATTTCAGCCATGGGAAAACTGTGTTGTGGCAGTTCAGGATTGTGTCTCTGGGACAAAACAGCAGGGAAATCTATGTAGAGGTGGGTTTTCCTGAAGCAGGACTTAATTAGCAAAAGGAAATGAGGAAACCAGCTGCTCCAGCTCTAGAGGGCAGCACAAAATAATAAATAAAAAGCTGAACTTGGGCAATTTGAAATCATCTTCTGCATGACAAAAGCACCCTTTTGTAGTGGGAATTCTTCCCACTGGATCCAGTATATTCAGCACTGTCTACTTACAGCTAAAAATTCAGCAGCTCATCTGAAAATGCCTTTATGGAGGCCTTTAGCCCTAATTCCTGCCTCATGCCATGAAAATCCATCAAGGGTGTTGTCGCCAACAATGGACCCCCCTCCTGCCAGCAGACTGCAATCACACTCTCATTAGTAGCATGGCTGCAAAAAAAAAAGTTATTTCTTCCAGAACAGGTTTCCAGATTTTGGGGTTTATAATTATCAGCCATGAATTTTAAACATTTAATCTGCAAGCACTGTTTCCTTAAAGATGCAGAGAGGGATTTAGGTGCCGGAGCCTACAACCCTCCAGGAATGTAACTTGCAGACACACCCAAAATAAACACACTGTCATGCCCCACACACACAGCCAAACAATGGCATTGCCAATAAGTTGCTTTTTCTCCCGAGAAAACCCACAGCCTGATCCTGACAGTTCCTCTGGCAAAAATCCCCCTGTCTCTCAATGCCTGCCCCAAGGAAGGGCTGCAGGATGTCACACAGTAGCTGACTCCATCCGGAGCACAGCGGTGGCTAGGACCCAGCAAGAGCCCGCGGAGGAGTGGAAAGGAAGACAAGCAACATAATTTAAAGCAGACACTGTCCCAAATAAGGTTATTTCCCTGAAAATGCCTTCATTCTCAAGTTATAAGTGAACCTCTAGGTGTCCTGAATGGGTGAATATGAACCTGAAGAATAATTGCATGGATACCAGGACTGAATCGATTTTGAAGAGCTGGACATGCTTTTTAAAGAGATGATAAGCAGTGTTTGGGGATGCAAGAAACCCTTGAAACAAGGTAAATGTGAAATAGTCACTCTTTTTACCCCTGAAGGCTCTAACTTAACAGGAAAGAGTCTTGTGTGGAAAAGGATCAGACCCTGGGGAGTGTGGTTTTTGTTCTGTGTGTTCTCTTGTGTTTAACTTTTTTTGGCACAGGAGAACATCTCCGTTAATTGTCTAAGCAATAACAAAAATTACGTTTGGGGGAAATCTGGAAAGTGCTGCTTTTATTAGCTGCAAACAACATCTGTGAAGTAGTTTCAGGATTAATATTGTGATAGAGATGGAGGCAAACATTGTTCTGAAGTGGAAACTGGGAATAAATTGTTATTATTCTATAGTTTGAAATTTGTATTGGGGCAAATTACTGGTCTTCTCTACCTTCTCTGCCTTTCCTACTTTTTAAATGGGCATGCTGACATGGTTAGGGTATGCTTTTTCTAGAATTATTTGACTGACTTATTAATACTCCTTGGAGATGATATTGACTTAAACCACCTGTATTTTTTAGCTAGGGTTGACACTGTGTGATTTTGAAGTGCTGTGGTGGAAAGCTGTGGATTTAAATAAGGTTCAGAGCTCAATCCTCTGAGTTATGCTGGGGTTTCTATCGCAGCTTCCAGTGGGAGCAAACTGGCGCTGATCATGAAGCTGCTTCAACTCTGGGAAAGCCTCAAAGCAACAAAAGCTCCTTTAAGTTGAGTTGTTGCTGCTGCTGCTCCCAAGCTGGTTTTGTAAGCTGTGGATGGGGAGGTCAATGCCAACTGGAAGGGTTTAGTGTTGGTAGATGTCCTCTTGCACACCAAGGGAATGGGGGTCCTGTAACCCTGGGCTTGGCACTGGGGGAGTGTGGGGGGATGCTGAGACCTGCCCAGAGGGTAGAAAAGAGGGGGATGCACTGATAGATGGTTGATGCACACTAGAGGTTGCTGAGAAGGATCTAAAGTTGCACACTAGAAGGATCTAATGATGCACACTAGAGGTTGCTGAGAAGGATCTAAAGGTTGTTCAGAGAAAATCTACACAGGAAAAGCTCCTCCACTGGACAGCTGAACTGAAAACTACCCTAGGAAGGGAATCTCCTGGAGCAAGGAGGTTGGGCTGTACTATGACAGGTCGAGAGGAAGTAGCTTCAGGTTGTGCCAGGGAGGGTCAGTTTGAATATTAGGAAAAGTTTCTTCACTGCAATGGTTGCTAAGCACAGGCAGAGGCTGCCCAGGGCAGTGGTGGAAACCCCCTCCCTATAGGCATTTAACAGATGTGTGGATGTGGCAGTTGGGAACATGCGATAGTGGTGGCTTTGGCAGAGCTGGGAGAACAGTTGGAGTTGATGGTCTTAGAGGGCTTTTCCAAACTAAATGGTTCTGTGAGGACAAAGTGTATGTTGCCTTATTCTGGAAGAGGCCACCACATCCTTGATGAGCTCCAGTATGTGACAGCCACCTTAGAAACACCTTGTGGGACAGCTTCCTTGCTTATTACAGATTTGCCTTACACAGCAAACCATTACATCTTTTTTTTTTTTTTGTGTGTGTTCAAATACATCAATTTCCCAGTTGCTTTATAAACCTAGAATTTAGGAAGTTACAAAGTGTGTTAAAACTCTGGATTATGTCAGGTTTATTATTTAAGAGGCAAAGAGACCTTTTTTTTTGCACTGACAGTGTGACAAGGGGAGACATTGCAGAGCACATGGGCAACATACTGTTCCTCAGGGTGGTGCCCTGTTGCAGCTGATATCCCCAGCTTAATTCATTTTGTCTGAACAGAAAGGATTTCCCTTTGAGGGCTTGGAGAAAAGACTTGTAATCATTGGTATGCTCATCTTCTATTGCCACCTCAGCAAACTAATACTCAAATGATAAAAATAGATTTCTCCTCCTTAAAGGAGGTTCCAACTGCTCTAAGCATGGGGAATGAGGAACAGAGGGGGACAAGAGAAACATTATAGATGCTGATATTGGCAATTCCTCCTTCCATCAGATTAATTCAGCATATTTTGCAAGCATTGATTCAATGGTAGAAAATTAACATCCTTGGTTTGGTTTTAACAGGGAGGAACACACTTCTGATCCCATTACTGAGACCCGTTCTTTCTCCTTGGGGTCACAGGTCATTGTCCATCACTGGGGTTTTCTTGTGGAATGGAAGGAATACACAAACTGTACACAGAGTAGCTGAGGTCTAATCCTTCCCAGTTTATCTATTCCTAGTACACAGCTCCGTTCTCTGGTTTGGGAGGGTAGAAATGGGCAGATTCCCATCAGGAACTTGTTTGCATTGCTGTTCAGTGACTGTCAGTGCTGTAAGGGGCCATCAGCTGCATCCATCAAAGTGACTAAGCAGAGGGATCTCCATCAGGTGAGAATGATCTGATCTCTTTCGTTTCCAGCTATTCAATGCTCTGTGGGCAGAAGCCACTGAGCAGCACTACATGTTGCCAGTGGCTTGTGCATGGGATTGGGGTTAGCGTTTGGAGCTGTTTGAAGCAGGAATGCTTGCCTTTGGCTTTGGTTCTGTTTTTCTCTATTGTCCAGTGACAGGCCTCCCAGAGGTGTTTGCTGCTTTTGCAGTTCTGTGCTCTTTTATGGAGTGCTTCCCAAACAGTTAAACTCTTATGAGTTCTGTTTCACACAAATCCATTATATTTTATATTTGTCTCTTCGTAAGGCTGACGATCTGTCCTTGTCCATGGCAGGGGGATTGCACCAGATGGCTTTTAAAGGTCCCTTCCAACCCAAGCCTGAGAGAGTTCAAGAAGCATTTGGACAACACTCTGGGCCACAGGGTGTGACTTTTGAGGATGGTGCTGTACAACACCAGGGATTGGACCCAATTATTTTTGTGGGTTCCTTCCAGTTTTACATATTTTGTGATTCTGTGCAACATATGGTTCTATGATCTCCTGTCAAATGTATTTATAAGCGTGTCCATGCCTGGAGTAAAATGAAAAATCTCAGTCCACTCCTGTTCTGGTTTGAAAGCAAAACCAGTGAGAGACTCCAAGTCAGAAATACAATTTATTAGGAAAAGGAAAAAAACCCCAAAATACATGCAATAATACAAAAGAAAAACCTCTGACAGAGTCAAAATACAATGTGACACCCTGCTAGTTAGGGTGGTGGTAGGAGTCCAGATGAAATGGTCTTGTTGAAGTGGTGATCCCATAGAAAAGATCTGGTAGCTCTTGTCCTCTGGAAAGCAGTGGGCAAGGGCAGCTTGTTCTGTCCCAAACCCCAGATTATATCCAGGTGGGGATGCTTAGCTCCACCCCCCTGGGTGGAGCATTTCCCAATGGGCTGATATTATTCTGTGTCATGTGGTGGGTCCATTAAACAGGAATGGCTCCTCAGGGAGTTATCTCTGAGCCATGTGGCCAGGCGTTGATGGACCCATTAACAGGAGAGAAGGAAAAACAATGCCCTGACAGCTGTTGAAGATGGGAATAGAATATATCTTAATATTGTAACCTAGGACAGCTCCTCAAGCTGTTGGCATTAACTCAACAAGGATACACATGTAGAAGCTCTTTGATGCTCTGGGATAAGAGGAGTAGAAAGTGTTGTGGATGGAAATGACAGCTGTTCCCACTTCTGGTTGTTACTGAGTGGCACCTATTGGCTTTGCTCAGGACATGGCACCCAAAACTTATGCCCAGTTGAAAGGACCGGTGCTGTGTCTATGGAGTGTGTGAAGATAACTCAGTCTTCAGTAGTTTTCTTTCTCTGTGATGCCCAGCTTGAACATCTGGACTCTGTTGAGTGTTGTGGATATCATTTAGGCAGCAGCTGAAATCACACTGGGGAAAACCCTTTAAATGCCTTGGACCTTCCTTTCAAGTCCTCAGAGATGGCTTAATTTATTGCACTGCTTGTGTCCTTCTCCATGTTGGATGATGACCTGGTGCCACCTTTTGCATGTGTTGACCACTGTGTCCCATATGAAATCTAACTGTAATTATTTTTATCCTCAGAGCCATGAAACTGTACATCATCTTCTTCCTGGCAGTGGTGAACAAAGAAACCTCTAACTACCAACTCCCTGAGGGGACATCCTGTGAAATGGTAAGGCTGTCTCTCTACTTAGGTCCCTTGAGATCCTGAGTGAGGTTGGGATTCCCTTGTTACAGGTACTGCACAAGCAGCTGCAGTCTCTGAGAAAGGAAACCCCCAGGACCAGGCTTCCTGAGATGGCAGAGGTGGGATTTGCAGGTTAGGGGGTGCTTAGCAGTCTGTCCTCAGGCTTTGTCCTTGTTGTAGTGACAACACACAAAGGGGAGCGGGGGGAGGAGCAGGCAAAGAAGGGTAATTATCTCGGCTTTTTTCCTAAGGAGGACCTGGTTAAAAGAAATTTGACTTGATTTCCCTAAGATTGTACAGGGTTTCTGTGGCTAAGACAGAGAAAGAACTTAGACTTAAAATCGACTTCTTTATATCGGTTGTTCTTTGTACTTTCCTTAAAACATCTTCTGTGAAATACTTCTATACCAGCTCTTTTGTAATAACAAGTAGACAGACCTCCTCTGCCCTGACACAGCATTTCTGCCAGGGAGGTTGTACCTGACTTCTGCTGGAGCAAAAAGAAATGACAAAGAGAGCAAAGAGAAATGACTCTTGCTCCAGTACAAAATCTGCTCCTTGGATTTTTGCAAGCACCTGGTACAATATTATAAATCTTATTTGCAACTGAGCTTTCTCCCTTCCCTCTCTAAGTGCTTCTGACCATACCAGGATGTTTAAAAATACCTTTTTTCCCCCCTTGAACACTGAAGCTGTTCAGCACAAATCCTCAAGAATTTCCAAAATAGGGAAAAAATAATTTGCTAGCTGTACACATGTCCCTTGTGGGACTCATTCCATTCCTGCCCACCCTGCCATATTGCTGCACTTCCTGAATTCCAGAGAAATTAAGACCTAGTGTATATATAAAAAGATCTTGGGAAGGTGACTGAGTAGCTCAGCTCCCTGGCTAGAGAGGGAACTCTGATGCAGCCACTGTAAACAGGACATGGGTCCCATGCCAGAGTCACATGAAGGCTGGATGAACCATGCAATAATCCAAGCAGTTTCGTCCCATTTCTTGATGGGTCACAGATCAGGCTGATTGCTGAGAAGTAAACACATGCTTGCTTGCACTACTCCACTGTAACCTGCTTTCATCAAGGCAACAACACAACTATGCTGGGATAAAATGAGCCCTGACAGAAAACACACTGCTTTCAGGGGCCAGGATGTTCATCTGATGTAAATCAACAGCTCGGTCAGTGTTGCTAATGTCCATAGTGATTGCCTTTCTTCACTGGCATTTGGTGTGGATTTAAACAAGCTCAAAGAAAGAAGGAGCTACTGGATTAGCTGGTTAGCTGCCATTGACAGTCCTGCATTGCATCACAGCCTCACTGTTTTATACGGTACTTTCCCTGGGTGACACCTTTAGAATAGCAAAGGCTCAGAAATGGAAACTTTAATCTCAAATATCACAGAAGAGGCATGAGTCAGAAACCTGTGCCACTTTCTGAGTCACCACTGGTGGTTCTGTTGCTGAACTAAACTCTCCTACAAGAGGTTTTAGGAAGTAAGCAGTCCCTACCAGACCCCTGACATGGGGGTGAACTGCACTGATTATACCAGTTACAGCACATCTATCAGTTTGTGAGACAATAAGGAACAGAACAAATGTCAGGACATTCTTCCTAACTCACATAATTTCCCAAGGATAGGAAAAGCTTCAACTGTATCATATTTTACCTCCCAAAGAAAGATGATTTCACTAATTCCTGTTAATTGGCAAAGGAAGAAATTTCAAATAATTCATAGAAGGGAAGGGATTTTAGAAAATTCTATTTTACCTTGCTTTGAGGTGATGCAAGGACAGATGCATAACCAGATGTCATAGATCAGCTGATGTGTGGTACCTGGGCAAAATGCTAAGGTTTGATTGTGTAGCTACGCCTCTACCTGAGCAGCTCTTCTAAGATTGGTCAGGGACACCATACAAGTACAGGTCAGTGCCAAGTGGCTCCAGCCCAGATTCTTGGTTCAAATGTTCATGAATTGATAAAGGAGAACTCAAGGGCAGGCTTGAGTTCAACTCCTTTTTGTAGGGCTCTTACTGAGGTGGCTGACAACTTCCACTCAGTGCTGAGCAGTGAAGAACTGGAGTCAGAAACCAAATGATGCCCAGCTTTTGAACTGTTGGGTAATTTTTTTTTCCCAGCATCTTAATGGGACCAAGTGGTCCTCACCCTCCAGTACTTCTTGACAATGAAACAAACCAAAGGCAGCGCTGGCAGAGGTGATGAAGTCAGAAAATGAGATTGACTAAAGTCTCTTTTCCAGTCACAGGCTACCGACACATTGGACTAAGGGGTGAGAGGCAAGGAGATAAACCAAACAGATACTGTTTGCTCCATCCCACAGAGACATGCTTCATCTTTTTTTCCTACTGCTGATGACAATGAAATTCATGCAGTTTGAGCCTTGGGGGAGAAAATATGGTGCAGAAGAGACAAGATAAGAAATTTAGTGAGGATCAAAATAGTCAGTGAAAAGGAAAGAGAGTTTAAAAAGAAAAATGAGAGGGGAAATGTTATGGGAACAAATGGCAGGCAGTGTGAGGTGTAGGTTTTATTAGTTCCTTTTATCAGTGGGAGGGTTCCATGGATGCAGATTAAAAACCAAATCATGCAAGATACATGGTGAACAGTGGCTGACTTCTCCCCCATCAACTTCAATGAAAAGCAGATTATTGGCATTGGCAGGAGTTGCATCAGGACTTTGGTAAGATTCTAGCTGCCCAGGGGGAATGGAGGGTGCTCAGCACTTGCTGGGATCTGGCTGAAAGTGTGAGAAGAAACCTGGCATCTGCCTTAGGATGCAAAGCAGTTTCTGCTTTTTCACTCTGGATTTTTGTATCCTCCTGGCTTCTTCCTCTTCCACAAATGAGTAAGAAGAGGTTTCCTGCCCTGCTATTCATGCCTAGGAAATAAGGCCAACTCTGGGCATAATTTAACTCAAAATGAGGAATTGTACAGTGACTTTGGAGGAAAAAAATATTGTCAGGGAGAAGTCAGAAAATTTCCTTCTTTTTTTTATTTCTAATTTTTTTTTAGCTGAGGGAGATTTGAGTGAGTTGGAGGGAAGAGAGGAAGGGGTTTAAGTTTTAATAGAATGTTTACTTGGGATCATTGGGAAAAATGTGTCATGGGAGCAGCTTGTGTACATCTGAAGTTTGAATGAGCACTTGCACTTCTCTGGCACATTCTTGTGTGGTCTCCAGAACTAAGATGATGCAAAAGAGATTCACAAAATGCTGACTAGTGCCTCACTTCTGCTAAACAGATCTGCCGCTTCATTCACCTCAAAGTTCATATAAAACAGATGGGATTTAATATCTTTGACTTTTAATATTTGCTTGATTTTTGAAAAGCTTCATGATATGGAATCTGGATCCTGCTTCTCCATAGAAGTTAAGATTCAACAGAACTTCCTTCCTTCCTTCCTTCCTTCCTTCCTTCCTTCCTTCCTTCCTTCCTTCCTTCCTTCCTTCCTTCCTTCCTT
>JAYDZK010000001.1:15510734-15530783 GCA_034509185.1 Euphonia xanthogaster | reverse complement strand
GCTGCCTAAGCCTTTCTCATTCCATTTCCTCCTGCTGCTGTATGTTCTTACTAACAGCAAAACAGAACTTGGATATGTAAGGATGGTTGTGTTGATGTTTCCAATGTTCCTTATGAACACACACATAAATTTTGCTCTTCTGCTGGGAATTGGCCTGAAAAGGCCTGACCCTAACTGCACATCCCATCTTTTTCCTTCTCAAAAACTGAATTTACATAATTTGTGTTTTTGGTGTTGTATCACAGTGTCTTGTGTGGGTGGCTTCATAAGGCATGATCCCCATGCAAGTAGAAGGGAACTGTTGCCTTAGGAAAAGGATAGACATGGAAGATAAAAGTGGAATGAGTTTGGAGATTGGTGTCAGAAATGTCTCAGTGGTTGAATGACCCTATTTGATTAAAGCTGCCTTGCTTAACTAAGCCATGGCTAAAGGAAGGCATGTTTGAACATGTGACTGTGAAGGAGAGACAGGGTTTGTGCTATAGGATCCTTATAGGTTTTATACCTCCTTGCTCTGGGGCCCATGTTGCCAGCAGGGTGAAGCTCTTCCAAGCACTGCTTACTACTGTAAGTAGAGTCTGCAAAATCTAATACAGTGATGAAAGTGAGAAAATTAAACATCAGCACAGAAATGAGGAAAAGGTGCTTGATTGCAGAGAAACTCAGAACTGTTCAAATGAGTCCAGGAGAAAGTTACAAAAAGGAGAACTTTTAGTAGGTATCACATGCAAATTAAACTCTTCTGTTTGAAGTCAGAAATCTCTTTAAAATGAAATGTTAGCTGCAAAGGAGCTAATTGGGATTGTTGCTCTTGCTGTCTTAATGCTCAGAAAAAGTGATCAGTATTTCAGAAGCAGCATCTGCCTGGAGGCTGTGTTATTTTTCTTACATTTAATGCAAATATGTTTTTCATTTGTCATGTGACAACTCCTTTTCTCTTTTTCTGGCAGGCAAACTCTCAGGCATTTTGCCACAACAAAGACCTCCAGCAAATCCCTCATGAACTCTATCCTAATGTAAACAAAATAGATCTGTCGGGAAATCTGATTCAAAGCATTCCTGAAATGTCATCATCATTTTACACTTCCCTTCAGTGCCTGGATTTAAGCTCTAACCAGATAAGTTTCATCACGCCTGGAGTCTTCGCACACATGAAGAGTTTGCTGGAAATAAATTTAGCCAACAATCACTTATATGAGCTTGCTCAAAATGGCACAGAGGGGATTGGACTCTTACCCAAGGTGGAAGTACTGGACTTGTCCCACAACAGTCTGTACAATGGGATGGCTGAGTATTTCATTAAAGAAGCTCCAGCACTGCAGTATCTTTCCTTGGCAGACAACAGCATTATAATGATATCACAGAAGATGTTTCAGGGATCTCCCAATCTTGTGGAGATAGATCTTCAGAGTAACATCATCATGGAAATAGAAGAAGGTGCTTTTGAGACTCTAGTGAGCCTGTCCAAACTCAATCTCTCAAAGAATTCAATTACTTGCATCTCTAATTTTAACCTCAAGCAGCTGGAGATACTTGACCTTAGCAGGAACAGCATTGAGACTTTCCACACCACAAAATCAGATGATGAATATAGCTTAAGGTGTTTGGATCTGAGTGAAAACAAACTGTTTCATTTCCCAGTGTTCCCTCAGGTAAATAAGCTGGTAACTCTGAATTTATCAAAGAATTTAATCCAGCTCAGTGCTGAATCCCCTCATAATAAAATGGACTATGTGAAAAATGAATGGCTAAATTCTTCTTTCCATCTTCTTGATCAGAAGCAAAGTAGAAACAAAAGTTCTCTTTATTTATCCCAGCTTGTATATTTAGACTTAAGTTATAATGAAATCAAATCCATTCCAGATGAGTTCTTTGAATCAATGGTGTCCCTTCACACTCTTAATCTCAGTAAAAACTGTCTTCAGGCATTTGCAGTAATTTATGACAGTGCACTGATCTCTTTAACTGTCCTTGACTTGAGCTACAATGCTTTGCAGAACCTTCTCCTTGATGCTGGTGCATTGTCAAATTTGAAGGATCTCTATATTCAAAACAACTATCTTCAAACACTGCAGTTCGACATCTTCTCAAATCTTCCCAGCCTTAGACTGCTTAATCTACAAAGCAATAATATCAGCCTTTGCAGCATGTACTCAGGATTGGCTAAGCAAAGACTTGCTGGAGAGGAAAGTGGTTGTGTGTCATTTGTCAATTCTCCCACTCTTCAGTACTTGTACCTAGCTGACAATATGCTGAACATCCTACCAGCATACAGCTTCTACAAGACTTCTCTGGTGGTCTTGGACCTCTCCATGAACCCTGGACTGAAAATAGAACTTAAAGCATTATCAGGTCTGGAAAAGTCTCTGGAATGTTTGTACTTATATGGTAATAGCCTGACAGATTTAAATATTGACTTGCCTTGTTTTAGTCACCTTAAACATTTAAACCTCTCTGAAAATCAGCTGAACTGGCTGCCTAAGTGGGGTAGTGACTCTCCACTAGAAGTTCTGGACCTACGGAACAACAGGTTCAGTACATTAGAGAACAGCAATATTTTAGCATTAGAAAATTCACTAAAAAACTTGTATCTCACTGGGAACCCACTCAACTGCTGTGGAAACATCTGGCTTTCATCCATGATCCAGAACAAAAATGTCCAGATCCCCAATGTGGAGCATTTAACGTGCCAGCACACTCAGAATTTTGGGTACCAGGATGAAATGCACATCAAGAACATTAGACCAGAAGACTGTGAAAAAGAGGATCTGAAGAAAATCAACTTCCTTACTATATTAACATTTGTGTTGGTTTTATCTGTGATCATCATTGGTGTGGGTTCATTTTTTTGCTTCCGCAGGCAAAACTTTACCCATCAGTTTAAAGCATAGTAACACAAAATGTCTTGAAAACTGAAGAAATCAGGTGCTACACTGACAGTGTGTAGAAATAAAGGGTAAAATTCTCATCTTTGATTTTCAGCTGTGGATTTTAAAAGCTTTTGAAGTGCCCCTGAATTACACCACTGGTATGGGTTGCAGGGATTTGAAGGAGAATTTGCCATGTTTTGCAGATCCATGGTTTAACTCAAAGAGGAGAAAATCTCTTTAGCCCTTGTGTGCAATATATATTTAACTGAGTTTAATGTGAAGAAAGTCATCTCTGGGGTGAAGTGTTTTAAAAAAAGGAATCCTGGAGCATGAATTTCAACCAGCTGACATTGAACTGAAATGTTTATATTTCTAAGAAAAACTGTTGGAAAATCACTGCATATGATTGCATTTCAATGCAGAAGCATAGTATATTGATTTTTAAAGGTCACAGGAGGTTAGACTGCAAAAAAAGTGTTTTGAAGATACCAGTGTGAAATCAAGCATAGGGAACAGAGTCCTGGGCCATTATTCAGATCTGTCTTTCTACTGTCTTTCCCCAAAAGTGTATTATTGTCTAGAGGATGTGCTGCAAGAAAAGTTCTGTAGGTCCTCATTCTGTGATGTGTTTAACATGGCTAGCCTGTTGCGTTGCTAAAAGTTGACACTGACAAATGTTATGTCCCATACTCTCAGAGAGAATTCACCCTTTTGGAGGGAACATGACAGTGAGTGGCAGCCTGACCTGCTAACAGGGTTCAGTGGCTTTGAAAAGGAACTGTATCAACTCTTCTGTTAATGCCAGGAATTGTCCATTCAGGAACATAGAAGTAGTGGTCAAACTGAAACCTGTCTAGGTAAATAACTCAGAGTCCAATTGCTGCTCCATTTCTGTTTCTTCCAGCTAGTGAATGTCAAAACTACCACACTACAAAATGGTGTATAATTATATTTTTTAAGCGATTGTGTATGAAACTGGCTGGTGGTTTTCATTGTGGAATTTTGTACAATAAAAACAACTTTGAATTTTGTAAAAAGCACAAGGCAGTGGATATATTAAAGCACTAGCTTGGAATGCTCCACAGATGAAAAGAAATGTCTTCCTATTTTTTCTGTGGTATTTGGACTCCATCTTAGGCCTTTACCTTCTGGTCCTGAAGCAGAGAGGGCTGCTTCATATTATAGAGTATAACCAATGGAGAATAAATAGATGTACTGGAGATGTAGGCAAGAATTTGGGACAGGTTGCCCAGAAAAGTTGTGGCTGCTCCATCCCTGGGCATATTCAAGGCTAGATTGGATGAGGTTTGGAGCAATCTGGTTTATCAGAAGGTGTCCCTGTCCAGGGCAGGGGATTGGAACAAGATATCTTTAAGGTCCCTTCCAAACCAAACCATTTTGTGATTTCTGTGATCCTATGAATTTGAACAAACCATCAGCAGCAATAGGGCCTGATCTAACATTTATGGAAGGCAATGACTCAAGCACTTAATCTTGTAGAAGGCTTGCACAAGCAGCAATCCCAGGGATTAGCTGGAAGCTCAAAAGCAAGCCGAGCTGTGCGCTCAGATGCTGATTTGCCACAGACTGAGATCATGGCTTTTGTGTCAAGCACAGGAAGACTATTTCTCCTACTGTGAGAGCAAGTGTTAGCTTGGCTGCTGTGACTAGAATCAGTTAATAACCTGATGACAGAGTCAAACTCATTTAATTAACAGTTTTAACACTGCTATTGTTTTGCTCTACAAAAAGGAAGTTCTTGTTATTACTATGGGTCTAATTAGACTTCCATTGTCTTCCCTGGGAGCAGAAATAGTTTTTGGAGGAATAAGTCTCAGAAGTAAAGTGCAGCATGGCTCATTTGGATTTTTCTGATGGCAGCATAAGCAACCAGGTAGAGATATGATCATGCTTCAGCCAATTCTTTTAATCTGGGTGAGATGAGAATGTGAGGGGAAGAAAATATGAATAAATTTACAAAGAGAGGGAAAACAGGGAAAATGGGAGCTCTACAATACATTGTTCAAAATTATTCAAAATAGGGATATGTAGATGACAGCCCCACCTTTTGCCTCTCCTGTGGGTTACTGTGTCTGCAAGAAGACCAAATGACAAAGTACCTGATCCTACATCAAAGGTAGCCATCCCTAAGACATTACACATCTTTCCACCAATCAGCCCCATTGTCCTTGTAGGTTGGTGTCATGGTTTAACAAAGCAGAATATGAACCCCATCCCAGTGGAATCAGGACAGTAGGCATGAGACAGCCTGTAATTTTGCAACCAAAATTGACACCCTCATTAATTGCTTTTTCATAAAGTCCTTGCCAAAACCTCTGTTGATACAAAGAGCTCCTCCTGCTAAGCCAAGGGATATCTTTCTGTGATTCTGGCATCTGTAATAGAGCATTTGGGATTTATGCAGTCAGTGCAAACTCTGTTTTCTTTAAGTTCTCACATGCAACAAATGGCTTCCTTTCTGCAGTTGTTTGCATGGGACAGGACAATAGAAGCACAGAATCCTAAACTGGTTTGGGCTGGAAAGCACCTTAAAGACCATCTCATTTCAACCTCCCTGCCATAAGCAGTGATGCCACTTACCAAACCAGGTTGCTCAGGGCCCCATCCAACCTGGCTTTGAACACAGCCAGGGGCAGGCCAGCCACAGCTTCTCTGGGCAACCTGTGCCAGGGCTTCGCTACCCTCACAACCAAAAATTTCCTCCTGACGCTTAATCTAGACCTCCTCTCTTTCAGTTTAAAATCATTGCTCCTTGTCCTGTTACTATCTGCCCGTATAATAAGTAAATCTCTCTCCTTCTTAAAAACCCCTTTAGGTACGGGAAGGCAGCAATGAGGTCTCCCTGCAGTCTTCTCTTCTCCATGCTGAACAACAGTAGATCTCCCCTAAGCATTTCCTACCACAGTTTGCTGTGCTTTCTTCCTGAAACAATCCTCTGTAGTGGGATCAAGTAAGTACTAGAAGCACTGGAAACACTCCCAGAGAGGGTCCCTATGAGCTCAACAATTCATGATTCTCGTTGGTCATCCGTGGAAAATCAAGTCTCAGTTTCCAGAAACTTGTTTTTTTTCTGCTAAGCCAAGACAAAATAACACCCTCACTGGGTACCAGTCTCTGGCCACAGATTTCTGCTGGGACCCTGGTCAGCCCTAAACTAGCCATGATGGGTTAGTATACAAGAGAGTAATTGCCTCCTAATATTTTGGGAACTCAAAGCATTTCCTCACCCTATCTATTCCCCATGTAATTCAGTACTCTTTTATTTGTCTGTGGAGAAACAAACTGAAATAAAAGTATTAGTAACCAGGGAAATGGGTTGAAACTGAAATGGGAGGAAGAAGAAACTGAAAATGCATGGAAGAACTTCCTGAGGAGGACCTGTCAGGCTACACTACATTCTTTTACAAGCAAAGACATTTGGAGGCTGATGCAACATGATACTAAGCAAAATTTTGGCCAATATAAGGGAACAATCCTGCAGCACTGAGTCTCTCTTCTCCCAAGCTATTGACCATGGCTGTTCTGCTGTGTTGCAGAGCCAAGTTAGTTCCACCTCCTCTGGTCCATTTCCAGCAGTTGTCATGTCAGATACATATCTGGGAGACGATGGGAGACCTGATTGCAGTCTTTCCATACCTAAAAGGAGCTTGTAAGAAAGAGGAAGAGTGGCTTTTTACACAGGGAGATAGGACAAGAAAAAGGGGAACAGCTTTAAAATAAGAGCAGAGATTTAGATGAGGAAAAAGTTCTTTACTGTGAAGGTGGTAAAACACTGGCACAGATTGCAAAGAAGCTGTGGATGCCTCATCCATGTAAGTGTTCAAGGCCAGGCTGGATGGAACTTGGAGAAACCTGGTCTAGTGGAAGATGTCCTTGCCCATGGCAGGGGACTGGAATGGAGTGTTCTTTAAGGTCCTGTCCAACCCAAACTATTTGGTGAATTCATGATTTTCCAGTTCACAAACAGTATACTACTCTATGAAGAAATATTCTGGAAGGCGACTATGGAATAGTATTTACTCTTTACTCTTCCTGACTTTCCCAGAAAAGGAAGTGGAGAAGGGAATCCCTGGTCCTGAAGACCAGTGAAGGAGAACACTTCCATTTTCAGGTAGAAAACCCACCAAAGGGGAGAAGGTTTGGAATGGGCAACTAGGCTGGAGGTATGGCACAAGGAGCAGAGAAGGGGGATAAGAATAGTTAAACCAGGAATCTGGAATCTGAGTTACAGAATCACTGGATAGTTAGGGTTGCAACGAACCTCTGGACATATCTAGTCCAACCCCACTGCTACAGCAGGTTCACCCAGAGCATATTGCACAAGATCATGTCCACATGGGTTTTACAGATTTCCAGAGGAGGAGACTCCACAATCTCTCTGGACAGCCTAGTGTAGTACTCTGTCCACCCTCACAGTGAAGGGAAGGAATGGCCTGGGTGAAATTAGAGCCAGAAGCAGGGGCTAGGCTTGTTCAGCCTGGAGAAGAGACAGTCTTGTGGAGAAGTCTTTTGTCATTACTGGATGGACAGCTACAAGGAAAAGTATCAGCTCCTCCCAGGAATAATCACTGAAGGGACAAGATACAACTCCTGAGAGCTGCATCTAGGGAAGTTCACGGCAAACATAAGGGAAAAATTCTTCAGAATGAGAGGGGTCAAACTCTGGAAAGGCCTTGGAGACTTCGAAAACTCATCAGGGCAAGGCCCTGAGCAACTACTTCTGACACTGAAGTTGGCACAGCTTCAATCAGGGAGCTGGACTGGAGTTCTCCAGAGGCTCCTTCTGTTCTAAATTGTTCTCCTAATCTTTGGAAAACAAGAATGGGTCATGCACTTAGGTAAAGAATAGAGTAGCAGAGAAACAGAGCCTATAACTAACATCTGTACCCTGCACTGGAGCAGTGAAAGGAATTTGGCAGAGAAGTGTCCAGAAAGGTGGCAAAAGTGGCTGATGAGGTCAGATGTCAACAGAGTTAATCACTCATGGAAGTCTGAGTTCACATAATCTTTCTTTTTTTTCCCTCTCAAGTTTTATAGCTCAAAATTAAAGTTAATATTTCCAACATTTTCCATGAAAATTCTGAAAAATATGAAGTTGGCAAATGCCTCCTTTGTAAGGCCAGAGCTTCAATTTTAATTCCGATATTCCTACTGCTGAAAGCATATGCAATAAAAAAAAAAATCATTGCTACATCCAATTTGCTTTTATTGCATTTATTCTAGAGAAGATAAGGGAATATTTCAATCAGCTAATGCTAAATAACATCCCTCCCAGTCATCACTAAATTAAGCAGAGAAAATAAATCAAAATAAAATAGGCAGAAAATATTAGGCTGTTGAAATGATAGAAATCTTTTCATGTTTTAAAATATCAATTAGTTCTGGGACACAGGAAGAACATAAAATAATGGTAGTTACCTTTTGAAATTCCAGAAGAGACCCATGAAGTAAGGTTTTCATTAAAAATGTTTTATGTTGTAGAAATTCCTTCCATCATGAGTACTTACATTGTAATTCATATTTTAAAAATAATATTTACAAGCTTTATGTCCTCACTGCCTTTCACTTTAAAATGTTACAAAAATTCTGACAAGAAGCATAGATTGAAGAGTTTCAAACCCTCGTTTTCACTGATGGTTTCCTCTTGGAAAACACTTTGTACCAGACTTTAGCATAAGTTACTTGCCTTGAATATGTGATTCAAGACCCTGTGTTTTCTTTACTGTGTCCCTGTGTTACACTACAGGCATCAGGCAAGTAATTGAATTGTTAAAATGGACCCATCTTCCCTAAATAAAGCTCCTTTCCTGTTTGGAAAGAGTGATGCCCACTGAGGTGAAGATCCAGAAAATTATTTGGGTGCTTTAATTGCCACTCTAGATATTTAAACCCAAAATATAAATCTTTACAGTCCTTGTTTAGCTGCTGGTTCTGCCACCTGGTGCCTGAAGTCTCTAGAGGACTATGTTTGATGTGGAAATTTCCTGTGAATTTCTGCTTCTTGAAATATTCAGAAGTGCCACAAACAGCACAGAACCATTTTCATATGTGTGCAAGCCCCAACAGAGCTCTTGTTTTGAACTTTCCTCTACCAAGTCTCCTAAGTAGATAGATATTGCCAAAGCATTGCTTGTGGATAAAGCTCTGTAGGAAGCGTAGCTGGAAAAAGAGCAGCCATAACTCTATGTCTAGATGGCTAGTCTGGCTCTCTCCCCTATCCTCCTGGGTGTTTTCTATTCTTTAAGTGCTGTCCTCCTTCCCAGGCCAGAGGGAGTGCTACATGGATCCTATCAATTTATCCTCGGTTTTGTCTCAATATGCAGAAGGTTGTGATCCTTAAAGGAGATTTAGGTAACCTCTGGAGGACAGAACTATTCTCTCCACACAAAAATCTGACTGCTGGGACTGCAGAAGGCACAGGGGAAGAGCTTGAATGAGACACTTGGAAAGTACCATGCTCCCATATTTAATGACATACTAATTAAAACAATGTTCTTTCCTGCAGAGGAGGACATTAAGTCATGGTGTGTCATATGTGCTCTGAACATTATGTTATAGGAGAAAAGAGAAAGAAAAATCACCACAACCTCCATCTACTGTTTCATAAGGAAGGCTGAGGTGTGTGAACCACCAGTGATTAGTTCTGTCTCACTCTATAGCTCAGATTACAGCATTTGAGTCACTGAGGGAGGCTAAAAAAAAAGTACCATCATGAAGGATTAGGACATCTGAGTCCCCTGACAGACATCTAAATTCCCATATGGTCTCTACATCCTTGAGCTGAAGAGTCAGTTTGTCTGGGAGAGCCACAGCCCTGACATGGAATGAGCCAAGCCTCTCTTCAGCTTTGTTGACAAGACCTCCACAAAGAGGTGTGGAGAGTTGTGAGGGCTTGGGTGGTGAACAGATTGCAAGCTGACCACAAGCTCATGTGGTGATGTTTGCATTTATGTGTGTCTTAGAATCATGGAATTATTTAAGTTGGAAAAGAACCCTAAGGTCATAAAGACCAAGAGTTTCCCCAGCCATTAAGGCCACCACTCACCCATGTCCTCAAGTGCCACATCCACATGGCTTTTATCTCCCTCCACAGATGGTTGTCACCACTTCCCTGGGCAGCCTGTTCCAATGCCTTCAATTATTCTTCAGTGTTCTTTCAGTGAAGAAATTTTCCTGGTAACCAATCTAAACCCTGGCACAACTTGAGACTATTTTCTTTTCCTATTGTTTGTTACTTGCTAGAGGAGACCAGCCCCTACGGGGTTACACCATCCTTTCAGGAAGCTGTAGAGAGTAAGAAGATTCCCACTGAGCCCTCTTTTCTAGAGGCTGAACCCTCCAGCTCCCTCAGACACCCCCTCAGCAGACTTGTGCTTCAGACCCTTCCCCAGTTCTGTTGCCCTTCTTTGGACATGTTCCAGCACTTCTGTATTGTTTCTATCGTGACGGTCCCAAAACTGACCCCAGGATCTGAGGTGTGACCTCAGCAGTGCCCAGCACAGGGGATGGCCACTGCCAGGTCCTGCTGGCCACATTATTGCTGGTACAGGCTGGAGCTTAGTCTTACCCCAGAGCTAAAGGCTTGAATTAATTGTCTAAACATAGACAGCTAGTTCAGTCTATGGCAAGAAACTAGTGCCATTGGGATTGTTCCTGGTGTTTGGGCTGTATGAATGCAGAATTTGCAGATATGATACAGGATAGAGAGGCAAGTGAGCTATACTTGACACTCAGCTGGTGCTCAGGGAGCAAAGCCCAGGGTAGCTCAAAGGCAATTGAACACTAATTTGTGGGTATCCAGTCAAACTCACAGTTGGACAAGAAACTCAGAATTAGTCTGAAAAACAGATGTTCCAACTGCTGTGCTTTAACTTGCTGATACATTAGATCTGATTTCTGAAATCTAATGTCAGCTTGCCCTCTTAAAACGAATCAAATCCAAAAATCAAGACCATCTTTCAGTGAGGAATGTTTTGCACAACTGTCTGCCTGTGCACATCCAATGTCATATTGTCATCTTTTCTCACCATATAATTGCTTTTCCAACCTCCTGCTTCTTTTCAGGAGGCTTCTGAGTAGATGCAATCAAGTGCAATGGCATTACCTCTTTGTGCACTACAGAATGTGTCACTTCATTTGATTTACAGTGCACGCTTCCCACTGCTCTTCAGCAGACCTCTGGATTCAGCCACACAAAGTGTTCTCAGATGTCTCCTAGCAGAGTACCTGGGTCATGCACAGCTAAACAAATCACTGAGGTCTGTGGAGCAATGCATTCACCATCTCATTACCCAAACGGTGTTGCTGGCTTTCCTTACCACTTCTTATTTCACAACGTGTTCAGATTTTGGTATTGGGCAAGAGTTATTATAGGAATAAAGACCTGTCTCAAAGATAGATCTTACTTTATTTGGATGAAATAAAATGAGCAGATCTCCCTTTCTTCCAATAATAATAATAATAATAATAATAATAATAATAAACTTTCTTAAAATAATGAAGGCCTAAAAGAGATATCTAACTTTTCCATACGAACATTCAAAACTCTCTCGCTTTTCCACTGGACTGTTTCAGATAATCCACTAATTTGAATATGCTATGCCCACTGGGAAGGTATGGCAGCTGTTGTTCTGGTTAAACCACTGCAGTTTTTGAAGATGCCTCAGCTGTAAATGAACAAGGTGAATTTAAAATCTGTTCACCAGCCAAGCCCTCACAACTCTCTGCATCTCTCCTTGCTTGTGAAGTAGTATAAAGCATCAGTTTAAATCATCTTCATGTTTCACTTGACAAATGGACCAGGCAAAGACTACGTCCAGTAACATTTACCTACCAGCTAGGGATAATTTTTTAGGCCATGAGACACAGCTCCATGGCAGCTGCTCCTATTTGCCTTCAGCTGTCCTGCTTTGCAGAGCTCCCAGGTGGGGCTCCTGAAGATCCCTTTAGGGCTCAAAAATGAGATTATAAAACATGGCAAAGTGTTCCAGCCAGACACTGTGAGACAGTTCAAAGGGGATCCAGCAGCAGCTGGGAAAGGTGTAAAAAATGGGACCTTTGCAGAAAGGTTATGAGAATTGTTTCACAGTGGAAGGGGGAGAATTAAAGCACATAAACAGAAATGGATACTTTAAACAGTCTGAATCAGCAGGGAAGAAAAAAGAAACGCATAGAAAATGTAAGTCAAATGTTGGGTTGATTTTTGTGGTGTCACTGGTGGCAGAAAAGTAAATACATGTTAGGATCAATCCTGAATCTGAGGAATCCAGCAGAGTCTGTCTCCTGAAGAGGATTTATGGATGAGAAAGGGAGCAGATGCTTTCCCATCAGTTTGGACTTACAGGTGTAGGAATGCAAATTATTCAAGCCTTCAGAGACAACTCTCATTATCCTGGAGGTCAGCATAAAAGTTGTCCCAGAATAATTAAATCAGCATTTCCAAATTCCTGCTTGGGAGGAACTCTTTGGTGAGATAGTTTCTGTCCCATCAGTAAAGGCACTACTGTTGCTGGTGCTCACTTTTTGATCTGCAAAAGGTACCAACAACACACAGGGGACTGATGGTGACTGATGCTCAGCATGTTCAATGCATCAAGCAGCTGTTTGGACTGTGCTCAGGGGACAATTTGAGTGAAAACCGGTGACACTGTCAAAACTGAGGCTTTGTACAAAATATTCACTCTTTTAATGCATTTGTTTTTCCTCCAGCTGCTATGTTTATTCCATCTTGACCACTGCCTTCCTCTCCCTCTGTTTTTCACTGGATTCCTCTTATCTGTTTCAAGCTGTCTGTCCAAAACAGGACATAAACTCAACAAAATTTGATCCCAAGCTGAACTTTTGAGCTGTATTTGAGTGGACTGGAGATTAGGTCAAGGGAATTTATGCACACATATTTCATCAAGATGTGAGGCCTCTTTCCTTGTTTAATATTTCTAAAATATTTTAGTCTTAAGAAATAATATTATTGGCTAGGAAAAAAAAAAAACAAAACCAAAACAAAACCCAAAGCCCTGCTCTAATTGAGAAAGTCATTTCAATGCACCAAATTATTATAGTATCAGCCAAATCTGTGTTCCAAAGGATGCAGGCAAACATGAATTATGGGCTGGCACTTGGTCAAAAATGCATCTATTGTTCTCAAAAACAGGATGCAGACCAAGGGGAAATGGTGTCTAGTCTTGACTGCTCATAGCATAGGAATAAAACCCCCACCATAGGCCTGTTGAAAAGGAGGAAGGTCAGATCTTCATGGGAGAATTCTTTTATAGACACATTCTCCTGAATCTGTTGATTTCCATTCTGGATCATCAGGCATAGATGAAAGCATTTGATTCATCCATCATGTTGTGGAGTGTGTTATCCCTAACATATAGCACACACAGAAGACTTGAAAGCAGCAATTGATAAACCTGGAAAGTACTTTTTAAGCCATATTTTTCATCAGAATCTACTTAAAATGAATGTAAAAATCAATGCAGTCTTTGAACCTAGGTAGAGAAAGAAGAACTGCTCTTTTTACATTCCTCTGGTGAGAACTTGTCCATGCTGCAGTTGTACAGAGAGTCCTGCAGGGATCAGGTCTGCTTGGTGCGTATCAAACATGTCTGAAGATCTTCTTGTCAAACTCAATCAGAAATAGGTGAAAAGAAAAATAACCTGGTTTCTTCCACATATGGGGAGGTCCTGCGTGAGCTCCTCCAAGTACACAGAGAGACTACAAAATGTGCCTCCATTTACAGCATCCTCATCCAGTAAAATATCTGCTTGCACACAGTTCTTACCCTGCAAAGTGTGTTGGTAGCTCACACACCATATTGGCAGCCAAACACGTTTTGCATTGGCCAGGGGTGAAACTGTGCACAAAACGTGGTCTCTGCACTAACCTCAAGGCATATTTGCTGAATTTCTTTCAATAGCCATTTCCCAGATACCCCAGGATTGGAGCTAAACTTGGGGCTCCCAGTTTAATAACCAGAGCAATGATCTGCTCCTTGGTCAAAGTTCAGTTGAATGGGACTTCCCTGTATTGTTCTTCTGGCAGGATGGCCTGCCCTCCACCCTCCCTTGGGTTAGGAAAACCCATGTGAGAGCACCTTTCTGTTGTTTAGCAATACCTAGTTTCATTCAAGAGCAGGTCATCTTTGCAACGGAGGGAAAGAGGGAGGTATAGAGCAGGGAAAACAGCCCAGGGGCTCAGCAGCAGACTTGCTGCCCTTTTAGGATGATTTTGGATCCAGTGGTAGGGAATAAATCATGCCAATCCCAGGCTGGACCTGCTCACTGCTATTGTTTTCCTTTCATTCAGTAACATGTGTCACAAATAATTTCTTTGTAACCCAACCCATATCAGGCTGTGAGTCTATTCCTCAATTTAGAAAACAGACCCTTGAGGAGGGTTGCTCCAAACAAGTCCTGTAGTGTATCTAGCAAGTTATGCTTTTTGGGAAGGTTCTTGGATAACCCTTGCCAGCAGCTTCATCTTTTTCTTTGACCTCCCCAGGGGTATGTCTACACAGACAAGTGCAAGCTGTGTATTTGCTCCACCTGAGTGCTGAGCTGGTTGGCCTCAAACCAGTTCGGGCTGGGTTCTGCATGTCTTCGTGAGCCAGAGCTCAGCTTCCATGAAGGAGCTTTCACAGGTACACAGCCCCAGCCAGGGTCAGCTCATGCCCTACTCTGTCTCTTTACTGATAAGCCCAAAGTAAGGTCAGGCTGAAGAGCCAGGAAGTGATGGAGCTGTTCTACAGAATCTCCAGCCAGGGTCTATGTACAAATCACAAACGGGATGGGACTGCTAGGAACGTGCCCTGAGCTGTTTTATTTTCCAGCATCAGTTTCATTACATGGTTATGACAATGGGAAGATGCCATCAGCTCACATCCCAGGCAGCAGATCAAGATCTTAATGTGACAACTCACTGTATACGTTTTTTGACTAATCACACAAAGCAGAAGCATACTGACAGTAGTTCCACCCAACCACTATACGCACACGTACCTTTTGTTAAAACAATGCTTGCTTATTTTGAATACAACACTTGCTTGTAAGCCTTAAAACACAGTGCACAGAGCTCCATTACTAAGCTTACAACCTTCTAATATCTCGCTAGATATACTTTTCTGCAGCTTAGGGAGTTATTCTAGACAAGCGTTAATACACAGAACATTGTTCTATTTGTCCTTACTTTTCTACTTTTTACATAATTTTTCTGCTGACCTATCTCATGGCTACTGCTCAGCTCTAATCACAGTTCTGCTGTCTCTGAGGCCTGTCTTTTGCAGCTTTCCCAAAACCCTCTTGATTTTATGGATTCCCACAATTCCCTGTCTTGGTTTACCAAGAGGGGGAAATATTCCCACACTACAGCACTGCTCTCTGTTAAATTAGGAAAAGTCCTAATTAGGCTGCAGCCATCTAGCCTCTTGGTCCTCTTGGGCTAGCAGTGACGGCTCAGTAGCCAGATAGACAGCTCTGACTGTTCAGCTCTTTCAGTTCTGTTTTATCCAGTGTAAGGAGGCCATCCCAGACAGCAGCAGAGCATGCTAACATGCCTCACCACATCCAGCTTGGGGATGGTCCAGGCATTGTTGCTACCATCATAAACCCACGAAAGCTGGAGCGGTTGGCAGCCAGCTTGTGAAGGACAAGTCCTTACTCTATATCATGCATGATTGGTTAACACAAGCAGCCCCAATTCCCTTTGAGGTCTTGGAGAAAGCTGTGGTACTTGCAGGATAGCAATGCTCCAGTGAAGAACTAGGTTTGGTGCCTTTGGATGAAGGAATAAATAAGGATGGGGCCAGTTTTGCAGTCAGCTCACATAAATCAGTGGATGTCCTGCCTAAGGACTGGATTAGGTGCAGTCCCTTCCCACTGAGGAGGAGTGACTCAAACCTTATTGCAGAGGCTCTTCATTGCCTCTGCAATGTTGTGGTTCCACCCCAGTGAAGCAAAGAGGTCAGGGGGACAGGGCTGAGGCTTAAGAAGTCCCTGGGAACAAACCACAGCCCTTTGCTCACTGTGTGCTGGAGAGGGGAGGTGCAGGGAGGCTGTGCAGCAGCCTAGGGGAGAGGTAGTTCACTAATCCAGCCAGAATTTCTGGCTGCCTGCTCCTGACTGGGGATGTTTAACAGATAACCAGTTCCCTGATTATCAGCTGTAGAATAAGATAATAAATTTAACAAAACAAATATTACATTTTTTCTCACAATGGAAGTATTGTCCCTTTTGGGGTGGCTGGGAAAATGCCCAAATGGACATGAAAAATCAAGAGTGCAGGCAGAGGTCATGCAGGGTAGCAGATCCTCTTTTTCTGGGGTACTTTTAATCTTCAGCTTCTACTTGCAAAGTGTCAGGTACAATCTGAGCAGCCTGGGGTGCTTGGGGACACAGGATGCAGGACAGTGCTTTTCATGGTTTTTTTTGTTGTCACTTTTATTCTCTACCCAGTTAGCAACTGTGTTTACAAAGCAAAACAAACAGCTTTTCTTCTGGAATTGCTTTCCTTTGGTTGTGTCCTTGCTCTCCATGCAGGTGGCTCTCACTTGCCACAGAGCTAGCAGGACTTGTTCATTTTTCAAATAAATTCTGGCTTGAATCACAGTGCACATGAATTGTATTGCTGGGAAGGCAGAGGTCTGGAGGAGAGCAAGTAGCCGTCATCAGTGGGTAAGAATGGAAAATACAGCTAATTAATCACTATTATTTATTGATTTACAACATTTAAATATTAGCAGCATTTGAGTATCTAAGCTCCTTTCTTCTAAGGTTGCCAAAATCACCACACTCCAGACACTAATTATTGGATTGCAAAATACTGCAAAATGCTAAAACTGAGCCTTGCAGGAGTTAAGTGGAGCAGTGTAGGTGGAAGCTGAATTTAGAAGCTGTGAGTCACAGTCCCTTACTTGTATCCCTGTACTATCTGCATTGCTTGCACTGTTTGCAGACCTCTGACTTCTGAAACCTGGCAGCTTTAGCCAGCTCAGTAGAAATAAACAACAATCTAGAATTAACATCAGAGGAATAAATAACCTGAAGAGTAAACAATACATATAAAAGCGAGCTGACAACCCAGCTGTGAAAGGTTTTGTATGTTGGAGACATTGCTCTTCACAATAAAGTTAATTGATAGCATAACCAAAGTAGGGCCACTTGGAGCCCCAGGAATTAGAGCTCCTAGGGTCTGTAAAATTAAATTTTAAATACATGGAAGGAATCAGTCGAAAACCTTTTAAATGTTTCTCCTATCACCCCATATATAAGAATCAAACCTTTTAGTACAATTACACTTCTAGCAATCTTTCTAAATCCAATAATGCCCCCCTGCAGCTGCCAATAGCCTATTTAGTGGCTGAGGCTTGGCAACCTGGCTAAGAGATTTTTTTCTAGGATGAGTATGTATGTAATAATTTTGATAATAATTGTATTAATCATGATATCTTGCTTGCTTCAATGTCTGCAGAGATTAATTAATAAGGCCATTAAAGGAGTGTTTTTGGTTGAAAAGAGAAGGGGGAGATGATGTACTTTGCACCTGATTAGCATAAGAGATTTGATAATCAGGATGCCTTGGCAAGAACAAACAGAGCTTTGAAGATTGCAAGAAGATTGAATCAAGAAAAGAAGATTGAGTCAACTTCTACAAGCAAGAAATGTTGCGAAATATGTAAGTTTGTTTTTGTGATGATTAACCCAACCATTGTAGTAAAGCATTACTAGACTTCCTAGGATAGTATACAAGTATATGTAGTCCACAATAAATTTGGATTCTGACCACCACAACTCAGTCTCCCCTCCTCTCTCCATTGCTGATAAGATAGGAAATTTGAGAACCCATTAAGGAAACTAAAGCAGTACGAAGGGAACTCCAAACTGAAACCTGGTAAGGGACACTATTCATGCAGATGGGGGAAAAAAAGTGCTTGAGCATACACAGTATTTTCTTAAGGACTCTTAATCCACTCCTGCTGCTATGGAATGAAAATACAAAGACCTGTTAAATCTGGCCTTGAACATTCCCAGGCATGGGGCAGCCACAGCTTCTATGGACAATCTGTGCCAGGGCCTCACCACTCTCACAGAAAATAATTTCTTCCCAATATCCCATCTAACCCTGTCCTCTGGCAATGGGAAGCTGTTCTCTTTTTTCCTGTCACTCCAGGCCCTTGCCCAAAGCCTCTCTTCAGCCCTCTGGGAGCCGCTTTAGGCACTGCTGGGGACTCTGAGGTCTCTCCAGAGCCATCTCTTCTCCAGGCTGGACACCCCCAGCTCTCCCAGCCTGTCTCCAGAGCAGAGGGGCTCCAGCCCTCAGACCATCTCCATGGCTTCCACTGGACTTGCTCCAGCAGATCAATACCTTTCTGGTGCTGGACCCCAGAGCTGGAAGCAGCTCTGCAGGTGGGGTCTCACCTGAGGAGGACAGAGGGGCAGAATCCCCCCTCCCTTGTTGCCAACATGGTGGGATCAGCCTGGGGTTTGAGGGGTTTCTGGGTGCCAGCACACATGGCCAGGGCATGTTGAACTTCTCATCCCTCAGCATCCCCACGTCCTCCCCAGGGCTCTTCTCAATCCATTCTCCAGTTTTCCTTTGTTTGTGCTTGGAATTGCCACAACCCATGTCCAGGACCTTGCGCTCAGCCTTGTTGCACTTCATGAGGTTCACACCATGCCACCTCTCCAGACTGTCCAGGTCCCTCTGGGTGACATCTCTTCCCTCCAGCATGTTGGCAAGCTGCAGGCGGTCAGGGAAAACAGTGATTTTTCCCACTCTGCTCTGCTCACCTTGAATACTGTCTGTAGGTTCGGGGGGTACCATAATATAAGGAAGATATTAAGCCATTGAAGAGCATCCAAAGGAGGGCAACAAAGATGGGGAGAGGCCTTAAGGAGCAGCTGTATGAGGAGGGACTGGGGGCACTTGGTCTGGTCAGCCTGGAGAAGGGATGACTGAGGAGACACCTCGTTGCAGTTACAACTTCCTTGGGAGGTGAAGGAGAAGGACAGACACTGATCTCTGCTCTTTGGTGACAGTCCTGAGGGAATGGGCAGAAACTGTGTCATGGGAGGATTAGACTGGATATTAGAAAAGGTTCTCCTCCCAGAGAGTGTTTGAGCACTGGCTCTCCAGGGCAGTAGTCACAGCAACAGCCTGACAGAGCTCAAAAAGCATTTGGATGATGCTCTCAGGCATGTGGTGTGGCTTTCAGGGATGGTGCTGTGCAGGGCCAGGAGTCAGACTCGATGATCCTTGTGAGTCCCTTCTAACTCATATTCTGTGATTCTGTGATATTTTTAGCTTATTTCACTTGAGATAGAAAAATTGAGTTTCAACAGATTTCTGAAGACTATCAGACTGAACTCCAACTGCAGAAGATATTTTTCAGTGGGACAACCACGGTTATTGTAGAGAAGCTGACATCATGTAAAATTGAGTTGCATATGGCCTTTGTGGAACATTTGCATATGGATAAAATATCATCGCTTTGTGAGAGGTTACCACGGAAATGAGGAGAAATAGCAGCATCAGTCGTCAGCTCTACAGACTTAATTAAACCCAATGTGCCAACATTATCCCAGAACAACTTACAAGGCTTCACATATGTATCATTCAGCAAAAAGGAAGCCTCCCTGTGCATTATCCTACTCATCTGGGACAAGAGGGAGTGGAATGGAGCATTGATCACAAAGCCTTGCACACTCAAGAAGCCTCACTGCACAGGCACATGCCTCCAACAAGGCTGAAATTATTTTATTTCTTTTTTTTTTTTTTCCTAAAAAATCACATCAGGCTGACTTGAAATTGTGACTGCCCCTGTGCTGTATGTCCTGCTGAATTTCACCAGGAAAATTTTCATCAATAGCCACATAAAGCCAGCATGAGCCTGCTGATATCATTGATTACTGTTGATGACACATGACAACTTCCCTGATGCTACTACTGGATTTACTGTCACAGGGCAGCCTTGTCCAAGAAGACAGATTCCATGAAAAAGAAAGGCAGACATGGCATCTCAATGCCCATCTCCTGCCTCCAAGCCTGTACTCAGACTACTGTGCTACCAGGCACTCTGGAAGGGAGGAGAAGGAGGAGGAGGAGGAGAAGGAGAAGGAGAAGGAGAAGGAGAAGGAGAAGGAGAAGGAGAAGGAGAAGGAG
>JAYDZK010000001.1:15474189-15484520 GCA_034509185.1 Euphonia xanthogaster | reverse complement strand
TGGAAGAAAGGAAAAAAAAACAACAAAAAAAAAAAAAAAAAAAAAAACCAAACTAAAAAACCAAGTGCTTTAATCCAGAAACCATTTAGTGTAGTTTTTTGGCCTGAGTTGTACAACCCAGATAAGATTATCTCAAAGATTCCAGGTAACCCCAAAGTCTTGGAAATTATGAATTTTCTCTAATTCTTTTGTGTTTGTGTGTAAATAATTCTGACCACGTACAATCCCGCAAAAGAAGGCTTTTGTGAGTTGTGAGTGGGTGTTTGTGTCTATTTCATGTTTCAGCTGTGTCATGTTCTCCATGGGCAGAAGAGACATCCTCCAAATGCTCACCTGAGAATGGGGTAAGAGAGAGAACATTATAAATGACTCCACAGCAAGAAAAAGGTGAGTTAGAGCTCACCAGCTTTACAGGAACTACAGGAATCAGCCAAGAGCTGCAGGTCATTAGGAAACTGGGCTTTATAATTTCTTGTGTTCGTAGTACTCCTGGCATTTCAAAAAGTGAGATGCACCTTTTACACTGTGAATGATTTATCCTCTGGAGAGGTGATTATCACGCTATTAATTTTTAGCACCAGTGCAGTGTGATAGCAGAGTCTGGCTGCAGATGAGACACTCTGATCTTCAGCTGTGGCTCAGCCCAATTTGCCATCCAGAAGGCAGATTTGGGGTTGGTTTATGCTCTTCACCTCTGATATGACCTCCAGCTATTCTGAAACAGTCCTCCCACAGCAAGGGAGGAGCTTTGCTTTCCTTGGTTTGTATATCTCAAATAATCCAGCTGTCTATTAGACTTCATATGAGGATGGGGACAGCCACGCCCTGGTATCTGCTGAGGTTCATGAGAAGGCCCTTGAGGGGATGGGTGGGTCAGTGCTCCCCAAGTCCTAGCACAGCCCATGTCTCTGCTCTGGGGTGACTGCTACCTCACAAAGTTCAAAGAGTAGCCCTGGTGCAGAAAAATGTTATCAGACCCTTGACATGACTGTAACTGAGCAGTTCAAAGGGATCCAAGTCAAGCTTCATACTGCTGAAGTGCTTCCTGTGACTATGGTGAATAAAGCTGATTGCTCCCAAACTCAGAAGGGAGCTATCCATACCATACACTCCAGAGGGTGGGAATGATAAATTTCCCTGTATACCTATAAATAAGCTTCAGGCCAAATGCCAAAAAATATTCGTGGGTTTTTTTGGTTTTTTTTTTTTGCTTTGGACCATTTATCTAGAAAAAGACTAACAGTAAATTAACCAGTCAAGATGCCTTGAACGAGCCCTCCCAGCTCTACTTAGGTAGTAGGGGGTTTTATAAAGAACAGAGAGGGAAGCTGCTTTCTTTTCCAGTGTTGCCCTTGTTTGCTGTCTGTTAACATGGAGGCTGTTGTCAGAAGCATTTGTGTTTTCACCTGTTATTCAGTCTCTGGGAAGGAGATTAGGCTGACCATACATTGGTGTCTCTTAACAAGCTTCTCCCAGCTGTTCCACATAGGAGCACGGATGAGAAGAGACAGAGGAATAGTTTTATGTGACTGGGTAGTTGTTCAGTTCTTTTCTTGTTCACTTTTCTGTGACTTTTGAGAAGTATAAGATACTTCTTTTGTTTTAATCCCACCTAACAGGCCAACTATTTTCTTGATCTGTAAGTCAGACATGGTAGGAGGACCTTAAATGCTGGAGCAACCCACTGTTTCTTTCCAAACTCAAGAAATGGTTACAACTGAACTCTTTCCAGAGACTCTATTAAGAAATTATCCCTGCCTGCCAGTAAGGGCTTTCTTTGAGACTTGCCTGGAAGGCTGTTGTTCATTGTGGCAATAAAGGAGGTGAAGTTTCTTCTAATGCATGATAAGAATAGATCGATTGTTTGGAGAAATTGTGGCTCTCCCATGCCTGAAAGTGCTCAGGGCCAGGTTTGGTGGGGCTTGGAGCAACCTGATCTAAGGAAGGTGTCCCTGCCCATGGCAGGGGGACTGGAACAAGATGATATTTAAAGTCCCTTGCAATCTGAACCTTTGTCTCATTCTATGGTTAAGTCCCGGGAAGGACAGAAAAGCATGATTGAAAAGTGCCATGACTCTGCTTCAGTTTGTTACTTTGCTGTGGAATTGTCCTTGTTCCAGTACCTGCTCACCCAGCCAGATGTTGCAAGCAGAGAGGAGTTTGCTCCCACTCCCCTACTCCAAGCAGTCACTGCTTACCAATGCCAGCGGCAGGAAAATGCAGTAGAGGGACTGGCAGGTATCACATAAGATGATATTTCTAGCAACTAAAGGAAACTGCCAAAAATATGAGTTGTGTTCCATTACACAACAAATTCTGTAGAAGGAGTGGCTGAGGGGTTAAAGACAAGGGCAGTAAAGATCATGTTGTGTAGATTAACAAAAACAGCTCTTTTTTCCTCAAAGAGAAGTTCTCTCTGAAACACCCTTTAGCACTCAGTAAAGAAATGTTGGGGTCATACAAAATGAGTTCTATGAAATGTCAGCTGAACACTCAGCTACAATTAAAAAAATATTCAGGAAAAGCTATTGTGGGAAAGTCATTACCTAGGAAAGGATAGAGAAATACAGAATGATGTCACTTAAGAAACCACAGAGTATACAAGTTCTTGAAAGGTCTTTTGCACTCTGAGCTTTACCCCTCATCAAAGATATAGCAGAATTAGAAAAGATTTTAAAGGATCAGAATGAAGAATGTTATTTTCAGAAACATATGAAAATATTGTGACTGTCCAATCTCATAAGAGATTGCATGAGACAAACACAATAAATATCTCTACAAAACAGGGTACTCCAGGTCATAGAGAATAATCACACGTTGTTTCTAGTCATGACAGAATTCGGGTCATCAAATGATTATATTGGGCAGTAGGTTTATAAGGATGTTAAGATTCACAAGGTCTGGAGTCTAGTTATGGACATCCTTGTCAGCAGGTATTATGAACACCAAGCATTTATACAGATCCTAAAGACCACTGTTTAACTGAGGGAAGAAAAATTCTTAAGAGCATTCTGATATTCATATTCATACACAAATGTATAACCTGGGGCTTCACAAGTCCCCAAGCCACAACTCCGTAGGCACAGAGGAGTTATTGGGGCAGTACCACTACCCACTGGTGTTGTTTGTACACTTCTTTCCCACCCTTCCACCCCAGAAGGGACGGGGAAAGGGAACAGACCTGGTCTGCTTCAACACAGTCATCCTTAAGCCCTTAAACTGCATGTAAAAGAGCTTGGAAAGGTCTCTGGCCACCTCCAAGTCAGCAGAATCACTTGCTCAGTGACCCAAACCTTTGCTTTCTTTCAGCATGTTGAGCCCTTGCAAAATCAACTACTTTCCAGGAGGGTGGAAGACCTGGAGGAACCCAAGGCACCCCTTCAGTAAGGTTGGCATGAGGAGCTCATATCTCAGCAAGCAAGAGAGACCAGGGCAGGTTTTCATCTTTGTTGTAGAGGAGCAACGTCTCAGAGCTAGTTAAGCAGTCTGGCCAAAAGTTTATTGAGGTGGGACAGTGCAGGAAGAAGTTGGATGCCCATTTCCCATGTTTTGATCTCATGCCTTTCTTCCTAAAGGTCTATGATACATCTGTGATGCTCTGCAAATAATTAATATCAATTCAACACTAAAATAAAACCAGCAGTGGCTGAACAATGAGGATTCAGACAAGAAATGCCTATTCATTGACCTTTCAATCCACTTGCATGTGAAACCTAGAGCAGACAGCAAAACCAATTCAACTTCAATCCCTCTTAATCTATGTCATCACTGGCCATTGTCCTCTTGCTCTAAGTTAATATTCATCTCTGCTACCCGGGAGATTTCTGGCTGTTTACATATTGAAATATTACCCCTTTTATCCCTTGTGGTGGCTTAACGTCTCATTCCCTCTTGGCTTCCCTCCATTTCTGATTCAAAATTTCTCTATATGGAACCATTTCAAATAAGAAGCAGCTCTGATCAAGGCAACTGCTGCAGCTTTCGTTTCTACAGATGATGACTAAAGCTTCAGCTTATGATTGTGGTCAATTTTTGTTCTCCACCCCAGTGCTTGGAACATTGACATGGAATTTTTAGTCTACAAAGTTCTCAACATATTGGTCCTATTAGGAGCTCATCTGTGACTGATGGCATCTCTGGAAATGGCTCTTCTCCCACCCACCCAGTTTAATTCCTGTTCTTGACTTCTGTTAACATGCCCTTGGTTTGCCCTGAGCAAATGACCGGGATCAGCATCACACCCACCCTTGTGTGGGAACAGGCTACTATCTGTCCTTTGGGATCTCCCCCAGCTCCACCCTTTCTCCTTTTATATCTTCCAGTCATCTCAGGAGCCACCAAATGACGGTATTTTTCTGTGGTCTGAGAACGTTAGTGATGGCTCACCCAAAATGCTCATCACAGCATGTGTGAAAGTTGCTGTTAGGAAGAAAACTCCTACTGCTACTGGCTTCAGATCCTTAAATGGAGTGAAAGCTTCAAGGCAAGTGAAGACCCCAAACTTACATCCAGAAAGCTCTCAGGGCAAGAATACTTAAAAATCTGAAGGGGACACATGAGAGGGCAGTTATTCTGTTATGTCCTTCCCAAAACACCTCTGATTGTTCTGACAGCTCTCTAAGGGCTTGTGGCATTTGCATACAGAGTCCTGACAACATCCTAGAATCATAGAGTAGTTTGGTGGGAAGTCATCTACTCCAACACCCTGTCATGGACAAGGACACCTTCTACCACACCAGTTTGTTCAGAGCCTTGTCCTGCCTGGCCTAGAATATTTCCAGGGATGAGGCATTTGCCACCTCACTGGGCAATCTGTGCCGATGTTTCATCACGCTGACAGTAAAAAATGTTTTCCTTACACCTAGTCTAAATCTACCCTCTTTTGGTTTAAAATCATTATCCCTTGCTTTATTTCAACAGATCCTACCATAAAGTTTGCCCCCATCTTTCTTTTAAGCCCCCTTCAGGCTCTGGCAGGGGCTCTAAGGTCTCCCTGGAGCCTTCTCTTCTCCAGGCTGAACACCCCCAGCTCTCCCAGCCTGTCTCCAGAGCAGAGGGGCTCCAGCCCTCAAAGCACTTCTGTGGCCTCCTCTGGATTAATTTCAGCAGCTCCACGTCCTTCTGATGTTGGTCACCAGGGCTGGAGGCAGCTCTGCAGGTGGGGTCTCCCCTGAGTGGGGCAGAGGGGCAGAATCCCCTCCCTCGAGTTGACGGTCACGCTTCTGGTGCTCCAGCCCAGGGCACGGCTGACTGTTTGGTCTTCAGTCACACATTGCTGTGTCACCTCCAGCCTTTCATCCCCTTCTACCTCCCAGCCCTCTCAGCAGGGTTGGTCTCAGTCATCAGCTGCACTAGCAACAGATGCTGCTACAAACACTGAGTAAACATTTGATAAGAGATTTACTTTTCCCATGTACACCAGACAAAGGAGGCATTTGATGTACCTCCACTTTACAGATGATGTGCTGAGCAGGTTTAAGAGGCACGAGGGCACCCAAATACTATGGAAATCGATAGGGTCTGGGCATATGTGTACTTCTGAGGACTTCAGGTTCCATTTTCAAAATAATTTGGTGGATGTTGGTGGCTTTTTTTGCCCCTTGTCACATGATGAAATCCTCAGATCTGCAGGGTGCAAGGTGCTGCCTTCCTTGAGACAATATAGAGAGATGTCCAAAGTTGGGGAGACAAAGACCTTTCACTAGCTAGGTCAGAAAATGGATACATGCTTTAAACACCTCTAGCCAGGACACGACCAGCCTGCTTCAGCACCAGGCTTTTTATCCTTGCTGCTAGATTCCATTGCCCCAAATTTCTGTTCAGAGACTATTTCCCATCCCATGACAGTAAGGATCTTGACAACGTGTCCCAGGAAAGAGTGAGAAAAGCCATGGATACGTCAGGGCATCAAACCAAGTCTCTTCCTTATATCCAGTGGAGCAAGAATGAGATCCTGGGTCACTTGTGTGAAGAAGTAAACCATCCACCCATGAGCATTGCCACCTGTCCCTTGTGTAGGGTGTACCAGCTAAAGGCTCGGAGCTTCTCTGTAGAACCAGGTAGCAGAAGGTATCAAGCTAAGACTTGTCTTTAGGGCTTTGATGTAAAGTCTAATCAAAGCCTTGGATGGAAGATACGAACATATTAGTGCCAACTAGCAGGAATGTAATAACCTTGGGTCTAGACAGTAGTTGAGTAGCATTTCTGTCTGTCATGTCCATCACAGCAGTGACAGACAATCACTAATGCATTTAGTCCAGAGCTGGCAAAGCATTTTAGCCAAGACCATAGACTACTCCGTGGCAGAGCTGAGATCAAAATCTGACCCTTTCACCTCCAGTCGAGTGCTTCAACCACATGAACACATTTGTTGTGCTATTTACTCTCCCTTTTCATGAACCTTTCTGTACTTTTCATGCTTAATTTGCCCCTGCTCATAACGAAAAAATTGGTCTCCTTTCAAATACAAATTGCAATGAATAAAAAGCGTATTCATAGTCCTCAAACCCTTTCTTTTTTTAAGTCTCTGTAAAACATGTCCTTTGGGTGTTTATTAATTACAAAGGTTGTGAGACAGGAATTGTAAGTACATTAATAAATGACACACATACATATAGTCTCTCATAGAATGTTCTAGAAGCCTTCTGGCCAATCACAGGCTGTTTGCATGGCCACTTCCAATTGGTCCCAGAGTCTTTTTTGAGTCCTTTGCTCCTCACCATGAGCTGCCTGGATGTCATCAGTTGTGGCATCCTGTTTCTTGAGGCACGATGTTGTTAGTCTGTGGTGTGGCAGTGTCACCAGTCTCCAGCCCATCCTCTCCAGGACAAGCTCCCTCACAGCCTCGGCTCTGAGGGGCTGCAGGATGGCTGAGAACTTGTTGTGGGTGGTTAAGGACCAACAGATTCCCTAAATTAAGCAAGTGTTGGTCATAGGAGGCCCATAGATAGAAGGAAGCTCAAGCAAAACAGGGAGAAACACAGAGATCTGCAGAACCTGAACATTTTGGGCAGTGAAATTATCATCCAAAACTGGAGCCTGAATTTTATGGGCTCTTTACTACCTTGACCCTTTAGGTAGTACATCCTTATAAAGAGCCACAGTATTTGGTATTTTATCTAAATGCCTTCTATCAGTCCTACAGATATTAACACAAGTTCTTGTCACTGCCCTGGTGGCTGCCAGCATATTCAGAGCTGCATTTTCTGCATCTCCATGAGGAACAAGCATCGTGATAGCCTTTTCTATGACTTCCCACCAGGTCCTTTTCAAGTCCCTCCTTCCCTCAAGGGTTAAACTAACTGCAACAAAGATAAGGTACCAGTGGGCAGAGCTTCATGTCTCCCTTCATGTCTCTGCAGAAAGAGATTTTGAAGCACACATTGTGTGCCTGCTGCTTCATGTCCTTGCAGTCTTCTGTCTTGGGGACTCAATCTATACATCTGCTTGCCCAAACCTGTTTGCTGTGGTGATTCCAAGCACCTTTTGCTTTCTCTTGGAAGAAAAACTCCTCACAAGTGCTGTTTCATATGCTCTCCCTGCTCCCTGTTCTTGCTCTCTCCAACTCTTGGTATTTTCCATCTGTGCTATTTCAGCCACTTTGCCCCGTGTCTTTCCAGCTGGGTGGGACTAAGCTATAAAAGGGATCTGACCATCTTCCCCCGTTCCTTGGCTCAGAGCCTTGGGCTATACACAGCTTGGCTAAATCATTCCATGCATTCCTTTCACTCTGTAGTAAGAGCATAATTTATTGCAAAGGTCTTTTTCACCATGCCCTCCTGTGACAGGAAATTACTGTTTTGCAGCTGCCTTGACTCACAGATCTTGGGATGAACTTATCTCAAGCATCTTGTGTGCAGAAAGATTCCATGGCAGCACTGAATAATAAACAGATGATGGAAGTGTGTGCAATGTGCAAGCACATGAAAATGCTTTATGTTCCTAAACAGACATTTCTACCCAGACCTTTCTCCTGTGCCATTTTCCAGTTAGAAATACATGGTTTCACCCGACTGCTCAAATGTCAGAATTTTATGGAGCATGCCTCAGTTACCATTTGGTGGACCACGACCCACCTCTGCCTTTTCCATTGCTGACTCTGACGAGCCCATGGTTTCTGACAAAGCAGACGTGATGACACTGCATAAAAGCCATGTCCCACTCAAAGGATAAGGACTAGCCACAGTTTTAGCTTTCCTCTACAGAAACCCGGGAAGTAATACAAACTCACACAAACTTCATGATGCCAACCGTCTTCAAAAGAGGGTCAGGATTAAGAAGGACATTTGCCTCATCTCTAAAGCCTTTTGCAGGCCTCAAAAGTCACAATTCCTTTACTAAAGGTGTTTGTCCTAAGGACAGAGGCCTAGCCTTAGGGTGGGGGCCATGGGGAAATGGGGGAATCCTCTTTCTGTCTCCAGTGCATAGCTGTTGGCATTATATATTTGTACTTTGTGCTTGTGTCTTCTCAGAAAAGCATTTTAATCCATCAACTCCACACTGCAGCCCCAGAGGATCGTCTGCATTGTGGTGGCCAGGACATGTGTCTGCCTTTGGGTGCACATGGGGTGTTCTGGAAGGGACTGTGCATGTGAGACTTCCTGGGCAGTGCCGGGAGACTTCGTGAAGTGGAGGGTGAAAAGTTATAGAGTTGGCTCATTCCTAAAGATAGATTAGCTTTTCCTTACTTGGGATGATCAGGGAGGAGGAATTCGGACTTATTCCAGGAGACAAATTATAGGACTAGATTGACAATCCCCATTTCCTGCAATTAGAGAGAAATGTATGGGACAAGGTAGCTAGAGTTTTCCAAGTGTTTTCACGCCTAGTTTTATCTCCCAGAAGCCTTCCATGCCAAAAGCCCATCCAAGTTCCCTATTACTGCTCATTTTCAAACCCAGGCTGGATATCCAAAGTCCAAGGTGGCTAAAATTTCCAGGATCCATCCACAGCCTGGTTTTTTCACCCATCCTGGAAAAGAAAGAAAATACCCAAAATTTGTGTAATGATTTGCACTGAGAAGTTATATCATTCAGCATCTGGAATCATAGTGAACATGGGACCCTTCTGAGGGTCTCACATCTCCTTCCTAGAAGATGGCCATGTTTGCTTATTCACTCGCACACCAGATTTTTCTTGTGTTCAGAGTGGTAACTGAACACGTTGTGAAGTGAATGCACATCATCTCTGTGGTCTACAGAGCTTGTTTACTGGGAGCTTGGAAAGGTCAGTACAACAGCATGCCTTTTTGTGTCTCTGTATTTCAAAATTCAGACCTCTAGTTCCACATTTGGCTTATGCTATGGACAGCTGCTGGATTGCAGCTTCTGGAATTCTTGGTCAGGGTGATAGGGCACTGCCTTTCTTCACAGGGTCTTATAACTGGAGAAATAACTTCTTGAAAGAGCCTTGCCATTGTGCATTGGATGTGCTGGATGGTTCCCACAGGATGCCCAGAGGAATTGGCTTTTTTCCAGCACAGTTAGAAATGTGGCCTTGCAATCTGTGCTGTTGGTCATGACCTCATCAGGAAAAGGGCACTGGGATTTTCAATGAGAAGCTCAAGCCAGGAGGGAATATTTTATATAATTTTTGATCATTTGCCACAGGGCTTATAGATTACATCCTGTTCAAAGTATTCATTTTTAGTAAGCACAGAACTTAAATTCCATTTGAAGTGCAGGGGATTTTGCATGGGCCTCTCTGCTTTGACAAATCTGGAACACTTTACACGTACTCAGTGTTCTGGTGACTTCAATAGAAAACCTGGGGGTCTGCTCAAGTGTTGACTAATGAATTACAGTCATACCAGTCCAGAAGCTTTTTTCCTCAACTCAAATCTGAGTCAGATTTCTTGTTGCTGGCTCTATCTCCATTTCTCTACTAATGTACTCATTGAAGTCTATAAAGTGCTAAGAATTCAAAGATTCTTGTCTGAAGATAGCAGCACCACAGATTTTGCTTCAATGATGCATGAAAAACATAACAATTAGTATCAGACAACAAACCTCCATGCTGATACAAAGCAATTCTGATAAAACAAAGGTGACCTGTGAGGACACTTGACCACTGCTTAGTTTTCTAGGCCTTGTCCCAGTGACAATGCCTGTGTTTGAAGGAAATGGCACTTCAGGTAGTGCAGGATCTGTATTTATGGTATCATAAAGCCATAGAATAGTTTGGGTAAGAAGAAACCTTAAAGGGTATCCAGTTCCAATGCCCTGCCACAGGCAGGGACATCTTCCACTAAGCCATGTTGCTCCAAGCCTTGTCCAACCTGGCCTTGAACACTTCCAGGGATGGGGCAGCCACAGCTTCTCTGGGCAACCTGT
>JAYDZK010000001.1:15449732-15474089 GCA_034509185.1 Euphonia xanthogaster | reverse complement strand
GTTGCTCCAAGCCTTGTCCAACCTGGCCTTGAACACTTCCAGGGATGGGGCAGCCACAGCTTCTCTGGGCAACCTGTGCCAGGGCCTCACACATTAAGATGCAATTTAGTTAGTTAAGGAGCTGATGCCCATGTAAGAGGCTGCTCTTGTGAGGGCTGATGCTGCTTGCCAGGAAGAAGGCGGATGCCTACAAACTGCTCTCCGGTCTGTAGCATAAACATGGGACTTGCTTTTTGCATCAGCACATCTCAAAACACCTGGGGGGAAAAAAATCCTTTTCTTCCATCATCTTCAGGAGAGCAGGCCATGAGCAAACCCTCAAAGAGAATCCCAAGGGCACCTGGCAGCAGAGAACATGGTACCCAACACACAGTGGTGAGCACAACCCACCTGGCTACCTTGATCTGAGGTTCTGCACGCACATAAGCAGGAGCATCCATCTGCCCACCAGGCCAGGACTGTGCTCAAAAGGCATAAAATGCTTATATTTCCTTAAATGCAAATGAGATTTTTAAGGCTGTAGAAAAGACGAGGTCAGGGTGACCTGGAAGCCAGGAAGGTAGCACCATCTTCTTCTCACAGTGTCTTCTTCAGCATCCAAGTTTTCCTGAGCTTTTCCATCCAGGCTGTATGTAATTTTGCATATTCTTTCAGTTACACATATTCATACTATGGCTCTTCCCAACCATGCCCAACAGATACAATATTTTCAACATCTCAGTGCTTCAGTTATTGCAACTTCCTCTACTCTCATTTTGATAAGTGCAATATAAGGACTTTTGGAAAATAGTTTTAAATAAATTTAACCATCTCTCCAAACTTTATATATCGACATAGGCTTCTTTTTGTTTTTCTTTAGCTCATAATAAAAAATCAGATCAGGGTTTCTTACCTCAGGCCTCTTTATGCTTATCCTACCTTTTTTGAGTCTAAAAGTTTGTATTTCACCTACAGTTGATGTATATGCCTATTAGATGTATTTGCCTAATAGATCTCTATTTCCTAGGCCTCCAAGAGAATCATGGACCTGGATGGCATGTTTCAGTTCTTGGCTATGTCCCTGTTGGGAGATTTTTCCCACACAGTATACAGAAGAATAAATTTTCTTTGCCAACAATTTTAAACTACTTGCTCTAGTTATGCCATTTAGTCCACATTTGTAGAACATTTCACACAGCCCTGATCAGAGATGTAGTCGTGAGACACTACCAGAACCTTAGCAAAAATGACACTTATAGGGAAATAAATTCTATTATCAATGACAAATTCCCAATGGAATTAGTTATTTGGGTGCATAAATGCCTACTGAAAGTATGTAGGTTATGGTAGATAAACTCTAATAAATATGGACACCTATTCTTGCGGTCATACAGGGCTGGAGCAGGGAACATCATACTCCAGAGGGTCTTTGTTATGAAGTTCAATAAAAGAAATCAAGACCCCCTGAGCAGCAGAAGAAGGTATTGCCAACAGGAGACTGGACACACTGCAGATGTGTGAGTCCTTTTAGTACTCTCTCCAAATCTTAAAGAGGAACAGTTAGCAATTCTGAACGTGGGGATATTTTGGGAGTATGTGTATTTGTACTTTATTTACATACATAATTCTTTCCCACTCATAATCTGATCACCTTCATGTTCCAGGAAAAAAACCAACAAAGCCCCAGTGCAAACAATTACTGCCCTAACAGACAATATTGTTTTCATTTACTCCCTTACAGCACAGACAAGTTCGGAAAGAAGTCTTAGTCATGAATTGGTGCTGCAAGAAGGGAAATGCCTGGGGAGTGAATTAGCACAGCAATATCCCAACCTTTTTTTCCTTCTTTTGTTTTTTAATGAGCACTCTACTAGTCAGCATCAACTAAACTTTTTTAATGATTTGTCATCATTTTATTCTGATCAGCACTTCACATGGAGTGATTCTCATGTGCATGGACTTAGTTTGTATTGACTTTACCTTTTTGGTATCATGATGAGGTGACTTTTTGCTGGGAAGAGGAAAAAGGACAAGATTTCTCACCACCACCACCACCACCAGGCCCCCTAACTTCGGTGGGTACTAGTAGGACATGATTCAAAACCTCATTATGGAGTTATCACCTTGCAGCCAGGCAGGTTCCTGACTCACGTGTGAGTTTGATTTCATAATCATAGAATAGTTTGGGTTGGAAGGGATCTCAAAGATCATCCAGTTCCACCCCCTGCCATGGGCAGGGACACCTTCCACTGGACCAAGTTGCTCCAAGACCTGTCCAGCCTGGCCTTGAACATTTCCAGGGATGGGGCAGCCACAGCTTCTCTGGACAACCTGTGCCAGGGCCTCACCACCCTCACAGCCAAGAATTTCTTCCAATTTAAATCCACTCTCAGTTTCAAGCCATTTCCCCTTGCCCTGTCAGTACAGGCACAGCTCAAAAGTCTCTCTCTACCCTTCTTGTAGGGTCTCTCAAGGATTTACCCTCAGTTAATCCACATTTTTATCTGTCTGCTTGACAGAGAAATTTGGCCAGTATAAATAGTGCTATCAAGTCTTGGTATGTCCTATTCTCCGGAAGAAAGAGTTTAAATGGGTCAAAAAGAAGCCAGCAAATTGTTCAGGGAAACACTATAGAAAACAAGTTATCAGAACTGAACTGCAGATGGTCCAATGCCTGACATTTGGTCATAATTTCTATATCTTCTGCTCAAAAAATATAAGCACAGAATAGATAATCTGGGGAAACCTGAGAACATGTTTATTGAAGGCAACATGGAAAATGTGGCTTCTTAAATGTCTTTCCATTCCTATTTGAAATTATTAAGGTGGAAACAGCTTCAAACTGACAGAGGGCAGGATTAGCTTGGATATTTGGAAGATGTTCTTGGCTGTGAGGGTGGTGAGGCCCTGGCACAGGCTGCCCAGAGAAGTTGTGGCTGCCCCATCCCTGGAAGTGTTCAAGGCCAGGTTGGATGGGGTTTGGAGCAACCTGGTCTAGTGGAAGGTGGCAGCCCCATAGCAGGGGTTGGAACTGGATGATCTTTAAAGTCCCTTCTGCCCCAAACCCTTCTATGCCTTCATGAAATCAGAGTTCAAATAGCACTAGAACCACTTAAATGTAATGATATTCTACGGCATCATATTTCATCCTTCTGGCTTCTTAAGCACTACCACAAATAAACTTATAAATAACTTTGTCTAACACATTCCATACCTCTTTTGACCACCCCAGGGCCTTGACAGTGAAACCACCAGTTGTGAGGTGTAAGTTACTCCCTGCATTCAAAGATCTCAACCAATACTTTCCCAGTGGGAAGGTGGGCACATTTTAAAGAAGGAGAAAGAGAGGCATAGGCAAGGTTGGGATCAGTCTTGACCAAAAGCATCCTTTGGTTTGAGTCACTCCGGGCTCTCCTTGTGACCCAAGGGGTGGGATTCACCTTCTTGGGAAGGCAGTGTCTAAAAGAAATCAAATGAACCACAGCAGGAAAGTGCCTGTCTCTACTGCCTGTAAGGGCAGTCATGGATGACTAAATCAGGTATAGACATCAACCCAAATATCTAAAGTCATGTGTGAGGAATCACATCTTCTGCAGCTTGCCCAGGACCTGAGAGCCATTTAGCAATTGCAGCAAAGTCAGAAGCTCTTCTTTAAGATTAAAATAAAATAAAATAAAATAAAATAAAATAAAATAAAATAAAATAAAATAAAATAAAATTTTTAAAATATCCAACTGGTAATCTGGTCTGAGGTCCCATGACTTTAATCTGACTCAGACCCTGTTATTTATCATATTTACATCTCTGTAGCAATAGGAAGTCAACATGTTATGGACTACAGGAAACACAGCAACTTTCTGCTGCAATAGTGTTGCCAATCCCAGGGATGACTCTGGGGGACCTGTGTGGAACCAGGCTTTGTGCATGATGCATGCAGGTGATGCAATTGACACACCATGAGTGGAAAACCTGACCCCAAGTATCCTGCAATGTATGTTTTGTATTACCTTTTGTTCCTTAAGTTACTGCATGCCCTTCTGAGTTCAAAAGAGCAATGGAGAAGATGGACTGCTCCTCCAGCTTCCTCCTGGAAAAAGAATAGGAATCTGACAAATACCCCATGGATTTGAGACTTGACACAAACAAAATCTGCTCCAGAGTTGGACCCCAAACACCACCAGTCCTACTTTTCCTATGAGCTGCGGGTTTTAGGAGAAAGTCAGTGGTAAGAAGAAGGCATTTTCATCTGGAGATGGTCCACTGGCATGTATTCAGGGATCTCATGGCATTTCAACAATGGTCAGGTGCCTCCAAGAAAAGTCATGACCCAGATGACAAGCCTCCAGGGCACCTTGCACTTGCAAAAGAGTGCTTGGAGCTGTACAGGTTTCTTTAGCCCAAACACTGCTTTTTTTTCTTTTCATGGGGATTTTTCCAGCAGACATAGCATGGAGAGCTGTAGGAGATGAGGAATTTTGCAATCTCTCTAGATTGAAACCACCAGAAACTTTGAAATGGCAGAAGGGTGCCTTGGACTGAAATAGGGTGGAAAAGACCCAACAAGGAGATTTTTCCGCATCCTGGTATGAGCTCTGCTCTTTGCTGGGGTGGCTCTGGCTGGATTAAGAGCAGGACGGGGTGGGATGTTCAAGTGTTACTTGTTTCCTTATGATACAGTTTGTAAGGAATCAATACCAGCCTCTACTTTCTGGGCACACAAGAGTGTTAATAAACTTTGTTACTGCTGGTTACCTTTCCTGGAGGTTCCTTTGCCACAGCTTTTGTGATGAAATTCCTTGGTAAACCTACATTTCTCTGTAAAGGATCACAACTACCATGTATATCTTTCACAATCCCTTGAAGCATTGGGGTTTACTTTACTTTAGAGTTCAGTTTAGTTTGTCTTTAGTTTAGAGACACCGTTTTACTGAGTGAAATTTTGCAGGCATATGAGTCAAAACTGGGTTCCTACAGCCATGTTTAGGTGTTCTGAGAAATGTGATCTCATTCAGAGAAATGTCAAGAAGCTTTCTGTGGCCGTGGAGAGCAGAGGTGCTCAGCGTCTTTGAAATATTGTCAGCCTCGAAGAGTCTAAATATGGGTTTTAAGGTCTAATTTGAGATCGTGGTTTAAAAATAAAGAAAATTCTGGGGCTTTTCTTTCCTTGAATTTCTACAGAATAGAAAAATTCTAGAGCAATATATTATCATATACTTGTAATCTTGATTATTTCACTCACCAAGAAGCTGCTTTTCAGTAGACTTGAGATATTTGCTCAAAATAAGTTTGATGTAATATCTATGTTGTCCCATTTCATTTTGGGGAAATTTCATTTTAAATTACTTTAAAGCACTATTTTAAATATCCATCATGGATAAAGTCCTATGAATCCCCTCAAGACACAAAGTATGAGGACTTTTTTTTTTTTTTTTTGTATAATAGAACAAGAATAAAAAAATTGTACAAATATATGCACATGCCTTATGTCAGGTTTCAAAAGCAGAGAACACAATTTTGGTAAGATGTCATTTAACTGAGACATCTGATAAACTTCCACTGAATGACATGCATTTGCATTTTTAATTTAGTTAAACATTCTGTCCTGTATTTTTGTTGGGAAATACTCAGAAGAGAGATGTGATGACCTGAGATTAGGAAAAAAACCCACAAGAATCTCTCAAACTTTACCCCTAACCTCAGTAGCAGCATATGGCAGGAGAATGTTGTACCAGGGATGTCACCCAGAGACTTGTACAGCACACTGACTGTGATCCAGGGCCGTTATTTCATGTGAGCACTGGGATGGAGCCAGGAGAAGTATGAGGAGTGTCAAGAAGGATTGCAGAGCCCTGGGTGGGGTGGTAAGAGACTCGGGACCGCAGACAGTTTTTTCTTGGATGCTCCTGGTCAAAGGGAAGGGGTTTGAAAAGTCCAGTGGAAGCTGGGCAGTCCACAAATCCTTACAGGACTAGTGCCACAGGCAGGGATTCAGATATTTAGAATATGGGACTTGCTTTGAAAAATCTGCTCTGCTGGGGACTGATGGGGTCCTTCTGTCAGAAAAGGGAAAAAGCAATTTTGGTTATAAGTTGGCCAACCTGGCGAGGAGGGCTGTAACCTGAAGTTGCTGGGGAAAGTGAACCTCAATCCCTCCCACTCCTACCAGCTTGATGCCGAGGCCATGCCCAGAACCTGGAGAGGGATCACAGGTCAGCAGAAGAGCACCTGCAGAGCAGCACAAAGCTGCTCCAGCCACCAAGTCAGCTTAAATGCCTCGGTGCAAATGCACACAGCAAGGGGAACACAAGAGGAGATGCACACACATGGAGCACTGCAAACTTATCAGGGCCATGGAGATGTGGTGGGATGGCTGCTATGACTGGAGTGTTGGAATGGTGGGATACAAGCTCTTTAGGAACCATAGACAGCACTGTGTCTTGTCAATGGCCAGCTAGAGTGCATGGAGCACTGCCTGGGGATGGATGAGGATGAGCTCATGGATCAGGGTCAAAGGAGAGAAAGGGACAGGTGACATTGCAGTGGGGCTCTGCTACAGGCCACCTGAGCAGGAAGAACAAGGGGGTAAGATCATCTATAGATAGGAGTAGCCACACATTCAAGCAGGGCATTGGAACTGGATGATCTTTAAGGCTTCTTGCAACCCAAATCCTTCTATGACTCCATTATTTTGTATTAGCTGAAAATGTAGGTTTTGAACTCCGGCCCATGTTTTTCTCTATTGGACCAACAAATCAAAAGAAACATAGCTAACTTACCAGTTACTTATTGAAATCCCATTATTCAATAGCCATTTATTTCTCCCCAGTTATTCTCTTGTATGGTCCTGTTACCAGTCAGGAAGAAGAAAAAAGATATATCTGATGTATAAATTTAGTTATCTCATTTTAGGATCAGCTATAGAATTTAAGTATTTTTTATAAAAATAAATAGGACTTCTATTGCAGGTGAGAGCTTTCAAAAGATACCTGCTGAGTTTCTGAGCATGTGTATTATCTTGAGTATGATGACATGTTGTCTGAGGCTTAGATATTTTAAGTCAAATTAAGACATGATTTACAACTTACATCACTTTTTCCAAATAACCATGGAAAGTCCCCAGCTGTGAAAGTTTCACCAAAAAAAGTGATGAACTGATATTTGGCAAAAAACCCTACAGACCATTTAAAAAATTAAACTCAAAAGAAAAGTGGGGGGAAGAATGTGTGGTTTAAAATGATTAACCAGCTTACATTGTCCCCTCCTTGTAATTCTGCAATCTTGCTGCACAACCAGCTGCATCCTTAAAAGAAACCTTGCCTGGTAACAGAGTCATGTGTACAGTGGGACACGCCACAACCATGATGACACATGCTGGGCCTCATCCAGAGTGGCCTGGAAGCGATGGAAAGGCCGTGCTTTCCACACGCTCATCTTAAGGTGCACAGCACATTGCAGAGCAGTCATCACTCACAGGAGCTTGGGAAGACAGCTCCCATCTCCGCTCTTCTCACCCACACCATGCTGAGTCAAAACTGCTGGTCATCATCTCCAAGGCATCTGGTGTCCTTTCCTGGTGCCCAAAAGCTCCCAGCTCCTCAGAGCTTACCCAAACAGAGCTCTTAAGTTGTGTATTGAGTGCAGACATGTGTAGCATGATATGCTATGGTTGAAGACATAATTGGATCAGACGATGTGTCCTGAGGCTCCCATCCCTCAAGAAGGACCTGCACCCAGGTATTATCCCAAAACACTGTTGGCACCCCTTATCCATCACCATGAGATAGGAATATATGGTGTTGCTCCAGTAGGAAAACAGAGTTTTCCTGCAAACCAAGCATTGCATCAAGCCCTGCAGATTAAAGTCTCTTTACTCCAACAGCCATACAAATCTCAGGTGCCTCTAAGCAATTATAGAGGCACCAAAATGGCAAGCAACAAAGTGAGCTGTAACTAGCTGAACGTGAAGTATGAAAAAAATTCCTTACAAGAGAAAAAGCAGGCAAAAATATTGTGGCAAGTTGTTGCAACAAATGTGTCTGGCCTTGCTTTGAGCAATCTTACTTGAGGTGAAAGTGTCAATGGTTTTCTTAGGTGACTTGCTCTCTTCTGGCCTTGTGGTGGGAGCACACCCTAGGAAAATGTGGTAAGAAGGAACAATTTTATTTTCATTATTCCAAAGAATTGCACAAGATGATTTGTCATGACAGCAACAAATTCTTAGGAGGAAACTACCACTCACTGATGCATCCTACTGCAGACACATCCCAGATGTCCAGTCCCCTCACAGGTTGGATAGCAGACCTCTCCTAGGCAGAAGAATTCAGCCTAGGACATCACAGTGTCCTTTGTTTAACCTTTTAATGCTCTGTAGGCTCCTACCTGTAAGGTTTTGCTTATTACTGATTATCAGACAACTTGTAGATAGAAATAGCATCTCCTTCTGTTCAGTTTCTGCCAAATTTGGAACAGCATCTTAAGAAACCTGACCTCTCTGCAAAGCTTAATGTGAACCCATCCCATGCTCAAGGCTTCAAAACCCCTTACAGATTTTGGGAATGAAGAGTTTAAGTGTTTGTTGCTTTCAGGCCTGTAAATCTGTGAGCTTCATAAGCAGTTAATTTTGTGTGATGCTGCAATATTGCACCTTATCCCTTTTTTGTGAAGAAGACCCTGTTTCCACCGGACACAGGAATGAGATGTTCTCACAACAGGTTTGCAAGCAAGTACTGATAAAAGTAATTAAAATGAAAGTGCTTTGAGGATGCAAAGGTCGCTAGGTAGGAGTGAGAGCAGGAGAAAACATCAGGCTAAGTCAGAGGAAATGAAGAAATGGAAGCAGTCTGTGCAATGGAGACCTTGCTGCTGGAGGAAACATTGCATCATATCTCCAAGAGGCATCACTTGTGGTGGCAGGAGCAGGCTTGGGGGACTTTTTACCCTCCAGATCTGCTGGCAGGGGGATTGTGGTGACTGAGACCAGCCTAGACTCATACAAAACTCTACCCACGAACGAAGGCAGAAGTGAGTTTTCAAGTATGTCTTGCCCTTCTCAGAAATTACTATCACAAATTAGGGGAAGATAATTTGAAATCATTCTAAACCTTCTTAGGCCACAAGTCCTCCTCAGCTAATTACAGCTGAGACAACTCTGAAAACATCTGGGCTACAAAAGCCTGTGTCTGTCACACAATACATGTGGATTTCACTTCAGAACATATAGCCAAACACTGGGCTCAGACAACTGAGTTCAGGGGTAATTTGAACAGCAAAGAACTTCTACCTTTCTTTACCATTATTATGCAAAACTAAGCTTAGAAGCTGTCTCAAAAAAATCTACTAGAAAATCACATCAGTAGAATTAGGATTTCAGAATTGGTGGCTTTTGCCAATTTCAAGCCCAGCCTCTGTCAATCCTTGCTCTGCCACTTCATCCCTTCTCCCAGGCTTCAGGGCAGCCTTGCTCACACACCACCCAATATCAAAATAGTCAACTGTGCAGTGCAGTGAGTGGTGCCATGGGTGTCACGAGTGTCATGGGTGAAGTGACACCTAATGTTAGGAAAATTAATCCACAAACACCAGAGGTTTGTGTCCAAAAAGGAGACAGAGGAGTCCTTTTTTGGCTTTATTCGAATAAAGGGAGAGGCCATGGGGCATTCCCCTGGGGTCTCTCAAATTTTTGGAGGACACAGCCTCCTTTTTATCCTAATTTCCTGGACACATTTCCCTCTCTCTTTCCCCATTGGCTCAGGTACTTGAGAGGTACAGACTCCCCGATACACCTGATCCCAAAGATTTCCCTCTAATGTATAACCCTCCCTTTTAATTTTTAATTCATATGGAATTCAGGGGTATTTCTTCCCCATTGTTTCTTTCATCTCTCAATGTCCAATTTCATTTATCAGCAAGCCTAAAGTTTATTTGTAAAAGCAAATATCTTTTTCCATTCATCAATGAGTGGAATCCTTCCCATTGTTTCTTTTATCTCCCAGTGCTAGTTTTATCTATCAGCAGACCCACAGCTTGTTTGTAAAGACAAATCCGCTATTTTTCTCACTAAGAACACATCTTGGCAATGCTGCTTGCCTCAGATATGATCACACTCCTCCATCACTGCCCAGCTCCACTGACCTGCACAAGAAGGGAATGGGATGGGACTGGACTCCAGATGTTGCTACAAGGACAATTTCACAACCTCTAGACAGAAATGTCCCATATTTGAGTGATCACTCAAACACGTCGAGTGATCTAAATGTGTGCCAGGTGGGGGCCTCCCCTGGTTGTGCCTTAGAGGTTGTTTTTGGGTACTGGCTCATTAACAGCCTGGAAACCACCACGAGAGGTGATACTGATGCCTTAAAGAACCTAGAAATGAAACAACACACTTTCGAGATAATATTAGCCTGGGAGATAATATAAAGCCTGGTCTTTACTGGAGGCCTCCAAGGGCCAGATATGGAAAATGCCTAAATGCCCAAATGCCCACCCTGACAGATGAATACAGTTTTATAAGTTTAGCAAATTAGCATAATTGACAAAAATCACCAATTAGGAGCACAAGTCGTGAGGCAATTCCTCCCTGTTTCAGCCCCTTTCTAAATCCTTCCTCCTCAGATGGGAACTAAGCATTGTTTATGAAAATGTATCTCAAAGAGCTGATCTCAACCTGGGTTCCCAGGAATAACCAAGATAGGATGGGAGCCTTGTACCCCCAGGGCTTGGAGATCTGGAATGTGTTTTGTCTTTCTGCCTAGGGAAAAGGTAGGGAGAAGCTACAAACACAATAATAGGCTACAGAGCTACAAATACATGTCTAAAGAATATAGAGAATATATAATAGCAAAAATAATTCTGGCAACATTACTGTCATGGAGCTCAGCAGCTCAGCAGCCAGCCAAGGCACCCAGCTGCAGCGCAGCACAAGGGCACCAGCAGCTGTGTGGGTAAAGCTACAAATTTATGTCACCCACCTGCCCCCCAGCAATGTTGTTTTGAGGTATTTTGAGGCAGTCAAATCTCTCTGGGCCCCCATGGATGCTCCTTCTTGTCCTTACAGGGAATTGAAGGGGAGCTTATATGATGAAATTCTTCTCCGTGAGGGTGGTGAGGCCCTGGCAAGAGCTGTCCAGTGAAGCTGTGGCTATTCCACTCCTGGAAGTGTTCAAGGCCAGGCTGAATGGGGCTTGGAGCAACCTGGTGTCCCTGCCCATGGCAGAGGGGATGGGCTAGATGGTCTTTAATGTCTTTTCCAACACAAACCAATATGATTCTATGAAATTCAACATTTTGCATAAAGCCCTGGAGTCAGGAGTGACTTTGAGAAAGGACAAAGAAAAATGTGTTGACCAGCAACCCCTACACATTATCCCCATGCACCAGATAAGATTTGTCTTTTAGATCAAAAGACTGTGACATTTACAAATCACCACGTAGGCTTCCTGATAAATAATTTTTAAGTGGAAATTCCCCAGCTATTCCAGGCCAAAAACAAACACTGCAAGAGAGAGAAAGAAGCTCATAAGACTTTACAAAGGTGAGATAGGACTAAAGGGCTGGAGAGAAGAAGCCAGTGCCTTATGTAATGGCACACACAGATACCTATGTTATTTGCTGTGAGATGCATGCAGCATTTATAAGGAAGAAAGCAAGTGAAATGGTGCTAAGAAAAGAGACAGGTCAAGAGTAATCTTTTGTGCAAAGGCAATCGGCAGCTTTGGTCTGTATTGTGGAGTGGGAGGCAGTTAGGCAAAGAATTCAGTTAAGTACCCAATGCCCAACTTCTAATGGCCACAACAATGTTGTGTTGTTCACAGTTCCTGGATATGCTGAAAAAGAAAACTCCACGATAACCAAGATTTTGGTAAATGTCAATGAACCTTGTGTTGTGCTGGTTTCCTGGTGCAGCAGAGGAAGCAACCAATCTGCTTAGTCATTAGCAGTTATTTCTATCCCCACATCCACAGTGGGTGCAGGACAGTGACATATTGATTGCATTTTTTACAGACTGAGTCAGGAGGATTAATAACTCCACCAGTTTCCCTTGATGCTTCATCATGTTTACTTCAGGAAAAACTTTGAGTCCCATGGACTGTACTGGTGTGAATCTGGAAAAAAAAAAAAAAAAGGGAAAGAGCAACCACTGGTTTAGAAACAAAAACCCAAAAACCTAAAGCACTGAGATTGGACATATTCATCATAGAATAACAACATCATGGTTTGGTTTGGAAGGAACCTAAAAGATCTTTGGTTCTAAACTCCCTGCCATAGGCAGGGACACCTTCCACTAGACCAGGTTGCTCCAAGACCTGCCCTTGAACAATTCCAGGGATGGGGTAGCCACAGCTTCTCTGGACAACCTGTGCCAGGGTCTCACCACCCTCACAGCAGAAATTTCTGCCCAATATCCCATCTAACCCTGCCCTCTGGCAGTGGGAAGCCTTTCCCCTTGTCCTGTCCCTCCATGCCCTTGTCCAAAGTCCCTCTCCAGCTGTCCCAGAGGCCCTTTAAGCACTGGCAGGGGCTCTGAGGTCTCTCCAGAGCCTTCTCTTCTCCAGGCTGAACACCCTTAGCTCTCCCAGCCTGTCTCCGGAGCAGAGGAGCTCCAGTCCTTGGAGCATCCTTGTGGTCTCCTGTGGACTCACTTTGCATGGTTACTTACCCATTGGGCAAATTACATTGGTGTGCAGGGGTAAAGGTATGATACATCACTGACTGTCTCCCTGTGCTGCTTAACAAAACCCTTGGATCAATTTTTTCCCCATCTATGTCATTGAAGCAGAGCCAGCATTCCCTGACTGGCCCAATACACTGATTAATATAGTCAACAGTCACATCTTACACATCTCACAACCCACTTATTCCACTCAGCCTGAGCAGAAATCAATTTCCCCCCTCAAAAAAAAAGGCCAATGACTTTTATTATTATTATTTCATTTCACATTCTATTCAGCCCTTCAGTTCCTATAAGTGAGTCAATCCCCTCCAGCTGTGAATCTGGGCTAGTTCCTGGCAAAGCAGCTTTTGTCCTGCCCAGCATTCCTTTGAGAGCACTACACTAAGGGAACAATCAGTTTGCCATTATTCTTCAGCACCTTTGCCTTCACTCTGAATGTTAATGCAGACTAGAGGTGCCACCTGGGGTGTTTTGTAGACTGAAGCCCCTGAGCAAATTCTCTCCACTACTGTAAAACAGGAAAGAACAAAAACTTGGTATCATCACACAGACATCATCACAGATATTGTGAATCCTCTTTGGGACTTTATGGGTTTTGGATAAAGAAACTCATTCCCTTAGTTTGGGTGGGATTCAAGGGTGGTGTGAGAGATGAGAGTGGATTAGGCATAAAAGAGATTATGGAGTTTATAAGATTTAGCCTAGGAGACAGTTTTGAGTCCTATATTGAAGTTAATCCTGTAAGATATAAATAATGGAAATTTTAAAAGGTCAGAGTGGTGAGTTGCACTTGGTTACATCTGAGCTGGACCAAGAATCAGAGTTTGGGTTTAAAACTATGGAGAGAGTCAGGCACTGCAACTCTGAGGTCCTGGCAGTGAGCTCAATGTGACACCCTCTTTTGCTGTCAGACAGACTCAGTGGTGCCCTTAGATAGACATTAACTTAGACATATGGAGAGACATCTGCCAACCCTACTATGAAACCCAATAAATGGCTTCAGACCCCCATATTCCTTGCCCCTACAAGTGCAGTTGCTGTTCAATCACTGTGCAAATTATAGATGGGCTGAAGCCTTGGGAGGATTTTTAACATTCATTACTTTATTAGTTCTGTTTATCTTTCTGTTCTCTGGTGACAGCTGAAGTAATCCCAGATTTTAGGAATAAACTCACCTGTGTGATCTTCACCTGTGTTTAGTTAAAGACAAGGAGGTACAATACTTTCCACAATCACAGCTTGTCAGGGGAGTCATACACCATTCATTGGGCTGGAAATAACATTTTGTGCCCATTTGGTGTCCAGTGAACTGGTGGAAACTTAAAAATGTTGGTGGCAAATAAGGAAAACAGCTCTTTATTTTTAGTTCTGCCAAAATCTCAGCTGAAGGTTTGTCAAGAGGTCACCAGTCCACCTTTCATTACGAACTTGCTGACTCTGAACTTATGTTGTTTGTTTGATTTTCTTAAATGTCTGATAATCCATATAAAAGATTGAAACAGAGTGTTACTGAACGAGTTTCAACTTTGCAAAGAGAAGCAATAGAAAAACAAAACAAACAAAACCTCCTCAATAAATCTCCAGTTAAAATGTTACATCTGAGCAGACTACTGGCATCAGTTTCTGCTGTGGGCTGAAACCTTGTCCATCCCCCAGGGAGCCTTGGAGCCAAAGTAGTTTTTGGCCAAGTACAGTTTCTTCAGGAAGGTCAAGCCCTTAGCCTCCAGTCCTCCTTTTGCTGGCAGCCTGGAGCCTGAATATTTTGGGACAGATGTTCAGGTCTGTGGATCACTTAAAAAATAGGGGGATCTGTTTGCCTTTCTTGGAGTTAGTCTCAAAGATATTATTCAAAGCCCTTTTCTCTTCATGATGGATTTTTCATTTTAGTTTTATATCAAAAGATTTGTTGCCTATTTTTTTTCTGCTAGTGAAAGAAACCACAAATAATTTTTGTCCTAAAAAAACCCAAAAAAACCAGCAACAAAAAAAACCAAACCCAAAATCAAAACAACCCCCCCCCCCAAAAAAACCCAAAAAACCAAAACAAAACAAAAAAGAATTAAAAAAAAAAAAAACCACAAAACCAAAAACCCCACAAACAAAAATTAAAAAACCACCAATGGTCCTGTATGGGACACTTAGGAACAGAGCATGTCAGGTAACAACCACAAAATATTCAAAGCAAGTGAAAAGTCTCATAACCTTCATCCAGGAGACACTAAAAATCTCCTTAGGGACAAAGAGCAGAAGAATTTACATGCTGAATGAAGCAGGGATCCAACAGAAGATTATACCTCTAAGTGTAAGTTAGTTAATGCCTGGATGCCCAAGCTTGCTCCCAAAATCCGTACCTGGAAACGAGCGTGGAAGGGATTTTTGGCAGAAGGTCACTTATTATGTGCATCCTGAAATGGTTGGAGTGTGAGATGGGCATCAGGAAACATTGGGAAACTGCAGGAACAGGCAGCATTTCTCACTCCTAAATGCATGTAGGAAGGAAGGAGACCAAGTTGAGCCCCTTCCTCTACTCTTCTTGTGCTGGTTTCCTCAGCAAGAAAACCTGCATGGATGTGTGAGGAAGGAGCTAAAGTGCCTTCCAGCAGGGCTCTGCTTGAGATGGCTGTCCCCAGGTTTAGATACTTTGGTAGACAATCAGCTCAGATGAAGTAAGGGATCCTCTGCATTTAATGTAGCTTTAGTTTCCTATTAAATTTCTGAAATAAAAGTATACCCTCCGTTTTCCAAGAACATCAGATTAATTTGCAAGAGGTTTTTGGTTTCTCTCTTGAACTCGGGTAGCCATCTTCCAAGTGGCCTGCACCCAACACATCTGGGTCTTACTCAGGTTTTGTGTCCTGTTTCTACTGGGGACCACTGTTCTACCAGAGGGTTGCTGGGGTGATACCAGAGATGCTGGGATTGCTTGGTCCTTGGGAAGAGAGTCTGGGAGGATCTTGGAATACCCATCTGAGTGCTCAAGCTATCCATGCGCTGAACCAGCAGTACCTGAGAGGGCACACACTGCTCCCACCTATGCCATGGCACACGAGGCAGAAGCAGCAGCTTCTCAAGAGATGAGTGTGCTTACAGTGCCTTACAAGGTCGGGCTCAGGGCTTCTGCCCACACCCTGCCTGCCTGCCCAAGCACACTAGCACAGAGCCCTCTCCCAGCCAGACCCAGCAGGGAACACTGGCACATCCTAGAATTAACAAGGTCAAAAGGAGAGCTGAGGAGGGCTCTGACTCTGGTTCTGATATAGAACATTCAGTTGGGAGGAAAGGAAGAGTTCCAAATTCCAGATTCCATTCTTTACAAATGGTCTGCTATTTTCTCTCGGTGTTTTGTCTGTATTCCCTTCAGCAGTCACAGCACAACACAGACTTTCCCACCCCAAAATAAGGTAAGAATTTCTGGTAACTTTTGCCTGGAAATGTGGCTGAAGTAGCTATGGACAATTGATAACAACATAGACACAAAGCAGACCCTAATAACAATACCACTGTCCTGGTATTATTTGGCAAGCATTGTCTAGGAATTCAATCTAAACTGCTGCAAGGAGGGTGAGAGGGGAAGGAAGCCTGAACACGTCACAGAGGAATTTATATCACAGGCTATGCTACACATGATGTTTTTCCCCCACCTACTCACACAGTAGGTTTGTGACTTTAATCTGTTTATTTTTAGTAGGAAGTGTAAGTAGGTAAATACTCTGAGCTGATAGTTCTCTGAGCTGATATTTTAGGCAGAGAGACTTAATTGTATATGTGTGCTGATTGTTGTTTTGTTTCTGGGTATTATTGATTTTGGACTTGCTCCCATACACTCCCACACTCCAGGTGAATATGTTCTTTGGCTACTATCACCAATACTCCCTGCTACTACTGTACAAACTGCTCAGGGTGGGGGTTTCCACACCTCCCACATCCCACTCCTGTCCTCTGCTAAAAAATTTGGAGCTATTGGAAGCTGCCAAATAGGTCTTCAGAGAGAATTCTCTTGTTTGTCTGCAGGATGAGTGGAGGAGAGCCATGCAGGTTGTGAGAAATGATAGTCACTTCTAAAAAATTTAAAAGATTTATTATAATCTTATAAAAAATACAACAGAAGACTGAATAGAGAAAATATTACTGTGTCAGGAGCAAAGGATTTTTCCCTCCATGTGCTCATCCACACAATGGAGGTTTTGCCTTTTAAGCCTTTAGCCCCTCCCAAAGTTCTGTCCATCGACTCCTTCGCTGTCCAGGGTGGAGTTCACTTCCTTAAATCTGGATTGAAGGTCAGGTGCTGCCAGAGTAACAAGCCGACCCGCCTAAATGTCCTGACTACCTTGGTCATCCCACGATAAAAGCACAAGGGGGTAAAACATAACTATAAATCTATAGGACTTCTCTTAACATTTATGCATTATATTTGCCTTTTAATCGTGAGAGCCAACCATCGCATTCCTCATCTATCCCACAGGTGGCCCCTACACTACACTGGCAAAAGGCAGTGCAGTGTACAAAGATGGTCAAATTGAGATGCAGGCTCTGCTGTTGCTCTGCTTTTGCTTCCTTTGCTGCAAGAAGTGATGAAATCAGCTACACCAGCATAGAAACTGGTTACAAACTTCACCCGTCTTGTTAAACTACTTGATGACTGACACCTCGCTGCCTCCAACATGTCAGTGAAGATGCTCAGGGCTCAGCTTGTTGCCATAAATGAGAAACCCAGCCTGGCTCCATAAACCAGCCCCTGGGCTGACTGACAGGGGCTTCACCCAATAACATCCTTCCTAAGGTGCAAGCATTTCATGGGGTCAGGACCTGGGGGGCGTAAAGATCAGACCAATGAGCTGTCTAGACCCGGGAGTCTGGAATTGCCTGTAAAAGTAAGCTCCAAGCAATAAAACACGCTGAGTGCTGATGACCAGAGGAGGTTTGTCAGGTGTGTCTGTCTCTGATGCTCGACCACCGTGGTAAGAAGAGATGAAATCAGCTTTACCAGCATAGAGACTGGCTGAGAGCTTTGCCTGTCTTGCTAAACTACTTGATGACTTACATCTCACTGCCTCCAACATGTCAGTGAAGGCGCTCAGGGCTCAGGTTGGTAAGAAAGTCTGTCACCTGCTGACTATGTTGTAAGTCTGCAGTCACTCAAGTAGTTGTGCAAGCACTTGGTCCCAGTTCCATCAGCAGCCTGAGATTCCTCAGTCATGCACAGATACTTTCTAGGACATCTTTGCGTGGGAACATTTGTTAAAGAAAACTTTATAACCTGCTAACTTCGCACTGAACTTGGAATCTTTACACAACCCTCTCCTGATTCCCTATTTCATTCTGAATTCCTGAGTTAAAAGCTCTTTCGGTAAATACCAGATTTTTTTATAAACACTCAAGTTCAATTCGAGAAAATTTACATGGTTTGTGTAACATATAAATAAAACACAGTATAAATAATGTCAAAAACCATAGTGCAAATAGGTAAACAAATTAGAAGTTTTTTAAAAATTACTTGATTTTGATTAAAACCAAGAATAAAAAGTCAGACCAGAATTTAGTCTTCAAATGGCTGATCTTGGACTAGCTGAAGGCCTCTCAACCAAAGTGTTAACATGCTTAACTTAGTTTCTAGACTGTAAATCAAACTGCAATTAATCACCACCACCCCAAGCAAACAATCTCCTCTTATCTCCTTGTCATGACAATACATTTTTGTAATATTGCAGATGCTCAGGGACATCTTATAAACAAGAAGTAAGTGCACGTCTATTAAAAAAATTAACTGGGTTACTGCTATTACAGATAGGTAATGAGATGGTTGGCTCTTGCAATTAAGACATAAATATTATGTGCATGTTAGGAGAAGTTTTATTGATGTATAGTTATGCAGCTGCTGTTAGAGGAGTTTGCTTTTCTACTAATAATCAGATTTTGGCTTGTGAAAGGCTGTTGTTTTTCTACCCTCATTTTTTTCCTGTTAATTGTTGCACCAAGCACAGCCATAAAAAAAAAAAAAACAAGAGGTGAAAAAGAAGAGCTGTATTCCTGAATTTTTTTTAATGGGTTTCTTTTTTTTTGTCTTTAATCCCCCCACCTCCCCACTCATCAATTGCTGGTAACTCTCTTCTGTTACATTGGTGCTGCTCGAGATAGCTCATTCTCTCTGCATTTATATTGCTAAACCAGGAGATTTCTCAGATCCTTGCCCCAAAACAGCTCCTGGATTGACATCATGATGGCTAACTTTTAACTCAGGTTCTTGTACAAATTAGCAACATAAAGGTGGGGTGTTCTTTTTGACAGATATTACTATACCCAAGGGAGAGAGCTCCACCAGTCCTGCCAAGAGAAGGATGACAACCCAATCTGTGTCAGCTGCCAGGGCGGAAAACCTACACCAGGACATGGCTCTCCTGTATCATTGCAGCAGCTTGAAGGTCAGCCAGAGGGTCTACTTGACTCCAAGTCAAAGAATAAAGCAAGGGGCAGACAGGTCAACACAGACAGGGGAGCACAGGGAAGCAACAGTCATGCTCAACAGAAGCCATCAAGGTTTCTGCAAGTTGTAGATTTATCTGAAGGGGAATTTTATCCAGAGTAAGGCACAGAATGGAAAGGCACAGACTTGTGGTTTTGGAAGTACACCTGATTTAATGCAAGGTGTCCCTGTCCATGGCAGGGAGTTGGGCTAGATGATCTTTAATGCCCCTTCCAACCCAACCCATTCCATGATTCTATGATAAGCAACAATGGCCACATCCAGGCAGGAGCATTTGGCTTCTCTACATTGGAGAAGACAGAGTGAACAATGTCTTTGACAGAACAAAATTGAAGAAAGTGTCCCTGAACATTTTACTGCAAATCTTTCTGCAAGGGCTCCTCTGTCTCTAATCTTATTCTGTGTATTGGTGTTGGGCTGGATCATGATTTTGGTCCTCCATGTTTCCTTCTATCCATCTCCTCTCCTGAAGTATTTTATCCATGCTTCTCCTGCCATCCAGACAAGGTAAGGCACTGAGTTTTGACCTCTCTTCCCCCTCTGTCTCAATACAGGGAGTTGTCACTACCAAGATCTGCATTTCAAACACACTTCTTGTTCCCAGAAGTGAACACATTTTCCTTCCAGATCCCACCTCTCCCCCTTGCATTGATTCACAGACCTCTGACCCTTTTTTCTCCTTTTCTGTCCTTGGTGCAGCATACCACTCATGCCTTTCTTTCATTCCCACACTTCCCTCTTGGAGACCAAGAAATCACACAGTATTCAATCACACAGTTGAAGTTATAAACACAGCTGTCCTAAGACGTCTTCTTTTTTACCTGCACTACTCCCCAGCCTTCATAACTGCAGTTCTTCCACCCAGGAAGCAGCCCATAAAGTTAGGCTACTGAGACCATGTGTATTGCCAAAAGTCGGGAGAAAGGGAACAAAAAAGAAAAAAGTGGCTTTTGGCAATTCAGAAGAAGCCAGAATGACCTCCAGTTCCTTTCCAGTCACCAAACTGGTACGTCCTGACCTTCTATTTAGTGGGAAGATCATTTGGTAATAGAGCAAAAGGCAGTTTAAAATATTCAATGGAATTGAAGCTCATAAGCAGTTTCGAGCAGTGTAACTCCACTACTATGAGCATGGACTGGTTGATGTACAGTCCCTTTGAACCCAGCTAAATAATTTTAACCTAACCCTGTAAAACACCTTATCTTGTATCAGAACTACAAACACCTTGGACATGACTGCATGGCTGTATCTGTGCAGCCATAGCTATGACTTCTGTGGATTTTTAGTCTAACTCATAAACTTGGATTTGAATTAATTAATAGCGGTTATAGACAGATAATCAGAGAATCTCTATATAAATAACATATAATCTAATAGTAAAAGAAGGCTAAATTGAGCCCAGCTTCCTCTGAGAAGCAAATAGTCTGGGGAAGGCCCTGGAAGAGGATGTTAGTTGGGTCTTATTCTTCAGGCATCCCCAGGAACATTGCAGGGAAGGGAGGAATTGTGCTAGAAGAGAGTGATTTACCAATTAAAAGCTGCTAGCTGGGGAGAGAAGTTGCAGGGCCCTGTAGAGAACTGCTGAGTGAGGACACCAGATGAGCAGCAGCTTGGGATGGTGAACTGGCCCAAGGGAAGACGCAGTGGTTGGTTAATTACATGAGGAGGGTTGGAGACCAGAGAAAAGACTCTAGAAGATGCATTTTTTTTATTTCTGTACTATTAATTTTGCCCCAAGTGCTGACAGTATCCAAGTGAAAAATGGATTTTATCTTTGGACTACTCTGTGGAGAAGGTAGATGGCCAAAGGGTTGGGGAGCCAAGGCAAAGAGCAAAGCAAGCAATTTATTAGCCTGGGGTCACAGAAATTCTGGTGATGTGAGCCCTTGTTAAGTCTCTTCACCACAAAAGCATGCTTTCCCCGAAGGAGGGAACTGATCAGCAACCTACTGGTGTTTATTTAAAAAAATGCCTGAGGATAAGGAAAACACCAATCATAGAGTCATTAAGGTTGGAAAAAACCCTCTAAGTTTATCGAGTACTCATTAAACCAGCACTGCTGTGTTCACCACTAAACCATGTTCCCAGCTGCCATATAATGGAGAAGTGTCACACACACGAAACCACAACCACATGGTTATTATAACATTTTCCCACTGGAAAAAGAAATACATTATTATAAATGTGCCGAGCTGACGCAGAGCTCACATTGCATCATACTGTTGGGTCTGCTCATGAGAGATAGTAGAGGGATGGGTCCTGATGAGAGGCAAGATATTGGTCCACTACAGCCATTCATGTGGGTTTTTTTCCATAGGCTACATGAAAAGGACTCCTGCATACTTCTCAACTTGGAAGTCATAGCTGGTCCACCTGCATTTCCCACCATCTGAACAGTTTGGTGAAGTTAACACATTTTCCCCAAAGTAACAACACTTACTTGTGGCTTTTAGACTGGCAGTTCAGTACTGATATAAAACTGGCCATTGCTAGGTGATGTTCCCATCATTCAGGTACAGCATAGTCTTCCTTGCTTCAGCTCAAGCCTTTTGTGCTGAGAAGTTCTATTACAAAAGTTCACCTGTAAAAGCAGAATATGGGAGATGCATGAACAGCAGAATAAGAAATTAAATGCAGAAGCATAATTATTTTTATTCCATTTGACACAAAGAATCATAGAATTATTTGGGTTGGAAGGGACCTTAAAGATCAACTACTTCCACCCCATAGTGAAGAATTCATTCTCATAGTGAAAAAATCATATTTGTAGTGTCATGGTACATGGCATAACCAAATTAAGTAATTTGGGGATTTTCTGGTATTAACTTGATTTTTTTTAGCTATTTCTTTTGTCAAAAGATCAGGAAGAAGACCAGCCTGCCACCACACTCAAACTGCAACATAAAAGCTGATTAGTTATTGTTCTTCACAGGAAACCATTTATAGCACAATGCAGTTTGGGCTGTTCTGGCTTAGCTTTGCTGTGACACATCTGCATGGGATTGTTTGCACTCCTGGAAAACAAGAGAGAGCTTACAGCATGGCTGGAGAAGCCTGGCTACATTCCTAGAGAGCTCCACGCAGGTGGCTTCCAATAAAGGCACCTGACCCTTTGATTTGTCTTTTAAGTCAATAATTGTATGTTTTTGAGGGGGACAGAGTGAAATCATATGTTGAATTTAAAACTCACCTACGTTTTCCTGCCAGCAAAATCCTTCATCACTCATAAAAGAAAAACATAAACATATGACATCATGAGCTCATGTTTCAAAAATGAAGCATCCAATTAAAAGAATCAGTCTTTTCCAAACAGCAGTCTTTCTTCACTTCCATTATAATCAAGTTATATTATTTTGGCAAAACTATTTACTTTTTTCATATGAAACAATGAATTCTGAGTAGCTGTACCTGAAAGCAAGCAGAAATTGAAGCTGTGGCAGAGAAACTCTTGGAAATTCAGGGGAGATCAGAGAAAATGGTTTTAAACTAAAAAAGGAGAAATTTAGTTTAGAAACTCATTTCCCAGAGAGTGGTGAGGCCCTGGCACAAGTTGCTGTGCCAGAGAAGCTGTGTCTGTCCCATCCTTGGAAGTGTTCAAGGCCAGGCTGGATGGGGCTTGGAACAACCTGGTCTAGTGGAATGTGTTCCCATGGCAGGGAGATTGGAATGAGATGATTTCAAAAGTCCCTTCCAACCCAAGCCTTTCTATGGTTCTATGAAATCCAGAGTATAATTGGCCTTTAGTTTTGTTGTTTAACCTATCCACACTACTCATGGCCCTGAGCTACTCTTCATCCTTAGTGCATTAGAAATTGCAGAGACTCCTTGCTTTTCTCTTACACAAACAAGCAGTATCCTACATAGTTCAGAAGGGACTGGTGTTACCTGAATAGCAATAAAACAGTAAATTATAGTAACAGAAAACTAAATCTGTGTGCTAATATGAGACTGTAAGGGCAAGGAAGCAGGACTGAGGTTGAGCAGTCCCCCTGGTGACTCCTCTTTGGTGAGGAGAAAATGGACCAACACAAGGCACTAGCGTTAAGAAGAAATTTTTCAAAATGTTTGTGAAAGAACAGGACAAATTTGAACACCCCACAATAGCAAAATGGGGACATTACAGCCAAACTAAGAGGAACAAGGCTGTAGGCAAGACACTGTGCACAGCATGGAACATGTTATGGACCTCTAGGCTGGGTTCCTGCCAGGCCAAACCAGAAGATATCTACACTAAGGCCCCCCAAGTTGGAAAATGTATTTTGGAATCAAGAAATTAAATGCAGAAATTAAATACCAAACAACATTCCTGGTGATAGTCCAACAGCAGCAATAGTGAGTGTTGTTTTAAGTCGCTATTACAAAACACATCTGGCCAAGGGAAGCACAAGACAAGTCTGATGGACAAGTCACACCAGAAAGACACACACCAGAATTTCAGAAGCAAGGCTATTCTGTTTCACTGGGCTTCTTGCACTGGCTTGGTGGAAACTTGTGACTCTACAAGAAATATTATGATCAGCAGGATGGGTGGAATATTACAAAAAGAGGGCTCAAATCACAAGACTTTGAATTTTCATAAAACATCAACCCAAAAAGTTGAAACATAAGTTAGAAACATATTCTTAAGTCTGTAAGAGAAACAATCACCATTTTCCATAGGAATAAAATCCAAGCTGTCCAAATGCATCCTGGTGTTTACATTGGCTATTATAGTCCAGGGTTCATGAGGGAGCTCAAAAAATAATGCAGGAGCTGCCATTGCTTTAAGTTGTCATAGGATGCAGCAGCAAATGGGATGCCTGGGAACGGGAAATGTTTTTGTTGTGTGAACTCATTTATTAGTGGAGGACTGTGCAGCCCCTGCCAAGAAAAAGGTGAAGGATGAAAAAAGGTTAGCTTCTCACAGGAGACTCCACAGGTCCTTGGGGGTCATTATAATGTCTGTCTTTGTTTTTGTACTGCTTAATTTCATCACATCCAGGACTCTTTACAAATCCCACGGGAGAGTCATAATGATTGCATGGTTGATGTCACCACGTCTCTCAGGGGTATGACTGACAACCTGAAGTTTGCAAGTTTATCAAGTCTGTCACCATGGTATTTTCTGAAAAATCCCTTTGCCTGGATTTCTTCTCCTGGCAAGATGGGAAGCCTCAGCTTCTCCATGTTTTGCTGCTCTGGAATGTGGTCTGGAGATTGTTTATCCAAACATGTGAATTGTTTT
>JAYDZK010000001.1:15393183-15449579 GCA_034509185.1 Euphonia xanthogaster | reverse complement strand
ATAATAAATCAGCCTTCTGAGAACATGGAGTCAAATTCTCATCTCTCACCTCGTCCTGGGGACCCTCACAAACACCATATATGTCATTTCACCTGCTGTGCTCACCAGGCTACAGAAGGCATTCTCTTTCTTCCTTCCTGCTTTTCAATGGCCCCGTGAACTCCACCGACCTGTGCAGTAGCTCATGCATCTCTCCAAAGAATTAGTGCATGTGTAACACAACATCAGTACCTTGTGCTGTGCCTTGCATTCAGGGTGCCAAAAGCCCTCCTCCAAAACATAAACCACACAACTGTTTAGGTTGGAAAAGATTATTGAGTTGCATTGTTACCCCAGCAGTGCCATATTCACCACCAAGCCACGTTCACACCTTTCAGACACTGCCAGGGATGTTGATTCCATCATTTCTGTAGGCAGCCTGTTCCAGTGTCCCATCCCACAGCAAACCTCAGTTCTGTGAGGCAGTCTCCATGGCATGGAAATCCAGATCTTCTAGGCCTGTGTTGAGGAAGCTGTCTCATGCTTTTCTACAGTCATCCTAACTAACTAAAGAATTTCTTGTCAATTTCCAAGGGAAACTTAATTTAGATTTGACCTAAGAACCCCCATTCCTTACATTACTGCTGTCCTGCTAATCCCTAGACTGTAGACTACTGCAATATGACCACAAAGTCCAGAAAGGAAAGGACAGAGAAAAAGGGAAAGGGAAATAATGAAGTCCTTTGGAAATCACACAAAGGACACCCTTTCTGCCTGAACCAAGATCAAGAATGTGATTTGTAATGAAAATGAACCTTACTCTCCTAAAAAAGTTATTGGACAGAAATAGTGATTTCCAGTAGTTTTAAGAATGGAGTTGAGTAATTTCAACTTTTTTCTCTAGGCATGGAGGTAAGGAGAAAAGAGGTAATGGGGGGCATAGCTCACCTCAGTCAGGAACTTGGTAACTTATTGAGTTCTTGTAAGTTTTGCAAACAAGGGTACCCCTACCAAGTCAGCCATCTAGGTGCAAAGTGTGGCTGTGTCTCACCATAACAGGAGCTGCAGCTCTCTGTAGGGGATTTTGGTAGTTCCTCTCCAGTTGTCCTGATGGCATCTGTGCACCACTGTTTCCCACCTTCCATCTGTACATACCACATACATCCAAAGAAAACGATTTACCAGATCAACTCTTCTACCCAACTTTTGCAATGGGACTGAAGCTCTGGGGCCAGAGTTGTTCTTGTGCCATCTGCCCTTGATTGAAAGAATTCAAAGGATCCAGGTTACATTTACCCTCAAGTTTAAAGTTTGCAACTCCTGTTCCTCAACCCGTTTATTTTAGCTTGAGGTTCCTATTTTATTTCCAAACAATAACTTTCCATAAAGCACCTGTGCTAACCCTAACCAAAAGTAACCCCAAGCCCTGCAGTACTTTCACAGTGGTTGATCAGACGAGGCAGTTGCTTACTGACTCCACACCCTACTATCAGTTAAACTTCATAGCAATAATTTATAATACAGCCATTTGATAACAATTATTTGTAGTAAAGCCTTATCCTGTGTTCTCTGTACTTAGAAAACTCTGCTTTGCAGCGTCTTCCTGGGTTAAGATTCTTTGGCAGATTTGTATTATGATTTTGGTCTCCTCAATTCTATTTATTACAGGAGAACTCATGCATGCCTCAAGACAAACTCAGAGGGGACCACAATCTGCAACCAAAGGAGTATGTGCACCTTCAAGGAATGGCTCTAGCCATTCCTTGCTCAAGGCTCCACCCTGACCAAAATCCCTGCTTCACAGGGAAGGCAGCCCTTCAGTTCTCAAATTAGTAATTCAAGGCTTGGATGTGTCACACTGACATGGTATATTTGAACAAAAGACGTAAATCAAGAGCTAAAATTGTGCTGTGGTCACCTATAGATCTATATTATATATTTTTATGCAAAAACCAAGGCTGCACAATGCTCAGTAATGGCTACTGCATTCACCTGTAGATTGATGCAGTTGGAAAACATTTCCAAGCATTCAAATCTTACTATGGACACCTTTTTAATATTAAGAAATACTAGAAGGTGACATCTGATGACAGTGTTTTGTTAGTAACCTGCGTCTCTTCAGTCCTGAAGTGGCTGCAGGGAGAACTGAACAACCTGAAGTCTGGAGGGGAAAACAAATATCCCTATTTCTGGAAACACTGGAGCTACAATACTTTGTTCTCACTAAATTTGTGCTTCTTTCCTGTGGTTTGTTCTCATGTCGTTGTGAACCTCTTCTCAATATAGTATTTTTATTTCACATCCAAAACAAACCAAGAGAAAAACCAGAAAACACAGCACATACCAGGAAAGAAGAAAAATTAATGCACAGGTGGTCACTGGAAAAGGTTGTTGAGTTTCCATCATGCTAGGATTCCAATAACCCCACAGGACATAGTCCTGAGCAGCCTGGCCCTGCTTTGAGCAAGAGGGTCGGACCAAATAATCTCCAGAGCTTCCTACCAACCTCAGTGACGTGTGGGCACAAAGAACTGTTCCCAGCTCTTTGCTGCATGCAGGTCTCGGGCAGCATCCTTAACAGTAAAAACACCTGTGCAAAGAGACTTCCAGAGCCTTCAGCTGGCTTCTGGTAGATCCCGACATGAAGGAAGTCACAAAATACTGGAGATCTATAATCTTCTGGGACAGTTCTGGCTAAGAGCTGTGACAAGTTGATTGTTTTTTACCATAAAAGAGAATTTCGGAACAATGTTTGCTCTAATGAGTAATATATTAGGCTCTCACAAGTAAGGATTATCAAAGTTTTACTAAAAGTGTCATCAAAAAGGATTCATGCTATGTAGCCTGGGCATTCAAGTGACAGAATTAGATAATCTTGGTTCCTTCCTTCCAAGCCAAACTATTCTATGGAGTCTAACACCCATATGTAGTCCATATGAGACTGGCTGATATGCCTACCACTCTCTGAAGGGTTCATTAATAGCCCAAAAAGCCCATGGTCCTAATCACCCACTCCCAGTTGGGTGACAAGAGTAGCTTTTCTAAATCCATTTAATAACGGCTACAGAAAACAGGATCACCAGGATCACAGAAAATTTCAAAACTGCTACAAACCTTACTGAGCTGGAAAGCTAATGAAAACACTAAGAAACCTAAAACAAAAACCCAACCAAAAAAACAACCAACCAAAAAAGCCCCAAACAAACAAACAAAACAACAACCAAAACCAAAACAAAACACAAAACACTCCAGGTTTTTTTTGAAGAGGCCAAAGATTGAGCAAAATTAAAATCATAGGAAGTTTTAAGTCCAGGACCAGGTCTGGAGTATTGGACACTTCTAACAGTTATCAAAGAATCACAGAATGGTTTGAGCTGGAAAGGACCTTATAAATAATCCTGTTTCAATCCATTGCTGTGGGGGCAGTCCTGGGCTTCAAAAATTATATAAGACCATTTGATTAGTCTTCAGTCCACAGTGCTTGAAAACTTCTTAATATCTTTTCTGTACCAAATGACTCAAAGGCCCTTTTCTCTCGAATTAATGAGCAAGTTCCCAGGTACTGATTTTCCTATTTTAACACTTCAGCAACTTTTCATCAAAGTACAGTGAAAACACCACTCCCAAACCCATCCAAGATGATTAACTATCTCTGCATGCCAGTCATAGCTCTACATGCCTCAAGGTACCACCAAGTTCTCTTTTTTTTTTCACAGTTTAAATCCTTAGCAACTCTCAATTGCCAGTATTGGAGATGCAAGGCTGATTGCAGGAAAAAGACTGCAAATGATAGAAATTCTATACCCCTTCTCAATCCCAGTTAACTATCCTTAATCTTATGACTTTTTTTTTTCCTCAAGCTTTTTTTTTTTTTTTTCCCTGTCAGAGTGTCAAGGTCCTGGCACAGGTTGCCCAGAGAAGCTGCCCCATCCCTGGAAGTGTTCAAGGCCAGGCTGGACAGGACTTGGAGTAACCTAGTGGAAGGTGTCCCTGCCCATGGCTGGAGGGTTGAACTGGGTGAGTTTTAAGGTCCATTCCAACCCAAATCATTCGATGATGATACTCTGCCTCTATACCAGACTATACCCCAACAACAATTTCTTCTTGCAAAGGAACCCACAAACACACCTAAAGGCACCTCTTCCCTAACTTTCTCTTTGATAAGCTGTGTTAAGCTCTAAATTTATCATAAGGTGTTTCTTTTCTGCTGGAAGAAAACAGATTCAAAGATTCTCAGGACAGACTGAGTAGGGGAAAAAACTCAGTCCCACAGTTTGGATGGAAACCATGCACATGTAAACATTCTTCATGGTTTACTTCAAAACTTAGGGAAAGAAGCCAACCATAGACATACAGGTGCTAAATATATGTTTTTTCCAATACAGGGAAACCCCAAAGCAGTATTTTTCTAGTTCATAATTCTAATTTATGTTTAGTTTTCTCTGGATTCAATGTTGCCAAGCTGAAATCATCTGCCTTTGTAGGGATGCACAACCACCTTCACCTGTGAAATCATTAGACTTCAGGAACTATTTCTGCATTAGAAACAAAAGCATATAGTCTTTATTCAAAAATTTTGATTTTTTAGAGGGTTTTAGATAGGTGGTTTTGTTTGTTGGTTGGTTTGTTGGTTTTTTGGTTTTTTTTTTTTTAATGCCATTGATTTAGTCATTTATTCTGTTCAAAGGGCCCTAAGAGCCCTTTTTTTATTTTTCCCTGAAATTTCAAAAGCTCAGAGATTTGTTTTGTAAGTCAGAGAAATATTGAGACTGAAAATACAGTTACCACAATGGTTTAACCTTTCCAGAAAACACGGGAGTCTTCTGTGATTCCCTGCCTTTTTAAAGGACACATAAATTCCCGCTAGCTTCAATACTTCCTCTAACTTCAGTTCACTTTCTTAGCATCCTTTTTTTGAAAATTCGTGTGTGTTACTGCAGCACCAGAGCACGTTCATTTAACTGCTGAATTCAAAGCAACTCATTAATGCCATTTCACTTGCTCTACAATTTATCCACAGTTTTCTGGTAAGACACAAGCCTATTGCCTGCTAATTCCCAGTACCAAAAATTATCACCACTATACCTACTCCTTCTTCCATTCCTAGAAAGGACATCAAATTAATTTCAGGAATGAAGATGCAGCTTATGAGGGACATGGGATATGCAAATATTGTTTTACCTACTGATGTTTTATTTTTAGCAGTTTGATGATATTTATAGGGCTGTGAGAAGTGGATACATGGCTGCAGGGGGATGAAGTATCCCAAGGGCAGGTAGGAAAAAAGCTGCACATCTGCCAGGCAGGAAAAAACAACAGGCAGTGATGCCTGGAGTTCATGCAAAGGAGAGAAGGCTAAATGCCCCAGGCACCCTATCTTACCGTCATAATAAAAAATCATGTTAAAAAAACCCCAACTGTATCTACTCTACATTTTAGCTCATCTTGTCTATTTCTTATTTTTAAAGGTATTCATATGATGAAGTGCTGAAACACACAAATTCAATAAAAGAATGTGAAGAAAAACAAGTTGAAATTTGGGAAGGCAGCAAGAGAAGAATGTCAAGAATGAACACACTGATTCCAAAGTTCCGCCTTCTAAATTTCTCACATCACCCCTAGACATCCCCACCATGTACTTCAACTTGTCAACCTTAAATCAATCCCTTCTCATAGAAACATGAAAAGCTTTCAGATGTTAAATAATTTGCTGTCTTCAAAGAATTATCAAATAGTCCACTGTAGTTGTCCATACCTTTGGTCCAGTCATCCCTAAAGACACAAACAGAAGTCTTACATAAAACATCAGAATAAATTGGGCCAGAACTCAACAATATAGTGAATCTATTAAGTGTTGAATTCACCTTACACTATTTCTTGGTATCTATTTTTGGCTGGGGAGAGCATATACCTTCACCTAAAACTGAAACTGTAACTTAGGGCAATGTTCTTAGTCGTAAGTGCTTAGGAAAAGTCTTGCTCTCTCTTATATTCTCATGGCCTTCCAGTCCTACATATACCAGGGACACTCAAAGCACTGCAAGAGCCCAGGTGACAATGAAAATTTGATACAAGCCAGAAGAACTGTGTGTGTCACCTGCTCTGGACCCTTCACAACTGGGTATGGAAATCCAGACCACTCCTTATGCTGACTTATGCAAAGCACAACAGACTGTCCACTGCTAATAACATCAGTATTAAGCCTCTTTTTGTAATCCTGTAGCAATGGGGAACTTTCATAACTTAGAGCATAACTTCTTCACTTTTGTTGATTGCTGTGGTTTCATTAAAACAAGAGTAAAATCTCCTGAATAGTTATCAAGACCTTAACTACCTAAAATGACATACTGGCAGGGTTATTATTTAACTAAAGAAAGAAATGTGGAATGTTTCATTTATAACATATTATTCTCTTCAATCCGGAGCAGTATGGACATCAGAATCCAAACCAATACTTACTTCAATACAAAGGTAACACAAAAATCAGTCGTTTCATAACCCACTATTCCAGTATTCGCGTGTCAAATTTATCAGGACATTTCTCCACAATTATATTCTACATTATTTTAGAACTAACAGTGATGGAAAAAGAAGACAGCAGGGAAAAAGAAGTATATGAAGATCCTAGTGACTTAGTTTATAAGACAACTGATGTTAGAGAAAACCAAGAGCCCCCTCTAGGGGTTACTGAAAGTTCTAACATAGGTGGATTCAGAACAGGTTAAATAATAGTTTTTAGGGTCTGTATTTTTCAGTTTGTTACTCCAAATGGAAATTAACCTTAACTACAATATCAACAGTAAAATGACAGTTTAAAAAGAAAAGACTGACACAAAAAGCTGTATTAGACTTTGGATGAAATCTACTTACAGTACTTCAGCACCAAAACGTGGGCAGTTAGGCTTATACATTTATATACAATTAAATGATGTCAAAGTCATAAAATGCTTAGTTATTTATAATGAAATCTATACAAAACAGTTAAAAACATGGTTTTATATACATTTTGAGAAAAAAAGTATTGTCTGAATTATCAGATTGTATTAAAACTGGTTCTCTTGTCCCATCTGAACCCAAACCTGCTCTCTGTGACTTGTAACTACCACAAAACCCCTATGTATTGCTTCAACAAGCCAAGGCATAAGGCTAATTTTGGAAACTCACCATTGTATACCCATTTAAGCTTTTAAACTCCCCAAATGGTCAATTTTAAAAACAGCATGTAAGAGTAAAATATAGATTTTTAGAAGTCTTAGCTCACTTCTAAATTCTCAAGTTCAACCTGGAAAGATGGTGAACTATTTATCCCCAATTTTGAAAAACTGATTAATAGTAAAATGCACCTCCTTCTCCCTGGTTTGTACTAGAATTAATACAACTGCCTGTTTCACAGGAACTTTTTTCAACAACTTGTCTCACTTTAAATTTCATATTTAAATAAATAATCAAAGGTTAACTTGAGTAGATGAGCATTTTGTATGCTCATGGCAGAAAGAAATGCCTCATCTACTATTACTCTACTGCTTGTAAAGCATGAAAACAAAACTCCACTAGCAAATCCACTTTGCTACCAGTTAGAGGTTTTGCTTACTTCCAAACATTCACCAACAAGAATTTAAAAAAAATATTTTAAGCTTCTGAAAAAAATTTTTAAGTGAGCATGAGTGCAAGAAAGCCAACCAATTCCAAAACTCCTGGGGCTTTTCCAGCACTGTCAGAGACATTTTTTCTCTCACATGCTATTTGAAAATAAAAATATTTATTACATGTTTTCTTTTTTTTAATGGTGTTTTGCTCAACAGCAAAAAAGACACAGAAATATAATGATCCCTTTTCACTTAAAGCTGTTTCAGTATCTGGGCAAGGGCTTCAATAGCACAAGCTGTAGAATTCATTACAGATTTTGTTTTTGAACAGGAGTACATTCTACTGTCACAGGTTTACTAAATCTTGGTACCTACATTTTCTCTTTTTTTTTTTTTCCAAAACGATTTTTTAAGATTCAGCTTTTGCAATACTGTCTTGTTAAAACCTACTGATGCTTCAAGAGTCCAATGAACAATTCTAATAGGCAAAGTGCTCTAAGACATCACAATAGAAGGGCATCTTGGATGCTCAAAATCCCAAGATATTTTAAAGAACACTCCAGTGTCTCTATTCCTCAGGATTGCTCAACAGAACTTTGGGAGGGGCTGGGCTCAGTGCCATCCTCAGTGCTACTGTCCACATCGTGCTCCATTGCTGTCTCCTCATCATCGAGGCGCTGACTGGTGAAGTTGTTGAGCTCCAGGAGCCCGCTGGGTTCCACCACCACATTGGAGCTGGAGTGACAAGGGATGGGATAGTGAGGGATAGTCTGAAAGAAAGAAAATATTTAAGTTTAATGAACAATATTGATTGAAGGTAAAGACATCTGTGCAAGCACAGATTTGTGGAAAAGGGATTATTTGCTTTTCAAGGGCAATTTTCCCTATCTGAGGCTTCAAAGCAGCCTTTCACTGGACTGGGTTTTGAGAGGTAAAATTTGAATAATCTTGCTCTCCAGGCCTTTGATCTTCCCTAAAAGTCTGTGACAGCATAACCAATGCCCATCATCCACCATTCTGCAAACCCAAAGCAGAGATAATATTTTCTTCAGTCTGATCTTTTTCAGACAAGACGTGGTGATAAAAGAATAACCTGAGTCAAAATGACTCACAAGGACCATCAAGTCAAATTCCTGGCCCTGCACAGGACAACACCAGGAATCCCACCAGGCAGTGCATTGTCCAAGCACTCCAGGAGTGTTATGTTTTTGTATACAACAGAGTTCAAGCTCTGGCCCTGCTCAGAGCTACAGCTCAGAGCCTGAGGAAACACAATTGCTATTTATTTCTAAGATTATTGTTATTATGGTTATTATGTTATTTATTTTTACTTGTACTTTCATAGGTTAAAAAGCTCAATCTCTGACTTTATACAACTGAAATTCTGGGCATTATTTGACTTTTGAAACAGGTGAGAGCATGCCATAATGATAAATAGCATCAATTCTCAAATGATACAGGTTTGAAGTGAAACAGAAATCTATCTTTGTCTATATAAGGAGGACTAAAAATGAATACAGAACTGGAAATTTCTACAAAAGAGAAGTTAGTTCCAGTAAAGACTTCACAAAGTGTCATGAAAAATTTCTGTACACAAATTGCTTCCCACATCAGAAGTGATTTCACTGTAACACAAGCATGATACATATTAAAACAATTTCAATCCACACTACCATTTGGGTGAACATATGCCATGCCAACTTGTCTACAAAGATTCACATTACACCACTTGGAAGACTCATATACCTCCTCAGTTGACATTGTGACAACTTACTACAACATAAACCATCATATTTAAGGCAGCAGAATCAATGAAAATATCAAGCATAGCAGTTAGGAAATTATTCAAAGCATTTAGGCTAAAGATCAGTAGTAATTTTATCTCAGAAGTGGTCTTACCCTAAGTGAACTTAAAAAGCTTTCTCCTGATTTCAGACCTTATTTGCTGAATCTTTCCAGTAAGCAAACCCTACAATGTCATTAATTTTACACTCAGAAGTAACTTTAATAGGTAATATAAAAGATTCTAGAACATAACTCCATACTAAGTGCTGAAGCAGTTCTAAGCATTGCAAATGAAAGAACTTTGTAAAATGGGATGAGTTTGGTTGTTTTCATGACAGAAGAAGGAAGACACTGAGGACATAGTAAATGATACACAGTGCTAGAGAAACCTGAGCCAAATGAAGAAGAATTACACTTCAATGTAGCAATTGATTACAAGCTAAGAGTAGAAACCGAACCAAAACACGGGGAATAAACCCACAAGTACTCAAACATCATTCAGTGACTATCATTGCATTGGACACATATTTGCTGTGCTCAATCTTTGCCTTATTTGCTCAGTCTTCTCTTACCTGGACAACAATTTCTGAAGAGCTCTCTTCAGCTTTCTTTTGTGATATATTCTGAATGTGTATAAACTGGTTTGTTGTAGGTATTCCTCGTGCATCGAGTTTCCTCTCTGTTAAAGTAGGACCAACAGCAGGAGGACTTGAGCTGGATTCTGTATGTGTCTGTTGCTGGGGGATGGAAGGTGCCGTCATCCCTACTGCAGCCACCCTCGGGCCCTGGGTACAAGGTGACGACTCTGCTTCACTAGCAGCTTTACTAGTGGACGTGGCCTTGTTTGGGGGATCCACTACCGTATGTTCTATGTTTGCATCAATCTGAGCTTCCACCATAGACACTCTCAATATATCTGCTACTGATGTCTCCGTGGGTGCCTGCATGGGAAATAGGCTGGTAACCAGCAATGCCAGTTTGGGCACAGAACTGCCACCTGCTACTTTTGAAACAAAAGGAGGCTCATGCCCCTCAAAGGTTATCTCTGTAACAGTGGATCCTTGCATTACAGTTAGATGTTGCACCTGAAAATCAAATTTTTGTTGTGCATATTACAGTTAATATATTTTTTATTGAAATCCTCATCAATATTTCCAAGGACAGAATGGCACAAACAACATACTTGCTATTAGGAAGACAATTGAAACTCAGTGTTTTAACAAAGGAATTAGCAATGACAGGGCAACAGTTAATTGAAGCCTGGGGAAAAGCAGCTTTTTAGGCTGCTAGATAAGGATTGTAGCAGTATAATACCACAGCAGCGTAATTTTCCTTTGGGATTTACAGCCCTCTGGTATGTTTGCTAGTTTTCACTAGGTTGTGAAAGGGCCATCTATTCCTGAAAGGGCCAAAAAAAATTGTACTTTTCTGGAGTTAGGTAAAATACATTTTTTCCCACGTTCCTCAGTCTCTGCCTTTTTCCCTCCCAAGGAAAATTAAAATACTCCTGTACGTGAAAGCCATATAACTTCAGGAAACTATAAAGGAAGAGGAACAATGGAGAGCCTTAGGAGACTGCAGTGTATTCATCTTTATTTCTACAGAAATAAAAAGTGCTATGGGAATGGAAATTACGAATGTGTCATTATCTAAAAATTAAAAGAAAATAACTAGGGACAAATTCCATGCACCAGTGGTGGCTGAAATTAATAAAAACTGTCCAACAAAATACGTTTGTGAGCTCTATGGATTTTTCCCCTATAACATGTGCTTCTCTCTCCTAGTGTCAACCTTCTGCTGGGGTAATTAGTACCAGCGGAATGAGGGATTCTCTCTTGCCAGGACATAACACTGCTACAGCGACAGGGTCGGTGTTTTATTTTTTTTTTCCTTGAACAGCGACGTGTATTTTGCATGCTATCAATATTCCGTTACCTGGCTTGCTGGCTGTTTCTCTGAAGAGGCAGGTAGCTGCATTTGACTCTGGGGGGGCTGGGGTTGCACGTAGATTTTTTGTGCCGTTGGTGCCTGTTGCAGTTTGGGCAGCTGCTGCGTGGTTTTTACTGCAAGCACCTGTACTACAGTTTGCTGTGGCTGTGCCACTAAGGTAGGGAGTTGCCTTTCTTTGGACATCATATGATGTGGGGAGTGCTGTGCATCTGGTTTGGTCTGTGCTTGCTCTTGCTGCAGGGGGGTTAGCTTTTGATGCCTTATGGAAAGTTGGGGCATTTGTGGGAGTTTGTGCTGGATTTGATCAGCCTGCAGGTGGATTGTCTGCTTCTGCTTAGTCTGGAAACACTGCAGAGTTTTCACTTGCAGTTGAGTCTGTTCCAGCTGCGGCTGACTCAGTTTTTGCTGCTTTTGTGCCTGTGATTGTGTCAGGGCAGATCTGTAAAACAGGCCAGTCTGAGGATCTAAGGTGTCCATCTCTTCCACTTCTCCCTCCTCAGTTCCAAGTTGTTCACTGTGTTTGGTAAATGCAGTGTGACTGCTTAAGGCCTTAAGAAGAAGAATTTAGAGCAAGTTAGTAAAGAGAAATATAAGAATACACAATCTAGAAATAATGTTTAATGTTTCAAATGGACTACTTTAACTTTTTTTACCATTACAGACTCCCAATGCATGTATAAAAAGATACTCTTACATGGGTATTTCACAATATATAAGCAATCAAGATCTATTATTATCATGTTAAACTGTGAGAACATGAGCTTCACAACTAACCCTCTGAGGGATTATGTAGATCTTGCTTGTGTCAGACTGAGGCTCAAAGCTCCCTAAGGTTGCCTGGCAGTTGGATATGAAGCAGCTGGGAGTAGCAGGTGGCTGAGCCACTAGCTCAGAGTCAAGCTAGAGTCTTTCTGCACAATAATTTTTTATTCTGCCTCTTGAAAGCCTAATTATCTTCTCTAGGGTTTCTTCTGCAGGGCCCCATTTAACTACAGACTGTCCTATTTTAGCAAAGATCCTCTCTTCTTTTTCCTTTCTCAAAATTGCATTGCAATTTTTCTTGGGCATTTCACAAACATTTGTCTTTTTGAGGGAACAAGCAACCTATGCTTTGTAAACCAAAATGTATAAATGCACTTAAAAAATGGTGTTAGCAAAACCAAACAGCCTAATACATCTGTAAAAATATACTGCCTGACATGAGTTTATAACTCTAATGCAGTACTGCTCTGGAGTGCAGCTGAAGTTCCCACAAGTTAAAGCACTGCAGAGTTGAGCAGGTCCTGATCAAAGTCATTCAAGTGGTTTCAGCAAGACTTCACCACAAGCTGCACTTCTTGTTTGAATAGTCTGGAATCCCCACAGTCCTGATCTAAATATGGTCTGAGTTTTTGATTCAGAGAAGTTTTCCTATTCACAAACTACAGACATCAAATGGGAAAGACACTGTGTGCTCTGTGTACTGACCAGATTCCATTTCAGCCCTCTTTCCCCTACACTACCACCAATATAACCTAATGAGGTCAGGCCACTGCAATACTGCAACCACCCTCACCATCAAAACACAATCACAGAATAGCTTGGCTTGGAAAAGACCTTAATGACCATCTAGTCCAACCCCCTGCCATGGGCAGGGACACCTTCCACTAGACCAGGCTGCTCCAAGTCCTGTCCAACCTGGCCCTGAACAATTCCAGGGAGGTGGCATCCACAACTTCCCTAAGCAGCCCATGCCAGTGCCTCACTACCCCTACAGAAAAGAATTTACTTCTAATATTTAATCTAAACCTCCTCTCCTTTGGCTACTGAAGCGATATTAAAATAATTTATTTGCTGGTATGCTGAACATTTTTGGTGGCAGCACCATGATACATACATTCAGAATGAGCCCTGGTCCTATGTAATTTATATGACCTACTGCTGTTTATAGACTTCTGGGAAAGAAAGGATCCAACCTGCTGCATGATATGGGTAATGGCTCCAGTGGAGGATGCAGGAATAGATTTCACCACAACAGAAGTCTGCGTTGCTGTCTGTGACTGAGCCACGTGCTGCACCAGAGTCCTCTGGGGCTGAGATGACTGGTGGGGCTGGGATCGATGACTGACTGAAAGTAAAGAGGTCAGTGGCACTTCTCCAGAACTAACTGCAGGAACTTCAACTGTTTGCTTTGAAGTTAAGCTTCAACTGAAAGCATACATGAGTGAAAAAGATCTAAGCATGGAAAACGTCTTTCACTGTGTGCTAGTGTCAACCTTAATGATCTATTCTGAGAAACCTCTTAAGGTAGCAACTCTGGGGTTTTGCTTTTAGCTGTTTCCTAAGTTACCACACTTGGTCCAAACCTCCTCTGGCCACCCTTTCCCAATACACCAATTTTGCAAGCAGAGTTCATACTTGATGTTCAGCTGGCTTCTTTATACAGCACTAGAATATTGCTGTAGAACACAAGTTATTATGTGGTTTTTGCACTGTTAAAAGCACGGCCACAACTGACTGCAATTAAGAACAGCATGCCTTGCTCACCAGGTTTCTAGCACTGGTAAACTGCACACAATACTCCCCAGAGCATAAACTAAATTTGGAAGATTAGCAAGACTGGATTAGCAAAATAAGACAGATTAGAAAATTTTTGGGTATTATCAAAGCAAATGAGGCTGATCAGAAATGATAATCAAAAAATGTAGACCTTGTTATGGGTCTATGTCACTTTTGAGAACAGATCTAGCTTGAGTTACAGAGCTATAGTGATAGGCCTATAGTTAAACAGTGGATTGATAGAAAAATCATGTGCTGCTGAGAGAAAAAAAAACAAAACAAAAAATTCTATATTCCAGTCACTGATAAGATATGAATCCAAATCTCTTTATGTCTGTCCATACTAACATACAAATATTTGTGAAATCTAATTTCTTAGTTACAAAGTGTTTAATCACTGAAGGAGAACAAGCAAAGTTTAAACTCAGTTGTAACATAACTTGAAATTAAAAAGCTTCTAGTGACCTTCCTGAAAGGTTTTCTTTCTTTTTTTAAAGAAAGGTCAAATTTTCAATTAATATGCTAATTTTACTTTCTTACTCCAAGAAAGTTGGTTTACATCAATACTGGCCTGCATGCTGTGCCAGATTTATCCTGGATATGTCCCAACAATTCCTACACAATTGAAAACTTAATTTAAAAATAAAGATTCTAACCTATATGGTTGTGTAGATATTCTTCCGAATGTGAACCAATACAGTGTTGTCTTCCTGAGTCTGCAGATAGACAAAAAACGGTGACACTAAGATGTTTCAATTGCTCCCTTCATCTCATGAGGAAGCACACTCTGAATCCCAGCTCCCAAATGTCTAATCCTTTGGTCTAGGTGCATGCAGGACATTTCACAACAGATTATAGATTCTTTACTATCTTACTACTGAATTTTTAGCAGAAAATACAGCTATGTGGGTTATTGATAAATTCAGAGAAGCACGAATCAAACCAAAAAGAAACTCAGTTACTTGCATTCCTTGGCAATGTTCAGAGAAACTGGGGGAAGGGACAAAAACCTAAGTGCAAAATAACCAGTTTAGTGCTGCAGCAGAACCTGCTGCTGTCAACCCACAGGAGTCTGCACTTCTCTGGAAGATTCTCACATTTCAAATCAATGTTTACAGAAATCCTAATATTTAAAATAGTATCTCCTTATCTCCAGGAAATTTTTAGCCATTGTACTTTGTGTAGTTTCTAAGCTGCAGAAAAGTACTGAAGTCTGCAAAGACGCTGACTGTAATTTTCCATCCTCCCTGCAAAAGGCCCTCTTGTACATCAACTTTCAGAGCAAGACCCATCAAAAACTGGAACCTTGAAGAGAAGCTCAATGCACAATATCTGTGTCAGTGAAGATATTTGACTGCTAATTGGAAAGCACTTTAACACCATTTATTATACTTTGGAATTTGTTCTAAAGGAGATCCAAGGGAGCATAATTCAAATATTTGAAATGGAAGCCAGATACAGTAAGTGCTATTTAAAAGAAAAATAATAACATCCCCCCAGCCCAAATTTCACACAACTTAAATCCAGGCCATTCAAGGGATGGGAGCAAGGGGAGGAGGTGCAGAACAAAATGAAAATACCAGATTAGACATTTAGCACTAAAATTGTGGAGCTCCATATATGTAGTAATGCAGTTTAACACAATTAAGTTTTATTTCTCTTTTCCAATATAGACTTTCGACATGTTCTTGCTTTCATTTTCCAAATAATATAGAGACAAACAATATGGGTTTGAGAAATTAAAATGGAAAACAGGTAATCTGATCCTTTCATGTAAGTGTCTCATACCTAGTATTCTGGGGTAGTAGGGAACATCAGAGAGACAAGAGAAAGGACTTACACAAAATGGATGTCCAAATAGGAGTCAATAATTTAAAGAGATGAATTTGAGTAACATGTATTTTAGAAGGGCATATTTATTATTTCAAGACTTTCTAGAAAATGAAGAAACTGGGGCTACATTACCATGCTAAACACAAACCTGGCTTTAACTCAGGACTAAATGGATTTCAACAAACTCAGTGTCTGACTCCTTTCAGTATGTACAAAAACTAGGCTATGGTTCCTCTAGCTTCATTTTCTACTTTCTTCTTACTGGACATTTTCATTTAAAGGTGGTGGGACAGTCGGTCTTCTACATCCAGGAAATGGAAAATCTACTCAAGTGGGCTATCCTGAAGCAACCACTCTGTTTCAGTTAGAAACATTTTTCCTTATGGCCCAGCAAGGCAGATGTAATCTCTGTCCCCTGCATAGGGTCTCAGGAGTGGAAGAAAATACTCATTTCCTCTACAGAAAATTACAGCAAAAACACAAAAGTAAAACCTATTGCAAGAAAACTCCAAAATTAAAGTCCTCAGACTTAAACTGCAAAGCCACCCTCACACTAAACTTAGACACTTACCAGTTGTGATATATTCAGCCACTAGTTCTGACTCTACAACAGCAATTGAAGGACTTTCTGGAGAATGCCTCTTTTCTTGAGTCATCTGGATTGGAACAGCCATTTGGCTCAAGTCAATGGTAGGCTGCCTTGGCTTTGATTCCAACTTTTCCTTCACTGCTTTAGAAGAAAGGCAAAGTATAAAATCAACCTCTAATATATACACCTTCATAACAAAATAAACCTACAATATAAATGTACCAGTTTAATTAAATATAGTGAACACTATAGATGCAAACAAACTGATACAGGATAAAAAAGAAGGAATTAAGTTGATTCAAGATAAGTGCTTTTAAATTACATAACTTATTACAAAAGCCTGCTTAAGCAAAAAATAACCTCTGAAGTTATCCTAAACAATCTATGGGTTTTCAGACCTGTTGTCTGCTGAAGTTCCAGCAAAGCTTTTATTGTGGAAGTAGCTGACTGAGATTCGCTGGATACGTCCTGGTAAATTATTGTAGGGTTTGTGTCCACAGGAATTTCATGTTCTGACCAATCTTGACTTCTTGATGCAATCACATGGACTACAGGCTGAGAATCTGTTTGCAAAAAAACCAAAGGCACATCATAGAATCATGAAATGGTTTGGGTTGGAAGAAACCTGAAAGCTCATCTCATTCCAACCCCCTGCCAAGGGAAGGGACACCTTTCACTAGACTAGGTTGCTCCAAGCCATGTTTGACCTGGCCTTGGACACTTTCAGGGATGCGGCAGCCACAGTTCAAGCCATCATACAACCATTTTGTGTTGGAGGGCTCTCATCTCCAACTTCTTGCTTTAAAGCAGGGTGATAATTCAAAATGATACCAAATTACTCATTACTTAATAGTTTTGAACATTGCCAAGGATGCACACTCTCATTCTGCAACACTTCCGTTTCTTTTTTAATTGATTCTTGAAGTAAAACATTGTTCATAACATCAACAGTTTTCAGAAAAAAACCCAGAAGTTCTGTATCTTAGCTTTTTGTAAAAGATTTTGTTTGAAAAATCAAGCAGGTTTCTTTGTATGTTGAATCTGCCTTGGATTGAACTTTTTTCCAGAAGGTTTTAGCAGTTCGGGTGATCAGCATGTATTCAGCATTCTGAACTAAAAGCACCTAATTTTGGTAAGTTGGTTCAATCTTCAGAACTTTTTTAAAACGTACTTAGATGGCCATATAGACCAACAGTTACAAAATTATATAGAAAAGGTACAAAGGTTTCACTGAGAAACTTGCTTTAATTTGCTGCCCTGATACGTATCATGGTCACTCCCAAACACAGGTTGGATTTTGTTTATGCTCTATTATTTATTGCTCCTCTTACACACAAAGAGCTGCATCTGTATCACGGTTTGAGGCCAGGGCAGAATACCCATCAGGACTGCATGTCTGATATATGTCCTGATGCACGCACATGTCTATAAAAGGACCAAAATCTGTGTTGGTCCCATGGCAGCTTTCAGACATGCAGCAGAGAGATGCTTCGATACAATCTGGAAAGGCAGTGGCAGAGCATGGACTGCCAAAATAACCTCCATAACTTGCTACCTTGCCTACCTCTGGCAGACTCTGCAAGAAGAGGGAACAGGTTGCATTGTAACAGCAAGCTGGAGCCCAGCAAGACACCTTTATCACCACTTTTCAGGATTAATGAAAGCATATAGTAAATAGCCCAAAAGAAAGAAAAATATAAAAGTACGGGAACAATGGTGCTTCACTGCAAACAGATGGGGTGAAATCTGTGCTAAAAGGAGACACCTAGAACTCTCTGGAGCAAGCTGTCATGCTTGGAAGACAGTCCACTCACACATTATGTGACACCAACACAGACCTTGAGAGCTCTGGGAAGACTCTGTAGAAGAAGAACTACTGTCAGTGTAGGTTTGTGGTTCTTCTTTCACTTCTGGGAGAGATGAGTTTCCTGTCTCTGCTACCCTTGAAGCCTGCTGTAACGTTTCAGTCACCAGCTGTCTGGTTTGTTCACTCACAACTGTTGCTTGAAATGTCACTGGCTTTGGTTTTATGAGGACCTAATTAGAAAGGTAAATTTTGTTTATAGTAAAAGCAGTCAAGAAAACAGATCTGAGCAATCAGAGTACAGGGTGCCACTCAGATCTATGTACACCACCTACATAATATTAATATTTTACTTAGAAAGTCTACCTCTAAATTCAGTAACTTTGATTATTAAATCATAAAGTCCAAGTAAATGGCAATGCACAAGAATGTACTTCTCACCCAGTAATTTGAAGTGCTTAACACAATAAACCACTAAACAGTTATTTTTCAGGACTAGATAAAGCTAGTGTGATAAGAAAAAGCTATGCAAGTGAGCTGGAACATGCACTGCACCGATAAGGACAAGCACTTCCACAATAAATACAGTCTTGAACAACCAAAACACACAAAATGTTACATCTCATAAAAGCTTAGTTCTTTCAAATACTAAGTGCAGCCAGAGAAAAAGCTGAAACTGAAAGCATCCAGAAATAAGCCAGATTCTCTGTATGCAGCCCCACCAACTACACAAGGTTGCAGGGACAGCCAGAACAGGTATTAAGCAGAAAATAAACTTCAATAAAACCTCAGATTTGATGAATGACCTATGTCCAGACTCTGCATCTTTATTTCTAATGGTCTAACCATCAGCTGCAAGATGTAAACAAGTATCTGGAGCCATGGCCAGACAGTTTCAGCTCCAGAAAAGGCTTAGTAAATCCTTTTGGCTTGCTCTAGGCCTTCAGAAAAAGCTAACAAATGCAGATACTGTGCTTGAGAAATCAGGATCGAGGCCACCTCATTACGCCACTAAGTCTCACTCCCCACAGATATATATTAAACCTGGAACAAATGAGGAAACACATTGAAAAATTATTTACTTCCCATTAAAATTTAGGGGTACATTCCAAGACAGAAAGGGGTCCTCACTGTACCTGTGTTTTCCCTTGTTGACCATAAACAATTTTAGTTGGGATGATTTTGGTGGCTGGCTGGACCGTGGACCCTATTCCTTTTGGCTGTGTAACAATCATTTTTGTGATGGGTCTTGTGGCAGTGATGATAGCAGGTTTTGCTCCTGCTGGCACTGCCTGAATAGTTTTCTCCCCCTGTAGAGAAGTCAAAGTTTACAGATTAACTTAATGGAATTGTTCAGTGAGACCAAATTTTCCAAAAAAATATAGTTATATGTGAGTGTGTGTACCATGAAATAAATCTGCTGCTACAACTACATTTATTTTTCAGAAAATACATTAGATGACCAAGAACAAAAAAAACCTATGGTTTTGAATGGAAAAAGCTACCAAAATCCACTTTTCCATTACCTTATCTTTCAAGCAGCTCTGAAGGGGTGAATAAAAAGAAGTAACTAAAAGACATGAAGTTTTTAAAACTGGAACTTTCTTCAAATCCTTCACAAATTTTTTTTAAGACCACCAATTTCTGTTAACACTAACTTTGACAAGACATCTACAAAACTTGAACTGAGATTCTAAAAAAATCATTTAAATATAGATTTTTTGTATTGTCTTCACAACCAAGACATTAATTATGTATGGATTTTTCTTCAATTAAAAGTTCACTTCATCAAAAAGTCCAGATTCACAGCACTTTCACAGAAATCATTTGATTACAGAATAGTGTTTACATATGACTAGACTCCTGATAGCTTGAGAAGACCAAAGACATTGAGCATGCTTTTTTTAAGCTCTGCACAGTAACAAACCAATTGAATAGTACAGCAGCAGCCAGTTCCTACCAATATCCATGAAATAGCTGGAAGTCCCCCAAAACATACTTGTTTCAAAAATACCATCCCATTCTGGTAGCTACTATTGTGTAATATCATAATAGTTCCACTTGTCTGCAAATACACCTTTAATTCTAAAACTAGGGAAGTTCAAAACTTAATCATAAAATATTAAAAAAAAACAAACTTTCAGTAGTTCTGCTACTCAAGCAGCCTTTTAAATTTTACAGGAATAAGGAATTAAATCTCACAGTTTATCTAGGAACATTGATAATTTTTATTTACTAGTACTTACAGATAAGCTCAGTTGATGCCAGAAACTTCATTTTATTCTTAGGTATACCTCAGGTTACCCAAAAAATAATTCTCCACCATGCAGTAACCAGGGCACAGGATGCCACAATGTTACAAAGCAAATTAATTGAAAGTGGTTCCCCTACTGTGAGGACACAGTTCAGTTCTGCCCTTTATACCCAAACAAAAAATGGCTGGAGATGCATGTCATTAACACAGGACCCCGGCTCTCACTGGAGCAAACAGACTAAATTCTAGTAATTTTCATCTGCTTCAATGCTTCAGGAATTCAAAATCATTATCCACAGAAAAAAAAGTTCTAAAGTTTATATTTTCCTTTATCTTTGAAAACATTCCCAGTTTGCTTTAAGCATGTTCTGCAAACCACAGTCTGTTTTTAAATATCCCTGACACCAAGGCATGCCAGATCTGTTAAGGAGCTCATGCAGTTTGCTTTTAATTGAGTCTTTAGCAGAATGGAGGACAAGCAGCAGCCACCACACAGCTTGTCACTAGGCTCTCAATTTGAGACTTGAAACAATTACTTACCCCAGCATTCAACAGTGTTGTGACAACATTTTTGCCTGGAAGCCCTTGAATTGTAGTTCCTTTTCCAGTAGTTTTTTGCACAACAATCACATTGGGTTTCGATGTCATTGGAATTGTAGTGATTTTGGTCGTAGTTCCTAAATTTTTGTGGGGAAAAAAATAATGTGCAGTTTATCACATTTTGTATATTTCCTTTCACCACAGAAGTTGGTGAGCTATAGAGGAATCACTGCATTTAAATCTGACAGCACATCAAGAAACCAGCAGCATCTGGAATGGGAATTCATGTCACCCAACTCAACATGGAAAGATTACATGCCAACTCAACAAATCTTTCACCTACAGTAAAACCAGGTGTGCCCAGGGGAACATAATGTCTTCTACATTAGGACAGGCCTTCTCACATGTTACAGAGCAGACTAACACAGCCTTCTCAGGCAAACATATAGAACTTTTCAAAGGCTGGAGTTAGGGTGGGATAAGGACATCATTAATACTCAACTCAAGGTCCTATTTGCACAGACAAATACTCTTCTACAGATGACCTCTGCAGAAGAATCTATGTACCAAGGATGTATCTCCAGTCAAGAGAAACACCACCTCTTTCTGTTGTAATGTAAGTGACCAGTAGTGGATTGAAAGAAGGAAAAAAGAAAAATATGCTACTGTTTCACAACCAGTCCATAAAAGCTAAATTTAGAAGTGTGTTGGTTTTGCATTTTTTGTTGGTTTGTTTCCTTTTTCTTTTGTCATTTTTTGGGGGGGTTTTGTTTCTTTTTTGATTAGTTGTTTTGGGTTTTTTTGGTCTTCTTTTGGATTTTTTTGTTGTGGTTTTGTTTGTTTGTTTGTTTGTTTGTTGAAGAGCTGACCCAGCTATTTCTGTTTCTATGTTAGTATTTACTCAGTTCCATTCCCTTTACCAGGTTTTTAGTTACCTGCACTGACAGGTAATTCTGGTCAGCTTTCCACAGTCTACAAAAGTACATACACTGGAATCAGTCATCAGTGCTATCAGACTGACATTGCAGTAGCTACTCAGACAGCTTTTTATCAACAATTTCTCCTTTCTCCAGAGGAAAGCACCATTCAGCCACAACACAGCTGCAAACTCAAATTTGCCAATCTCTTTACTACCTTCTACTCATTAGTCATGCCTGTAAATTCTTCACAACCTATTTCAGATTAACAATTCTACCAATTCTGGGAAAGGGAAGACAAGATTATGATTTATTTAATCCTACTGACTTCAGAGGCATCTAAAGACTGCTCTCTTAGCAAAAACAATTAAGCAAACAAAAAGAAAAAAGCAGGCATGATTTCCAAACTTGTGTTCTTATTATCCTCATCAGGATCACTCACAAGTTTCTCCACATTAGCTGCTGCTCAGGAGAATACTTCCACTTGTGTATAATTCATTACAAGACTTAGAAATTGTCTTAACAATTCACCATACCCACAACAGGCTAAAAAAAGTTACTTGTTGCCCTTGTTGCCAAAGAAGATGCTGTATCATCACTAAATATAATTCTGTGGAAATCAAAACCTATAAAACTCCTCTCCTCTACCAGGTTACAGCCCAAGAGAGCATTTACTGGATAGCTTGTGCAGCACCTTGCAGTGACTGGAGCTGGCTGGTGCCATGCTGGGTCTTTGCTAAGCAAAGTCCTGAACATATACAAGAAATTGTCACTGGTATCAGTGTGCTTGGTCCTGATCCCAAAGAAACCCTATCTTCAGAGATGATAGAAACACCAAATGTTTTGGGTTGGAAGGGACCTAGAAGCTCATCCAGTTCCATTCCTGTCAAGGGCAGGGACATCTTCCATTACACCAGTGCTCCAGGCCCCATCCAATCTGACCTTGAACACTTCCAGGGCTGAGGCAGCCACAGCTTCTATGGGCAACCTGTACCAGCACATAACCAGCAGGGAGACCAATGGCTAATCAGCAAACTAACAAAGATAACCAATACAGTCTGCACAAAGCTGGGAGGGAAAGCTTAAGGCAGAACATGGCCTAAAGGAAAGACAGGCTGCCACTGGTAAAATATCAAAACAAGGTGGAGACTGCATAGCTGCATTTAACATACACAATCCATTTTTATTCTGGTTCTTTGGATATGCAGTGGAACAGAGAAGGGCAGCACTGAAATTATAAAACGTTCTGAATTTGGGCCAATACTGTTTTCCAATCATTATGTCCTCTGTACAACATACTAGCCCCCACCCCACATTTCTCCTTCGTCCCAGTTTTCCTTCACATTTGCTGTTTCCTTCTTAAACACAAGAACTACCACAATCCTTAAGAACACTCCACCTTCAAACTTCTACCTATTACCTTCTTCTTCATGCTCAGCTATTTTCCTTCTGAATTCTCCAATAAAGTTTCTAATAACTATTCGAGCATGTAACCCACAGAAAAGCCCTGAGCAATTAAAGCAAGCCCAAAGTTACTTTTGAAACAAAAGTCTCACCAGTAACAACAGTACTCATATGCCTACCAGAAACAATATTACTGCTGATGATCTTTCCTCCTAGAGTAGCCAGTGATTTTGGTACTACAGTAATGATGCTGCCACTTGTAGTTTTCACGTAAGTAGCAGCCCCTGGAGTTCCAGCCATCCGAGCTCCCAGAGAGGGGCTCACCGTTGGCCGGGTATAAGTTGCTTGTGTTCCTGTTTTAAAGAGAGAGAGAAAAAAGTTCACTGTTACAACACAATCCTCTACTAATATCTGTGGAAAAATATGTTAGTTTAGGAGAAAAGTGTCAGATTTATTCAAAGATATCCCATCCTGCAATCTATTACCACCCTTTAAAATTCTTCTGGTAATTTTTAAATCCACAGAGCAATATTCAAGTACATACTAAATTTAAATTGAATATAACAGTCGTCTGAGTATTTTAACAAATGACTGCCTTATTTTAATTCATGTCCTTGTAATTTTCAATAGATGTGCAGATTCTGCCTGTAGGTTTGCCTCTTGCTCCCTTGGATGCCCAGGAGTCAGGCATCTGATGACACAACCAGAACTCAACCCTTCCTCTCAGAAATGACATTTCTCCTATATGATAGATTGCTTATAAAGAGAACCACCAATGATTAGTTTAAGTAATACCCTTAGAAAAAAATATTATTTACAATGATGATGTTATTTTATGGACTTAGCATACAGCAGCACAAAAGAAACCTCTCAACATAGTATAAATGCTGATTTTTAGAACTAGTCCTTTTCTGAATGCAAAGAGAGCTGAGTCCACAAAAGAAACTTGTTCAAAAATAACAACAGCTACACAAACACTGAAATTCCATTTTGCTTGTAATGCTGCAGATAGTGCCCTTAATTGCTGAAGATCAGAGAGGAAAGAAGTTTGTTTCATCAAGAAAGATGTGTTCACATCCAAGAGAGCACAGCACAGATTCTACCAACTAAATGAACTGCAAAACATTTGTTTTTTCTAATGCACTCAAAAATGTATCTGTGGAGTACTTTAAAAGTTATAAACAGCACATTAACCATTAGTTTATGCTGAGGACATGGCCTCAAATTGCACCAGGAGAGGATCAGGTAGGATATTATGAAAAAATTGCTCATGGGAAGGGTGGTCAGACATTGGAACAAGCTGCCCAGGAAAGTGGTGGAATCAACATCCCTGGAAGGATTCAAAAGCCATGTGGATGTGGCACCTGGGACAAGGCTTTTAGTGGTGAACATGGTGGTGCTGGGGTAATGGTCAGACTTGATGATCTCAGAGGGCTTTTCCAACCATAACAATTTCACTGTTCTAATATTCCCAGCCCATGCTAAAAAAAATAAGGAAATTAAGAGTTTTCTGAAAACCAGGATAAAGCTACCTTTTAAGTTTTCCTCATGCAAGTTTACAGTCAGAACAGTCTGCATTATTACCTATTAGAAACACAAATACAACCAGATGCTCAGAAAAACACTGCGAGCTTAAATTTTAATTTACTGGTCTTTTCATAAATTCACTGCAGGACTATGAGCAAGTCATACTTCTTTTGAAGTCCATCTATGCAAAACAGGAATGGTGCTGACCTGTCTGCTTGAGTTAAATCAGTATAAATCATGTAATATAAGGTACTACAGAAGTGCAAAGTATCTGTATAGATTGCATAAAAACTTCCTATAAATAAACCCAGTGGGGAAGGAACAATGGCATTTTTGTGTACCAATTCAAACAGTGGAATAAAAGAGCACTCAGTGGAAAAATCCTGATCTAGAATAAATAACAACAGGATTGTGAATGTGCCGTTGTGCCCACTGCTCAGAAGAGGTAAGTGCCTTTTTTGTAACCCTAGAAAACCATGCTTGATCACCTGTATGTCTGGATTTACCCTCCCTTCCCTTCTCAGAGCCGTAACTTACCAGTGGGAGTAGTGACCAGTTTAGTTGTCATGATAGTCCCATTACTGCTAACCACCATAATGGGTGAATTGCTACTGCTGGGCAAGGTCGCTGTAACTGGTTTGGGAAGGATTTTACTGGGCTGCACCTGTTGAGTGATTATTTTAACACCTAGGAAAGGAGAAAGGTCACTGTTAAAATACAGGCACGATAAGTTACTTTCTGAAATGCTTTCTCAGACCAAGGCCTAGTGGGCAAGTAGCCTCACAAGGCTTCAATTCTGAGCCTATATATTCTTGATAATGAAAAAAATTATTTAATTTTTGAGTTTGGTTTTTTGGGGTTTTTTTTGCTTAGTTTTGGTTGGGTTTTGTTTGTTTTGCAATACCAAGAAAGTCATCATCTTTGCCTTTCATGTGCCTGTTTCAGTTCCTAGCTACTTCCACTGTCCATTCCATCACTGATTTGTTGATGTTATTTTTTATTTTTCATGGTACATGATACAAAAAACCAGAACTTTCCCAGGAGCCAACAGGTTACAACCAAGACTGAATAGGTTCATGTACTATGAACCATGTAGAAACAAAATAATTCTTCATCAATTCAGTCTATAAATCCTAATGTGTCTTAAGCTTAGACAAACTTTACCATCCTGAATAAATTAAAAAACATTTCTGCACAAGGAGTATTAGTGACTATAAGGAAGCAACTGTGCCACTGGCTAGGGAAGGTTACTTTAAGCAAACTGCTCTCTTTCCCCTTGATTTACTGGTTATCTTACAGCCACAAAGAAATCTGGCTTAAGCTATGAGTAGATCAGTAAGAATGAAGGATGAGGGCACCTTAGTACCTCCAGGATTCTGCTCCCTCTCTCTTCATTTTATGTTGGGGAATGGTACCTCTGTGAGATTTCAGTTCTCAACTGCAAACCAGCAGATTCACAACATCTGTTCAAAAGTACATCCAGGAGATGTGCATCTTATGATCTGTTCCATGATGAGGCAAATGCATTTCATTGTGGTGGACAAATGCCATGGAACATACAGCCTGAATGAATCCCATCTAGATGAAGCACTTAGGTTTGCACACAAGTATTCCTAGGTGAAAAGTCTTGTCCACTTGAGATGTGGAACATCCTCCAGAGATGTTTTCTTCTCTCTACACTGACTATAAAAGCAGTACAGAGCAAGTAAGCTCCAAACTGAAAGAGAAATTGAAGTCTCTGTATCATCCAAACACAAAACTGGATAAAAAGTAATGTCTCCATGAAAACTGATTCACATCTTCCAGAAAGAATTGGTATCAGATGGTATTTCCAAAGAAACTTTTAACTAAAAAGCACAATGAGCCTAAATTCATTGTAGAAGATGAGGAAATGAAGCTCACATTGATATTGTTCAATGGCTGGAAGCCTTTTTTTATGTCTTAATTAGTAGCTATTATTTTTCTTAAGTAATGGTCCTATTATCCAAAAAGTAGTTTTATCAAAGGATAGGACTAGGTAGTTTTACCAAAGGACAGGAGTAGGCCTGTTTATTTTTTCATTCCATGGTCTATTTTAATTGTTTGATCTAAATAGTATGATATAAAATAAGAATTTTACTGACAGGATTAAAATAAAATACAGATTTTATATTAATATAGATAAAAATACTTTGCACTTTTATAGCACTTATTTGAGAACTGGTTAACTGTGCAAACTTTATTTCTTACTACTTCTTGCTGAGATAAAAACTGTGTGCTACAGCAGAGAGAAGCCAAGAAAGAAAGATAACATGACTTGCCCAAAGTCAGCTGAATGAATCAATATCACAAAAAGAATCCAGTGTAACTTCCAGATCTAACTGTATTTGTTTTGACAAGCACCTCAAAAGTACGTTTTGATTTCTGGACCAAAGAAAATAATTAAAACATGGAGTAACTTCTTTTTCCAGGTGATATAGTTGAACAACTCTTCTTCAGAAAACTGGTGTGTTTCAGGTTGCCAATCACATTACTTTTGAACTTATTTACATACCTCTCAACCTCTAAGACAAAAACACATATTCCTAAAGCATGGTCTGTAATACCTGAACCAAACAAGAAGAGTGAAAGAACCAAATTCTTTAATTACTGTTACTTGAAAACATTAAAACATCCTTCACTATCTACTTATATTAATGTTTGAAGCCAAATCCTGTACTCAAGAAATCATGCCTTCATGACCACTCCCCCCCTAAACATTTTGGGGCAGAATTCTGCCCTCCTTTCCTGAGTTGCAGCCAGACCTCATCAATGTGACCCAAGATCAACTCCAACTACCTGATTCCTGTTTGATCTGAATGGTGGGCTTGATGCCAGCTGGCAGCTGAGATTGCTGTGGCTGCTGCTGGGCTACAGAACACGGCACCAGCTGCTGCTGCTGTGGTTGCTGCTGCTGCTGTTGGGCCTGTTGGACTTGGTGCAGCTGCTGTTTGGGAGATTGCTGATGCTGTTTGGGAAACTGTGCTAAGATCTGAGTAGGATTCCCAACCAAACCTTTTGGGGAAGGTAGTCTGGTAGAGGCAACTTTAACTGCTGATGTAGATACACCTGTGAAAGAGTAAAGGGTTTAAAATTCACCAGTGCAATGAGAAAGAAAAATACTATACTTTCTAAAATAATCTTACATTTCAATTATTTTTACTACTGAAAAATACATTGATATATGTGAGGAAATAAAGCTCCCATGTAGTAGAAATGCTCTGTTAGGAGGCAGTGGAGCTTCATACAGATTTTCAACGTGGCAGCAGAACAGCAGCTAATGCAAAGACCACAAAGCCAGTTTACTTCTGCACCTTTTGTAACACACATAATTCAATAATATTTTCAAAGTCTCATCTTTAAGCTTCAAAATAGCAAAATACCTATAGTGAAAGTATTTTAAATATAGACATAGATATATTTTTATTTATAAATATTTATAACAATCTAGTTTACTGGAAGGTGTTTTGGCCCCTGGCAGGGGGGTTGGAACTAGATCTTTAAGGTCCCTTTCAACTCAAAACATTTTGTGATTCAATGATTCTAAAATCACAATTGCAAGAAGCTGGCATTAGGATGATGTCAAATGTCAAACCCATCAACATTGGAAGGGAGTATCTGCTAGCAAAAGAGTTGTTTGGATTTTTTTAAAAAATCAAGTGATTGTATGCAAGTTATAAAACTGTGGGCCACCTGTTTTGTGCTGTTAGGTTAGGTGATCTTATAGGTAAAAATGATTAAAAAAAGTTTGCAGTAAGATGGAAAAGACAAAGTTCCCAAATAAATCTTATTATTTCCGTCATTCCCCTACATAGCTGTCACAACATTTACAGCAAAATCTGACTTTGTATATAATTCTGAACTTCACATCCATAAACACCAAAACAGAGAAACTAAGTCCATATCTTATGAAGTAATTTTTTAACTAAATCCCAGTTGCAGTGGAAAACAGAAACAGATGGCCGTGATAATGACAGAAATAATAGTAAATGTACAATTCTGGCAATCTAAATAAGCAACCCTTTTCTCACTGCATCATTTAAGGTGACTACACCACTTCCTTGGGCAGCTCTTTTCATTCATGAGTTTAACTTTACATGTGAAGATATTACCAGTTCATGTCACAAAAGTTTTCACCAGCATCTTCTGCAATGCCACTGACAGTCTTGGGAAAAAAAATGTTGGAGAGACACTCCACCTAAAGTACTTTAGAATTAAAGCCTCCTCCATGATCAAACCCAACTAAGAATCAACAGTTCAAACAATATGAAAGCCTGCTGTGAGCCCTTTTGCTCCACAGATTATTATCTGATTATATTAATACAAGCAATAGGGAAGGAAAATACCTCCTCAGCCTCAATACGGCAACCCAATGTTTTGTGGAACGGAACAAGTATGGAAAATACAAACCAGGAAAAATTGTGATGTGACACTTGTAATTGTCAGGCAGTTTTTCTTTCAAGTGCTGCTCACTAAGGCTCATTAATTAATTAATTCATTCATTCATTCATTCGCAGCTTCCCTTTTAAATGCTAGCTGGTGGCTGTGAAGATGGAACAGTCAAGCTAGCATACACAGTCAGAATTTGAAATCAGAAACCTAAGAATTTTAATCAGGCCCACTCACGTCTTAATTATAAAGGACTTTAAAACTGGCCTGCTGATAAAAGACACCAATAAAAAGGTGCAAACACTTCTCCACCTTTCAGATTTGTCATCTGGGCATGTTAATAAGCTGTATTTACTTGATGTTAACTTTGCATGTTTTTGTAAATTGGACTTTTAAAGATGCAATCACCTTCTAATATTGAAAATATACATTTTTCTATGCACCAAAGTTCTTGAAGCCAGCCACTTTGAGGTTATATTGTTTTAGAGCTAGGTCACACCACCGCATCACACCCTCTTTAAAAAGAGGATCTGCACATTAACTGTTGAAGTACAGAGGAAAACAGTTCAACAAGAACTTTTGTGGGGCCTTTTGGATTAGTTTCATCAGTTTCAGATTTCAGATTTCTTTCTCATGTCCTGTGCTTTACTCATAGGTAAACAAAAAGTGCATCTCCCCAGTGCTATTCTCAATGCATTGTCCAATTCCTCAGTGACAGAGCCTTGGTAAGAGAATTGCCATACCTTGTGCTACTGTTGACATAACCACTGATGGCGTGGATGATACTACAGCAGTCACAGCAATAGTATTTGCAGTGCAGGAGGGAGTGGAGCAGCTGCTGCTGCTGCCCACAGAGGACTGGGAAGCAGTGATAACCACGGGCTGCTTTTGAGTAGTTGAGGCAATGACTGATGTTGGGACAAGTTTTGTAACTGCTGCATAGTTGTGGGACTTGGAAAGGATGTTGGGTACAAAAGTTGAGCTTGGAGAGGTGGTTACTATTATGACCTAAAAAAAGAAAAAAAAAAAACAAAACAAGAAGAAATCCATTTGTTCCTTGCATCTATATTTCAGTAACATGTCTGTCTATTTAGTTTTAGGGATACATAAGAACTTTTAAGACTGTCAATCACATTTGCTCACAAGAAAAAGTTGCAACTATTTTGAAGAAGTGGTGATAAACATTTCCTTAAAATTGGGATTTTTAAGGAAAACAATTACTATCAAGTAAAGCAAAATTATCTCATGTCTGAAGGCAAACAGACAGGAATGAACTTGGCTTCATTAAACTGGGCCAGGAAGCTTGAAACCCATTTTAAGAGAAATTGAATGGATTTCCAGCAAGTTTTAAGTGCCACTCTTCCAAACTTGCAAAAATATCAAGAAACAGCAATGAGAGAAAATAGATAATTTTTTTCTTTAACAATTAACAAGCACTTCCTGAGTCAGTAATGGGAAATGCTTTTGATCTACAAGGCTGTAAATAATATTTCATCAATGAAAGAAAAATGCTGTAGGTTTGAAGCAATTTCTGCTTTATTTAGTGCTCTCAATAGCAAGAAATTCTTTCTGATTTGTCTGAAGAGAATAACTTGCACCCCAGTGCAAGTTACAACTACAATTCCATTAATTTAATCTGACATAGAAAAACACAGAATTCATGACAGCATTGGAAGAAGTCTGTCCTTGTGCAACTCACCTAGGAAACTAAACATTTATTACGTATTGAATATGGGGACTGTTTACGTAAAAAAATCCCTTTTATTCAACTTATATTTCCCTTCTTGTACTTACATAGTTAAAATAGAAAAAGAAGCACAAAAACACAAAACATTTTCAGTTCATCATGCAAGAATATTGAGAAATTACTTTAATAATGCTGTTGTCCCAAGAAAAATTTTGTTTATTAAAACCTTGAAAATTTAAACTTATCAATGATTCAATGTAACAAAAGCCAAATAGAAAAAGAAGGCACAAAAGGGGCAAAGAAAACCTGTGTCAGCTCACACAAAGTCTTACATTACTAGCCAAGCACTACGGAAACCTTGTCTGATAAAGAAATAATATGATAATGGCACCAGAAACAGACTTAAGCAACAAATCAAGCATCAAGAGATTACAAGTTTATAATTTGCTTAAAGAAAAATAAGAAAAGAAAAAACAAATAAAAGGGAAATAGCCACACGGATGGAATAAAAGCAGCAAGTTTCACCAATATGCCTGGTTCGGCCTCTCCTTTTGCTCCAGCTCTTAGTTTGATGGTTCCTGCTGCTCAGATAAAGCTTTAATATCTTGATCTGAGGACAATCAAAACCTTACTACCCTGCAAGCTATAGCAGGTTGACCACTACTAATGCGTGTCTGAAGGACAAGGTTTCCACATTCTGCTGCTTTTCTACTTGGTTCCTTTCTCCAGTGAGAACATTTTCTCTGCATCAGTCTTATTTTTGCATTCTGCCTAATTTTGATTTAATCAGAAGACCTTTCTCAAATTGCTCTTGGGCTACAAACATGCAGATGAGCTGAACATGACACAGCTTGTTCCAGTGTGTGAATTGGAAGTGAAAGGATTCTATGATATGCCTCTGGAGTTTTATCCTGTTTCTTAAAATGCCAGTTTACACTAGGAATACTTCCAACTGACTGAAGTTTAGGGTCAGCTCCATTCCACCCAGAGTAACTAGTTTAGGAACACAGTCAAAAGACAACTTGCAGATTAAAAAGGCAGATTATAGGTTAGAGTGAATATGAACTGTACTACAACAGGGCAAGTTCAGCATCAAAACTAATACAGATATGTAGAATGAAACTGGGCATAATCACAACCCCTGTAGACAACTGCATTTCCTTAAGTCCATGACTATCATTTAAAAAAACTTTATTTAATCAATGAAGGAATAAAGCCTGTAAAGCATTACAGTTCAACAGTGACTGCTATACTGTGACTAAGCAGGTTTGTGTCTGTCTATTCTATCTCATCTTCCAAAATTAACAGAGCAGAGCAAAGTTCAGTACCTTCTGTGTTGTGGTGTTTGCTGTCTGTGTTGAGGGCTTAGTGAAGGTTATTTTCACATGCATGAAGTATATCCAGAAAACATAAAATTCAGGTAAAAATGTAAGTATTAAAGTTCAAATCACAACCACTGTATTTCTGAAATACTATTCTGTCATATATGCTGAAATGATCCAAATAACCTCATCACAGGTACCAAAACTGCATCCCAGGTTTTACAGGAGAGAAACTGCCTGACTTTAAACATACACACACACACAAATCAAGGTGGCAATTTTGTTGATGGTTCTAGTTGTTGCAGCAAAATCTAAGTCCTGACATGTACTGAATTTAGTCCGGTCAGCTCTATTTTGAGAGATGTCAAAACTTAGACCCTGAAAAAATAAGGTTATTATAACTGCCAGAAACTTCACTAGCTAGACTCCTTCCATGTCCTACACAGGTGACTTTATTACAAGAGAACCCAGAAACTGGAGCTGTGACATTATTAGTTGTTATGACAGATTTTCCACCAACCTACTAAAATGTCAAAACAATTCAAAGAGGTGGCATGCAGAAACAAAATTTCATTCATATCTAACAACTTACACTCAAATTGGAAAAGTCCTGTTGGATATGAATGAACAACACTGACTTTTAATTTAAAACCACTAAAGGGGATTTCTTTCACCAAAATCATCCAGTTATGTATTTTGGCATATCTAAATCCAACAAAAGAGGGCACTGTGACAAGCTCAGATACAAACACTACTCTGCCTAACAAAATAAGCACTGATTTTCTTGTCACAGCAGATTAGTAAGACAGTCAAATAATAGAATGCAAAGTGAACTCTAAAATTTCCATGTCGGAACAAGTGGAGAGGCATAACTGCAGGAAAGGGCCTATCAACAGTCCACTCTTCTGGAGACTTAGTACACTCCATCTTTAACTTCCATGATATATAACACCCATACTCAATACAACCCTACAGATGTTTAAGGCAAAAAATTATTCCTGCACTAATTACAACCCTAATGTGCAACAGGATGGATAGGTTAAGCCCTGTAGTAGCTGTGGACTTGCTGCACTGAATTTAATTTGATGGTTTATGCTCACATATGGATTTCTCTAATACAGTCATGTAGTCAGAGATGAAATTTGATTAAGGACACTGTTAAAGAACAGTGAATCAAATGAAAGCATCTTCCCTGGAGTGGGAAGAGGTCAGAAAGCCAATATCTTTATTGCACATTACTTCAGTTAATATAACTTGGTTTTAAAGTTTCCAAAAATCAAGACACAGGAACTCCACTAATCCAAAAGGAGTCACAAAGCAATTAAGAAGACTACTAGGACAAACACCATGCAAAGGTTTGAGCTCAATGGCCAAACTCTCACCGTTGGAAAAAAATGCTTGTTAGTGGCCAGCCTAGCAGAAGTCTGCTGGTATCAAGGCAAAATTAATTCCACAGAGACCCTATGTCTCCCTGAAGTCAGCTGTACTAAATAACTGGACTAAGAATGAACTTGGTCTGAACCATTCATTCTTTTTAAATCTTAAAAACAGTAAAATAGACACAACTGAAATGCCTCCTAAATAATGGTAATATGGTCATGCCATAGATTAGGCACTTAAAAATCTAAATCCAGTACAAAATTTAAGCAAGGAAAACCTTTTCTGCACTTTGCATTGTGGAGAAAGCTAAGCACACTCAGCTGAAATAATGCAACTGATTTTGACCACTGTAACACTGTTAATGTAAAATGAGGAATGGCACACTAATACTGGAAGGAAAATAAAGCCCCTGGACTTTGACCAGCTCCAAGAATAAGCATTATAGATCCCAAAAACCTAGTCTCTAGATAAAAGGCTTGGCAAGGGAAAGCCCATGCCACCTCTCCTGGAATTCTACTACTGCAAAGAGTAATTATAAATAAGGAAAATAGAAATAAGAAAGATTACCTTTGACCAACAGTTGTTACCATCTGAAGGCTGTTCAGTGGCCTATGTGATCCAGTTCTCAGTGGACTAGTGTCCATATCACAAAACCCAACACCACAAATGGTACTAACTGGTAACCTTGTTGGCAGTCTCACCAGACAGGCCAAGAATTGAATGAGCATGGAGACTGAATCCCCTCTCATCCCTAGAAGTGGTCCCTTCAGGTCAGGGTTGAGGCACATTGGTGGGGCAGTCTGGGGGAAGCTTGCACTCCCGCTGCCTGTGCTGTACCTGTTCTGTGGATAAAAAGAGGGCTTCAGTCTCCACGGCTGTCAATCCAGGTCCTTTCACACACAGGTGAACTAAATTCATACAAGAGTTTGGTTTTCCCTTTGCTCGTTTTAAAGAGGGATTACCTTATCCCAAGCGCAAACCTTAAAAAACAGCTAGTCAGATCATAGAAAGGAAGAGTCAAACATCACATCTTATTCATTGATAAAACCAGAATAAAGGAGCATTTGGTAGCTTCCCCCACATACCTTCTGTGTTGTGGTGTTTGTTGTCTGTGTTGAGGGCTTAGTGAAGGTTATTTTCACAGGCGACATGTGTGGTGGTAAGGAGTTGGCAATGCTCTGCATTATATTACTCATTTTGGGGCTCCCACTTACAGGCACTGTGATAGTTTTAGTGACAGGAGTCACTGCCTTCGGGACTTCTTTCAGGAGAACAGGGGAAGAACTAGAAGAATTTGTTCGCCGTCTTTTGCGGGGCTTTTCATCATCATCTGAGCAGCTGACACCTGGAAAAGAAATACTTTCTCTAAATTGTGTTTCCCCTGTCTACAGATCTCAGTGCTTTCTGAAACACTACATCCTTTTTGAGTCTTGCACTCTTTCAAGTAAGACAAAAAGAAATAAAGGATAAATTACATCTTATGGTCACAACCAAGCTGTATCACACCTCAGGTGCTCTTAGTCCTTGATACGGGCCATACTCGGTGCAGGAGACAATCAGGGACAAATCACCCAAAACCCCAAGCTACTCAGTTACTGGGTTACTTCATTCAGTTTGAGAGATTAAAAGAACATAAGAGCCAGTACAGGATTTTCATCCTGTCTACAGAAGTTTGACTAGTGAAGCTACACACAAAAGGGGATTGGGATCATGACACACACATTTTAGTTTACACTTTTACACTACTTTGGGGTTTTTTTTGGTGGTGGTTTTGTTTACAGCAACTGGACTATCGAAGTTTATCCCCCTATAGTTTCCTTAGACTTCAGCTTTGCACCTACTTTCGTGTCATGTTTACCCTTACAGTACCCTTCTGCCTTTCACCTTAATACAGCATCTTGAGATATAATTATTTTTTTTTATTATATAGTTTAACTGTGAAGGTCAATCCTCACTTCGTCAGCTTTTGCCTTCTTTGGTGCATTTTGTGCAACAGATATAAAATGGCACCTAACACACAATAATGAAAAAACAAAGAATTCCAGGCTCAAAAGAGTTCTTTCGTCCTCACAATCATATACTGCATACATAGAAAAAAAAAATCTGCTGCAATATTCAGCTCAGGAAAGGATAACAGCATGATTAATGGATCTTAAATCCAAATGAAACTTGCCAAAGTAGGCAACAGATTCATAAATTATGGAAAGGCACAGATTAGTAACTTTGCAAACCTCTCACAGCTACTTGGCATCACTGAAGGCAGGAAGGCTCTGCAGAAGGCTCTGAACAAACTGGATCCATGGGCTGAGGTTCAACAAGGCCAAGTGCCAGGTCCTGCCCTTGGATCACAACCACCTCATGCAGAGCTACAGGCAGGGGGCAGAATGGCTAAAGGGTGGCCAGGCAGGAAGGGACGTGGGGATGCTGGCCAATAGCTGTCTGGATATGAGCCAGGTGGGCCCAGGTGGGCAAGGACAATGGCACCTGGCCTGTATCAGCACTGGTGTGGCAGCAGGACCAGGGCAGTGACCATTCCCTGTGCTGGGAACTGCTGAAGTACCTCCAGTCCTGGGGTCACTTCTGGGCACCTCCTGACAAGAGAGACACCGAGGTGCTGGAGCACTTCCAGAGAAGGGAACAGAGCTGGGGAAAGGTCTGGAGCAGCAGGAGCAGCAGGAGCAGCTGAGGAAGCTGGGGGGACTCAGACTGGAGAAAAGGAGGTTATGGGGGCACATTCTTGCTTTCAACAACTCCCTGACGGGAGGCTGTAGCCAGATGGGGGTTGGGCTCTTCTCCCAGGTAACAAGTGAGAGGACAAGAGGAAACAGCATCAAATTGTGCCAGGGGAGGTCCAGAGTATTAGGAAAAAAACCTCACTGGAAGAGTAGCCAGGCATTGGAATAAGTTGCTTGGGGAGACAAAAATCCAGGAAGTGTTCAGGAGGTATCTGAATGAGACACTTGGGGATGTAGTTTGGGGTGACTATGATGGTGCTGGGTTGATGGTTGAACTAAATGATCTTGAAGGTCTCTTCCAACCTTGACAAATCTGCAATCCTGTTATTTCTGTTTACCACACTAACCTCTGTCAAACCATTTAAAAAGAAAAACAATTAGAGAGAAGCTGAACAGATACAATCCCGCCTATGCAAAAGATGATTGAAAATCTTGTTCCATGTGCCTGGAGCTTAAAGACAAAACACCATCACAGCAAAAAGCAGTCTTGCTGGTAATCAAAGAAAATTGGTTGGTAGTCAATCTCTAATTAGGACCAAGATCTAATTATGGCCAATTTCTAATTAAAATTAATATTCTGGCATTCAAAAAGTGAAGATGCAAGAACATGGATAAGAAATTGCCCAGCACCACAACAGGCAATTGTGGAAAAATGGTATTCTCTCTCAGCAGGAGTAGCAGCTCATGGGCAGGTAAGTGCTCAAAGGCTGACAACTGTATCTACAGAGACAGGAAACTCAAATAGGGAAGAGAAGCAAACTTCAAAAACGTAGCTTTTGTTGGCTGCATAGTTGGCTGTAGCAGTACAAGTGAAGTGTGGATCTATAAAACCAGATTTCAAATCAATATATTCTATCCTATTCTGAATCAAAATATTCTAATCAATAATTTACTATATGCCCCTGAATAAGCCTAGTGGTGACCTCCCTCTATAAAGCAGAGGTTTGATTACATAACTTTAAGGTTTATTATGGACAGGCTTCTAAGTATTCCTGTGAGTGCACTATAGAAACTTGTAACTATGAGTGCACCAATCATACTGAATGCATGCAGTCATTTAAAAATCTCAGAATCCATTTAAATCCAAAATCCACATGCAGCTAGCATGTTAGGACACAGTTGTTATTTTGGTGGGGCACCAAGAAATAGAGAAAACTTTGTTTGTGGTCCTCATCCAGAAAAAACTCATCAACCAATCCATCAAGACATAAAAAAGTAACATTAAACTAGCAGAGCATTATTTTATGTTAAGTACAGCTCATTTGACCTCCTGTTTTCACTGCTGAGGTTTTGCAAGAATATTATTCGTATCATTTCATGTTAGAAATTGCTGTACAAAGTTTTCCACAGACATTTAGCTAAAAGGTAATACAGCTTTGACTGTAATTCACACTTGATAAGTAAGGTAGCAGAGTCATGAAAAGGTTAATGGCTCAATTAGACTGTGACTTGGAAGAGGTTACACCACAGACCAGTGGCAAAGTCCTGACTGTAACTCGGATCTCCTGAATCTGCTCCTAAGCAGGTTTGTTAAAATCAATGTGACTGATGTAACATACTCTGAAAGACACACAACTCCTTAAAAAAACAGTCAATAAAAACAGTAACAACAAAACGAAGCACATGAAGTGGGGAAAAAAAATTAAATCTAGGGTCAGACAATGAAAATTATCATCCCTGTATCATGTGTCTAGACTTATTTGATACTCATTTTCATGCAGTAATTCAATAAAGTCTACATTAAAATTTTAAGATGTTAAGAATGTTTTCCCCTGAATCTTCAAACTAAACCCAAGTGATTAGTGCATAGATCAGAAAAATGAAAAACCTCAATGTAATGGTTTCATGACTTGACAGAGCCATTAAGAGTGGTCTTTTGCAAGTAACATTATATTTATGTACTAAGTGGCATTTCTGATTAGCTAAAAGCTTATACAGATGTATACATATAGGATAAAGATAATTTTTAATAATTAAATAATTAAATAACTTTCAAAACATTAAAGGTATACAGAGCAAGCATAAAAATAGCATTTATCTACTTCTACATAGCATTTATCTACTATTAATCTTTACTTGTTGTTTTGATAGAATCAAATAAAACCGAAGGAAACATTTTAATAGTAAAATAAAACTACCCATGAAGAGGGCATATATATGAGAACATAATCTCCTTTTAGAACTAGCTGACTTACTAGCCAAACAAATATGGGGACACCTACACCCTCTGAAGAAAAAAGACTGTTTCTAGATTCTATGTCCTGGATTTCCAGATTTAATTACATGGAGATGGGTCTCTGGTAGGAATTTGTATGAAGTTTTTGCAGCTGCCAAGGAACACAAGCTTCACTAAGACTGACTTCCAGGTAAATCACAAAATGGCCAGACAGTATGTAAGCATAAACCCCTGCCAAACTGCATCCAAAAAGAAAAAATTTCTATGTCAACAGTGAAAGTGGAAAAGAGGGACCTTTTCTAATTCAACTAAGTGACTACAATGCATTAGCTCTCAACAAGATGGATCAGAAATTCACTGATATACAGAAATGTCTATATTTAATTTTCAAAATATTTTTCACTTGTCCTTGCAGCTTTAGTGCTCCTTGCAGCATTTTGCAGTGAGTGGATTTATCCTGAACACTATTTATTTGAAAAGGGGAAGCAATAAATTCATTCTCTAGACTAAACGAAGGCACAAAGGCCTTAAATGACTTGCCCAATGTTGGAGTGTTTAATTTGGTCTATGCTTCAGCCATGTTCTCCCTTTCTTTCCCTTTTGTTAATCAGTTGCTAGTATCACTTACTTTTGACGTAAACAGTACTTCCACTTGGCAAGACGACTACATTGGAGGCTGGACTGGCGGGTCTGGGGGACTTCACTGTTGCTACACTGCCACTTGGAACAGGGGTAGATGTTGGGGTTGAAGTGGTACTTGTGTAGGAATAGCAAACCACCACTGAAGAGGAGAAAAGACACCTTCCATATAACTGAAGTGCAGAATCCCATTATTCTATCACTATTTTTACAACTGAAATGGAAGCCAAAGATTTACTGGGTTTACTATCTGTGGTTTTGCCTCTGCATTTCTGTTACTGTGGAGTACTCCCCAGTTTGAGCTAAGCATGGCCATCAGATTAATGGTCTTCAAAGACAACACAAAAGTCTAAATTCCTGTCCTCCCATCCCAAAAATCTGAGCTGCCAATGTGAAAATTTTTGTATTGATCTTTGTTTTACTTTACAATTTGTTATTTTTAATTTTAGCATTAATTCAATATGTTGATCTTTTTGCTTTTCTATAAGTGATCACATCTAGACAAGTAACTGACAGAAAAGTGTTATTGCCTCAACAGTACATCAGTTGAAAAAAACAAAATATTCGTTCAGTAGTGAAGAACTGATTGTGCTAATCAGCTTTTTTAAACCATTGCTTTTAAGTAATAACACAATGATGCAGTACTTCTCACAAAACCAGGATAAAACAGCTTGTTTCAAGAAATGTTACACATTCCCCAGTTGTATGAAGCCTACTTCAAGCCTGCTGAGCCAAGCTAGTTGGAATGTGTACTATCATTATTTAAAAAGCATAGGGAAAGCAGAAAGCAACCTTTTTACTTGTTACCATAGTACATTTAATCTGAAGGAAAAAACTCCAAGTGGTATTTTCTCTATTTTAACCAAAACCTACTTGAATTCTTAAAATAAAACATTCTGAAACAGCTTTCATCACTTACAGAACTTTACAAAATCTAGCCATCAGTCCAGGTTTTTAAAGTTTACAGAGCTGAAGAAGTTAATCAGTGAATGTAATTTCCTCACAAACTGGGTTCTTTTCATATTTCAGTTGCTACAGTGTCAATAACACAAAGCAGTCAGATTAATGCTGCAGATACCACAAAGGTATCTTTAAAAAAAGGGGTATTTTATATTTCTGTGAATAATGTTTGGTAAGAAAGATTTGGATTTTTTTTTGTAGGTTCATAGAATGGTTTGGGTTGGAAGGAACTTTAAAGCTCACCTACTTCCAACCTCCTGCCATCAGCAGGGACACCTTCCACTAGACTGGACTGCTCCAAGTCCTGTCCAACCTGGCCTCAAAAAAATATCTTTAATATTTAAAACTTAAAATCTAAGACACCAGTTTCTATAGTGACGTTGTTTTTACATTCCCATAGATTGCAGCAGAGCTCCATCTTTCTCTCACCTTCTTTGTTTCCAGTTTCTGCAGGAACTGGCAGAGATGCATTGTGCTGAATGGCTGCGTTGGCAACAGCGTTGGCGGTGACAGTGAAAGCTGTTTGTGGAACAAGGCGTGGCATCAGTGGCACCAGTCGACGACCTTCTATGGACCACTCAGAAGAGCTGTTTGGTCCAGACATACTAAACAGAAATGCATGCTCTGTAAGTATTTTTACGAGTTTCCAAATACTCAGTATCCTATTTGAGTACATTTCTTTTGCAATAGTACAAGTCTAAAAGGCAGTTTAAGACATACTAGAGAACTAATACTTAACTTTCTTTATTTCATCAAAGCCCTTGCATTTTTGTCACCTGATATAAAAACCCTCCCATTTTAAATTGAAGAGTTGACTCTTTTTTGTTGTTTTCTTTTACAGAGCTGTTCAAGGGCCAGAGGTGTGTGAATGCCACACTCAAACCCCCCGCATTAGGTTAGGTAATATTCAGTTGCTGTACTCTCTACTTCTGGATTATGAAAATACCAAGAAACCAAACAGATATCATAAAAGACTATAGAAATGGATTATGTTACAGGGAAAAAACTCTCAGCTTCTAAGGCAAATTTTGTTTTACCTGAACAGAATAGTTTCTGATCCTTGTTAAAGTAGTCCCAAACAAAGTGACAGAACATGAGATTATTTAAATGCACCCTAAGCATCTTTCTAAACAGAAAGCTGTCTTCTGCTCTAATTTGCTCTTAATCTCAGTACTTACACCCACACTAGAATGTTTCATAAAAACACTGTTCTTATCTAGATGGAGAAATATTTTTGACTGTTTCACGAGTCATTTGTCAAATCAGCAAAACCAAAATGGCAAATTATTTTTCAATGCTGTAATGTTTTCAAGCAAATCAACCCATTTAATGTATTAATATACTCTAAAAAATAACTTCTCACATGAAATACTTCAAGCAAGTTGCAGCAAGAGCTACTACAAAGTAGTTTGTAAAATGCAGGGTATCTGCTCTGTTATTAAATCTTGGTATGCCTCAGCATTCCTCATACATATGCATACTGTATAAAGAAAGCTACATAAGCTAAGAAAAATATATATTTTAAAAACAAAAAATAAAGGGTACAAAAGCTAGCAAAGTAGGCTTTCCTAATGAGTTAAGATAATTATGTAAGTCAAACACCGTATTACCAACCATCAATCATGAGGAATTACCATAGGAAAAATAAAGAAAATCAGCATTTCAAAACTGCACCTTGTCTGGATTATAATATTTTATTGAAATGCAACACCTAAGGACAAACTGTTTATGTTCTCAAAATGCTAAGACTAGAAGTACTACCTAAAAGGAAAAGTTGATTCAGGAAAGGAATCCTGATTTGACAACTACATGCTTTTCATTATCCCCTCCCATTTATCTGAAAGTGTGTAAGAACGTTGGTGGGTTTTGTTTGGTGAACAGCACACTTCTAAATCTTTAAACCTGAAAATTAAAACTTGAAGTCTTTCTACAGGACTAAACCAGCATGCTGATTTTGACTAGACTTGGATCAAACAATTGTTAACTCCAAGTGTCCTGCTATTCATATTATTTCCTTTCTTTCCTCTTCACATCACCAAAGCTACAACAGTCAAACATAAAAAGGCAACAGCTGTAACACAGAATAAGAAAAAAATACAGACAAAATGCAGCTCTGTTTAAAGACAGTCCTTGACAGTAAGACTATTAAGTAATTACCAAAAATATATAACCATTTGATCTACTGGTCCTCCGCCTCTCAAAATCATGTGGAGCTTGTGAAAGCAAATGCAAGGAGGAACCAGCCCAGCTGATGCCAGCACAGCAGCTGCATCGATGAGAGTGGTGGACACTGATGTCATCAGCTTGCTGCAGCTTTTTCTACTCTGACCATTTTTTCCTTTCTATGCTGATACACCATTGTCCACTAATCTGCCACCTCTTTTCCTCTCTTTGTCTTTCCTATGCAGTTTTCTCTTTCCTCTTAATACAGCCATACCAAACTGATTAAAATAAAACCAAAAGCAAAACAAAGAAACAAACAAAAGCAACATGTTCATCCTACTTAGGAGCATATCTATTTTTTCCATTCTCTGTTTATTCTGGTCTTACAGAATGGTCTCCATGACAAAAAACTGTTTCTTACATTGTACTTGTACAGTGAATGGGATAGCCTTGGATCCAAAATGCAATGCTACTAAATAACTGTTTTAGGTCCCTCTATATCTAATACAGTAATTCCTTCATCCATACAGTGTTTTAACTATTGGCTCTTTAAACTACCATCAATCCTCCAAAGTCTACCATTCAGTTAAGGCACAATGGATTTCCCAAAAGGTACTTTTGCAAATCAGTGACAAAATTACTTGGAACTTACTTGTGTGCAATTGTTGTTAGTCGTTCATCATTTACTGCTCTCCGAACTTCAGCACGATGTCGCTCTGTTGAAATACTATTAAAAAAACAATAAAGCAAATATATTTTAATCAGAGGAAGACATGATCATTCATCTAAAAATTCCAGCTAAAATTAAACTTATGAATAATTTATCTAAGAGAAGAAAGGGAACAGGACTTTACATTTAAGAGACTGTCACTTAAGCCTTGCTGTCACAGAGAGAATGAATCATATTATTGCTCAAAAATATTACTGAAGAATGAAGAGAACATTACTGTTCACAGGGTATCCTTGAAAAACAGCTAGAATCCAACCTCCTAATGAGATCAATACATTTAAAGGATATGGCAGAAAAGTTCACACAGGACATGGCAAGCAGCATTCTTTCTTGAGGTACCTTGGGTTCAAAGACCTTGAAGTTCTACCTTGACAAAACCCCAAGCCAGTGTACATTCACAACCCAGCTGTAACCCTTTCAACACTCAGTATCCCAAAAAGCACCAGCAAACCAGTAAGGCTTCTACCACTGCAGGATGGTTGTTTTCCTTATTAAAAACTCCAAGGAGAACAGGAATGAAGCCTTGGCAACATGGAGAATTACTTCTCCAAATTCAGATTTACGTTGTGAACCCAGTGAAAGAAAAAGCATGTAACACCTTAAAAGAAAGCAGGCCATAGTTCTTAGTTTGAAAAGATCAAGGTTACCTAAGCACTTTAGAGAGTTCTCCAAGAAGATCCTTCTTCTCTTTTGTAAGGTCTCCTTGTGCACGTAAGGCACTGATGACACCTGCATAGGCCTCCAGTTCTGAAGAATTAAGAGTGAATAATAATTCCATTTAATGATCACAGCAAAAGGGAAAAAATGTTGTTTTCCATATTACTGACAGCACTCTAATAATTTTCAAAATCACTAAGAGCAACATATTTAGTGCTATTTCAAAAGAGATTGATGATTTGGAACTCTCTCAGTCAATTACTCTGCAGCATAAAACATTTCTATGAAACAATTGTCTCACCACAGAGGATTATCTACTTTACACACCCAAATGAACGTGTCAAGCTCTCTCTGACCCGACAATTCAGGCAAAAAGCTTGAAGAAACTGTTTGGAGAGTAGCTCAGAATTCTCTTCACATGTATCATTATTATGAGTTCTATGGAAAAGCTTGGCTTGGAAAAGAAATACACTACCAAAAGAGCAAGTGGTTTTTTTGGAATGCCTTTCCCTAAGCAGCATGGAGAACATCAGCTCTAGTTTGTTAAATATGATCATCATAATCTTCTATGCCTATTTACTTGATATGGTACAACTGCTTGAATCTGAAAGATATGCAACACAATGAATTAAACCTGCTCAACACAAAATAAACAATCCAGCTGTTCCTAAACATAGAACTACCACAAAGACTAACTCACAAAAATACAACTCTGATTTACCAGAAATGTGTAATTCCAGGTGACTGAGATGTCATGCCAACAGCACTTTAAAAAAATCATAATGTAAAAGGCTACTGATATTTTTGAATTTTATCCTACTAGACAGGGTGAAGATACATCTAATGCAAATAATGAAGCCTGCTAATTTGGCAAAGAATGACTTGCTATTCTGAGCTTCACACTGTTTAGGGAAACCCGAAACAAAAAATACTCTTGATCCTTACATAGGTGCCTTTCATTTGACACTTCCATTTCAGCAGCCAACTCAAACAAGCCCACAACAGATCCCAGTTACCCAAAAGCAAGAATAAAAGGTGCAGGCCAAAACCTAACATTGCTGAAGTTTGTTGCAAAAGAAAAGACTGATGCTTTTCTGAAAAGTTTCCGTTTAGGATTCCAAAAAGCTAATTTTCAAATGAAATCAAGGAACTGTGCTGAAAAGAAGTTCTGCTCTCCTGTCACAATTAAGCAGATAAAACAAAAAGCAGAGTAATTTTGGTTAACTAAGCAGCCTGCACAGGGATGCTGAGTGACCTACAGAAGCATTTACAGCTTCAGTTATAAAACATTCACTAATTAAAGCAATGGTTATTACTAATATCAACATTTATTTAGACAATCATGTTACAATATTCATGATACTAATTATTTTTCTCTGTTAACAACTTAAAGTAATTCTCAGATGCAACCATATATTTATTTATCAAGGGCACACTTTTTTTTCCTTTTGCATTATAAATAACGAGCCTCTACACTATAGCTGTAAAAATGCACATTCTGGTCTTTTGGAAGCTAGTAAGGATTACAGAACAGCTGTAACTTCCTTCCCTTTGTGTTTATGCAGCCACACAAAACACATGAACTAGCTAAAATGGGTTTGGCAAGTAAATATCATTATTGTTCGTGTTAGGTGCTACAATCACCTCGTTCAGTAATAAACCACAACCAACACCAGGTCCTGCATACCTCAAGTTGCATTTCAGCCTCACCTACATCCCTGCTTCACTCCTTACGGAGTACTCCCCTACTGCTGTACCATTAGCCAAATTAGATGTTGGGCTGTGAACTGGAAAAGCAGGACCCTCTAAAGTAGATGGCTATTGCTGCATGTGACTGTCACACAGCTACTGCTGCCACTGCCTGCGCTCCTTCTACTTCCAGTCCCGTGCTGTGCCTCCTCTCAGCTCACAGAGGCAGGGCCTCAGCCTCATCCTGCTGGCAGGGCCCCCTTGTGGGGACACAGCTCACGCCAGCAAAACAAAAATTATTATTTTTGATTTTTTTTTTCCTTCCTGTCAGCATAGGTTATGTCATTGAAGGAGGTGTAGCTGCAGTTCTGTTTGGCTCAGCTGCACCAGCAAAGTCCTGCCAGCACACCGCTGTTAGCTCGGGTGAAAGTTTTTTTTCCAGGCTTCCAGCCAGCACAGCTACGTTAATGAAACTCAGTAGCATATATCTGGTCAAAAGCTTTTGGCACTCAGTACTTTCTCCTAGTTTCTGTACTTCTTGAGCCTTGCTTATGACTTAGGGTTGTCACCTTGACAGTACAGCTTGTTGCAACCTCGTGTGCAACATCTGCATCACTGTTCCAACAGCACGCAAATCCCATATTCCCAACAAATGAAATAAAAAGGGCAAAGGGAGGGAAAATAAGTTCTGAACTCTCAAAAAATAAAGTGGATGGCTCCGCCATGTATGAGAACCTTGGCACAGTTAAGAAATACAGCACACCATTTCTTAGCAGTCAAACAAAATGAGAACAAGAAAAGCTGTCACTTGACAGTCTCAGGAAGTTGGAGGGAACCTCAACTTTCTTCTTGACATCATCTCCTAGATAATGGTCCTCAGAAGAAACTGAAAAATATAAGGCTTTTTTCTTTTCCCATCTAGTATCATTTAACTGGCAAACCCCCAAACGCTTAATTACACAAATTCAGCCATAAGAACTCAAAACCAACTATGCTGGATCAGACCAAAGGTCTAACAAAGGATTCTCTCCCCTGCAGTAGCCAAAAGCAGATAAGTAAGGAAAGAGCAAACATTTTTATTACTTTCCAAAACACAGAAGCGTCTCTCCTCATACACTTAGATCTACAAGGACAGAGCACAAAAACATCTTCCACTGTCTTGGGCAGGGGCCTCAAATACTGAGCTACACTTGAAACAATGAAAAAGATTCCTGTGGTTATGGCTGTTGAGTGAGGACATCATTTTCCCACTTCACTGACAACCTGTGTAACTGCAAATCACAAACAGCATTTTTTAAAATCCCGTTTTATGTCTTCACAATAATAACTTCAATACTTGATTCATCCCTGCAGGGACAGTTAAACAAGATTCCACTATGTTTTCTGGGGGTACAAAAAGGTGTCTAATACAGAAGTGGGGAAAAAAACAAAACCAATCAAAAACCACAACAAAACAGGGAAAAAAATAACCCAAAGGTTGCCATTGAAAATTTTGCTGCATGTTAATAGTGACAGAAAAACCCAGCCCTGTAACACAGCAACTAGGACATCCAAGAGAGATTCGACCACATCAAAACAATTCTTCTCTACTCATTCTGCTAGGGCTGAGAGTGTTGGCCAAACATAACTAAGCCAGGGCTGTCAAACCAATGACACATGGAAAACACAGGAAATTACTTGCAAGTTGCCTGTAGACATATTAAAATATTTCATGCAAGCAGCATGAAGGCAAATCTTAAAAGGGCAAAATACAGACCCACAAGCTGTATCTTACTGTACCCAGTTTGCGAAGGATCCTCTTGCATTCATCCCTACTGAGGTCCAGAAGAGTAGGCCACACCACAGGCATCCTTCCCTTGTGTCTGTGCTCCCACAGAGCTCAGCCTCGCTGGAAAAGGAATATAAACGCTCAAGCCCATAATTTATTGATTTCCCAAGCCGATTAATGCAAACTCCTCAGCCTGCGCACAACTCCACCGACACATTCGCTCCCATCCCCGCCCCAATCTTTGTAGTGGCACGAAGGAATTCGGCAGTTTCACAACAGCATGGACTTCCTATACTCTCCAGCTCAAATGCATCACCCAAGCCTTTTTACAGCGTCCTATCTCCTTCTGAAGCCTATTTTTTTTCAGGCTGAAACGCTGTCCGAAATGATGTTTAAGTCTCCTCCCTCTCTTTATGCAGAGTACCTATTAAAATTGAATTCTTCCAGTGAACCGCACGCTCCCCTTCCCCCCGGAAAACGCGTTTTGCGCCAGCCTATATTATATGGCAGGATGGCAAAAACATCGCGTGTGAAAATTTGCCCTCCACATACCAACACCAGCCCCCTCCCCCAAAAAATCAGCCAAACACAGGAACACCTCGATCCCAACGCAGCGAGATTCCGTGGGTGGCGGGGAGAGAGGGCGCATCTCCCCGACGCGACGAGAATAAAGGAAAAAGGGCAGCCGGAGGCGAGTTGGGCAAGCGGGGCTTGGGCCGGGCAAGGAACGGCACCACAGTGGGGGTGGGGAGGGATGGGCACCGGGAACAAAAGCCCTGACGCCGTCGCAGCTTCCAGCGTGGGGTCGGAAGGGGGGAAGGGTCTCCTACAAGGACGCCCGAAGGCAGCCGCCACCCGGGCATCCCCGCCCGCCCTGCCCGGGCCCTGGGCGCGGGGGACTGGCCGGAGCCAGCGGCGCTGAGTTCCCGCCTGGATCGTGGAAAGAGAGAGAGGGAGCCGGCGGCGGCTGGCGCTGCTTCCCCGCATCGGCCGGAGCGGCAGCGCCGGCGGGCGGGGGCCGGGGAGCTGCCCTGGGCCCGTAACGGGGCGGCGGGTCCCCGCCGTCCCGGAAACGGAGCAGCCCCTCTCCCTGAGGCGGACCGCCCCGGGTAGGGCGGGGAGCAGGACCCACCTGCCCGGCCGTGCCCAGTACATCGAAGGCTCCGCGGCAGCCGCACCCCTCCCCCCCACCGTTCGCCAGTGCCGGGCTCGGGTTTGTTTAGTGGCGGCGACGGCGACGGCGTTTACTCGGGCCAAGATGGCGGACAAGCGCGCTACGCATGCGCAAGCGCCGCGAGGTACGCTAGGAATTGTAGTCTCTACCGCCCCTCTGCTGTGAGGAGCTGGAAGAAACGGGTGCCAAGATGGTCGCTCGAATAAACAATGCGCATGCGCACTGACGAGGAGCATGCTGGGAACGATAGTTCTCTCGGTGTTGACGCGAGGGAAGCGGCGCCCACCGTCCCGCCGCGGCTCGGCGGGCGGGTACGGGCAACCGGAGGGGACAAAACACATTGCGCGTTCTCTGCCCGGGCTGGGGCGCGCTAGCGCGGTTCGAACGCAGCCGCGTACCGCAGAACTCTAGGAAACAACAGCTGGCCACCGCTCCTGGAACGAAATACGGCAGGGGAGAACATCACCCCGACGCCATTTGGCTGTCTGCAGTTTTCTAACTTAAAACGGACGCAGGTGGCGCGCGAGGCTGCCAGAGAAAAATAAGGAAATAAATTCCGCACCTACCTTCCTGTCACAGCCGCTCCGGGTGTCTCTGTTCCCCCGAGCACAGCAGCCACCTGCACCCTGTGAAAAATACGTATTTTATGATTGGCTTTTCGCAAATATTAAAATGAATATTATATGTGTTATGTCAGAAAGTTATGTTGTATTTAATTTCTTAAGTAGTGTGTTAAATATAGTTTTAGGTTATAACGTAATGTTAAAATAGAAGCTATGCTATGTAAGATACTTTTTTTAAAGAGAGGACTCGCAGCAAGATAGCAGCCACAGGACACCTAAATCTTTCAGAGAAAAAGAATTTACTGCGCTCTTATCAGGAGAAACGAACTTCTTCCCGCCTCGCTCAGGATTGAAGACGCCGTTAGGATTCAGAGGAAGAAGCTGACACTGACCAGACAGAATCCTTTGTTTGAATGGAATTTATGCATCGTGTATGAGGTGCATGAATAGGCAACAGGCTGTTGCTTTTAAGGGTTAATCCTCTGTTAACGTGGGTCTTTTTTCGGGCTTGTGCTGCCCAGAAAAAGGTACCGGGACGTCCGTAACTCTTTGTTTTTATTGTCTCATATTGTCCTAATCCAAATTGTCAACATTTTTATTACTCTAATGATATTGCTATTTTTATAACCATTTTATTACTATAAAACTTTTAAAATTTTAAAAACAAGTGATTGGCGTTTTTCACAGCCCCAACACCACGAGTGCCAGTGTCAGACCCTGGGCCTGGTCGCTGTCTTGGATATCACAGCGATTATAATTTGTTTTCCTGACGTTTTCAATGAAAAGTAGTAAATTGTATCTGTTTGAAAATCCTTAAGTCAAATTAGAAATAGAAAATAAAATGTCTCGGGTGCAGCTGAAAAGTAACGCATCCAGTTGTGGCTGCATAAGTATAGAAAGTATAAAAGAATCCGATCCATAAGACTGCCTGCAAGGAAATAGCTGAAAAATCACACTCAGCTCCCAGCTCCCTTCAGGGTGAGGCTTGCTTCTGGCTCACTATCGCACAGGGCTCAGGGGTTTTGCTGCAGGCACTTTTTCCCGTCTTGGACACGTTCTGGACACGGGCCCTTGGGGCCAGGCAGTTTGGTGAAGAGGCTCCTCCTTCTGCTCTCTCCCAGAAAATCGTGTGCTACACTTTGCTTTTCGAATGCCAGAAACAACTGCACCTTTGCCAAGGAGGATGGATGGTGTGCAATGAATCATAACACCTGTTTCCAGCAGATCCGCAAGGGCTGCTTTTTCCATCTCCCTACAGATAGTGTGGAAAATGCCAATCACTTGTTTTTAAAACTTTAAAAGTTTAATGATAATAAAATGGTTCTAAAAATAGCAATACAATTAGAGTAATAAACATTTGGACAATTTGGATTAGGACAATATGAGACAATAAAAACAAAGAGTTACGGATGTCCCGGTACCTTTTCCTGGGCAGCACAAGCCCGAAAAAGGGCCCACGTTAACAGAGGATTAACCCTTAAAAACAGTATTGCCTGTTGCATATTCATACACCTCATACATGATGCATAAATTCCATTCAAACACAGGATTCTGTCTGGTCATCGGCATCTTCAGGGCTGAGTGAGGCGGGAAGAAGTTCATTTCTCCTGATAATGGAGCAATAAATTCTCTTTCTCTGAAAGATTTAGGTGTCCTGTGGCTGCTATCTCAGTGCGAGTCCTTTCTTTAAAAAAATTATCTTTCATAACATGGTTTCTATTTTAACATTATCTTATAAACCTAAAACTATATTTAACACACTACTAAAAAAATGAATACAGCATAACTTTCTGACATAGCACATATAATATTCATTTTAATATTTGTGAAAGCCAATCATAAAATACGCATTTTTCACAGATGTAAATGTTTCTTCCCTTTTATCGCTAGTGAATGTTTTCTCACTTGCTGTTTCCTATTATTCTTCACAGCGGTGTAAATCTCAAGGACTTGAAAACAATTATGCTGAACAGTACAAGACAGCTAGAATTTTTTTTTTCCTTTTAATGCCTTCCTAAACAAGAATGAGCTGAAGGCAAGCAGCATCATCTTTGCATAATATTGCCTACTAAATGTCCTAAGATTTGTACAAATGAGAAGATGCAGATTTGTGCCAAAAATTGGAGCTTTCCTTTCCATGTCAGAGACTCCACTGGAAAGGAAATCACAAATTCTGTGATTTACACAAATCTGGAAATCGCAGAATCCTGGCATAGTTTGGGCTGGAAAGGACCTTAAAGCTCATCCAGTTCCAAACTCCTACTTTCTACTAGACCAGGTGGCTCAAGATGTGTCTTTTAGTCAGACTACTCTGGTCAACAGGAAAAGGCAAGGACAGCCTCACCACTTACCAGAATATAACCTTTTTGAGATTTATTCAGGATTTGTATTTATGATGCTCTAGCAGAGTGTGAGTTTTATTGCACCCAAGATGTTTTCACAGCCAGCCCTGATATTTGTAGAATAAATTATTCCATGAACAGAAATGTCCAAACCTGCCTTCTTAAAGGAAACTTATCTACTAAGATCCAGATTTTAGCTGGATGGTATGTTTGAGTTTGTGTTTATGAAAGTGCTCTCAGAATGGAATCACTGCTAATGATGCAGCTCATAAGGAGCAGAAATATCTTTTTCACACTTGCTTAAACGTAATTAGATTTATTTTGTGTTTGTTTTTGATCTTTAATTTTTTTTCCAACATGGATGAAAGTAGCCAAGAGAATCAAAAGTTATTGCGGGTAAGGTGGCCAGACACACACTGGCACTCACATGTTTGTATGTATGTATTCAAGAAAATGGTATTTGCTTTATTTCCTTTGGCACACAGAGCAGAAAAGCGATGTAAAAAATGAGTCTGTTACGTATGTATGAAATGTCTGAAGCTGTGATTGCTGCATTTCTACAGATGTTCTAAGATGATTTCCAAGAAGATTCCTTTTTATTAACGATGAAGACCCAGACTTGGAGATGTATGAGAGGTTCAGAAAGTCCGAAAGCCAAATTTTCCTCGTAGTTAAAGCCATGATATTACCATTTACTTCAGACTAGCTTACAATCAATTCTCCATTACCCAGAAAAATGGGAGGGCTGAGATAGCATAGACAAAGTAAAAAATGCCCAAAGCACATAAATAATGAGTCCTGAAAAGCATAAAAAGGCCAGAGCTCTGCAGTGGTTAATCAGCTTGGATCAATAACCAAGATTGTCCAAGCAGATGCACCAGAACTATTCCCAAAGCCAGCAAGGGGGGTCAGGAGGGTCTTCTCTAGCCAAATCCCACATCACATAACCAGTCCAAGAACAGCACAGATCTTTCTGGAAAACTGAGCTAGGGTTGTCTGAATTCAGAATGACTGCACACAGGCAGCTCAGATCTCCTAGCCTAATCCAAGAGACTGAGACTTGACAGCATTTCTTTATGTCTGATGACCAAAATATCAAGTGTTCCAGTTATAGACTAAAAAAATAATAAGAAAAAAATACAATATGGTTTCGGCTTACTTCATTAATACAGAAACATGGCTAAATGTCCCACATTTGGTCAGTAAACTCATATAAAATAAGTGAGGTCTTTGTAGGTAAAGGAAGAAAATGCAGTGTGAAAATGCCAGCATTTTTTCTAGCTTTTGATGCCTCACAGATACAAATATTTTTTTCATTTCTCATTACCTACATCCTTGCTCTCTGAGTCATCATTTAAGGAGGCCCAAAATTACAGAGCACTTTCTGAGTGTCCAGAAAGTAAAACAAGAAACAGAATTGTTGACAGCAGCATTTTGTCATCTTTCCTAAGGAGGCAAAGCTCAACAGTGCAAAAAAGCCACAAGGTGAAATTAATTTGTCAGTCAAGGGGAGCTAAGAACTCAAATGACCAAATCTGATGGTGACCTGATGAGCAACACTCTTCAAGTTGCTCTGATCTCTCTTGTGCCTTCATTTCCCACTTCTGTAATGCACTTTAAAAACTAACAACAGACAATGATATATAACAGCTAGGCATTATGTGTAGGGTGCTGAGGCCCTGGCTCAGGTTGCCCAGAGAAGCTGCGGTTGTCCCATCCCTAGCAGTGCTCAAGGCTGAATTGGACAGGGCTTGTACCAACCTGGTCTAGTGGAAGGTGTCCCTGCCCATGGCAGGGGGCTGTAACCAGGATGTCTTTTAGGTCCCTTCCAACCAAAACCACTCCAGAATTCCATGATGAATTTTATAAAAGCATGCTGCTGAGTATTCTTTTTAAGAATTTGCTCAATTATATACATTTAAACAAAATCTGTTCCTCCTTTCAGAAAGGGAAAGAAATGACCATCAATCTCTACTATATTTTGTTACCTTCTCTACAACCCAACAATTTCAGATTCCCCATTGGCTTAAGTAATATGAATCTCATAAATAACTGGTCTAATTAATCACATTTTTTGGGTGCTAACAGAATATTCTGTCTCACCACACCGATTTTTGTCCTCAAAGACAATGGAAGAGGGAAGGAAGCAAGCTTGGAAGCCTCAGCTGTGAGATGGCCCAAGGAAGAGCTCTGATTTTCCCAGAGAGGTGATTTGTATGCAGCTCAGGTCACCAGGACAAAGCTGTGTTTCTCAGCTCTTTAGGAGCTCATGGGAAATGAGTGGAGCAGCCTCGCTGTGGTGCTCACTGCTGCATTATTAACTGCATCTCCCCTCACATCACTACAACCTGATTGATACAGGCTCTGCAATAATCCCTTTTCTTCAGAACAGCTTTTCATGGGTAGAAGAGAGGTGCTTCAGCTTGGTACTGTATGGAAACCAGGCACAGCTATGACAGCTGCTGCTTTTATGAGGTAAACTGAATTCCCAGCTTCCAAGAGACTTATGCTAGTAATTTTAAAAGCATAATTGGAAAATCAAGGGAAGGAAATGTATTTGTTTCAGTCTGCCAGCAATTGAGAAAGAAGTAGAAAAATCCACTATGCTTTTGATACTAAGATGAATGTAACATTTTAGGGAATTTAAGGATAGTTTAAAGTATCTTCCATTTCTTGCATAAGAGGGAAATAGACTAGATTCTAAAATAAATTATTTCTTGGCCTTTTTTTTCCTTTCCCAGTGGCTTAATCAATGGAGTTTCCACTTATCCTAAGAGGTTATTCAGTGACTCAATACATTTTCCTGACATGAGCATCTCTATTTTAATGTCATTCTTCCCTCAGACCACTGCTAATCTCTCTTCCTCCTCAAACATTTTCCCATCACATTTTTCCTCCTGGCTAAGAGAAAAGCAGAAGCCTCAACAATGTCTAGGTGCTGGCAGCTTGCAGAGGAGCTTTTTATACACAGCCTTGTCAGACAGATTGTCAGCAGGACTATTTGTATTTAAATTCACAAAGATATTTCAACTACTTTTAGTAAAGATAGCTTTGTGTTCCCAATCAATAGATATTCCTCACCCTATTGTAAGTAAAACATATTCTATTCATCAAATGCTTTTGTTTTACAAATCCTAACAGCTTCTGAGCTGAAAGTATCTTAATTCAGCAAGCATTAAAAATGCATCAAAATGCCACTGTGTATCAAGTTAATAATGTATTTAAACACTTTGCTACACTGAGGCAAAAACTCAACAATGTAACCTCAGCCAATGAAAAACATCACTTGTGACATTTTGTGACATATCAAAGCAGGAATTAAACCTGGTACCCTCTGCAATCTTGGGAGCCAGATGAAAACCTCCATCCTCCTTGTGGCTTGCTGTATTGCCAAAGAACATATAAACTTGCTTGCTCAGAACAGGAAACTAAGGAATGATGCAAAGTATTGAAGTTATTGCTCCACTGAGCCACTTGAGTCCTTATCTACAGCCACATATGTGTTATACAAACGCTGGGTATCTCTAACAAGCTTCTGCCATTTAGAGAACATATATCCCAGATCAGCACTTAGCAGAATTCAGTCTCGCTGGGAGTCAATTTGCACTGTATTTTAGGGAAGCTTGCATTTTCTCTTTCAAGTTGCACTTCTAACCCATCAACAGACCATCTATAGTTTTAAAGCTCAAATCAACTCACCAACAAATTACTTTCTCATGATTTTGAATACTTTTACAAGGCTGAGTATGCTATAAATACTGAGGAAGGAAGTGAATATTAAAGATTATATAATCCTAACATAAGTATTAGAAATTATATTGATCCTGGAACATCTTGCAAATTAAAGTTTAAACTCTACAGTATTCTTGTAGGGTGACGACAGCAACAGAACAGCAAGCTGGTGCTGCATTTGCAAACCAGAAACTAGCATTATTATCACTGTGCAGTTTTCAGTGAAATTTTGGGCAAAGTCCATGTACTTTAAGAGGTTGATAATACCACCAGGGATAAGCAAGGCTTGTGCAGACAAATAAAGACAACCCTGTGCAGGGGCAAGCAAATAGGGAAAAGAGGAGTCAGACTGTCACTCCTAACTCCTTCATGGTGGTGTAACCTGCAGCACAGCACGGGGTGGGGAGTCTGTGATCTTGTGCTGGCTGCAACTTCAGAAGCTGCAGCAGCTCGGGTGGAAGCCCAGACTAAGAGCAGCTGCTTGGAATTTAGATGGCTGCTTCCCTCTGCAGCAGGGAAGTAGCTGTAGGCCGGAATACACAGCTGAGTAAAGAGTAAGAAGTAGAACAGGTAAGAATACAGACAGCCTGTGCACTAAACCATGTTTTTTGGGCAGATCTTTACATCAAAGTCCAGTGCTGCAAAGACAATGGCTGCCTGGGTTTCCTCATATTGAAGATCTGATAGAACACCTATGAAAATCACCATTCTTTGAATCAGAACCATAAAAAGAAAAAATTATCCCAGTGAAACAGGGAAAATGAGATGGAAATTTGGTTTGACAACCTTTTAATATCATCACAGAGATTGTTAACTTTAATTTGCAAAAAGCTAACCTCAAAGGAGGAGCTTGGATGCTGCATTACTGTGACTTAGGGTGGGAGTTAAGTTGCATGCTGGTCACTAGTATTGCTTACTCAGCCTGAATTCACCCGTCCCCAGAGGTCTGACACACCACTTGCGGGACTTGGTCATTCCCTACCTTTGCCTCCCAGTTCTTCACAACAGCAGGTACTTAGGAATAAAAAGAGGATGTATCATCTTTGGAAGGAGGGTCAGGTCTCTCAGGAAGTATTTGAAGGGCTTGCCAGGGCATGTAGAAAAAAATTAGGGAGGCCAAAGCTCAGTTTGAACTTTATTTGGCAACTTTTGTAAAGAATAATAAAAAATGTTTTTACAAATACATTAACAGCAAAAGGAAGGGTGAGACCAACATCTGTTCTCTGCTGGATACTGGAGGAAACCTAGTAACTGCAGATGAGGAGAAGGCAGAAGTGCTTAACATCTTCTTTGCCTCAGTCTTTAGTGAGAAGACAGCTTGTCCTCAGGACAGCTGTTCTCCTGGGTTGCTCGATGATATCAGGGAGCAGAATGGTCCCCGTTATACAGGAGGAGGCAGTCAGAGAACTCCTGAGACACTTGGACGTTCATAAATCCATGGGACCAGATGGGATCCATCCCAGGGGGATGAGGGAGCTGGCAGGTGAGCCTGTGAAGCCGCTCTCCATCATTTACTAACAGTCCTGGCTCACTGGGGACGTTCCAGATGAATGGAAGCTGGCCAGT
>JAYDZK010000001.1:15372844-15386892 GCA_034509185.1 Euphonia xanthogaster | reverse complement strand
GCCGTGGGACCCTCCGGCCTGTGGCGGCGGGAGGCGGGCGGGCGGCTGCGCCTGCGCCGGGACGGCGGCGGCTGCGGCTGCCGCCCCTCGGGGGAGTGGTGGGGACGGCAGCGGCGGCGCCGCTCCGGGATGCGGCGGGAGGAGGGTACCTGGCCGGGACGGGGGCTGCCTGCCTGTGGGCAGGCTGGGGCCGTGTGTGCGGTGGTGCAATGGGATGTATGGCTGCGAGAGATGTGGGGCAGCTGGAGGGGTGCCGGAGCCATGGGCTCAGGTAGGGAGCCCTGCACTGAGGGGGGCCCGCGCAGGCTCAGCATTGGCTCAAGCAGTGAAGGTCCATCAGTCCTGCTCTGTGAATTAGGCGATGTGGTGCTGGACGATGAGGTGTGTGCGTTGCAAATGGGACGCTCCTGCGACCTGGAGGAACTGTCACGGGATTGCTGGGATGGTGGCAAAGCGTCATTACCAACAGCAGAGGTGATGGGAGAAATTCCCAATGGGTGAAAAGCAGGGGTGGTGTACTGGTAGAGCAAAAAGTGTGTGAGTGAGAGACAGTGGAAAATACTATGGCAAATAAATAATGTACTTAGACACAGAAACCCCCATGTAAAGGTTCACCCTTAAATCGAGATGACACTCTTAAAATCACTTGATTTGACATGATGCTCACAATATTGGAAGGGGACATAGGCATAGAGCCATACCAGTTACCTCTTTTCTAACAGTCGATAGTTAAGGCTGGGGTTTTCATGATTTATAAATTATATTTACTTCCTCCCTTGAAGCTGCTTGACCTGATTTTTGGAAAAATCAAAACCCTGTGGGAATTATGCATATGTAGTATTTTCTAAGAAAACAGACCCTCCAAGCAATTTCAAATGAAGATACAAAAAAGCTTATATAGGTAGTAGCTGCTCTCTAAAGTTGTGATTTTGGATTAGTTATGAAGTTCTCCTGGATGAATGCAAGGCCTTGCTGTAAAGGCTATCCAAACCTCTTGATGTCTGGTACGTACAAGGTATTGTAATACAATCCATATTCCACATGCTTTTACTTTAATAAGAACTGAAATAAAAGTGCCTGCTTACCTACTCTTATTCTTTCATTTTCATGATTTGCTCTTACTATTGTCTCTTTCTGCCATCTGTCCTGTGAGACTCTTAAGATCTCACACAAAGGAATGTCTGCAGTTTGTGTGGAATTGAAGAAAATTGGCACTGGCTGAGCTTCAGTCTTAATTTTTAAGAGGTCCATGCTGTCAAATGTGAGTCACATCAAGCTGTACAGAATTCCTTAGTAGATGACAGTTTACTGAATGAAGAAAACACCCTCTTCAATTTGTCATTTTTTTTATGGAAGGACATTTTGAATGAGTGTTTTCCATGGTAGCAGTGCAGAGAGGTAGATAAAGGTGTGTGACCAAATGATTGCATTTTAAAGATTAATTTTTTAAAAACTATTTTATAAACTCTAGGATGGTTTGGGTTGGAAGGAACCTTAAAGCTCATCTCATTCCAAGCCATGGGCAGGTACACCCTCTGTTAGACCACCTTTCTCCCAGCCAACCCTTGGAACACTTCAGGAATGGGGCAGCCTCAGCTTCTCTTGGCAACCTATGCCAGGGCCTCCAAACCCTCACTGTAAAAAATTTCCTTCATATATCTAACCTAAATTTCCCCTCTTAGTTTGAAGGCATTTCTCCATGTCGTGTCACTACAGTTCCTGATGCAGAGCTCCTCTCCTACTTCTCTGTAAGGCCTCTTCAGACACTGGAAGATGCTGTGAGGTCTCTGCTCAGCCTTCTCTTCTCCAGGCTGAACAACCACTACTTCCTCATCCTGTTTCCATATGGGAGATACTCCAGTCCTCTTGCCAAGTTTGTGGACTTGGTCCAACATTTCCATGTCTGTCTTTATATTGGGGCATACTGTACACAGTACTTCAGATGGGGTCTCACAGGATGGGCAGGAGGAAGGAGAAACTATACATTAACTGTTTATAGCATCTTTGTACTCTTAAAAGCAGTCGGTGACAAAGATGATTTTCTAAGTTCTCTAGAAGTTCCCCTCTTAATATTTTACGACTTTCTGTCCAAAGTTGATCATATATTCTGTTTTACCAAGGGCATTTAGAGACTGATAAATCCGTGCATCCTTAGGTTTTACAGACTTGAGGATGTTTTATTCTGTGGGTTGGTCTACAGCAGTCTGCAGATGGAAATGAAAATATGTTCTTTGTACTGCTTGCTTTCACTTTTGTAGGTCTGGCTGGGATGATGAGCAAAGTGCATTGTCCCAAAATGTTATTTGCACTTAGCAGCTTACAATGGGATAACTGAAAATAAACTTGTTGGAATACATCTTAAAATAAATTTTAATTAAAAAAAATAATTGATGATAAATGCATAGTCTGGGTAAATTGTTCCTACTACCTTACTGTTTTCAGTGTTTCCATAATAGCTGGGTAATTGCCTCTAATGTTTTCCCAGTTCAGTGCTAAGCAGTTCCAGTTAGACATTCCAAGTCTGATCTTTCAGCTATTAGGAAGTCAGTGAGAGCTAACCTGTTAAGACTACCTTCTTTCATTTTGGCTTCTTGAGAGGATAAAGGGTTCAGAGATTAGCCTTTGGAGAAGAACCACCAGTATTTAATGGGTGGTATATTGTCTTTTCATATCAAAGTAGTGTAAGTAGCCTCTGTTACCTCCATAAGGTTTACAGTTTTATGCAGTCTAGGCAGTGATCCTCACAGTAAGATATGTTTGTTTAACTCTCATCTGTGATAGTGGCTCTGTTCATCATGGTGGCCCAAGTTACAGTGGAGCTATGAGCGTTCAGAACAAAATACTTCTTAAGCAAAGAGATGCTGTTCTGCTGCAGTTGACCAGTAGGTAATGTATACTCTAGATGCAACTCAGTAAAATGCCATTTCAACTTCCATGAGATGTCAGCAGATCTCTGAAAATGTAAAGTTTGTGACTGAAGAAAACCTTCTTAAAAGCTAATGAGCAATGCCTAAGAGGTATGAAGGAAACTTTCCTGCCTGACCATTCAGAGGCCACACTGGGAGGCCCCTTTGCACAGCCCGAGACTTTGATTGCTGTGAGCAAAGCCCCTCCAGGACAGGTGGCTCCAGTGAAACAGAGTGCCATTTGGCTCCCTGGACATGCCACACTCATGGTGGCAGACAAGTTTCCCTTTCAGCCTCCACCCTGGATTCTTGGTTTTCTGTAGCAGAGTCTCAGATGTCTGGTTCCTTTTAGCACTTTAATCATAACGTGATAACAGCTTGAGCTGATGCCTCTGGGGATTGACCCTGAACCAAGAAATCCCTGGCTTTTATATCCTTACAGTCTCTGCACCCATTCTGTAAGTGCTGCCCTAATGTACAGCATTATTCCAAATACAAATATAAGAAAGCTAACAGGATTACCATAGCATTATAGATTCCTGTGCACAAATACTTAAATGATTACCACTAAAAAATCACAATCAACTGGTTGATCATCCACTACTCATTTGATGTGAGAATGGTGTATCCAGTTTCCTTATCTAAAAATTACAGCAAATAGTAAATGGCAGTATATGGTCCTTCCTATTTAACTTCCAGTTTGGATTTTACTGAAAATACCTTAGTTAATCCTTCATCTCCAGATTGTGCGTCATGTAGCTGTATTTTGTTTTATTTATTATTTTGTGTGTAGTTGTCTCCAACCATTTATTTTCTAAAAAGGCTGGTTCTGGATATAATTCTCTGCCAAACACTATTCCTGTTGATGACTACTCTAGAGGTTGGTGAGAGTTCTAATATCTTGCTATCCCATAGTACTACTCCTAAACTCCAGGCCATTATAAATCTACCTGACTACAAGTTTGAGCAGTTTTACTATTTCTTTGTTTCACAGGAGCCTTTGGTATAAGCTGGACAGTGTACTAAAGTGATTTCTCTTGTAAGCTTCGTAGCTTCCAGCACCACTTGTATTTCAGTTCCATTAGATACATTCTTTTCTGCTGAAGTAAGGAACTATGGTTCCTTCAGTAGTGTAGATGTATGATGCTCTCCAAAAGCTTATTTAGAATTAGTACAGTCCCTCATTAATTATGTCTCCACCAGGCTGCTGTTCCTAATGCAAGTTAATTCAGCCTCTTGGGCATTCACCAAGGGTTGTAGAGATTCTGCTTTATGCACTCTTAAGTTTCTCATTCCTGTGTAGCCTGTGTGTCATTTGCCATCCGTGTATGAGGATCCGTTGGAGAATGGGATTAGATCCAAGTTCTCTAGAGACTGATCATGCATATCTCTCCCTGTAGGTGGCTGAAGTGAAACACTACCTGAGCATATCCTGATGCAGCTCACTGTTGAAGGGAATGGGAAATAAAGTTCTGGATCAAAAAAAATCTCAAACTAATATGTGTATTTAAAATAATTTATTCACAACTATGTGCTCTTTGTGGGGATGATGCTTGTGAAGCATATTTAAGAATCATGTCCATTTCATGTATATGTTGTTGGGTGACTTGGACCTAAGTTTGCTCCTTTTCATGGTAATTGCTGTTGCTGCTATTGCTTCAACGTAGGAATTATTCCCTGCTGCTACAGCATCCAGTGGAGTTGAGTAGTAAGACTCAGGGCAGTTTTGTGGATGAAGGTTTTGCATAAGGACTTCACAAGCTCCATAAGTCTGTCTTCTCATGCAGAAATAGTTCAAAAGGCCTTGGAGTAATCTGGCAATTCCAATGCCTGAGCCAAAGCTAAAGCTCCTTTTATAGCTTGGAAAGCTTTTTCTGTTTCTGGACTCCACTGCACAGGCTCCCCATCCTCTGTCTTGGTAGTGTAAAGGAATCCACTCCGTGCTGGCAGCTTGGGCAACTGCAGTGCCAGCTGCAGATGGAGTTCTGGTGGCAAGAGCCAGAGGCAAGAGGCAAGTGCTGACCCTTTGCACAGCAGAAGGGCACAGGGACCTGTGGCACAGCCAGGCACATGGACACTCCGAGACACTGCCGGAGCCGACAGCACCCAACTTTCCCACGCTTAGACTGGTGAGAGGACTTGGACTTGTTTGGGTTCCCTCCTTGGACGCACCATCTCAAGCTGTGATTTTGTTACTGCACCATGATTACAATTATTTTAAGGATTCATATGACTGAGATTGTGCTATGAGAAACCTGGGGTCAGGGCACTAGGGGAATCCGGTCTGACTGTCAGAGCTGCCAAGGGGCCTCAGTCCCAGCTCAGGTGGTGCAAGTGTGACTGCCAGAGAGGCTCCTGGGTGGCCCAATAGGGAAGTTTCCTTAACAGTACCCTCTGCCAATGATTTACTAAACTACTTTAGCCCTGGTATATCCAGTATGCCATATCTTTCTATCTTGAAGAAATCCTTCCAATTGAGTTTTTATTTGCTACTGGTTGAGTAACCACAGCCTGGTTACCAAAGCCTGGACCTTTCCTGGGTCTGCTGATCTTTGTCCTTTTGTTAATATAAATCCTAATTATTTTACTTCCTGACAACACAACTGAAGCTTAAGAAAAGATGCAGTGGCCTTTTCTTGCTAATGCAGTGCATAGACAAGTAGCATCTTTCAATCTTCATAAGCTTTGCTGGCAAGTAACAAATCATCTACATATTCTACGAGTATCAATTCACATGGTAGTTTGTACCTTATTATTGCATTGCTGTAGGTGTCAAAATTCTCTGCATATTTAATGGACCTAACTCTCTACCTCCTGAAGACCATAACAAAACTTTAAAGCATTTTCTTATATCTGCTTTTTCTTTTTTTAATTAACTGAAGTGTTTTCCTTTTCTTTTTGCTGAAGTGGTGATATAAAGTCTTAGGCAACAAAACTGCAGTTTCGTGCTCAGACAGCATGCTTTGCATATCTTTTCCTGGATGCAAATGAAACGGTGTCCTCTAAATTAATATAAATTACATTCTTTCAAAAATTAGAAAGATTTCTTGCTGCTGTGACTGAGCTGCTAAACTGAGTCACAGGTGATGCTTGCCATTTATGAATAATACCATATCTTCTTGAGACAGCAGCAGTTCTCTTTATTCTAGAGAAAGTAATTTACCATCTTCTTACCTATATGAAGGTACATGTCTAAAATATGCATTAATAAATATACTTTAAAACCATACACAAAATTACCACCATTATAAGCAAGTACTAGTCCACAGAAAATACCATATTTGTACTGTGTGCCAGTTCTGAATGCACCATTCCTGCCATCAATTTGTCTCCCTGTCATTGCCAGGAGGTGATTCAGGGGAGTTAAGGTAACGTAAGGAGCTCTGGCTTTGCTCTCTCTCAGTGTTTGTCAGCTTCCCTGAATCACTGAGAGAAGCAGGTAAGACCATGGGGTCAGGCTCTTTCTCTGGACTCAAACCCTCCCCACTAACTGTAGAGGAGGCCGACCAGCCTCTGTGATCACATTTAATGAGTTGTTTAGTAGTCGACACCCACTGAGAAAGTCTGAGAGCCAGAGTCAATATAATTTACATGCAACAGGTCTCCCACTTTAAAAGAGTATTTATATCATTTGATGAAGTGAAGAAAGCTCTCCTGTTCTCTTTTTGGGGTGATTGCACTGCCAAGACAAGAGTGCAAGATCTGGCAAGATCTGCCAAAAAATCAGATTTTTTGAAACATTGTTTTCTTTCCTTATTTTAAGTTGTTACTAAGCATACTCTGTATGGGTCTCCAAGAGCAATATTAGAAATTATTTTGATTTATGGCATTTGATGTCACTATTATTTTAATATTTTGCATGAGCAAAAAATTGAGATTAGCAAATGGTTCAGCCAGCAGAGATCAGAATCAAAGATTCCCTTCTTTCATCTGCACAATTGCCATTTACTGAGCTAAAGTAGAGGTGAATCCACCCAGACCTGTGATTTCCTCATGTGGACTGCCCACCAAAACATCTGACAAGACAGCCTTTGTTCTTATATTGTTGAGCAATTACTAGTTATTTTTCTCCCTCCTTCCTGCCATAAACAATAATTTCATGTTTGCAGTCAAAAGTAATAGTTTCTTCTAACTTCTAGCAGCAAGTAACTTGGTTGCTCAGAGAGTGATGGTGTGTACCCCATTAGGGGAACTTGAAGCTCACTACTGCATTTGCATCAATTACTGCAAGTGGTTTACTCAACAGAAGAGACAGTCTCTTGCACACCTAGATGGAGTCTTGTCAGTAAAGGAAATATTTCTTTATCTTTGTGGTATATTTTGGAGAACTAATCCAAAGCAAAAGTAAATACATGTAAAAGTAGACGTCTAAGGAGAACTTTCTTCAGGTGTGGAAGCACTGTCTGTGGAATGGTTGCTTTTCTATTGTTATTATTTCACTTTCATAAATCTATTCTAAACTCCCCCAGTGACCACAATAAATAAGAAGAATACTATATTTTGGAGGGAGGTGGAAAAGATAGCTATCTTAAAAACTGCCTAGAAAACATTATGACTTCAGACTACAAGCACATCTCTTTGGTTTTTAATTTTTCTTTTTAAGAGCAAATTCTTTGGAATTAAATAGTTAAGTTTCATGAGCAACTGTGCTACAATCTGCTCTGTGTGTGTGTGTGCGTGAAAAAGGCAAAATATAAATTAAGGGAAAAGACTCCTGAATTTGATGGGGTGATATTGAGTGATGAGCAAAAGCAGAAAAAGTAGTTTTTACAAGAATTTGATGGGATGTTCCAAAGGAAGTTGTAAAGAACTTTCCCAAGCCTTACATCAAGGTCACTTGCTCACTTGTGCTCCATTTTGAGTATGGTTTGAAATTGTAAGAGATTTTGTTTTATCCTAAGATTATCTAATTCTTCTTCTTACATGCAGATGTCAGAGATGGGTAGAGAACTGTCGAAGAGCAGATTTAGAAGATAAAACTCCAGATCAACTCAACAAGCATTACAGGTTGTGTGCTAAACATTTTGAGACTTCTATGATATGCAGAAGTGTAAGTAAAAACAAGCATTTGTTTACTGCATCTTGCAAAATGTGACCGACATTTTTCACCAGAATGCTGCTTTAATCTTTCAGCTCCTGCGTAACTCGTCCCTAGGAAAATTAATTTCTTAGTCTTAATTGGGATCTCTGCCATTGTCTGGGGCTCCACACTGGCTCTCAGCCATTGAGAATGATAATGAAGATGAACAGTCCGAGGAGAGAGAAAAAGTGGTGCTCGTGGCAGTTTAATGTGTTTGTTGAACACTGTCCCTCACTGCAGTGCTTTCCTCATGTCACTTGTTTCACTAGAGATTACAATGTTGTATAAGTTTATTTGCTGTAATTTTGCATATCTCTGATTATTTAAAGTTATTAATGTCCTGTTCCTGAAGTGTGTACATGGTGTGATTTGGTTAAATTACACTCTGTTGTGGCCACAAGATTTAAACACTCTTTCATCTTTCAAGCTATAATTTCCTGTTACATTTTCATCCAGCTAAAGTCAAGGCACTGTTTTCTGTTAAAGAAGTAATAGCTTTCAGTTCTTTTTGTCAGTAATATGATTTTAACAGCTTGCATAAGAGTAGTAAAGGGTGCACTTGGGACTTTGTATCAAGTTTTAATTTCTAGGCTGAGTTCACTCTGGTATATAAGCAAAATGGATCTTTTAGTTATGAATGATAATGAAAATATGCAGGTCAAACTCTGAAGTCCTAGTGGTATTACACGTGATGAGGTCTCTAATAGCCAGCATCCCTGAAACAGATGAAAATTGGAAGTAATTATGACTCTGAAAGGAAACACTATGAAACTGGGTTTGTTTGAAATGTATTTCAATCTGATGACAAGATGACATCAGTTACAATTTTGTACTCAGTAGAAATTAGCCAGTATAGGCAACACAGGTTTACAGTGTGTCCAAATATAGCATTTTACTTTAATTTTTTTTTTAACTGGGAGCACTGACATGATCATCTAGAAGTCTTTTCTTCTTTTTTTTTATTCACAGGTAAATTTTCCCTCAATATGATCTTTCACAGTAGTGCTTAGTGGACTTCATAGTTCTGCAAAAAAAAGCAATTGAACATTTTTGCAATTAAATGTTTCTATAATTGTGAAATAAGTGATTAAACCCGAAACACAATAGTAACAAAGTGTTTCCCTTTTGATGCATAAATGTCTTTTAATCCAGAATGTTTATTTTTAAAAACAATCATAATATTGCAGTAAATTAAAATTATTGCATCTAGGGTCTTTGATATAAGGATAATGGGGACAAAAAAAAGGATTTGTAGTTTGGATTGGAGTTTTCTGTAGTATGTCTTCCTATTTTCAGTGTCGTCTTGATATCCCTGAAATTTAAATTGCCTAGCTTAGCCTTCTCTTTGGTAACATCAAAAAGTCATAGAATAATAACATAAACAAGAAAAGAAGGAGAGAAAAAAAAGGGCACAGTGTCTGAAATTTCACAAAGAATTCCCTAGAGGAGATGTCTGTTTTCTTACAGAGCCCATACAGAACGGTTTTACGGGATAACGCTGTGCCAACTATATTTGATCTTACAAGTCACCTGAACAATCCCCACAGCAGACATAGGAAGAGGATAAAAGAGCTGGTAAGTTTTTAATGTAAAATTATTGGTTTATTATTAAAAGAAAAGATGACAAGTAAGTTAATGTGAAACTTTTACACAAAAATGTGAAATAAAAATATTTAGCCACTTGGGTGTTTGTATTTTTTATGCTGCCTATTCCTGTATCTTTTTTGTTGATTATAAGTTAAATGCATGATAAAAATTTTATCGAAAGAAGTCTTGAAGAAATAATCTGGAAAATTAAATGTGTTGGTCCAGAGCTGATTCTTTCATCCAAATCAAATGTATAGTTTTCTTTTCCTTGTTACTGCAGTGCTAGCTGAACACAACTGAAGCCTGATATCTCAAAATTCTTGCTGCATGTTGATTGTGATCTTTGGTTCACCCATTTAACTTCTGAAATCTGAATCAATTCAGACGTGCTTGTTTTAGCTTATTGTTGTCAAAAAATGGTCCATGGATAAATGGAATGGAGTTAAAGATAGTTCTGTCTACTGGCAGCACATTACCAAATTGCAATCGAATCTATTTACTAATAATTATACATATTGAAGAACCTCCTAATACAACTGTTCTCATGTAATTAGTAGATACATGTCATGGCTGTAATAAACTACCTCAAGAAACCTCCTGGTGTTAGAATTTCTAGCACTTTTTGGCAAATGTTAACTGGTCCCATCTACAGTATTTGTATGTCATCTTGATATGTTAAAGTCACATGTTAGACATTGTCATCAATATAAGTTCTTTTTGTTTGTTTTTTTAAGAGTGAAGATGAAATAAGAACATTGAAGCAGCAAAAGAGTAAGTGATCAAAATAATTGAGATAATAACTATTTCCTAAGGCTGATGAGGTAATGCAGGACTCATATTTATCAGTTTATATATAGCAGAAGGATAATTGAGTTCCTTCTTGATTCAGCCAGCCAGTCTAAATTGTTTCTAAAATACTCATTCACTTTTAAACCGGAAACATTCTTCTCTGGACTCTGGTAACTTAAAGGTAATGGGCAAGTAAATGTTATATTTTATTTTTGACTTACAGTACTTTCATTTTGTAGTTGATGATGCTTTTGAACGGAAACAGGCAACTCAAGAATCAAATGAAAACAATGAGCAAAACACTGCCTCAGAGGAAGGAGGGGAAGAACAAGAGGAAAAAGCAGTCCCCTTAACACTGGAAGAAAGAGAAAACAAAGATTACCTTAAATCATTATTTGAAATTTTGATCTTAATGGGTAAACAAAATATTCCATTGGATGGCCATAAAGTTGATGAACTTCCAGAAGGCATTTTTACTTCAGATAACTTTCAGGCTCTACTGGAATACAGAATAAATGGTGGCGATGAAGTTCTGAGGAAACGATTTGAGATGACTGCAGTCAACCTCGAGTATTGCTCAAAAACTCAGCAGAAACAAATGCTTGAGATCTGTGAAAACTGTGTTAGAGAGGAGACACTGAGGGAAGTAAGAGACTCACACTTCTTTTCAATCGTCACCGATGAAGTAGTGGACATAGCAGGAGAGGAACATTTGCCAGTGTTGGTGAGGTTCGTTGATGATTCTCACAATCTAAGAGAAGAATTCATAGGTTTTTTACCATATGAGGCTGATCCTGAAATTTTAGCTGTTAAGTTCCATGCAACTATTACTGAAAAGTGGGGTCTAAACATGGAGTACTGTCGGGGTCAAGCCTACATTGTCTCCAGTGGATTTGCTTCTAAAATGAAAGTTGTGGCTACAAGACTCTTGGAAAAGTATCCACAAGCTGTGTATACGCTGTGTTCCTCATGTGCCTTAAATGTTTGGCTGGCAAAATCTGTTCCTGTTGTTGGTGTTTCCATTGCATTAGGAACAATTGAAGAAGTTTGCTGTCTTTTTAATCAGTCTCCACAATTACTGGTAGAACTGGACAACACAATTTCTGCTCTTTTTCAGGACAATGACGAAAAGGGTAATGAGTTGAAGAAGATCTGTCGTTCTCAGTGGACAGGCAGGCATGATACTTTTGAGGTATTAGTGGACCTCCTGCAAGCACTGGTACTGTGCTTGGATGCTGTGAGCAGTGACTTTTCTGTCAGGTGGAACAACTTCATTGTTGGTCGAGCATTTGTACTTTCAAGTGCACTAACAGATTTTGATTTCATTGTCACTATTGTAATTATGAAAAATGTTCTGTCTTTTACAAGAGCATTTGGAAAAAATCTCCAGGGACAAACATCAGATGTGTTCTTTGCAGCTGGCAGCTTAACAGCGGTATTGCACTCTCTGAATGAAGTGATGGAGAATATTGAAGTTTACCATGAATTTTGGTTTGAGGAAGCCACAAATTTGGCTACAAAACTGGATGTACAAATTAAACTCCCAGGAAAATTTCTCAGGGCACAACAGGGGAACTTCGACCCTGATATGACATCAGAAAATTACTACAAAGAAATCCTAAGTGTCCCAACAGTAGAGCACATTATTCAAGAATTAAAAGATATTTTCTCAGAACAACATTTAAAAGCTCTTAAATGTTTATCATTAGTGCCCTCAGTCATGGGACAGCTCAAATTCAATACATCTGAGGAGCATCATGCTGACATGTTCAAAAATGACTTGCCCAATCCGGACACACTTTCTGCTGAGCTTCACTGTTGGAGAATCAAGTGGAAGCACAGAGGAAAAGATATTGAACTTCCAGCTACTATTTATGAAGCACTTCACTTGCCTGACATAAAGTTTTTCCCTAATGTTTATGCATTGCTTAAAGTCTTGTGCTTACTTCCAGTGATGAAGGTAGAGAATGAAAAATACGGAATAGGACGAAAGCGCTTAAAGGCATACCTGAAAAACACCTTGACAGGGCAAAGGTCAAGCAACCTTGCTTTGCTCAACATAAACCTTGACATAAAACATGACTTAGATTTGATGGTGGACACTTACATTAAACTCTATCCAGATAAAGTGGAATTTCCAGACTGTATTCCTTCAAACAATTCTGAAGTAACAGATAATGCCTAACTTTTTAAGCTCTAACCTATCTGTTGAAACAGCTTCTTCTTAATTAAGTTTTAAAGCTGGGGAGAAAAACTGGTGAAATCTTAAAAAATCACTGCAATTGTGTTTTCATTTTAGGCCTTGGGCTGAACAAGCTATGGTCAAAGACCTAAATTATGTATTGATAGTCCATACTAAATGTGTTTGGCAAACAAAATCAAGCCTAACACAAGCCCATGCTCTTGGCAGAGGTGCTTTCTACATCTGATTGGCTTAACTAGGTGCTCGTTTACTTAATTGCATCGTGGAAAAAGTACGTTATGATTGTAGATCTGGTGGGGCTGTTACATATTCACTGATTAATTAGGATAAGAAAGAAATTCAAACTATTAAAAAAGAGTATAATCTATTTCAGTTCTGTTACTTAGGATTTTTTTTAAAAACCCAAACTTTTAAGAAAGTCTTTGATGTATATTTAAGTGGCATTTTGGAGAGTGGATTCAGCTATTGCACGATCCCCATGCTGTGGACAGGTCTCAGTGTGAAGTGAATGTCAGTGATATAGGGGTACGTTTATGGTTTTGTTGGAAGAGTCAACCTCTTTAATCTCTTGATGACTGTTTACATTCCTTTGTGTCAGACACAAAATTTTTTTCTTTAGGCTTAACAGGCATGGCAGGAGTATTTAAGTTCTTAAAAGACACTACAAACTTAAAATTTATTCCACAAATATTTAAATCTGTTTGCTCTGCCCCAACTCTGATGCAAACACCATCCATCTTATAGTATGTTTATTTGTAAACTCGCTCTGGAAAGATTGAAATAAGAGTTTGTCGTTTGTCTAGAAGTAAGATTGGAAATATTGCTGTTATTTTTGGTGAGAATGAAACATTTTTGTACAGTTTATGGAAATTTAAAATAAAATGTGAATTGCTTTTTACATAGCATTGGATTTCCTAGTAAAGCTGTGCCTCTGGAAAATGTGTTCTGTAAAGGTGCCTTTTTATTTTAGCAGTTTTTTCTTCATTTTCCAATTCTAGTGGGCGGCATTTTCTGAAGACAGGAAACTGTGATAGTACCACTGATCTGCATGTTCTGTAAGGTTTTTTAAAGTATTTTGAGATAGCACTAACTACAGTGCTTTTACTGATAGAAGTTCTGACAATCAGGCAGAAAGAGATTAAATTTGAAATGGTTCAAAAGTAAAGTTTTGCAGCTATCCTGATGCATGACAGGTTTATAACTTATTTATCGATTCAAACATCAAAAATCAAATGGCTTGGGTTGGAAGAAACCTTAAAGCTCATCCATTTCCACCCCCTGCCATGGGCAGGGACACCTTCCACTAGACCAGGTTGCTATAAGCCCCATTCAGCCTGGCCTTGAACGCTTCCAGGAATGGGGCAGCGACAGCTTCTCTGGGCAACCTGTGCCAGGTCCTCACTGCCCTCACAGCCAAGGATTTCCTCTGCTATCTAATGTAAATTTCCTCTCTTTTAGCTAAAAGCCATTCCCCGTTGTCCTG
>JAYDZK010000001.1:15335459-15372744 GCA_034509185.1 Euphonia xanthogaster | reverse complement strand
CTCACAGCCAAGGATTTCCTCTGCTATCTAATGTAAATTTCCTCTCTTTTAGCTAAAAGCCATTCCCCGTTGTCCTGTCACTACAGTTCCTGATGCAGAGTCCCTCTCCAGCTTCCCTGTAGCCCCTTCAGATACTGGAAGGCCCTATGAGGTCTCCACACAACCTTCTCTTCTCCAGGTTGAATAGCCACTACTTTGTTGTCTTGGCTCCATATGGGAGGTGCTCCAGTCCCATTACCAAGTTCATCTCCTTTTTATGTTGGGGGTAGGTGGGAAATTACAGTACTTTTATGCAATTGTCAGTTGCAGTGAGAAAGGCCCCCAGCAACAGCAAATTGAATGATTCTAAAGAATATGAGTTCTTAATGCTCTAGTGTAGTCAAAACAATAAGATCAAATTTGGAAAAAAACCCACCTTTTCTAAACATTATCTTTTCTTTCCAGTAGTATTTGTATATGCTTTCTTACATACTTTCATGTTATTGCAATTCTTGTCTCAATAGTAAAAAGTGTTTTAGCTAATAGCTTTCTCTGTTCCTCTCAATATATGAAAATAGCTCCCAAATCTTGGTTACTGCTATAAGAAAACATTTTAAAATTAAAAGACTTTTGGAAAATTGGCTCTTTTTAAAGATGATCTCAATTACAATTTTAATAAAATAAATAAAAAATATTTCCCATCTTGGAGTTCTGTGAGTTCCCCTGCTAAATACAGCAACATGGTGGTCATGACATTAGAGGTCATGAGCCCTGTGTCAGTAAAGTCAGGTTGGATGAGCCTGGGCTTACAGGTGGAATCAGAGAAGGAAAATTGATAACCAGTACCACAGAATTGGCCAAAAGATCTGAAGACTGCTTTCTGACTGTGTAAATGAGGCCTTTCTAACCAGTGTACTGAGACAAACTGAAGAAGGGAAGTGCAGTAAGTTTCTAAATGTCTGCTGGAGCTCAGCTGAAGACACATGCTTTGTGATAAGCGCTGTTAATTAGCTGGCTCAACCTTTTGGTTTTGAACTGCCTTTCACAGAGATATTTAGCTTGACTAATTAATCAGGAGCTTCTGATTTACTACAATTTGATTTGTCCTGTTGGTGAGGAATCTCTTGTATTTTTGATACCTATAGGAGTTAGTCTGAATAGTGATGATTTGGTAGGAAGCTGAAAACCAAAAGAAGGGAGATTAGGATTAGATGTTGGGGAAAATTCTTGTCTCTGTGGGTGGTAAAACACTGACACAGGTTGCCCAGAGAAGCTGTGGCTACCTCATCCCTGGAATTGTTCAAGGCCAGGTTGGACACGGCTTGGAGCAACCTGGTCTAGTGGAAGGCGTCCCTGCCCATGGCAGGTGGGTGGATTGAGATGGTCTGTAAGGTCCTTTCCTATCCAGGTCATTCTGGAATTCTATGATTGGTCTATGATGTGGACAAGCAAAGGCATAGCAGGTTGCAATGATAGGTGCCTCTTCAACAGGAGAGGCTTCTGTGGAGGAGAACAATTTACTGAAACTACAGTGTTTCCCATCTGATTTCTAGGGGTGCACAGAAAGAATGAAACTGCAGTGTAATCCAGTCGCACAATTTTGCTACAGCATGTCTGAGACTGATAAAAATGTGTCTGAAAATTAAACAATCACTGAAGATAAACTTGGATTCTGTTTTGTTGAACAGATTCTGGAGACAGAGAATTACAGTTTTTAAACAGTCTGTCAGTTCAGGGCAGCGTATATTTCCAAGGTGTATGTGAGGTATTTACCTTAGTGTGAACTGGCATTTTGGCACATTCTATGTAGTGAAGTAATTGTTCTGTTACAATTAGTGTAAGTATTGCTGCTCAGATACAATTTTTAGTGAAAGTAGATTTCCATAGCTGCTCAGCCTATCATGCTCTGTGAAAGCAATGCTACACAAAGTGTATTTCCTTTTCCCATGCACAGAATTCCTGCTAGAAACCAGTATTGATACTTGGAAAAAGAGCATGTATCATTTTGTCTCCTGTAGTGTTATTTCTGTCATTATGTTCAGAAATCCTATATCCACTTGTTCAGGTGCCACGGTTGTGTTGTAAAGAAGTGGATGAGCAGAACCACTTAAGGATTCTAGGTGCAACTATTCTGTCTTCCACAATCACTTTCTGTGCAACAGTGCAAAATCTCAGAGTGCCCAGAAACATCCCAATTACTCTTAAGCAGAGGAAAAGAAATCTCTTTATTGTATGTTTCAAGAAGCAGCCGCTAACCTAGAATAAAAATAGGTGTTATCCCAAAGAAGCTTAACATTCCGTCATCTCCAGACCTGTAGTGCTCTCTACTTTCCCTAAGGAAAACAGTTCCAACAAGGAATAGGAATCTCCCCAAAATTTTGCCTAAATGTAATTAGTGAGACATCAGGAAAAAAACCCAGACAACCGGGGTTGGAAGTTTTAAACACATCCACAGCAGTCTCAAAACGTGCATGCTCTTTATAAGCTTTCTTTACTTTGAAAAATAACACTGTTAATCAAATAGAATTCAGTGTGCATGTTCTGTGACACAGTAATTGTTCATTTGATTTTTACCATACTGTGCAGTGTTTCTAATTATTTATTTTCCTGCAGCAAACTTGCTTTTTTCTAAAAACCATGCCTGTGGTCTTCTGTTTAAGCTGGCAAGAGTTATCCCTGGAAGTGTCCTTGTGGTCAATGCGAGTACTAGTGCAGTTTGTTCAGGGAGATTGAGAAGCAGCAGTGACAGAGCAGATGTCCCTGTAATCCCCTATTCCTCTGTTTTGTAATGTCCCAAAGTTAAATATATCAGTGAGTAAACTGGCCATGTGACTGCTCATGTGATCTTAAGACTAAAGGATACTCTTGTGTTGCTCCCAATGACCCCCACCCCTCCATGCATGTTAGTTGACATAAATATCCTAGGAAGAAATTTGTTTTCTAGTTGTAGAATTTGAGGTGCAGAGTAGATTATGGCTGTTACCGTCCCCCAAGGCCACCCAAGCACTCTGCAGACCTTCCTCAAACCCTCATGGCCACAGGCTCCAAAGAGCAACACTATAATAAAAAGATGTTTTTTTAAAAATAGTCATTTTATACAGGTGCCTACTTGGGTTCTTGCTATGATGCCATGCTCTGAGCCTGGCACATGGCCTCCCAGCTGGAGCCCAGGCTTCCCTTAGAGCACCCAAGAGAGGGCCCTATGTCAGCTTCAGCTTTATTAAAAGGTGCTAAGAAACATTGATTTACATTTAAAAATGGAGATCCCTGTGAAAGCCAGTGCTGGAGGCAGCTCAGCATGTCTGCCAATAGTTTCAGGTGTCTCATGGCATCTTTTCACTGAGAGGGGACCACGGAGTCTCATCATCTGTGACAGCCTACAGTTGGAGCTGTAGAATGCTGGGGCCACACACCACTGTTAGAGTGAAAATTCAGCTTGTCACCTCTTCAGCCAGCAAATGTCTGAGGATCTTGGCAAAGGAGGGTCTTTCCTTGCCCCTGGAAGAACCTATAGATCAGCAAGAGAATACCTTTTGCATGACCTCCAAACCTCAGGGTGATTTCTTAGCAAGTAGATTCTTGCAGCCAGGACTCTTCAGAATCTGGTCACCAGGACAAGATTCTGAAGACTGAGGAATTGAAAGATTGAGGAAAAGAACTCACCAGGACCTTGGGATTTTTTGTTTTGTCTTACTCCTGGAACACCACTTCGGTCTTCATAGTTGTTTCCTAGTTAAGCATTTCCTGGAAGCTCCTACTGTACACAGACACTTCTGTACAGTAAGCACTTTCCTTCACTATCTGGGTGAAGGAAAGATACTGGGGAACTGCTGAAAATGGATTTGGGTCATTAGGGAAGTGGGAGAGGGATGGGGAGATACGTAAGAGAGGTCAAGGGTGCCATTTCATTGGTAGTGTGATGCTAGAAGCTGGTGTAAATTCTGTACCAGAGCAAAAATGGAATCCTGCTCTTCTCCATCTCCACCTGCAGTGGTGTCAGTCCTGATTCTTTGCGCTCTTCAGGCAGGACAGTACAGTAGAACATGGATGCAGTTTTCCATCTGAGAGTGCAACATTCCTCTTGGGAAACTTCAAGGAAAAAAAAAGTGCTGAAAATGCAGACACAGCCATTTTCTCTCCTATTTGCTTCTCCAAGGAATACATAAGCTCCTGAACACCTTGCTAGTGTGGTTCTTCAAGGCTCACTGGCCTTCTTTTCTTCCACAACTGACTGATATGCAGAGAGCTGCAAGGAGGACAGGTCTTCTTCCAGATCTAGGTGCTATTTTTCTGTGCCTGCATGCCCCATAGTTTTGGGCCCAACTTGCTGCCCTCTGAGGTCGTGTTTTGAATGTCAGTGTTCTTAGCTCCCTGTGTTTTACATTTCCCATTTTGGAGACGTGGCTTTCCCGGAGTGGTGGCCCCCACAGCTGAGCTGGTCTGCACAGTGGAGGATGGGTGTTCACTACCTGGGACAAGCGGCTTTTTCAACACACACCCAAACCCTCTCTTCCTCCCCGCTTTTGTGTGAGGGTCTGTTTGAGCTGGGCAGCAGATAAGCCTGCGGCTGTCGTCTCCACCCCAAAATGCCAGGCTTGATCCTCCTGTGAATGTATTCTTCTCCCCTAGCCCAGACCTGAGTAATTTTATCTTATCTCCATCAACTTGCAGTCCAGGGCCTCAGTCAGAAGGTGCACTCAGGGTGTGGTGGTCTTCCATGCAGCTTTTGTTTTGCTATAATAGGCAAAAGTCTTTCATAAAAATGTTTAAGCCATGTGAGAAATAGCTACTCACTTGTCATAGTTTAGGAAGGTTTATTAAACCTTATCAAACATACAGCAGAAGACTGAATAAAGAAAAAAGGTGACGGCACTGGGAGCAAAAGATTTTCCCTGCCATGTGCTCAGCCCCCTCGTAATGGAGGTTTTTTCCTTTTTAACCCTTTAACCCCTCCCAAAGTTCTGTCCATCAACCCCTTCTTCTCTGTCCAGTGGTGGAGATCACTTCCTCAGACCCTGGTTGGAGGTCAGATGTCACCATAGTGACAAGCCAACCCTCCCAGATGTCCCAACTCCAGCTGTCCCTTAATAACCACTCGAAGGGGTACAACATAACTATAAATCTATAAAACTTTCCTTAACCTATATACAGGATATTTGTCTGTTAATCGTGGGAGTCAATCAGTGCATTACTCATCTATCACAGCCATAAATCATAACATTTCAGTCTCCAGCAGAAGGACTACAGGAGTTAACAGGCTTGGAGACAAGGGTTTGACAGGGAAGGCAGAAATGTTCAGGGTGGAAGATGGTTGTTGTCAACAGGCTGATTAATTAGCACTAGAGCAGGTCATTAGAAAGCAGGATGGATTCTTTATCATGTGAAGGCTTCAGAGTGAAATTAGATATTTTTCTATAGCATGGTACTCCAGCTGGTTGCAGAGGCATTAGTGGATGGAGGGTGGCTGTAGCTCACTCCAGCAGTGTCCTGCCTTGAGGTCCCTGCAGGCCAGGGAGAATGGGTACTGTTTGCTGCTCTCTGCAGGATTTGCAGTCTGTCTTGCACAGGAGATAAGGAGACGGAACAACAGCAGCCTCTTCTAAGGTGAACATCCTCCCCACATTCTTCTGGGTGATACCCCCTTTTCCCTGTGAGAAGTGGTTCTCTTTTGCTAGCACAGCTGGTGTTTGGCAGACTTCCTGTGTCTCTTTGTCTGCAGTTGTGGTTGGAGGTGGAGGAGACTCTCTACTGGATGTGACAAGTCAAAAAGAGAGGAAGAGAAATGATAGTGAGAGGACCAAGGTATTCAGCAGAGCATCTATGTGCACAGCTGAAAGGTTGCAGACAATTCAAAAGTGGTCTTCGCTGGTTTGCTTAATGGATTTGTTGTGGACGCTACTAGTAAAAGTGGTCTTTCACTTTGCAACTTAAAATGTTGGAATTACTCCCACAGAAAACACGACTACTACAAAAATATCACTACTAAAAAGTCACAACTTAAGTTGAAAGGGTAATTTAACCACTCCCTCATATTTCTTTTTCTATTGGTTCCTCTAAACTTTTTAATGTTCCACAACTGACATGGAATCACATTAAATATCTGATTCCAAATGTTTTGAAGATCCCTAGCTGTCTCTTTGGCCCAACCAACAGGTGATTAGGTGTTTCAGTGTTTTACTTTGTGATGCCTAATTGACTTCAAAGCTTAAATTTGATTTTTCCAAACTGAGCCAGCAGTTTACTGGTTTTCAGTTGCAAATGAGTTGGGGGAGCACCGTGGATGTAGTTGGGTACCACAAAAAAGGTGATGAGTAGAGATTTGCTTACTTTAGGCATAGCAGTACTGAATATTGCTTAATACCCATTATAATTTGGGCCACAGCCCACTCTTGTTTGAGCAACTGTCCTGCTAGTGCAGCAACAATCTCCCATTTGTTGCCCAAAGGTCTTTTGTGAACCCTGCAAAGTCATAAAAGCGAGAATTCCTACCTAGAGTTAGACTACCTAGTCCTAGAGAGTGTTCACGTTTCATCTTTCATTTGCAGCATTCAATGGATTTACCATTGTCTGTGACTGTAGAATAAATGCAGAGTAAGCACTACAGATTTTAATGAAGGTAAGTTAAATTATAAACCTGATAGGACAAGAGGAAATTACTTTAAACTTAAGGAGGGTAGATTGAAATTAGGAAGAAATGCTTGGCTGTGAGGGTGGGGAGGCCCTGGCACAGGTTGCCCAGAGAAGCTGTGGCTGCCCCATCCCTAGAAGTGTGCCTGGCCAGGTTGGACAGGGCTTGGAGCAAACTATTCTAGTGAAAGGTGTCCCTACTCATGGCAGGGGGGTAGAAAAAGATCATCTTTACGTCCCTTCCAAACCTTTCTATGATTCACCGCAAGTAAAATGTTAAATAGTAGTATTTCCTGCTCCACTAAGAAATTTAATTTTGCCATTGCAAACATTGCAGGGGTTTTGGTTTGATTGGTTTTTTTTGGTTTTTTTTTTTAGCAGCTGCCAGAGCTGAATAGTGACTGGTTTGTGTCCAGTGAAAAACATACTTGGACTAAATGGAACAGCTGCACAAAGATGTTCAACATAATAGGTAATGCGAGTCTTTAAACAAAATCCAGTGCCATCAAAGCCAAAATACAAAAAGCTCTTAATTTTTTTTTTTGAAAGAACAGATGGAAAACAAATTCTTATGAGCTGTATAACAGGATCACATCAATCAGCCCAGCAGCAATGGCATATAGAACCCTTCACACCTGGGCAAAAAACATACCCAGAACCAGACACAGTAGTGATATGTCCAACTCCTCAAAAAGAAGGAGAGTCAGGGTGAACAGTGTCTTGGAAGTCTGAGGACAGGTAGGAAGCACAGTGGTTATAGTGGTGTTCTATCTCCAGAAAGCTGGAGTTTGAAAGATACAGGAAAGCATAATTTCCATAATTTTTTTCAATTGATCAGTTAAAAATATATCATTGAGCTCTCAACCAGTCCTTTTTATATGTGGTAGAAAGAAGGTGATAATCAAGCTGTTCAGAAAATGAAGCAAATCTTCAGAGTCCAGTATTTTCTCCTGTGTATTTCAATGTTATTCTGCCACTAGATGTCCTGCTGACCTCACAGAGTAGGGGATGAGCTGCTTTCCCTGGTGAACAGCAGAGACCAAGGTAGAAATCAAGCTGTGACAAAACCTGCTTGTAACTTTTAATTCCTTAGGGATTGTTTTTGCTTAATAATACTTCTTAACACAAAGAGTCACTGAGAACCTTCTCATCTGCCTCCTTTTTTCAAGTGTCACAGTGGGAATAAGACTCTTGCTGTCATCCATCACTGATCCTATTTTGGAGCACTTGTTTTCTACTTTAATATTTTGATTATCTTCCATAGCCCATCTCCCTGGTGGTCTCTTTGCTCATTTCCAGGGAAATTGTTCTCCTTGGATCTCATATGCACGGGTGCTGAAAACTAAGAGCAGCTCACCACTCTTTGTTTCCATTCATTCTTGACAAAACTGAGAATCTTTCAACACCAAATGGCACCTTCCCAATCTCAGTATGTTTCCCACGACAGTTCAGGACAATGTCCAAATGCAAGGAAATTCCAGGGATGCTCAGTAGCCTATTGCAGGGGAGGAGCTTGGAAGAAAATATCAGAGTTCATGTTTTAACAGACTTTCCTCAAGACAATGGTGAGAGTTTTCTCCCCTTTCCATTAAATAGCTCTGTATCTCAGTAGCAATTATCAGAAAGGAAGTGCTGTGCAGGATAGGTGGGGCTTTGACAAACAACTGTATGATATAAATTCTAGGACTGACAAAAATGGTCAGCATATCTTCTGAACAAATATGACAGCACGCTCAGCCTAAGGGTAATACCAGTAGCTGCTGGACTAGAAGATGGGATCCAGAGCTTGGGCTGGTCCCCAGGCCTGATATGGCATCCCAAATAACAGATCTGAGAATGGGAGGATGTGTGGATGTCTCCTCTCTTTACATGCTCCCACTAAAGGAAAACTGTGCCTAAAACTGATGTGTGTTTGAGTGCAAATCCCTTTTCTGCCTTTCTCATTTAATCTCTTTGCCTTCTTTATTATCACTTGGGTCAGTGGCAAAACTTGGCATAGGACTGAGTACTGTTCTGAATTGCAAAGGAATACTTTCCCCCTCTGCAGGTAAGGTAATGCATTGAACATTTCCACCCCTCAGTTTCACCATCAAAGCAGAGAATAGCAATAGTGACCCAAAGAGCTTGTGACATTGAGATGCTTGACAAGTCCCAGGGGACAGAGATGACCCTGTGCTGCATGAGCTCCTGTGGCACACCAAGTAAAAAAACTAGTAAGGTTTGATGTGCGAATTGTGCTGCAGCATTGAGACTATTTCCAGGAATCAAAGACTCAAACACCATACAAACCCCTTCAACCTCTGATTTTATTCACAGAATTAAATGGCTTTATCTGTGCTTTTTCCTAGAAAACTGATAATGCTCTTAGCACTTAAGAGGAGTTACATGGAGATTTTTCCTTTATTTGAAGTCTGGTTGAGTCTAGCTTAATTATCTAATTTGATCTAATTCATTGTCCAGCTCATTGACTTTCATTTAGTGGTTCTTACAATATGCTCCAAAGCCTGTGGTGAATGGACTCCTCTGATCATGGATAGAGGCAGGATGTTACAGCCATAGGCATGAAGACACTGAATTAGCTCATTGCTTCACTAAATTAGAGCAAAGAGCTGAACCTCAAGTGGGAATGTGACACACTTTTTCTAGTCCCTGTCAGCTCATCCATTCTGTAGCTGATTCCAGACAGATGCTGGTAGGCATTGTGCAGGATATTTGAATGCCTGATATACTGACAGAGAAGGCCCTAAGCACAGCATAAAAGGAAAAAGACAAGAAACGAGAATTTTTAAAAAAATATCTTTATTCTCTTCCTCATAAATAATAATACCAATTAGGTTTTAATTTCTCTCTTTGTCTCTCTTTGCTTCTAGGCAACATCTTGAGCTCAATCTGACCCCTTGACCCTCATTCCTGTAGTAAGGTCTGACTAGCATTCGCTGATGAGGCTGTGGTACCATTGTTCTTTCAAGTAAATAAAACTCCCTGGCTACATCCATACTAATAACCAGCGCAGGTCGCAGCTGACTGTACAGTTAAATTTCATGCAAGGTCTCTGGAACAGCTTTGGACAGTCCCAAATAGTTCTGTAGTTGCACAGGCCAAACAGCCTTCCTGGTGATGAGAATGGACATGACCAGCCTGTTCTGTAAAGAAAGAGAGATTAACAATAAAGGTATAGAACCTTGCATCTCATCTGGCCATCGGACTAGGGGGCAGACCTTAGCAATGTCTATTCTTGCTGGACAACTGTGATGCTTAAATGCTTGCCTTAAAAGATGTTCTGCTAAGATGAGCTGCAGAGGTCACAGTTTTTATGTGTTCATGTCTTGGTTTGAAAAGACAGGTGTCTGCTAAGGAAGGCAGGAGCCTCCCCTGAAATGGGAAATATAAACGCCCTCCCTCTGAATCGCTATAAATTTGAAATTAAGAAGGGCTCTCAGGCAAAAATATGGGAGCAGGAATAACAGTTCTTTATTAGGGAAAAAAACAAAAAGGTAAAATAAACAATGCAGTAAACTAAAAGAACAGTGACAGAGTCAGAACAACCTGACACCCTGTGGGTCAGGGTGTTGGTAGCAGTGCAGTTGGGATCGTGGTTGCAGTCTTCCTGAAGTGTCAGGTGTGGTTCTGTTGGAGCAGGGATCCTGTAGAAAGGTGTAGTCTTCCTCTGAAGATCCAGTGGAAGAGGCAGCTGTTCCTCTGGGAAGCCAGTGGAGAAAGCTGTGCTGGTGTTCCAGAATCTGCAGATTATATCCAGTTAGGAGTGCTTGACTCCTCCCTCTGGGCAGAGCATCTCACAATGGGATGATGTAATTTTATCAGTCATGCAGTGACATTCAATAGCCTGTTATCAGCAGATGTCTCCCCAGAGGGAGGATTGGGTGTGGAAGAGGTAAGGAAAACTGCCCACTTAACAGAAGACAGCTGCCATACAGATGGCAAATAGGATACAATTTGCTTGGCAATCCAGGACAGTTCAGTTCTCTTACTTCATGCATATTAAGTGTATTTAGGAGCTTAATCCTAAAGCTGCCAAGGGAGGAGTAAAGAAAAAGTGGAACAGTATTTATTGGATCACTTTTACTTGGGGCTGATGTTCCCAACTTTCCAAGGACACCTTGCATATCATGACTTTGCTCAAAGCATGAAGTCAAGGAGTTTGGCAGCAGGTGAGCAGTCAGTCACTCCTCTCAGCTTTACAACTGTCTCTAGTTCATCATTCCAGGAGGAACCACGGAATTCAAAATGGGAGATTGTATCCATGGTGGATGGTAAAGGCAAGGATGCAGAAAAGATTTTGAGAAAAGTTTACAAACAGCTTCTCAAATATCCTGAAATAGGTTCCTTTGGTGGTAATCCAGTTGTTTTGCCAACCAGTTCCTCCTTTGCCTTGTGAAGAGTTTGTACACAGGGACAGCTACATTTATGCTTTGTAAGTGTTCTGTTCACATTTTCTGTATTGTATTTGGGTCAAACCAGAGATGAGATTTCCAAACTGCAAGTAACCCACTCTTTTGATAAATTGACTTGATCCGAAGAACTTACCTGGTGATTCCTGGCATAGCATTTCCAAACAAAGCAGGTAAAATCTCAGTCCCAAAGCTGAATTTTGCTTCCGTAAGAGCAGCCATCACCCCCAGGCAGCTCTAATGTGACATCAGAGCCCAGCATTCAGCTCTTACTCAACAGCAGTGCTCATTGAGCCTGGTAAGTACCAGGAGAAAAAGAGAGGCCTCCAACATCAGACAGATGGGGAGCTGCAGGAGCAAGTGCAGAGGAAGCTATGAAGGTGCTCCAAGGGCTGGAGACAGGCTGGGAGAGCTGGGGCTGCTCAGCCTGGAGAAGAGAAGGCTCCAGGGAGACCTTGGAGTGAGTCCCTGCCATGGCCTAAAGGTGCTCCAGGAGAGCTGGAGAGGGACTTAGGACAAGGACCTGGAGGGACAGGACAAGAGGAAATGGCTTCCCTCTGCCAGAGGGAGCCATTAGGTAGGATTTTGTGAAGATTAGGTGGGATATTGTGAAGAAATTCCTGACTGCAAAGATGATGAAGCCCTGGCCAAGCTTCCCAGAGAAGCTGTGGCTGTCCCATCCCTGGAAGTGTTCAAGGCCAGGTTGGTGTCTTAGTTCGAAGACAAATTTAGGAGAAAACCACTCTGAAATGAGTGTTAATTCACTACAGCGAACAAAGCTGCTACAGCTTTCCTCAGACACAGCTGAGAAGATGCTTCTCAGTGAACACGAGTCACAGCATGAACTCTGACTGTGGGAACCATGGGGTGGCGCAGTTACCCTGGATGTCAGCTCACAGCTAGCTACACACTGGCTACGTATCTTCCCAAAATATGTGTCCACTCCCCAGCTGCATAACTACAACCACATGTTAAGGAGTTGCTGCTTTATACACGGTTTAGCTGCATCACCTAACCCCTCTCATGTTTTGCCTTCCAGGGGGTCAGTGAGGTGCTGTGGGAGAAGAAAATGCAGTCAAGCATGTTGTGCTCTCATGTTAGCAAGTGCACCCCTTGCAGGGATCCCTTTCCTCTCCTTTTCTTAAACAGAACTTAAACAAATAAACTAACTCCAAATGCATTTTATGCCTCCCCCCTCCCCAGGAAAGCACTTCAAGGATGTTGCTTGTTTTATTAGTGAGGCAGCAGGATGCAAACCAACGGATACAGACCATGTGTCAGAAGATGGTGGTGGTGGCTAGCCTCCCCCTGCATGCCCCATCTCCACTAGTGGGAAGAAAAGGTTGGAGAGCTGCCTGCTGTTTGTGAGTAGCACTCTTTGCTCTCTGTCTTTGGGTCTCTTTTGGGCTTGCAAAGGTGTGATGGGTCCAGGGCCCTGGCTGACTTCCAGGGAGGTGGAATGCACTGAATATCCTCAGGTTCCTCCTTGGTTTGAAGTGGAGCTGGTATTTCTTCTTGCTTCTTATCCCCAGTGATTGCAGTGCTTTGCTGTGTTCTCACAGACTGCCACAGAGGGGGTGAATTCCAGTAGAAAATCTGCCTCTGCTCATGAACAGGGACACTGCACATGCAGAGAGGACAGCTTGAATCCTGTGTTTCACATGAGCTCTATCCTGGGATTAAAAATACTGTGGGATACAAGGAGCATTTCTACCCTGGGATGCCATATTTGCTCATGCAATGGCTGCAACTCCACTCAGCCTAGTTTGCCTGCCTGTGGCGAAGCTGAGGCAGATGGATCCTCTCCTGCTGCTGGCAGTCAGCATGGCCATGGTGTTACATGCACAGGTGCTCTGTGGTGCCATGCAAGCACTATGTGCAAAACACACCCTAGCAGGAAGTTGTGGTATTCTTTCCCAAGAGCATCACAGATCTCAGGTGTGATATGACTTGAACTCACCCTCCTGCCCCACAGGCATGTTTTGCTTTGTCTATAAAGGCCCTTCCAGTATTGTGGGATGCTGATTCTTATCACCCTGTACACTTGAGAGATCAAAACAGCCTTGAAAAGCACCTCCAGACTCTGCTATGAGTGCCCTGCAGCCTGCCTGTTCTGGCCACATTCCAGCACAGGAGAGGAGCTCCACACTCTCCTCTGAAAGCACCACACCAACACCATCTCCTCTCTCGGCCAAAGGTGCAGATCTCCAGAATGTGACACAGAGCACTGCTGTCCGTAACAACCAGTGGGTGCAGAAGCTGCCTTTGGCTCCAAGTGTCCCATGTGGAGCAAGGACCACAGGGGCCGTTTGTCTGGGCGTGTCCATCTCTGCTGAAGTGCTTTGCAGCTGCCTTCCAAGGTCAGTACAGTGTCACCATATCTCATCTCAAGCAGCACCAGTTTTTTGGCAAGGCTTAGACCAGAAGAGTCCTTTCATGACACTGCTTCACTTGACAACCACTGGACTGAAGCAAGCCACCATCTAAGCCGTGAACCTAGCATTCCTCTGGGCACCTCAGAAGTCCAACTAAATCCGTGTGAGACCTAAATCTCCCTTCAGAGGTGCTTTCCTCCACTGATCAGGTGCCCAGAGCTCCTGAAAGAACATGCTGCAAGGTGCAGTTAATTGTTTTAACATTTAATATTTAACATTTTCTTCCCCTTCCAAAATTGCTTCCCACCTTCCCTCAGCAATTCATATGATGCTGGTTCCAGGACCAGTTACCCTAGCAAGTCTCCCACCTGGGTGTGCTGAGATGTGGAGATATCATGCCTCCATTCCCCTGTTTTCATCTCTGGCCTTGAGACAGTGCCTTGGGATCAAGGATGGGGGCAACTGCTACAGCAGGAACCTGACCACCCTTGACACCGGGTGTCACTGCTGGGGTGCACTCAGCCTGCCCCCAGCATCCTTGGTGCCCAACTGAGGCACCACGTCTGCTTTTGCTATCAGCTCCTGGCTGTGAGATGAGCCCTGCAAACCCACACATTCCTCCTTGCTTACACATCATAAGCTTTATTTGTTTTAATCAAAGGGGGCCCTGATAATTATTAACATATTTAATTGTTTTTACTCTGAGTCACTCAGCTCAGGTTGAGTGGAGTGATTACAAGGATTGCTTTACTGCACAGTCCCAGCCCTGGAGCATTTGCACCACCAAGTAATGACTCTTTGCAGACAGAGCTCCCATTGATGCTTGTCTCACACCCTGCCTTTCCTTCCAGTGTAAGCAGCTTTTTGCTTTGCTCGGAAGTGCTGGTCTTCACAGGAGTAAAACTGGGCACATTCAGACAATTTTCAGGGCTAAGACTTTGCATGCTGAGGTTGCTCACTCGGGGGCAGCAAGGCAGGGAATGATGTTCACCTGAGCTTTGCTCCAGCCCTACACCTCAGGAGGGGTGTTACTCCATCTGCACTCCTCAGAAACTGCATCACCCCATCCAGGACCTCCCCTCCCAGGCTCGCCTGGGAGTTGCATGGCCTCCCACAGCAGACTGCAATAGGTGGTTTCTGTCTGAGGAAACTCGTAACTCTGCACTTCCACATGATTTATGAGGTTCTCCAGCCTGGGCTGGCCCATGAGTTGCAATCATCCCTGGGCTCAGTGGTTCCTGGTGACACTACCTGGAACTGTCTGTGTGGTTTCCTCCTTTGTTGTCCATCAGGGCTTTGGAAGGAGGTGCTGCCCTTGGAAAATACCCACCATCAGTTTGGAAGGCCTGGGCAGTTTGGACGGGGACCAAACCCATGTTTCTGGGGTGCCTTTGCACTGGGGTACATCTACACCATCCTGAGTGAGCTTGGCTCCTGCTGACTCCTGAGTGACCTGGGACTTTCTCCCTAAAATACAACAGGGCACTGTGATCATGGATTTGCATTTGGACAACGCTCTCGGGCACACGGTGTGACTCTTTGGGATGGTGCTATGCAGGGCTGGGAGTTGGGCTTGATGATCCTTGTCACTCCCACCCAACTCAGTCTATTCTGTGATCTGGGATTCTGCGATCCCACGGGATTGCCTTGGTGCTGAGCATTCAGGAGAATAAGCATGTCTTGTGAACAAAAATTACTTTAATTCTCTGTCCTGCCAGTGATGTGAGACTGCATTAGTCAAATATGTGGGTACAAGGAAATTGTGGAGAGTCTCAAGGATGCACAGAGGAGGCCTTGGCAGAGATGGGAATAGAGAAAAAACCTGCAGACTGATACAGAAGATGCTGGCCCTTGCTGAAATACAGCACTTCTTTTGTCTTGGCTGATTTTACTGCAGACTCCAGCAAACAGAGCTGGAGTCCTGGCATGTAAAGGCTTGTACCTATCAAAGTCTGTTTCTAATCTTGATCAGGAATTTGCATGGGCAGCAATCATCCCAAAGTCCTTGTATTTTTGGTGTCATCTCATTGCTCTAAAATTTTTGTGTGTCTCTTGAAGCAGTCCCCAAAAAGCCACATGGCCACAAGGGGCACGTGAGACCCTGCAAACACGATGTGCAGGGGAGGGGGCAGAACATGTGCTTGGAGCTGATTTTAGCTCCTGCACCTTAAGTACATCCTGGCCCCTGTGATAGCCATGTAGCACTTATGGGGTTATTTTAATCCAGATGGGCTGCCTGAGCTAATTCCCAGTTTACAGGAGTGACTGTTCTGGCAAAATTAAATGAAAGACCATGAGTGGTGGCTCTCTCAATGCTGCTGCTGCTGAGACCTGTACCAACACTGCATCCTCCACCCACCACTGCTCTCCATCCCCTCCAGAAACAACCAGACAAAGCTCCTTTATTGCACAGCCAGAGCAGGGAGGGGAAAAAAACAGAGCAATTAAAGCCGAGACTATATTAAGGCAGAGAAAAACACAAAAAAATCAGTGCCTACAATCTCCGCAGTGCTAAACCTATCTGCTCACTTCCCTTCTGAAAGCAATCTTGACCCCACCCGGGTGGGAAAACTCCTGTAGTTGTAACCACCCTGTCACGAAAACACAAAATGAGGTATTTGTCTGAGCGTTTGATTGCAGACCTTGGCACTCAATTCATTCCCTTCTACAAAATAACAAAGCCAAGATGCTTCAGGTAACAGGGTAACAGTCAGGCCAAGAAGTCTGGGAGTTTCACTTCCTACAAGTAAGGTTTGGCACAGTAGCTACCTCACACACAATTAATTACTTCAGCACCAGATTATAGTTGCGGGCTCCAATAGAAGTGATAATAGAAACCAATTAAGTTAATCTATATTTACTTTGTAGGCATATTTCCCTTTGGTAAATCTTTTCTTTAATTTGACAGATTGGACTCCAGCATTTTGTTTTTATTAAGAGATACAACCCTAAAACCAGAGGATGAAATCCAAACCCGTAAAGCCAAGAAATCCCTCCCTTTCATGTTCAAAACCATGTAAGACATGCAGTTAAAAAGAAAACCAAACCAGAATGTATGCACGTACCCGGACTAATAAAAGCATACCATGAAATATGTGGTAAAGTGCCAGCATGTCTTGCTGGAAGTACATGAGCATGAGCTGGGCTGGAGCTGGTGGTTGACACAATGCTCACACCAGAGCTTGAAACTGAGATAGACTTTGGTGTCACAGTGGGCAGGCTCACAAAACAGCTTGCATGGGAGAGAGCCACGGTTTAATGTCATCTGCTGTCAGGGAAATGGCTTGCTAAGTGCAGCTGCTCAAAATGGGATGGCCCCACTTTGTGCCATTATATTTTGGCATAAATCATGAATGGCTAAATACTTTTGTGTTCCAGTAACACTGCTTCTTTTTCACGCAATTTGGATGTTTCAGCATACATCTAGGAACAGCTGAAGGCCTTTGTGTCTTTTGTGAGCTCCATACACAGTGACTCAGAAGTGAAAGATTTATAAACCATTGCATTACCATATCCACATCTCAGGGAACAACCCTAATAAGGTATAGCACCAGTCAACTAAACAGCGACCTGCCACAGAGAAATCCATGAAACCTGTGCCCCGGCATGAGATGTGTTTTTATAGGTTTTTATACCTATTAGCCCTCCCTATGTCACTGGCAGCCCTTCCTTCCTTGCCTTTTTTCCTCCAGCACGGTCCTCCCAAGCCTCTGATGATTCGTGAAGTCCTTCTTGTTATCCAATCAAACTGTTCCTGAAATGTTTAAGGCATCCCATCCCGACCCAAGCCAGGACATCCCCCTGGCTGCCCTGGATGGCTCGAGCCCTGGGCAGAGGGCTCAGAGACCTTGGCACGAGACCAAAGACACCTGTGCCTTCGATTTTAACCCATTTTTACCAACAATTACCAACTCTATATGGGATTTACAAGCCACAAGAGTTTAAGTAGAATGATAGTTAGTTTACCACAAGGTAGAAAAACAGAATTTTAGGATTTTTAGAATGGGGGTTCAAAAGCCAAGATGGAGGGATTGGGGCGTGCCTTGTCCTTCTTTCTTCTTCTTAGCCTCCATCTTCTGGGTGATGGTGGCACTTCTGGATTGTTTTAGAGTAGAAACACACTGTCTAACACAGGTGATAGGTATTGGAAAATTATTGTAAATAATGCACACGTAGTTTTTAGTATAAAAAGATAACACCGCCTCTGGGGCAGTCAGTGTGCCACGGACCGACTTGCTGGACAGACCTCATCAGGTCAGAAAAGGCTGTTATAGACAACAGAGAGTCAATAACCTTGAAAAACACAGCCGAAGGATCCTGACTCCTTCGAGCTTGGGGCTGGGAGAAAGAGACTTTCTAACACCTCAGGGTCATCTCGACCACTGAAACTACGAGACCGCCCCGTCCTGTCCCGTCCTTTTCCCGTCCATTTCCCGTCCCTTCCTGCCCCGTCCCGTCTGGTCCCTTCCCGTCCGATCCGATCTGATCCGATCCGGTCCGAATCGATACGATCCGGTCCTGTCCGGTCCGATCCGATCCGATCCGATCCGATCCGATCCGGTCCGGTCCCGGCCCCAGCCGGGTGGGTGCGAGGATTCCCCGCAGCTGCAGGGCGCTGTGCCACGAGCTTCGGCCCTCACATGGACATGGCAGCTGTGGCTGGCGGCAGGGCTGGAGAAAATGCCTCCGATAGGAACTCACAGGCGGAGCTGGTCCTGGTGCCCCCTCTGGATGGCAAAAGGAGCTGAAGTAGAACCTCGGAGTAGCAAGCTGGGAAGGCAGGGATGAGCAAGGACACGGAGTGGTGGATGAGATGTATCAGAAACTCAGCAGGCGGCGGCCTAGCTCCAGAGCAGGGCAGGGAAAAGGCTCCCTTGGAGGGGAAAAGGCTCCCTGGGATCCCGGGGTTTCCCCTGAGGCCTCCCAGCAGATGGTGGAAGTCCTGCTTTTTAGTGAGGTATTGATGAGGTCCCAGTTCAGTAGCTGCATTCATCAGCAGAGGCTCATCTACGGCAGAGGAAGCAGGAGTGGCCGTGCTCAGGCAGTGGCAGGGAATTCCCTCCTCCAAGCAGCTCGGCCATCCTCCTCCAAAGCCGAGGGCAAGAGGAACTAGCAGCTGCCACAGTGCCTTTTTTTCCTTTTTTCTTTTGTGGTATCTCTGCTCGTCCGAGAGAAACCCTGGGATATGAGACATGCAGCCAGATGCCCTCTTCCCCTGACTTTGGCAACTCCTTTTCTCTCCCTTCAGTATCTATTGTTCCATAGCAACAAAAATGCTGGTAAATGTCCTAAGAGAAAAGAAAAACACAAGGAAAAACCCTAACCTCCAACAGCAACAATAAATGCAGCAGAGCTAGGGATGTCCGAGGTGGTAGTGTGACTCTGTGACTAAGAGATCAGGAGAGAAATGTATTTGCACTGATAATCGTGGCCTGGACATGTGCAAGATGTGCAGCAAATATATGTCCTCTTTTACTGTCACTTTTACTTCATGAGGAGAAGCTGGGCAGAAGGCTCTGCCTTCCTCTGAGCTGACAGGAATAGGGGGACACAACGGGGAAAACTTGCCTCTTTCTTTCCCTGAGGTGTGAAAGGAAGCTCACTAAAGTTGCTAAGGACGCCTTGCAGACACTTTAATACCTTTAGAAAGCCATTGAGTTTCTTTTGGGCTCTGAAAATCTACTATTTCCAATGTTGCTGTTTTGTCAGTCTAGCGTAGTGTGTGGATTTTATAGCCACAGAATTGCTACTCAATTTTCACTCTCTCGATGGTGATTTATGGATTCCGTAACAAAGGTTAAACCCTCGTCCTCTCCTTGTTAGTGCTGTTTTACACACTTCACATAGATCAGTGCCACAGCATTTGGAAGAGTTTGTTGGCCAAAGTCCCATAAAATCCAAATTTCCCTTCATTTTGGATCTCCCATGCTTTAAATCAGGGAGATGTGTGGCAATCTCATCTCAGCAGACCCACAAACAGAAAGTGGAGAAGGAGTAAACAAAAAAGGATCTGCAGGACACCACAAGGACACTTCTCTGGTATATCCTAGTGAGACAATAACATCAGGATGTTACAATGTGCTGGATAGGTTCCTGTTTTCTTTGCCCATGCAGAGATGTGTTGCTCACTCAACAGAATACTTGGGATAAAATCATACAATCAGTTGGAAGGAACCCACAAGGATCACTGAGTCCACCTCCTGGCCATGAAAAGGACACCCAAGAATCACAACACACACATTTGTTTGTTGCTGACCTGTTGCAGGTCAGCAACATTGTTTGCTCCCTCCAGCGCTCCAAAAAACCTCCCAAACCAAGGAGACAAAACCCCTGTAAAGTGAAGGACATGCTGCATCTTTGCAATCTAGACTTCCCCTGACCTATTTGAACTGATTTTCCTTTCTGACTAATAGTTTTCCCTTTTAGGGCTCAGCTTGCTTTCTGGTGGTGACTGTGATGAAGAAGCTCCCGGGAAGAGTCCCTCTGACATTAGCCGCTGTATTTCCATCTACAGGGCTGGCCTGTAGATGGGATCAGATATTGAAAGCCAGAGCTGGGCAAAAGGCACCAATACTGATCAAATTATCCCATGAGCCATCTGCTGGTGACTGTGATGGAGGAAGCTGTTGTGGGAGGTCAGTGTCCTGAATCTAGAGGAAGGCTCCAATATGTGGTTCCCCATCCACAATGAGACATTTTGCTGCTTTACCACCACAACCCAAGAGCACTTGTTATATTTGGCTTATTCTTCCAGCAGATGTAGGTTTTCTGTTTCAAATCAGAACTTAAAAATGAAAACTATGCAAGGAGTGATTTACGGTCTCTGTTACCATTGGGCCAGGAAGTGAGGGCCTGAAGAGCTGAACTTAGTTTCCACAAATACTCCATTTCTGCTTTTCACCTTCCATGAACTCCATCAGACTGATTGTGTATAGCCTCTGTGCACTCTTTTCTACTGCAGTTGAATTTGGACATTCTTTAGAGCAGGAGATCTAGCCAGGCTGTGCCAGAAGAACTCCAGAAGTGAAAATTCCAGTATGAGCCACCATTGCTGGGACATGCTCAGCAAGCCATGAGAATATCACATTATCATATCCGTGCCCTCAACCCTTCTCCATCGTTATTGGAAACCTCTTGTGAGCCCTGAATGAGCTTCTTCCTCTGTCTCCCTTTGAAAACTACTTTCTGACTTAGAAATTTAAGGAGAGGAGATATGCTTATTGAAACACATGCACACTTTAACACTGTCAAATGTCCCCACCAGACAGAGGAATTAAACTCCTGGGTTGTTTGCATTCTTGTCTTTTCACCCCTCACCCTTTTCCCTCATGTGCATTGACTGCATCAATAAAAGTCTACTTTGTAAGTTGTTCAAGCTATTATTATGTCAACATGTTCTGAAAGGCCCTTCAAAAAAGTGAAAACTCACAAAAAGTTTCAAAATCTTGGAAGAAACCAAATCTCATGGTAGATCCTCACCTGCTTCACTTACCAAGGAAAGGGCAAGAGGAGGCTCAGAAGGGGTGGAAGTTTGTCCTCAGGAGAAAAGAGCCAGAGGCAACAGAGCCTTATAGTCTATCAGAGGTCCAAGGCTGGAGCCCAAAAGCAGACACATTTCATTTCAAAAGGAGCTTTAACAGTGGGAATGATTAGGTGTTGAAACAAAATACCAATGAAAGTAGTAGAGTGTTCCTCCTCAGATACTTTCAAATTGTGAGCAGATGCCTGCTGGAACACAGGTTTCAGCCAAGCACAAGTTATTGCGTTCCTTATTGGAGTATGCAATTTTATAGTCCATATTATATGGAGCTCAGACTAGATGATCTTATGGCCCACTATGACTTTAAAATCTAAGAAATAGGTAGTTCTGCATCAAAAGGAGCCAGGTTTCCTCTGGATTTGTATTTTGAGGCTGGCTAACTCTGCTGCCTAAGAAGACACAAAATCCGATTGAAGGCTTTCTCATTTTATAGCTGTGCTTTTAAAAAAGCAGACTCTATTTTCAGGTTGTGTTTGTCTGGCTTCAAATGTGGTTATGGGTCTGCCTCTCTGCTTGACTGACTAGAAAGCCTTTGCTCTCAGGAGGATACCAGACAAAAAACCTTTTTGGCTTCTGATCTCCTGCAAGAGTGGTTGAGCTCGGCCAACGGAGTCAGATGCTGTTAGAGTGGGAGTGGACAGACATGAGCACACACATTTCACAGTCTGACAGAGAAATTTGCAGTAGCTTCCTTCCTCCAGACTAAAACCAGAGAATGATAAAAGTTAACATTAAAGGAAAATTTTTCTCTTCAGATGGAGGCTGATATGTTTGAATACATTCTTTGTCAAAGCAGTTGCCTCTGATAGCAATCAGACGACCCTGAAGATCTTGTCTGTTAGGGTTATATACTAAATAGTCGTGTTAGCCTGACTTTATTTATTCTTGGCTTTGTAAAATATGAGAGCCAATCAGTGCAGAAATCTGGTCTCTACTCAGTTTTCATGAGAGGTTGGCAGCTCACCCCCTTTAAATAAAAGCTAAAGCGGAATTCATTATCCACCTCATGTAACCCAGTTAGGATTCAATTAAGAGCATTTCTGGGCTGTATTTTAGGAGTGTCTGTCAGGATTTTACCTTGCTTTAAACCCTTCCTGTCTCTGTGTCATGCTGTGTGGAAAAGCTTCACTCTTTGAAGGAATTGATCTCCCGTATTTTTTGCCCCACACCCTCACCACACAAGGGTGAGCTGATTTTTGTTAGGTAGCAATAACAACTTCTCAGGATGCCAAGTTCAAAGCTTCTAACCTACTGCCAGTGTGAAGCCCAAGAGTGAGGTCAGGACTAATCTCAGACTTCTGACCTTCCAGTCACATCCACCATTGCTAGATCAGAGAACAAAAGTGGAAGAGCTTATTTTGAAAGGTTTTAGATTTCAGGTGAGGTCAACAAAAGATTTGCCCAGATGGAAGAAATCAAGAGGATAATATGGCACATATTAGAGGAGATGAAAGGCATTGTGTAAAACAATCTCCTCCTTAGCCTAGAAAGGAAAGTCTAACTACCAGGGTAATCTTCCGGCAATGGCAAGTAAGCCCAAACCATCAGAAAATGTAGCAGAAACCAGGCACTGTCCTGGAAAATGCAATGCAGGCTTAGAAATTCAGAGTGACATTGCTGGGATTTACAAAATCTTCCAAAGAGAGTACACTCCAGTCTCTTAAACTGGTGGGATTTAGGTGTCTTGGTACTTTTGATAGTCCCATGAGGCACCTTTTTGCTTAAGCAGTGTGAATATCTTGGTAACCCCACTGTGGGAGCTTGATTTGCCACATTCTGAAAAATTTTGAAAAATAAGGGTCATGTGGAAATGAGAAATGTTTGGGCACTTCACCCAGAAGAACCACACAGAAAGACATTTTTGCAGCATCCAGCCCACTTCAGATCAAGGGACAGACCTGGTATCGCCCTTCCATTTTGCAGATATGTGTTCCCAGCTATACTGGGAGTCTGTAATGGGATTGGGAATTAAAACCAGATTTCCTGACTACCAGCTCTGAGCCACTGATTAAATGGAAAAAGCATCAAAAAAATAGATTTCAATTTCTGAAACCACCTTTTGGGAAAATGACAGGATTTTTTGTGAAATCTATTTTTCTTTAGAGGAAAGAAGGGAAAACCCATAGAGATGTGACTAGAGTCCTCCCCTCTCCAGGTTTCTTGTACATGCCCTCTTGCAGTTTTTCTTACACCTGAATTTGCCTCAGTGATGATGCCCTGGAGGAGCAGGAGCGCTAGTGAGTCCCTTGCTGAGGATACCCCACTTGGACTAGCAGTGGGATGTGTTAGCATTCAGGGTGTATTTCATCTGCACACAGGACTGCATCAGTAGAAGACCATGTCCTAGGGTAAAATGATACATTACACAGAAAATTTTAAAGAATAATACAGAAGTTTTGTTAATCTGAAGTGACATATATGTAAGCAGTGGTGGACACACAGATGTCGTGGGCACTCGAAGGGAAATCCAGCCCCAAAGGGTATTTGTTGCTCTATTCAATGCACTTTGAAAGGTCTTGTACAAGAGACCTTGTTTTCCATTCCTTGGACACTTTTTTTGGTGTTTTGGATGAAGACAAATAATTGAAGATGCTGCTGTCAGTCTCTGTGCGCAGGATTTTATCTGGGCTTAGCTGGGCTATTTTCAGCTCAGAGTGGATAACCACACTGTATGGGATTATCATATACATGTTGCATTTATTAGTATAAACATAAATGTTGTTACAGGCATAAATCAAATTAAAATTTAGATTTTTCCATATAATTTCAAATGTGTATCTGTCTAAACCTCTCTCTTACATTTGTTAGAAGCCACTCCTGGAGAGAAAGGGTCCTGGCTCTCTCACAAATGCCTGCTTGATACCCACCTCCAGGGCAAGGACCCCAAAAGCCTTGCTTTGGTGCCATCAAGTTGTACACCTGCACCAGTGAGGTCCCAAACTGGAGTCAATCAGGCGAGGGTAGCCTTGCCCACCCGTCGTGTCACATCTTTTCACAGACTGCAGAGACTGTCAAGTGACAGGGACTCAGTGATGATCTTGGGCTCTGGCTCCTCTGCTGCTTGTGAGGGCCCTTGTACCTGTTTGATTTCATACTTCCTCCTCTGCCCAGGGACGACTGCTGCTGGCTGTGGCTGCCCTTGTGGTGTAGCTGGAACCTGGATGGTTGTAATATCTGTTGGTTCTCTGGCTGTGCTATCCACCTTTCCCTCAGTGGGGAAGGTGGTACTGCTGGGCAGTGTCTACAGCCTCTGTAGCAGGTTTCTGGGCAGCATTCCTAGTCTCTGGGGCAGATTTTGAAGCAATCCTCATCCTCAGACGACCACTGGGCTTCCAAATGAGCAAGATGAACAACATATTCTCAATTGCCATCCAAAGAACCTTCAATATGCTGTAGAAATAAGACTATAAATTATAGCGGAAACGAGTCGTAGCTGGAAATGTGCTGTATCCAAAAATGACAGCAGTTAAGATTGAAGTTGGAATATGGACAAAGTGAGGAATGCTTTACCACTGGGAGCAGCTTGAAGTCCTGAATCATCAGGGACCAGATGGACATTCCATTGAGACATTGCTCTCTGGGCTGATAGAGAGCATCTTGCCAAAGAAATGAACACAAATCTTTGGGGACAATTCATTCTTTATATAACCCAAATGTGTTTGGGTTTTGTTTGGTTGGGTTTCTTTTTTGCCTTACAGCCTGTTACATTTCTCTGCATTTCACTCTGAATGCATGGGCACCCATTTGCTATAGCCTGTTTTGTCTGGTTGTTCTTAGAGCTTTTCCCAGTGGTGGCACACAGTCATCTTTCTTTCAGATGTGGTATTTGCTACAAAAATTGCACATAGTTAGATGCGGCAAATTCTAGTATATTACCTGAATCTATTTCTTAGGAGGGAATTATGTCCTTTATGTACATGGAGGGCAATATACAGACAGTTCCATCTCTGTGGCATCCTGTTGCATTCAAATTCACATCACTATTATATAACAGCAAGTGGACTTTCGTCTCCCCCTGTTGCCAAGTTGTTTTTTGCCAAAATGCTGTCTGCCTTTGAAGTGGCAACCATAATGTTAGGAAAATTAATCCACAAACATCAGAGGTTTATGTCCAAAAAGGAGACAGAGGGGTCCTTTTTTGGCTTTATTCGAATAAAGGGAGAGGCCATGGGGCATTCCCCTGGGGTCTCTCAAATTTTTGGACACAGCCTCCCTTTTATCCTAATTTCCTGGGCACATTTCCCTCTCTCTTTCCCCATTGGCTCAGGTACTTGAGAGGTACAGACTCCCCGATACACCTGATACCAAAGATTTTCCTCTAATGTATAACCCTCCCTTTTAATTTTTAATTCTTACAGAATTTAGAGGCTTTCTTTCCCACTGTTTCTTTCATCTCTCAATGTCCAATTTCTTTTATCAGCAAACCTAAAGTTTATTTGTAAAAGCAAATATCTTTTTCCATTCCATTCATCAATCAGTGGAACCCTTCCCATTGTTTATCTCCCAGTGCTAGTTTTATCTACCAGCAGACCCACAACTTGTTTGTAAAGACAAATCTGCTATTCCTCTCAATAACATTTTCATAAGATAGATGAGAGAAAAGTCTTATTACAGACAATTAGTACAAGGACATATTCTAATGAAAATCCTCTGGCAGGGGAAAAGCAGTGGGTGATGTTCCCACAAAGCTATGACTGAAATCTTCACTTGTCCTTCTTCTTTCCCCAGTTCTTTGATCATTAAAGCAATTTACAATATTAATATTTCATTTGTAATTTTTTGTTCATATTTGCTCTAGTGAAAAGGAAGAGATACAATTTCCTCCATTACAAATGTGTATTTCTGGATTGATTTTCCTCAGAAAATAATTTGAGCTCTTTTTAGAAAGGCAAGCAGAAAGGGATTTAGGTTTCTACATTGAGAAAAGAGATATGAGGTACTGAGTTGTTATAAATAAGCCTAATTTGATTTAAGCAGAGCAGATTTAAGAGTGGGAGTTAGGACCTGGCATCTTTTTTCTTCCTGAGAGGTAATGTAAGATGGAAATGATAAATATTAAAAAAGATCTGATATGATATGATATGATATAACAGAGATGCTGACATAATTGTTCTTCAGTCATGCTGCTTATTATTATACATGGCTTTAATATCACAGGAAAAAAAAACTCCTACTTATTTTACTGGTGGCAGTGCTGAATTTTTCAAGTTCCAGAAAATGAGCCTGTTGTTATTCAACCAGTTTCTCTTCATGGGAAACCTTGAGCACTTCAATCAATTTCCTTCAAGCACCAGTTTTTAAATCTGCAAAAATATGTTTCTCTACATCAGAGCAAAGAGGTCGACTTAAGAAAGATCACCTCCCCAGCTCCAAAAAGATTATTCTGGGAACTTTATTTTTTTTTTTTAAATCCTGGACAATGTTTAAAATTAAAGTGCTTAGTGCAATATTATTAACAAGATCACTACAGAGATACCAGAGTGGGAAGGACTGGGAGAACTGTGTTAGTATCTGCCTAACTCCAGTGATGACTGGCACAATTACTCATCCCACAGCAATATGTTTGGCACAAGAACAAGGAATTCATGCTTCTGTAACCAAGTGCACTAGTGAGCAGCAGAGGCATTGGGAAGGCTGGTCTGAGTGGTTTTTGCTTGGCTTCACTTTGGCACCCATCTCCAGCTCCTGCTGAGTCCATATTAAATGGTGCAAAAAATCAAACTGTTTCATACTGATTTCAAAGGAGGGGAGTTTTCACAGATCCCTGGTCAATTCTAACAAGCTGTGTCTACAGCAAGTCCCTTCTGGGTCTGGCACAGCTACTGTCAGCTCTTCTACCAAAAAGGAGCGGCGTGTGACTGACGATGTATAAAATGAAATATTACTCTCTTTTTTTTTCCTTGGTTTTCCTTGCTTGATGCAAAGCCCACTGTAGGTCCCTTTGTTCTTCGCAAGGATGGAGATTAATGGTTTTTATAATTAAAGACGGGCTTGAATGACCTCCCTCTGGGATGAGCAAAGGTGACTGCAGAGAGGGCTGCAGGAGTGCTGGGCAAGAGGTCTGGGTTTTTTTCTCCTTGCTATTTGCTTTTATATCATGAAGGACCAGTTTGGGACAATGCATGGCAAATCTCAGCCAGGCTGAAATCAGTGTTTTCACCTACTGAATATCAGATTGCCTCTGCTGAGGATCAGCATTCAGCACTGCCACCAGGCATTCCACAGCACATTAATTAATCTGGAGATCCAATCAGTACACCTTGTGATCCTGACAATACTGCAGTGCCATGCTTTGGGCCATCTCATCCTGAATGCAGCCTGACTTTTCATGCCAACACACCAAGAATCCAGCTGATGGATAATGCAGGACCTGGTAGAGCCTGCTGTGACCAAGACAACTCCTTGTGGAACCTCAGAAGGCCTTTTGCAAATGTGGTCTGCAGTTCCTGCCAGCTTTCTTCCTGTTGCCTGGTTGGCCTTAGCTGCTGCCCAAGGGCAAAGAATCCAGCACCAGCTTGTCAGTGAGCAGCTAGAGGTGTTTTCTGTATTTGCCATGCCATGTGCATTACTTGGGGTCACAGAATGCTGTGGGTTGGAAGGGACTTTAGAGACCACGTGATTCCAACCCCCCTGCCATAGACAGGGATGTGTTCCACTAGAACCAGGCTGCTCCAAGCCCTGTCCAACCTGGCCTTGAACACTTCCAGGGATAGGGCAGCCACAGCTTCCCTGGGCAACCTGTGCCAGGGTCTCACCAACCTCACAGGGAAGAATTTCTTCCTAACATTTAATTCAAATTTACTCTTTTTTAGTTTAAAACCATTTCCCTTTTTCCTATGACTATATGCTCATATAAAAAAGCTGCTCTCCCTCTATTAAAAGCCCCCTTTGGTCACTGGAAGCTCTCAGCTCTCCCTGAAGCCTTTTCTTTTCCAGGCTGAACACCCCCAGCTCTCCCAGCCTATCTTCAGAGCAGATGTGCTCCAGCTCTTGGAGCATCTCTGTGTCCCTACTCTGGATCTGCTCTAACATGTCTATGTCATTCTTGTTGGAAACCCCAGAGCTGGATGGAGAACTCCATGTAGGGTCTCATGAGGGCAGAGTAAAGAGGAAGATTCACCTTCTTTGACCTTCTGACCCACTGCTCTTTTGGTGCAGCTCAAACCTATCAGTGCACCATTCCCAGAGTCACTGCAATACTGGGGCAATGCATGAAGCAGGGACAGCAAGCTCCAGGTCCAACTCCCATGCCCCAACGTCTGTTTAATATAACATCCTCTCATCAAGGGCATATCAGATATTAAACTTTTAAGATCAGATACTACACTTGGTCAGCACCAGCAGCAAATCTGTCCATCCTTTTTGCATGGTTCCTTCAAAGGAATAGATGCATGTAGATGACCCAGCTGGTGACAATACTTATCATTGTCTTGTTATTTCTTAGCCTGAAGCTTGTGAAAGGAAAAAGCTACAGTAAAGACACTTCAGTTCTCCTTCTGCTCATCTTTGGGACTTTTCATAAAACATCAAGCTCCATCCCTTGCTGGGTGTTTCATGGAGCATTTTGGTTGCAACCCAAGCAGCGTTTTGGCCTTTCTTGTCCCAGACTAAGATGCTTCCATGACAACCACATCAGCTGCCTGAAACCAACCCCCCATCTCCACCAACCAGCAACACAAACCGAAGCAAGTCCCTGGTGCCAATAGCATTTGAAGACTCTGTACTAACTGTACTAAGTTCTGATAAAGTAGTGCACTATCAGCTGCGAGGCACATGTCATCACGCAAGGCTTGCAGCAGGGTAATCGATATCCAAGCTTAGGGGCAGATCTTTCACATTCTGTGTGTCAATGACCTTGAGAAATGTGAAGTTTTTAACAGCAGGTAGCAGATACTGGAGATTTTTTCTGTTAACACGGAAAATAAAAAAGGTACAGGAGGAGTGAAATTATTGTTCTGAAATGGACTGCCTCCATTCACATACTGGTTGATTGCATACATCCATCTTCTGCAGTGCCAACTCCTTCTCCTCATGCAGTTGTATTTTTGGCTTTGTTCCCCAGTGTAAATCAGCCAGAGTCTCCACAGTGATGGTGTCAGGTATCAGCCTGGTGCTTGGTTTCAGCCCAGCTCCTCAAAGTGTACCATAAATAAAGACATAGAGAGGCAGCAGATGGGTGTCATTTCTTCCCCAGACCCTTGGCAGCTACCTGGGACTCTTGTGAGAGGATCTTCAAATAATGTTGGAAAAATTCTCCATGTAACTACAATAATTTAAATAAGTTACTAGCCTGGAAAATGTCCGAAGACACACAATCAAGATAGCAATGCTCAAAAGTAATCAAAATCACAATTTAAGTGCATTAAAGTTCCTGTATTTTGGTTATTTTGTTCTGTGCCAGTTTGGGATTGGATGGGAGGCTTGTTCCATAGGGGAAACCCAGAGTATGACTCAAGTCTGGGAGGTCAGAAGGCATATGATGAGTTTCCCTTTCTGATCTCTCTTCTTCACAATGTTTTTTTTTACTAAGAAATAAAAGAGCCTGAGGAACAACACCTCTTTCCTTCTCCATGAAGCTATCCTGCTTTCTATTTCCAACCAGTGATAAACGCTCTTTTTTTTCCCCCATAGGAAATTAGAAGAGAAAGAAGCAAACAAAAAAGTATATTTTCTTTTTCCATTGAAAAGATGTTTTTAATCCCCCCATAAAAGGTCTGATAACTATTTTACCACCGTCTTTGCAATTAACTCCTTTTTTTCTTTGAGTTAATCACCACACTTCATTCAAATCTGAGCATTTCCTAGCAGGGTATAACCACCAGATAATTTTGTTGCTCCTGTTCCAAGCCTGCAGAAGACCTGGTGTGATGGAAACCTTACCTGCTAATCAGTAGCAGATTAGTGTGTAAGGAAAGTTATCCCCACCACAAACCTAGCCTGTCAGGAGCTGCCTTTACAGCAGAGATGGGTGTGAAGATTTCTGTCCTGCTTTGTGCCTCAAATGGGGCAGCAGATGTGGAGAACCTCTGTGGCTCATCACTGTAGAGTTGCCTGCAAGCTTATCTGACTCCTCATGTCTGGGTGTCATATGTATGGTGTCTGCTCCATCACCCTGCCCATCCTGCTCGAGTTTTGTGTTGCTGAAATGGCTCCCGAGGTATTAAAAAGTCTTTTTTCCCAGCCCCTCAACCAAAGAAGAAGTCAGAATTATTCAGTTCAGCTTTTCAAGGTTGTTTATTTTTCCTTATCTATAGCATTCTTTCTCCGACCCGCTGAGGTCTGTCTGGCAGGTCAGTTTGTGGCACACTGACCACCCTCGGGGTGGTGTTAGCTTTTTATACTAAGAACTACGTGTACTTTATTTACAATAATTTTCCAATACCTGTAACCTATGTTAGACAGCCTGTCTCTACTCTAAACCAATCCAGAAGTGCCACCATCACAGCAGAAGATGGAGGACAAGAAGGAGGAGAAAGACAGGACGTGCCCAGATTCCTCCATCTTGCCTGTTGAAGCCCCATTCTAAATCCCCAAAATTCTACTTTTTCATCCTGTGATACATTCACTCTCATTCTATTCAAACCCTTGTTGCTTGTAACTCTTTGCACAAAGCTGGTAATTGTTTCCATGGGTTAAAATCAAAGGCACAGGTGTTTTTGACTTCATGCCAAGGTCTCTGAGCCCCCTGCCAGGGTCTTGAGTCCTCCAGGGCAGCCAGAGGAATGTCCTGGGTTCCAACACATCCTCTCCAGGAGAAGTGCATGGTTTAGAAGAAGACACGTGCCTTCTTCTGTGCATTGAACACCAATAGCATTGTGGCCTTTCTTCACCCAGGATGATCATTCACCAGTGCCTCCATCTGCCCAGCTGCCCGTCAGTAACCCCCTGACTGCTCCTGGGGACAACCACCAGGGATGTGCTGCAGGGAAAGGGAGCAATGCTGTTTCCATGGAATCAGCAAATGGTTTGGGTACAAAGAGATCTTCAAGATCTCCTTGCTGTGGGCAGGGACACCTTTCACTATCCTAGCTTGCTCCAAGCCACATTCAGCCTGGTCTTGAACACTTCCAGGGATGGGACAACTACAGTTTCTCAGGGAAACCTGTGCCAGAGCCTCACCACCTTCACAGCCAGGAATTTCTTCCCAATATCCCACCTAACCTTGCCCTCTGGCAGTGGGAAGCCATTCCCCCTTGTTCTGTCACTCCAGACCTTTGTCCAAAGTCACTCTCCCGCTGTCATGGAGCCCCTCTAGGCACTGACAAGGGCTCTAAGGCCTGGAGCCTTCCCTTCTTCAGGCTCCAGCTCTCCCAGTGTTTTAGTGTCATCCCAGTGTCTCTACAGGAGTAAGGGAAGGCTGCTGGTGACAGTGATTTTCTGACCTACCAGAAAGTGGATTGGAGATTCATGTCCTGCCAAACAACACTGTGATCCTGTGGCCATTTTTGGACACAGATAACAGGTTGATAGTCTTTAATTTGAGCCATAGGACTGACACACACATCACAGCATCCTGCAGATGGTAATTTATTTGAAGGAGACAAGAAGTATATTGTGGAGCAAGAAGATGACAGTTGCCTGGCATTCACAGGCAAGGGTGGGTGCAGGGAAGTTAAAGAAGAGGCTGAACTCATTTCCTAGCAGTAGCTGAGGAATAGGAGAACTGAATAGCCATAAGAGGATGGCTTTGCCAGCCACAGGTTTGTATGGTTAACTCTTCTGCAGCTGAACATTCTGGTGATATATGTGGTTGACACAGATGTAAAAGTTATTGGTTTAACCCACTTAACTCCCCTCTCTATTTCAGTCTTTTCTTTGATGTACTTCAAGAATTTTTTGCCTTGCTCTGTTTATTCAGCCAGCTTCAGCTGTGGATACATTTTCTCTGTTTCTTGTCACAAATGCATGCCTGTTTAAATGTCAAGACTGACTATTCAGGAGATTATCAGCCTCAGGGAAAAAATCGGCACAATATAATAATATGCCATGACCCTGGCACATTCTCACCATGGCAGTGCATGTTTATGCAGATAACAAGAGCATCAGGAAATAAAATAATTAGCTTTTATGATACAAAGAAAAACAGACATTCTGAAGGGAGATGAATCTTCAGTCTCCAGTACAAATCTGATGTAAAACTCCAATTGCCTTTTTTACTTTTTTCTTTTTAATCTGTGATGTTTTTTCTCTGATGAAGGTAAAAGGATTTCTGAACAGAGAGACCAATAATTAAAATACTTGAGCTTTCCTTTCAGAAGTGAACAACTCAGAACAGTTGAATAGAAACAAATAAAGAAGAGTAGATTTTCTTTTTCCATTGAAAAGACATTTTAATCCCCCAAAAGGTCTGATGAGACAATATTTGTCCATGTCTGCTCTGGGAGTTTAAGTCAATATTTGGTGTAAGTTAGAAAGAGATTCCTGCTATTGATCCACATTTGCTTATTCTGGGTTTTTCTGCAGTTTTCCCAACACATTTGTTCTTTGTCAGAGTCTGAGACAGGACATGGGATTGCTCAAGGCTCTGATCCATTCCTGGCAGCCCCTCTCACTTTAGCTCAGTTTGCATGGCACAGTCAGGAGGTCAAAGCAGGGTCCTGCTCTGGGGTAGGGTGGATTAAAATGTGGAGGAGGGCTCTGGATGTGCCCAGCTGAGAGCAGAGCTCAGTCCACACAGCTCTTGGGTGGAGGGTAAAGTGTTGCACCCACTTCAAAGCACCTGGCTGGACCTGATGGCTGGACTGGGCACTGAATTGCCCATCTGCATCCTCCCAGGCCCACAAACCTCATGTCCAGGCAATAATTAATAAACACTTGCCAGGAAGGAGTTCAATATTTCTAACACTCTCATCCATAGATTATTTCTTTCATCTTCCACATCTTTTGGCATCATTCTCTTCCATCCTGTTGGTGCTTTGAGGCTCCAGAACACAAACACAAGTACAACTATAAGAGCTGAAAAGAAGAATTTTGCTGATCCCCGTGCAGAGGACAGGCTTGAGACATCTGCCTAGAAAGTCTTTTAAGGAAAATATCCACCACCTATGCCCTTGTTTAATACTCTTCATCTGGATAAGATAAAGTCCTAACTCTTTCTCAAAAAACAAGAAAGCATTCAGCAGTTGGCAGAAAGTCAGAATTAATTTCTCTGTGAGGAAATAATATGTCTTACATATATGACCAGTTTACATACCAGAGTTTGTGTGCTCATTGGACTGTGCTTAGGTGTGGGCTGCAGCTCCTTCCTGTGTTTGCACAGGAATATGTGAATAGGGATTGACACATATTAAAACACCTTGGAGGTGGTTTATTTCCTCTTTATCTTCAAACATCCCCATGCCTTGTGGTACTGAAATACACAGTTTAACCTGGTGACCTAGAGAAGACCTCAGATTTGGGGATCTTGATACAAAACGGCTCGATCTGGCATGAGTAGGGGCAGGTGAGTGTAGCACAGAAGTCAGGGAGCTCCTCAGGTTGGGAACAAATATCAGTGTAAGCACATGATGAGTCCCTCTTCCTTCCCTGGCTGCACTCAGTGCAACTCAGTGTCATCCTAATCCAACCAAGTGCCCTCTTTGGTACAACCACTGTGAATCTTTGATTGATTTAGGCTGTGAGGCTCTGGAATATTTCAGAATACCCAAATGATCTTTTGGATGCCTCTCAGCATCACCCATATAAAGCAAGACTTGTCCTCTTTCAGATTTCAGAGAAGGAGGATGAGCCCTATTGGCAGAGGTACTGGCCTGAGACAGAAGTTAGGGAAAGTATAAACAAGGATGTGTGTGAAGAAAGGTATCTATCTGGAAGTTCAGGTGAAGGGGTCAGCCAGAGCACCTCATATGAGGATGCACCTTTGGAGTATGTCCAATTTGGTAAACTATCTGGAACCTCCTTTGTTGTTGTCTTAAAGTGTGTCTTGAATCTGGCTTCAATGGCTGCTCTTGGGGATAACGTTTAGGGTTTGCACGTGGGATGACTGACACTGGGATGTGATGGGCTGGCAGTGCACACCTGGTCCTACAGCAGAGTCACACTCAGAGGATTGAGGAAATGCTTAGTGGGGCAATGCCTGGCACAGAAAGAATCAGGAGCAGAGGTGGGAAGAGAAGGAAACCCATGCCATATCTGCTGCACGTCAGGCAGATTTTTTAGCTGGCAAGTATCTCAAAAGCTTCACTTTGTTCAATTTCCTTATTAAAAAAAGAGGATTGAAGCATTTATTTATGCAATAGATTTTCACAACTCACATTACAAAGCTATGGGGTGATCTGATTGTCAAGATTGTCTCCCCACATACTGTTTTTCACACTTGGCTTTCCTGTCTCTTCAGCTTTGGGGATAGCTAAGGAAATTCCCACTACAAGTCAATGCATGAGGTGTAATACCCTTCCTGCTGCTGTTGTGGGCCTCATATATGCACCATCAACACTTACCCCAGGAAAAAAATAAGACTGAGAAAGACACAGAAAGGTTTTAAAGAGGACTATAAAATGGGGGGACCTCACCATCCCAAAAAGCAAGGGGTTACTGTGACCACCTCCTTTGTGGTGACACCAACAAGTTGTGAAGTGCTTTAAAGGACAGTCTTCTCAGTCAACTTCAACACAAGGTCCAAACCTTCAGCCAGGGTAAATGTCTGTGACTCCATGGGATGGGAGGCATCAGGAGCTATAAAGCATCTGGGGTCTAAGCTCAAATCTCCCAGGAGTGAGAGCTGGAAAAGACCTAGGAGAATTTTGATCCATTTGTCTTGCTGAGGCAGAATTGCTACTTGGTTGTTCCCCAAGGTGTTTTTGGGGGATTCTTTACAGCTTGTCTTGTCAAAGCTTTTGAAACAGATGAATACAGTGAAGGCAATGACTGGGAAACCAATCAAGCTCCTTATGTATGGAAACATGAAATTGGACCCACCATGAATGATCCTTTCAGAGACCAAATCCCATTGCCTCCCCATATCCATGCTGGCTTTGAAACTAGTAATTTTCTTTCATTTCTTTTGTGCATGGTCCAACTGTCCCATGTCTCCTTCAGTTTCTTCCTGTTACAGCTTGGCATTGAGTACTCCAAGGTCCAGGCTGCAGAAGGAAAGACAGACTTTATTGGTTTTTAAGCATTATAAAGACAAATGTGGCCATGAACATGGTTCTACTCATCACCATTGCATCCACCCTTCTGAGTGGATGCAATGGTGACCATGAAAAAGCTCTGCAGACAGTGAGGAAAGAAGCCTTCTCTTCTCTGCATGAAAATTTGCACTGCAGATCTATGGCATTCATGCCAAAATCTGTGGCAGGCTGTGTTGACTTTGGGCAGTAGGGATTTCAGCCTTCAGTCCTTGTAGTTATTGCAGCATTAGACTCCAGAAGGTGGATCTGGGTTGCATTGGGGTGGAGGACTGGGGTCTTGTGGTTCACATTGACTGAAAGAAGACATATGGGGATGCCAACCAAAAAAACCCCAAACCCTAAACAAACAAAACCACCCCCAAACAAACAACTTCCCTCCTCCTCCCCCCTTTCCCAAATTGTTGTAGGAAGTCTGCAAATGAAAGCATGACAGGGAAAAAATGACCATCATGTGGGTTCATTAAGGAATGCAATGGAAAAGCAGGGGGATTTGAAAGGACTCTGGGTTTGCCTCTATCATATTAATCAATAGCTAGTTTTGGCCTCCTGTAGCCTCCTTGACTGCAAAACAACCCAAAGGGGTTGCTTCTCATGCACAAATGTCACTTTTTCATTAGTCAAAGGCAACTTTCTGTCGTACACAGCACAGCAAAGCAAATCTGGAGAGGAGACCAAAATAAGAAATAAAGAATGGGACAGCAAGAATGGAGGGGGTGAAATGTATCTCCCTCTGGAAATACTCTGAAGGACCAGCCTGAGGCTGACTTTTCAAAGGGCCACGTGAGCCAGCAGTCTGCATTGGGGCTGCTTTTCAAAGGTTAAAATGAAAGTTTTGAAACCATCAGAAGACAAGCCTTGAGTTTGTGCCAAAATAGTGATGGAAAATTGTGGCATAACTGTTCCTAAAATACCCTGATTTTTAATTTTTTTAAACTAAGTTGGATGGACCATTTGGAGAAGCAGATGCATTTTTAGGTACTTGTCAGCTCTTTAAAGGCATGACACAATTCTTTGCAATCTGGTTTTCTTTCAAAGACTTGCATGGGAAAGTTATAAACGAAAGTGTAATTCCAGATCAATGAGTTTCTGCTGCTCTTGTGAATGTATTACTTTGTGTGTCCTCTACTCATGTGGATATATGACTGCTTTTTTTATGTTGCTTTGGATCCAGTTTCTGCTGAAATTGTGTGTGTCTGAAAAGATCTTTTGGGGGCAGAAGACCTGGGATAAAAGCCCTTCCTGGGGGAACAGCAAAGAGTTATGCTGGTGATCAAATACATAGCACATGGGTACACTCAGCTTTGGGATGTCCACTCCACCACTAAGTGCTGCCCTGTTGATGTGATTCAAAGCTGAAGCCTTGACTGCTGCCAAGGGCCACAGCAGGGTCCTGATGAAATCCAAAATTGGGCAATGAAGATTTTGGAAGCCACAAAATACTGCTCCTGTAGACCCAGCTAAGCCTGGGCCCAAGCTGATGGAGCTAGGACTGCATCCCACCAGAACAGCCATGGCTTTCTGAGCCCCAGTGTGCAGGTACATGCAGGGCATGTACCAAATGACCCCCTGCAGCACGAATGTGCCACACTGTTCAAATCTGTGGTTGGTGTCCCACCAGCGGCACCTAACTGCTGGTTGGGGTGGCACATCAGCCTGATCAGGGCCCCTTGCTGATATTACTGATTAATATTACTGATTCCTGTAGAAATTTCAAAATTTCTATCCCATCACCTTTCACAGTCTGGGTCACTCAGATCTTCTTTGCTGCCCTCACCTGCTCTGTGCTCCATCACCTCTGCAATTCTGTGCTGGGAAGACACCACCACATGGTGAGCCTGGGGTGTCCTGTGGGGCTTTCCTGGCACCTTCTGATGGTTAAATGTTCTCCTCTATTTCTTTTGCTTCCAACTGAGGGATTATCTGTGGTTTGGGACCTGGTTAATGGGGTATGTGAAATAGCCAGGGAGTAGGTGTTTGTGGATTGCATGTTTTAGCAATCATACTTGATGATCAAAGCATGAGGAGGCAGGCATGGTGGGATTTATATACAGCAGGGTCCTTGCTGACTTCTCCAAACTGAGCCATACAAAGTATTACTACCTTCCAGCTTTATTATACCTTTACTAACCTTGAGTGCTTGTTTTTCCCTTCTCCTTCTCCTTCTCCTTCTCCTTCTCCTTCTCCTTCTCCTTCTCCTTCTCCTTCTCCTTCTCCTTCTCCTTC
>JAYDZK010000001.1:15319449-15332884 GCA_034509185.1 Euphonia xanthogaster | reverse complement strand
AGTTACAAGAGAGCAATTTCCACTGATAAATGGCAAAGAAGAGCTGAGTGACAGACTTTGGGAGGGCTGGGCTGGCTGATGCAACCCCCAGGGGTATAAAAGACTGAGCATCCATCTTGAAGATGAACTGGGCATGTGGCATGAGGGGCAGTTCCCAGTGCTGCAGCTTTTTCCTTATGTAGTCCTTTGTTGTATTTTTGTCAAGGTTTAATACATTACCAGTTATCCTTTCCAAAGGGCAAATCAGTTAATGGTTATGGGGAGAGCTGTTTCTCTCTGCTATGGCTGTGCTCCCTTGGTCTTTTTTTCCTGGTGGTCTTGGGGTGACAAAACAACCTCATATCTGGGGACAGTTCACTAAATTAATTCCACCATTCATGTTTTGAATGTGATCTTCAATGTATGACTGGTGTGTGATGAGAGGAGGAGGAGGAGGAGGAGTGCAGGAGTTCCCACATCCTGCAGAAAGAAAGGTGAATTCTTTTTCTCTGTCCCAGACCCTGGGTGTTGGACCTGAGCACCAAAATTTGCAGGTAAGAGATTCACAAAGACCTCCATTCCCAGAGACTGTATCTGTGCTAGGTGTTTAGGTGGCAAACCTGCAGGCATTGAGTAGGAAAAGAGTCAGTCATCATCCAGATAAGCTGCTTTACTGACAGACCTAGATGGCTGGAGGAAGACCAGCTGTGGTTGATCTGGAAGAGCTCACCCTTCCACCATCACACCCCTGGAAGAGTCTGTCCCGTGGCTGGGGTTGTGTTGTATAATGACCATGCTGATAAAATGTTTCTAGGGTAGAAAAATGGCAGCTTACCCACATGGAAATGCATCCTCATTGAGAATGATTGTTACCAAGGACAAAGCTTGACTGACTTCACCTGCCAGCAACAGATCTGGAATTGTAAACAGTAGGCTGCGTTCTGTCTCCTCACCCATCCTTCAGCAAATCCCATCTCCTCATGCAAGGCATGCAGGATGGGTCTTCTGCTCTTTGCTGATGCCTTTGTCCAGTCTGCAGCAACTTCTGCTGTTTCCCTGCTTGTTCTGGCAACTTCTGCAATAACACCTGCTTTCCCCCTAACTTTACACTACCTCTGGGTTTAGCAACAGCTGGAAAGATAATTAACATCTCTTTTGCCCACCTCCACCTTCCCAGGTCAGTAATAAACAGGCTGTTTAGGCCCCAGGTTTATCCTTCAGACTCTCCCAGCCTCAAGAAAGGGAAGCATGAGCAGGCAGCATTCCAGGGGGGAAAAGCTGATTTCTTGAATGGCAAGACAAGATGTGCCCCTCTCTTGCATCCCCCCCTCAAGCACAGCCTGAATCAGTGTGTGAAAGGACACTGGGTGTAAATGGTTGTGGAATCAATCTGAGCTGGTCCAGGGAGGAGTTTCTGGTCCACCAAGCCTGGTAAGCAGTGACATCATTTTCATCAGCATTGGCTCTGTGGTGCTGCAATTCATCAGGCACCTTGATGGGACAGGGAGTGGTGCATTTCTTTGCAAGACAAAGCTGAAGGGAATACCTGAGCTGCAATAATAAACAATATAAGTTACTGTTCCTAGTTCTTTATGATCTGTATCTAATGCAAATGCTGACTGCCTCCAGGCACCACCCCCAGAGGAAATAATAATAATTACCTTATCTGTAACAGTTGCCTTAACAATTTCCTGTAGCCTCGGTACAGCTTAATATTTAAGGAACTATATAATAGGTGTGCATTTATAAACCAGATTCTTAACACTTATAGAAGACCTTTCTGAATGTTAATCCATCAATACTCAACACTTGAAAAAGGCTTAATTGAGTGGCAAATAATAAGAATAATCTTTATACCTCTGAGGATGGCCACAGAGGTCATCATTATTTTTTAGCAAAGGGGCTGGAACTCGAGCACTTGATTCTTATGCCACAAGATCTCATTGCAGTCACAGGTTTGGTATGTGTAGGTAGGCACACATGCACCTATATTTAATACATTATATATTTAATATAAGCAGCATTGAAATGGGTTGAGTGCACCATGATGTGCAAACGTGGGTCTGACATGAAGTAACAGAAGTTTTAGGGAATGGATAATCTCCAGGCATGCATGTGTGTTCATACATACGTGAGGTTGGAAATAAACCATATCATTTTCCACGTCTCACTAGGAATGTAGAAACTGTTCTTTGTAAGCAGGTTTGTAAAATTCAGGAGAAAACACAGACTTTCCCTTGCATCAGAGGCTTGGAGGCAATGTCAGAGCCATGGCTGCAGTGGAAACACAGAAGCAAACCTGATTTAAAAATAGAAATAAGTGCAGGTGATTGTGTCAAATTAATTTCATGTGCAGTTGTCTTGAAAACAAACAAAAACAGGTCAGAGCCATTCTGTCTGTAACTGATGTTGAGATTTCTTAACTAGCAGTCAAATCTCTTTGCTGACTGGTGGTCTTAGCCTATTGCTTGTAGGACAGATGCTAGTCAAAATCTTCTCACTCATGGCTGGGGGAGAAAGGAAAAAGCAGTGGAGGTCATGGGGACTTGGAAGACACAGCCCAGCAGTGTCTGATCACTTTGCCTCGCTCTGGATTGCTCATTTGTGGAGCAGCAGAGCAGTGCTGGAAAAGGGGAGGCTACATCTAACCAACATGACATTGTACAAGCTGGTTGAAAAACAGATATAAATGACCCTCATGGCTCTACATTTTGCTTTTCAGAGCAGGTCTCGAAGAAAAAGACAGGGTTTGGAAGAGCATATTTTACTCCTGTGGTTAACAGGTTAAATAAATAATAAATTCCTGGAGGAAATGCTGTACTAATTAAAGCCAAATTGGAAATTACTGGTTTACACTAAAAAGTGCTACTCCAAAAAAAGCTGGACTGCTCTACAATCACTTGCATGAGTAAGCACAGCAAAAACAGTTTAGCCTGGAAGGAGCTAAAATGTGCACAGATAAAATCTTACTTTGAAAGCAGCAACAAAGGACATATAATTTATATCTCAGTCGGTGACTTCATACATATTGCAGAGTTTCTCCAAAATGTATTGGAAATCATAATTCATTTTTACAATGCAAAAAATTAAAATAATAAATTTCAGTATTTTTTTTGAGAGGAAGAAAACTCTGTAAGCAGCACTGGGGGATCAAAAGAGATTTTGTCAAGGAGAGACTTCTGTTGACTTGGGGGCTTTGGATCAGGCTGGAGATTGGCAACTAGATGGACAACAGTTCATAAAAGCATGTCTGTTAGACAGGCAGGAGCCTGAGTAAGTTGGAGCAGATCAGAAGCTGACTGCATTGTCTCAGCATGGAGCTGGTTCTCAAGGGGCTGGGCGCTGGCTGGAGCCTTGCCAGTGCTTGTGATGGGAGCATGGCAGCAGCCATGGATGAGTAATGGAACCCTGTAATAGAGTCACAGAATGGCTTGTGTAGGAGTGATTGACAAGAGCATCTCGTTCCAGCCCTTCTGCCATGGCAGGAACATCTTCTACTAGACCAGGTTGCTCCAAGCCCTGTCCAGCCTGGCCTTGAACACTTTCAAGGATGGGACAGCCACAGCTTCTCTGGACAACCTGTGCCAAGGCATCATTGCTCTTGAGCAGCCAAGAATTTCTTCCCAATATCCCATCTAACTCTGCTTCTGGTAGTGTGAAGCCATTCCCTCTTGTCCTGTCCCTCCAGGCCCTTGTCCAGAGTCCCTCTCCAGCTCTCCTGGAGCCCCTTTATGCCCTGGCAGGCGCTGTAAGGTCTGCCTGGAGCCTTCTCTTCTCCAGGCTTAACAGCCCCATCTCTCCCAGCCTGTCTGAAGAGCAGAGGGGCTCCAGCTCTTGGAACATCTTTGTGGCCTCCTCTGGATGTGCTCCATGTCCCTCATGTGTTGGGGGCCTCTCTTTTTCTTCTGCTACTTACCTGGCTTCAGCAAGCACTGCTGTTCAGTGGGAGCTGAATGCTGGGCTCTGATATCGCCTTAGAGCTGCTCTTACAGAAACAAAATTCAGCTTAGGGAAAGGGGTTTTACCTGCTTTGTTTGGAAATGCTGTCCCAGGAATCACCAGGTAAGAAGCTCTTTGTATCAGGCAGCTGATATGAAAAACTTACTAAAATATGTGAGTTTCTTTCAGTTTGGAAATCTCATCTCTAGTATGACTCAAAATGTGATACAGAACCACAGCAAAATACTGAAAAAGTATAAAAGGTCCATGTCCTGACAAGTCAAGACAAAGAAAGTGAGAGTGGAGGTGGAGGAGAGATCAGGGATTAGTGGATTAAAGGAAAAACAGCTTTCAAGGGTTAAAACCATTCCCAAACCTACATTTATCCAAAGAAAAGATCTGTTGCATTAAGAAGCTGTATATAATTTCTGGAGTTACTAATTTCCTTCATGTAGGAGGAGTTACTATGTCTGTATGTTTCTGATCTTTTCCTTTATGCTGGAATATATTGTGTGTTTCTCATCTAGGGCAGCATTTAATTTTTTCATGAACACTAGGAAAGTCACAGGACAAAGCCAAGGAGGTAACTCTGGTCACCCTGTCCAGAACACAGCAGCTTCAGACATTTGCTGGACTTAGGAGCCATCAGTGGAGTTGGGCAACGTTGTCCCTGTCTGTACATGCAGGAGATGTGTTTTGCTGGAAGATGCCAGTTGTAGGTGGGAGGCAACAAGTGCTTCTGTTGAACCAGGGCTGGGGGCACTTGCAGCTTCAAGTATAGGATTTACTTGACCCCTTTGTAATTTAATTTAATGACACAAGTCATTACCTGTCTACAACCGTCACCTCCATGAAGCCCTCTGACACAAAAACCCAAAAACCAAACCAAAACAAACAAAAAAACACCCCGCACACCTATGTGTTAAAAAAATATCCTCCCTTTTGGTGCTGTTTAGACAAGAGGCCACCGGTATCCTGTTTGGAGATCTCAACCATTCATCAGGTTGAGATCACAAAAAGTCAACTAGCTTTCTTTGACACTTCTTTTTCAAGATGCCCATTCCTTTGTCTTTCATAACTGTGTGCTGTGCCCAGAATAGATCTCCTCAGTAGAAAAGAAGAGTTAACATTCTTCACCCTGCTGGTTGCCCTGTGGATGTGATCATCCTGTGCTGCATAGGCACAGTGCTGGCTTATGGGCACCTCCGAGTCCACTGGGACCCTTGGGTCTATTCAGCTGGCCCCAGCCAACATGAGACTTTACATTTCTCTGTGTTAAATCTCCTGTGGTCTGGAGGCTTCCTGGGAGCCTAGCCAGTCCCATTTTCTAAGAACTGGTTGAGTTTAATGACAACATCCTTTGGCAATGTTCAGTATCTCCTATTTGATCAGCTGCTCTTCCCTAAAGGACTCTTTGCCAGCTCTAAGATGTCATTCAACCTGCTGCAAGATCTAAAAGCCTCTGTGGAGCTTTAATGTCTTGATGATTTATGGCTGGGATTGAGACTTTGTCCAAACTGTTGCTCTATGTGTATAAACCTTTCAGGCTGATGGAGGACTCTGCAAATTAAGTCTCTGACTTTTATTTAGGCTCTGTGAAAATTGGGTTGTTCCCAAGGGACTTTGCATCTCACCTCAGAGTGAGGAAAATCCAGTCATGGAGTGAGGATTCATGCAGATCAAGGGCTTACTTTGCAGATCTGAATCAAAGATTTTAAAAATGTTTTTTTCCAGGGGCAAGTCATAGGTGGGTGATAGAATTGAACCAGGTTAATGTACATATCTTCTTACTGCATTTGCTCAGTGTCTGTTTATAATGAATGTAAAACAGATCCCATGTTTAGGCAAGTGGGCTCCCCTTTATGTGGTGGGATTTCATGTCTACCATGGCCTGTTAGGCTTTTGAAAAGGAAAAACAAAAAACTGTGCCTAGTTTTTAAATAATTCATTAATGCATCACTCTTCATGTTATAAACCATTGAAAAAAGTGGAATTATTTACATTATTTGTATGACATTAGGCCTCAGGAAGAGCAGATATAACCCCATTTCCTACTGTACAAGCAAATACCATTTGTGTTGCACTGAATAGTCCAAGAAGGTGGCATTACTCTGTTCTGAGAGCTCCTTAGTTCAATGTCTTGCTTAAGCTCATGTACAAAATCTGTGATGGAGCTGGAGCTGTAGGACTTGCTTCTGCCAGAAACCCCAAGGCTGGATCAGCTGGCTGGTGGGTACCTTTGAGGTATGAAGGGCAAGCAGAGGGCTGTGAAAAGGTTTCTGAGAGGGGACCATGGTGGTTTGCTGGGCCAGCACTCCCTTGGTGCTTGGAACTCCCAGCTGTTGATGTTCCAGGAGAGAGAAACTGGACAGAGATGACATTTCCTCATTTTTGAGGGCTGGCTTTGCAGCCTGGCCCATTTTTTCTGGAAGCATTTAATAGTCCTAACTGATCCCCAGATGTGTGGCTAAAAATAGTATATTTTTCTCTCGCAAATATTTTGATATTAAAAGCTAGAAATAAACTAATGTTTATAAAGACATTATGGGCAGGTTATTTCATGTTTTCTTGCCTCTTCCCATGAAAATGCTTGTGCTGGTCCTAGTCAAAGGCAGGCTCCGGGATGTGACACCCATGTTGGGTCAGGATGGCATTGCTGACTTTTGCCTGGGCTAATGCCTGTCCTGCTGAGCTATGAACATCTCTTGGAGCAATTTGCCATTTGTCAGAAAGAAATGGGAGACAAAACTGCTCTATCTCATGCTGCAGCTGCAGGTGTGTCCCAGAGGTAGGGGGAACTGAATTAAATCTCCCCCATCCAAAACCCTGAATGCCACTCTCTCCTTAATAATGAAGAGATTTACCCCAAGCCTTTTCCAATAAAACTCTGAGTGTACGTCTGTGTTGTAGGATGAAGGAAAACAGCCTTTTGAAACCTGGAAGCAGAGCAAGAGGTAAAACCTTATGAACTTGGCTTGGATAATTTGTAATCTCAACACTAGCTGTCTAATTTCAGTGATTTATTGCCTTTTGAACCAACTGCTTCGGAGTTTGGGATTTCAAACAAAGCCCAGGTTTTGACTGTGCCTGCGCAAAGGGTACAGAAGACCACATGGAGAGCTGGTCCATGGGTCTAGATACAACCTCAAGCTGAGAAAGTCTGAAGGAAAGCTGGGGGGAGGGTCCCTGATTTCTAATACCCTTTTCCTCAGCATGGGCTAATGTCAGAAGTGAGTTGCCAGGACAGATGGCCCCTTTGATCTGTCCCAGAAAGGTCATTCCTGCATTCTTATTCTCATCAGTGTTTGTTACAAGTAACACTACATCCACAGAACTTTACCAGTATAAAAAAAATCCTTATTTTATAATTTTATTTCTCACAATGAAGCTTACACTGATATAAAAATAATTCAGCTTCAGACTCAGCTTCCACATGGACTATTTTAACCAGATTAGATAAAGACAGACTTCATTAGAAACTGGTATTTTCAGAAATGTGCTGAAAAAGAAGGAAAATGGAGTGCAGCAGCAATGTGTATGGTCAGCATTTCCAAAGGAAACTACGTTTATTGATCATATAATGTGTGAATGTACTTGTGTCCCTCTGCAGAGCTTTGAAATCCTGAAATCCAATTTGTTCCAGCTCTGGCAGAGCAAAAAAGAACTCAGAGAGAGGAAGCTTGAAAATTCTGCAAAATCTGACGGAAGGGAGAGAATCCACCATTTCCTGCAGCAAAGTTACTGTGTCACTAAGCAGCAGATAATCCTAATTTAAAAGCTATTTTGGATATACTGATGATGGGAAAGCTTTCAGCCAAAGCTTAAGATTTATGACACATGCAATAGCACCAGCTTCCAAGCACAGGTTCTGCAGCTCATGCAGCAGCTCCTTTTGTCAGGGCAGCAGTTTCAAGGAATGTGTTTCATCATGTCCATCTGCAGTTGCCTATGAGTGAATGTGAGCCAGGCCCAAGGTTATTGGGGATGATTTGCAGCACCAGGCTGCACTTGCTGCCAGTCCCGTCTTCCCTCCTTGTTGCCCTTCAGCCTCTGTTAAACCAATGCTTCCCAGTTCAGGGAAGCTGCCTTGCCCCTGTCCTCCCTGCTCAGCTGTTTCAAGGCAGCTGCTGGGTTTGAAAGCTGGTCTTTCTTCTCTTTTTTGGAGACACCTGTTTTCTAATTTCATGCCCAGGTGCCTGTCCCAGCAGTATCTCTCCCGTGCTCATGGCAGCCCATGGCAGTTCAGTCTCTTATTTGCAAGGGTCAGCATTGGGTGACTCCAGAGGGCTGTCTCTGTAAGCACCAGTGGAAGAGGGATGGAAGCATTTACCTGCATCTGTCTGTTGGGTCTTCTCTTGCTCCCACAGATGCCCCAGCCCAGCAGAGCGATGCCTGCTGAAACACAGGGAAGAATTATCCTGCAGAGCCAGGGCTGGGGGCTTGCAAGGGCTGTCCCGACTTGGCAGGGAGGCTGGGTTGTTTCACAGGCAGAGCAAGACAGCAGACGAACACAAAGTCTCAGCATCACAGGACACATTTTACTAACTGAGACCATGAAAAACCCTGGGGGAGTAGGAGGAAAAGAGAGGCTGGAGCAAGCGAGATGCTGGCACTAGCAGTGGCTGCCTGCTCTCAGTTTACTCCAAGGAGTCCTCTAATAATTCTGGTGGAGGCCATTCATGCTTTACTGGGATCTTCAGGAGTGTTTATGGGATGATTTCTGTGGAATGGTTGTGCTGGAAGCAGTTTAAGGGAGGTATGCTGTTATTAGATTATTTTTTTTTAAGCTCAATTTGGACACTTCTTACTGTTATATAACAGCAAGGAATGAGCCCCAGCAGCTGTTTGCTATTTATTAGAGTCCACAGAGGAGTAGTGAGGAGGGAAGCAGTAGGGAGGGCTTCAGCAACGTGGAGAATTCTTCCTTCTCCTTTTCCACAGGTTTTCTGCAGGGCTTTATTGAATACTTATAATTTCCTGCCCCACACAGATGTCACAGCTGAAGAGTAAAGTCCTGAAGAACACCTCATGAAGCTCACTGTGTGAGCTGGTACTGCTCAACCCTCAAACTGCAGACTCAGAAATCATCACTACACTGTTCATACCCTTTGTGTTTTCATGTTCATCTTTTATTATAAAGAAAGTCTTCAGTTTGTTCCTTCAGACATTACACAGCCCTGACCTCTCTCCTCTATGGCAGATGGAGAGAGAGCAGATTTATGCCCCAAGAGACAACAATTTCTAGTGTATTTCTGCACACACAGTCCTCGCTCAAGCTGCCATAAAAACCTTTCTTTTGCCCCATGTATAACTCCGTGTAAAGTTCTTCAGACACATTTATGAGGCTGATTATGGCTTTTGACCAAACTATAGGGAGTAAAAGTGGTTGGCAAAGCCAGTAAGACTCCAGGAATTTCAGCCCATCAGTGGAGGATCTCTTTTGGTGCCACATGGCCACTGCAAGGAAAGTGAGAAAACTCATTTGTGAATCACTCATTATGAGAGATGTAATTTTCTGCATAGGGAGTCCCTGTCCAGTATCTGGGAATATTTTTGATGCAGGGAGAAGGCCAGTTGGGGAAGGTTGGCTTCAGAGTCTGCTATGTCACTGCAGTCCTGCAAAAGCTCACTCAGCAGAGGCAGCTTTTAAAATACCTTCTCCTTTCTGATGAAAGATTCTGCAGTGTCTCTAAACACAGCATTTGAAGTCTCACTCATCTCTCTTCTCTTCCCTGCCTCCTCGATGATCCCTCGTTCAAGCTGTCAAGGTTTAACAGCCCCGCTCTGCTACATTATCGACACATACAGCAACTCACAGGTGACCTTTGCTCTTTCTAGCACTGCAGGAAAGCTGCAGGAAAGGGAACAGGATCCCATTCTGGTGCATTCATCAGCCACAAAACCATCTGCTGTGTGTGGAGCATGGGAGTTTTATTAGCCGTGTGATACAGCAAGCAGAAAGGGCTCTGCTCTGTTGCCATATGCCCAGGAACAGGATAAAACCTTTTCCTTGCCTCAGAGGAATTTGAGCAAGCTCCATCACACTCCCTGTACTGAATTGCATTCCTTCTCTTCTTTTTGCTGCAGGATCACTGACAAGCTCTTTCACCCCAAAAGATCTATGTCCCACTTGGAAAGCAGTGGGAACCATACACAAAACTTCAAAGAAAAGTGTCAGACAAAGTCCTGGCCTCTCCAAAGGCAATGAGAATTTTGCCACTTCTTCCTGTGAGCCCTTTCACTCCAGTAAGCCGTGCTGCTTTTGTGTGTGAGCAGAGCTTTTATTTTCCCTGGAGCCTTTATTTTCCATGCAGATGGAAAACAGAGGTGCAGAAGGGCTGCCAAGCTGAGAGGCAGGTATTCTGCAGTTTCAAGTCCCCAGTGCCGTGTATTTTACAAATCCCCCGACCTAATTTTTATCACTAAGGAGGTCTATTACACTTTCAGCTGGGGCACAAATGAGTGTGAAGAGTGGTATTGTTGGACCAAAGACAAATCCTTCCCACAAGGACTTCTATTAGGATAGTCAAGTGAAAGGTAGGAGAAAGGAATAGCACTTGAAAGCCATTGACTTGGCCTCTTGCCTACTCTTTCTTCCCCCACCTCGTAGCACTTGCTGATGTTCCCAGGGATTTCTGTTCATGTCCAGTTCTTTCCTCTGCTCCTTCCCACTCTTGCTCTACCTCTGGTGGCATGTTGGTACACGGGCATCTCCTGATGGGCTGGTTTAAGAACTACACAGAGATGCACAGGAACAATGACTGGGACTAGTAGGAAGAAAAAACGATCAATAAACACTTAGCACCTGTTTGGAGGGACCTAATCCAGGCTATTCCAGCCTAAATTGTTCTTTAATTCTGTTTGCAATCATGACCCTTTTCTTTTTACCTCTTTTGCCTATTTTGTCCTGTGGCTGTTCTCCCCTGGTCCTCACTTTGCTGTCTCAGAGCACCCAGGCTGCACAGGATGGATGTCACCAGCCCATAAGATACCCAAGGGTTCAGCATCCTCTTTCCAGCACTCCCTGATTTTCCCATTCTCTAGCCCTACCCTGTCTTCAGTCTTCCACAGACTAATTGAAGCCAGACCTGGTTCAGATTTTCAGCTCTGCTCAAATCCTTTCAAGTATTTATTTTTTTAACCTTCCAAAAGTGTCAGATGCTAGTCAGGACCTGGACCATGAAAGAGGAAGAGGACAACATAACTTCAGCTGAAACAGGAGCCACAGAAGATTCTTCTGGAGACACCACAGGGAGTCCAGGCAGGTGCTCTCCCTAGAAACCAGGTCCCCTGGGAGAGGGGATGGTTTACTACCTGAAATTTGTATTCCTTCTAGGAAAAGTCTGGGTGAAAGAAGAAGTCTATATACTGACATCAGGACTGCAAGAAAAGCACGTATAAAGCTGTGTGCATGTAGTAGGGGTGGTAGAGAAATAATCCTCCGAGAGTTACTGGAGTGACCTCAGCTGTCTGCTGAAGGAAACCACCCATCACCATCTCAGCAGCTGGTTGGGACAGGCTGCTATGGACTGGGCAGTGAGGAACCCAGTCCTCCCGTAGGATCCCCCCAAACTTCTTGGGCACCAGGTCTTTTCAGACACTTCAGGTATTTGGAGCTGGCTCACATGAAACTTAAGCACCCCCATTTCTGGCTTTCAGGAGCTATCACTAAGGTGGTGAGCCTTTTTCCTGGGCCAGAACCACGAGACTGACTCTAATTCACATCTGTGTTCAAAATAAAGCTACTGTGAATTGTCCTTGATGCAGAGACTGTATTTTCCCCTTTCTCAGGAATTCCTTTTCCCCCGCTGCTATTAACCCTTGCCAAGTTTGCAGCCTCAGCTTTGATTCCCACAACTTTATGTGTCTACTTCCCCTGTTTGTAACTTGAGGTTCACAGGACTGCCCAGGTTCAGCCATTACCTTCCAGGACTTGCACATCCCCGTGGGAATTGCTGACTTCCAGAGTGTCAGATTCTGTCCCTTACCCCAACCCTGTAAATCATGACCTTGTATATCATTTTTAAGCATGCTGTCTTACATTTGGTCATGTGAAAGTACCACTAGTTTATTAGTGCTTGCATATCAACTACAGTGAATTGCCTCCTGTTAGCAACCTGTCTTGGTTTTTATTGCTCTTGCCAGTCCCAGAGGCATCTGCTATATTTAGCTATTACAATTTTCGTGCTTCTTCTTAGCCTTTGACAAAAATCTTATATAATGTAAGTCTACAGACAAATCCACCTGGAGGACAGCTATGAAGTGTATTAGGACAAAAATGTGCATAAACATTTAAACCCTCATTTCAGACATATCTGACACTTTTATCCCTTCAAATGTACAGTATGTTGATTATCCAGTGGTTCCAACTTCCTAAGAGAAATGTTCTGGTGTAATTTAGAGTTTTCCTGTGTAAATATGCTACATCCATTTCTGCCTGCCAAAACTTTTGTGAGATTGGCTTGATGTGATTTGTTTTCTGTGTGGATCAGTGTTATTTTTCAGTGATGTCATTAACTCCATTAATTTTTTCCATGACTGGAGCTAGGCTGATAGCCCAAATTTACTGAGGCTATTTTGTTTCTCTGTCCCAGAAGGACTCGTTCTGTTCTCAGGATGCAAGTTACTCCTCAAACTCAACAGCATATATTGGTCCTTGGTTAGTTTTTCTGTAGATCTGGGCTGCCAGTTACACAGATAGCTAATATCTGTGTATCTGATATCATTAGCTATTCTTTCACGTGTTTTTCTCTTCTAATGTAAAGTATTTAATCATCACCATGTAATATAAAAATATTTCCCCCAAAACTGGAATTAAGTTGTTTTCTGAAGACAGTCATTGCTTCTGAATTATGTTATTAAGTCTGTTCTTTCTATATTCATCTTTCTGTCCATAAGCCAGTATTACACTTAGGATTCATTCTGATTTTGATTTTTTAAGATGTCCTATGTATTGTGCCAGCTTTCCTTTCTCCCTTCCTCCACCGAAAAATATCTACAATTTGTAGATTTTAATTTTTGCTTTTAAACTCCCCTGGGTATTTCATATTGGAGTTTTACAATTTTTTTCATAGGTGCATTCACTGCCCTTGTGTCTTAGGTTCGAAATTGGTGTATGTATTCTATTCCTACTGATGGGGCAGTTATCTTCTGTTAATTGGGCAGTTTTCTTTATCTCTTCCACAACCAATCCTCCCTCTGGGGAGACATCTGCTGTTAATGGGCCATTGAGTGTCACTGCATGGCTGATAAAATTCCATCATCCCATTGTGAGATGCTCCACCCAGAGGGAGGAACCAAGCATTCCTAAATGGATATAATCTGAGACCTAGTAGAGCACAGTCAGCCTTTTCCACTGGATTCCGAGAGGAGCAGCTGTCTATTCCACTGGATTCCCAGAGGAAGACCAGGCCCATCTACACCACCACCAGACCTTCAGAGGAAAACTACACCCTTCTACAGGATCACTGCTTCAACAGAACCACATCTGTCACTCCAGGAGGACTGCAGCCACCAT